>OY755239.1:84704283-85904283 GCA_963576725.1 Azorinus chamasolen | reverse complement strand
TGCATGGTAATCATTCAATCCAACTAAAACCTCCCCTCCTCAGTGAAACCATAATCCCATGGACTCTTCCATTCAAAATGAAAATCAGAGTTCAGTGAAAACTTTACCAGTGTATATTAGTACAAACAAATATTAACATCAAAAAGTGACATCTCTTAATCCCAGGAACAAAACATTTTTAACTAAAAAATTTGGAAAGTTCTGATTTAATGAACAAATTCAAATTTAAGAGCAGCTGGCACTTTATACTAAAAGATACATATAAATATTGATGAAACACAGAAAAAGAATCTCATGGAAGCCATTATGTTTGTTCTTGAATGCTGACCATTCAGAGTAGAATGGTCTATCAATGTTTAATAATAGAATCCACTCAGTATGAAAGACTTAACCCTTCTCTTGCTGAATTTTAAAATACATTTCTCCTTCTTTACCCATGCCCTGTTGTATAATTACATATATCTTCACTGTGTACAAGTATTTCGCTGTGCAATCACTGCTGTGGAGTGCACTAGTTGCACAATCAACTTGTAAATAGTGCAGACCCTGATGAGACAGCTCCTGCAGGAGCTGTCTCATCTGGGTCTTCACTATTTACAGGTAGGTATATTGACGTGATTAGCAAGCGAAGGGTTAAACACTGCTAGAAGATTTTGAACGATAAACAGTGCAGACTCTTACCAGAGGGTTCCTCTGGTCAGTGTCTACACTGTTTGCAAATACCATTATACTGGTGTCCTGCATTCAAAGGGTTGAAGAGACACTACTGTAGATGTACATATATAAATATACAAATAAGATGTGAGTAATACATGTAACACTTACAACAGTAAAGTCTTGCTAATATGACCACTCGAAAGAAGCCTAATTGTGGATTTATAAAACAGATGGTAATTTACATCAAAAGCTCCCATAGGAGCTTTCTGCATCACTTTTGCCCTGCATTAAGCAAACCACCTGCTTTTATGTAAATTAGAAAACTGCATCCATAGGATATGTATGCCCCCACTCCCACTTAGGATATTGTCTATAAATCAAACAATTTTTATAACATGGTATATGACAAAGAAAATTTCAAAGTCCAATAACTTTGGTTGGAGTAAAAGTTCCTTTCTTTTCAAAGATCATCACATCAACATTGTTCATCAGTGAAAGTTTGAAATAAATCCTCCCATTGGTATATGAGGAGATGGACACACAAGATTTGCAGGATGTATGTACAGATGTACATACAGACAGACTAACAGATGTAAAGATGGACAAGAGCAAGGCAATATGCCTCCCACCTCGTGAGGGGCCTAATAAATTATGTGGTCATATTAGCGAAACTCTACCATAGTAATATATGGACAAAATAACATAGTTACAGTCAAGCGAACATACATGTAGTTACAGTCATGCAGAAGTGTTGTAAATGTTACTACTCTAGGACGGAGTAATGCAAGACATGCAAGATGAATATACACAGAGCCACAACCCGTCCTGGTCTTGTACTTCAGAACTTACAAACTGCATTATAATTTAATGTTAACTTCTTTTTAACCCCGTTGCTCATATAGACAACTTTTGGCACCTTTGAAAATGGAGTAGACCAAGATAAGACAGCTACTAAAGGAGCAGGAAACTGTAGAATTAGATCTACATTATACCATAAACAAACAGAGCTGATCCTTATCAGACAGCTCCTATATGAGCTGTCTAAGCTGGGTCTACTCTATTTACAAAGGTGCAGAAAGGTGTATCTATGAAGTAAAGGGTTAACTGTTTCAGTGTTGAATATTTATGTCAGAAATTATGATATCATTAATATCTATTAGCTGAAATGGTATTGGTAGAAACTGTGGAGTTAGATATATTACAATTTCATGAGCAAACACAGCTGAGTCTGATTAGATTCGATCCTGAAGGAGTCATCTGATCTGGGTCTACCCTGTTTGCAAAGTAATAACAAAGTGTTTATATGGGGGAAAGGTTTAACTGCATTTATTTGAAATATGAATATTCAATTTTGTATTGGTCATTTCTTGAAATTGTCCTGCCTGTTTATAAGTGACCTGCCTTTAACCCTTACTGTGTGGGACACAAGTCACTTATGTCCTTTGCAAACAGTGTAGACCCAGATAAGAGGGCTCCTAGAGGAGCCCTGTCATCAGGGTCTGCACTATTTGTCATGTAACACTTTTCTTTAGAAAACCCCCGAAATATTCACCATAAGCTTGACATGTTTGAGTTTTGGAATAGTCCATTTGAAAATTCAGCGTTAAGGGATAACCATTCTGATCAAATGAAATCACTGGTTTGCCCATGGCATTCTAATGGTTCATAAGAAGTACAAGACCATTTATCTGTGTGGCACTACATCAGTGTGGAATACAAACTCGTAAGTTCTCTATCGTTTGAGTGTGGGCCGTGTGTTTGTCACTAAGTACAGTATGTTCATGCTGTAGTAATTCGAAATCATGTGACACTCGACTAAACTCCTCCTTCAGTTTTGACAAAGCACTTGTCTCCTCTAAAAGCTGAAAACAGGGTATAAATGTATGAAATATCAAAGGACAACATTTCTTAATCCTTTTCCTATAGAACATCTATGCATCAATTGATCACTTCATGAATCTTCCTTAACTTAATTTTCATAAGGTAAAATCTAAAAGGGAATTGTTGACTTAGACAAAAACTGTACAATCAGTGAATGAAAGGCTGAAATAAAGGCTGTAAATAAAAGCAATAAAGTCAATTTGATTTTGAAATGACAATACTGATACTGCGTAGACTTGGTCATATATTTCTGATGTTTTGAAAGTGTCTGAGATAAACATTTCTTCTTTTATCACAATTTACTTTGTGATCAGCAGATCTCAGACAGACTCACCTACTTTAACCCTTTACTCCATAAATACGCTTTTCTATGCCTTTGCAAACAGAGTAGACCCAGATCAGATGGCTTCTGTAGGAACCATCTGTGGCTTGCTTTTGATATAATATAGATATGATTGTACAGTTTCTGCTATGGCCAAAAATTCCTGTGTCCATGTGCTATCATAACAATTAACCTAATTAATATTCACGATGTCACTATTTCTTACATGAAGATTCGTGGAGTAAAGGGCCATTTCCCCGTTCAATATTCATGTAAGAAATCATGACATATTTATTAACTGATCCTGGTCTAATCTGTTTGCATAGGCATACAAAAGTTTTTATATGAGGGCAAGGGTTATCAGTATTGTCTGATAGTGGGTAAAAACAACTGTGTCCAGCAAACATGGCCTTCCCTTTATCTGATGAATACTCATATAGGAAATAATGACTGTATGAATATTAATTAGCTGAAGTTTTAAAATGACAATAATATGAACAAGGGACATTTTGGACATGGTGGAAACTGTAGAACCATACCTATTTTATTTCACAAGTAATCAGAGTAGACCCCGATTAGATGGCTCCTACAATGAGCCATCTGATTTAGATCTACTCCGTTTGCAAAGTCATTTCTATGATGTATAGGGTTAATGTGATATAAACTAGAAATGTTTCTTTATTACACAAATGATCCTACTTAACCCATTCCCTCATGTTGACACCTTTTGACGCCTTTGCAAAGTCACCTGTTGAAACCATTGTGATAAATAGAGCATTTGCTCATATAGGAGCAAATGCTCTATTTATCACAATGGTTTCAAACTACTAAATTCTAAAATTTTCCTTTTCTCTAGTTAATGCTCCTTTTCAGTAGATTTATTCAAAGAGGTTGGATCTAAAAATAGCCTATGAGGTAATGGGATAATTAAGTATGGCTGTACATTCACATAAGGAAGAATTATCCTACGAAGCTTCATGACTGTACTCAACACTTTTCACAATTGCACTAAAGAAACTCTTTCGCATTTTAAAACCAAGTAAAGATGGAGAAAAACTGAAATATCTTTATCAATCTTTTCTTCCATAGAATTAGAATGAATAATCTTAAGCAAGAGATTGAAATTCATAAAACTGATACAAACATGTCTTAACTCTGAAATAACAATGAACATTAATACAAACGGAAATTTTCAACCACAAATTTCATTGAAAACTAATTACAAAAGTCTCATCTCGTAAACTGTCTTTTTTAACCCTTAACTCCATGAATATTAATGTAAGAAATAATGATATCATAGATATTAATTAGATCAATAGCACATAAACACGAGAAAATTTGGCCACAGCAAAAACTCTAGAATCATATCAATATATGCCCATAAGCAACAGAACAGACCCTGATCAGACAGCTTCTACAGGAGCCATCTAATCTGGGTCTACACTGTTTGCAAAGGTGTTTTAATGTTACTTATGGAGCCAAGGGTTAACTCATTCCCTCATAGACTATTTGTGGACCCAACCTCTTTGAATAAATCTATTGAAAAGGAGCACTTACTAGAAAAAAGGAAAATTTTAGAATTGTGCAGTTTTGAAACCATTGTGATAAATAGAGCTTTTGTCCTATGGAACAAATGCTCTATTTATTACAAATAGTAACAATGGTTTCAAAAAGTGACCTTTAGAGGCGTTAAAAGGTGTCAATATGAGGGAATGAGTTTAAAAGGTTTCATATATATGTTAAGCTCAAACAGAAAGGTTACCTTGTTTGATTTGGCTTCCAGCTGTTGTTCTATGGAAGAATTGATTTCTGTTAATTTTCTAATATCCTCATTTTGATGCCCTAGTCTGTTTTTGAGCTGTGCCATCTCTGTCTCCACTGAGGAGTAGATTTGCTTGGTGTTATGAAGATCTGCTTCAAGGGAGTTAATCAATGTTTCTTTATCCCTGGAGTCCCTCTCGGCTGACTTCTGCCGTGTTTCTGTACCCTGAACCTGAAGCCATCAAAAACTGGGTACAAGTTCAGAATATATCAAAATACAGTCCACTCTCGTTATGGTGAACTCACTTGACACGAATTTCTCATTGACACAAAGTTTTTGTATAGTCCCAACTTTTCTACCTATATATTCTATATAAATTTAAGTTTTTAAGACGAGATGAATATTTATTACATAAATTTTTATAAGGGCATTTGCACACAGGAATATTCGGTATTGGTAGAAACTGCAGAATCAGATCTATAATAATTTCATAAGCAAACAGAGCAGACCCTGATCAGACGGCTCCAGTAGGAGCCATCTGATCTGGATCTACTCCATTTGCAAATGTGTGAAAAGGTGTTTGTATGAGGAAAAGGGCTATCTGACATTTTTATATCTTTATACAGAACAAGTGAAAACAAATAGTACAGAAATCAGATCTAAGATATTCTATAAGCAAATAGAGCAGACCCTGACCAGACAGCTCATACAGGAGCTGTCTGGTCATCATGTACTCTGTTTGTGAAGGCATCAAAAGGCATCTCTAATTGGCAAAGAGTTTAAAGAGTTTTCAAAAGGACATTTTGTCCCATGAGGTGAATTATTATGATCAATAAACATTACAGACAATCATTTTAACCCTTTCGGCGCCAAATTTCTAATTGTCGTTTGCAATCCATTTTTTGTTAAATCATTCAGTTCAATAAGGAAATGAGATAAATAAATGCAAATTTCAAAGGAATAAAGCACAGGTAAAGAAATAGAGATTGAGACAAAAAGTGGAGTCCCTGATCAGACGCCGCCTTGAAAAGGCGTGTCTGATCTGGGACTGCACTATTTGTCGTGGTGCATTTATGTGACTTTGGCGGTGAAAGGGTTAAAGCAGCTGTAGAGAGGAAGAAACAAAGCTGTACTTTGTTTGCTCATCAAATCTTTTTCAGTGTGATTTGTCTAACCTTGCGTAGTACATTCTCAATCTCTCTCTTTCTCTGATCATTGTTCTTTCTCTCCTGCTCCAGTTCTTTATCCAGGTGGGCTCTCTCATTCTGCACCTTGGTCCTCTCAGCTACCAGGAACTGGTTGACCTCACGAGTGGAGACTGCCTCTTTCATCTGCAATAATGTTGATAAATGCTGGGCTAATAAGCAATAAATTGTGGATCAGAAATCAGTGCCATATGTGTACAGAAGAGATGAAATGTTGTGTGGATTTTTTTCCGAAAAAACAACAACAAACAAAAACCAGCATTGAGCCATACAAGATTTTTTTCAATGCTTTGATGTTATATATATGGTGTTAGACCCTTACTTCATATATACAAATTTTTATGCCTTTGCAAACAGAGTAGACCAAGATCAGACAGCTCCTACAGAAGTCTGCTCTGTTTGCTTATATGTTGGAGACCTTTTACAAATGTCATGGTAAATAAATTCCCTATCTTATATATACAATACATGAAATTAACTTAAAAATTGATATTCATAATATTGGACATAGTCTTGCATGAATATTAATCTGGTTCAAGAATTAAATAGCTGGAGCTATGTTACCATAGACTTGACCATAGCAATATATCAGATTGATATACCAATGTATATTGAGAAACATTTAGGATTCTGTTTTGTTTATTTATGGAATAATATAGATCAGATTCTGTATTTTGTACTGTTAAAACTCATTTTTTCTATTAAATACAATATTAAAATCCAGCTAATTAATACACATTGTATTTATACAGTCATTATTTCATACATAAATATTCAACAGGTAAAGGGTTAAAATGTGTTATACTGTACTGGAAATCTTAGATATTCATCATGTTTGATATATTTGAGCCGTATGATCTCACCTTTAAGGTCAGCTCCGATATCATTCTGGCCACGTCCTCTCTGTTGGAAATGCTGTCATTGTGCACCAGCTCAACTTTACGGTGAAGGAATTCAATGTCTATCAGCTGACGACTGAAAACAAATTCATTCATCAGCAGGAGCTGATAACACTTTACCCCATAGAGACATTTTGTATGCCTTTGCCAACAGTGTAGACCCAGATCATATAGCTCCTGTAAGAGTCATCTCATCTGGGCCTGTTCTGTTAGCTTTATGAAATAATATAGATCTGATTCTACAATTTCTGCCATGGTGAAAAAAACTTGGTTCCTAATGTCATTTATAAAGAATTAGTCTATTAACCCTATAATACTCCAAAAGTACACCTTTCTACACCTTTGCAAACAGAGTAAACCCAGAACAGACAGCTCCTGTAGGTGCTGTCTGATCAGGGTTTGCTCTGTTTGCTTAAGACATAATATAGATCATATAAAAAAATATATATAAAAAAATGATATAAAGAAATCTCTGATTCATAGTGCCATTATAAAGATTCAGTCAATTAATATTCATCATGTCATCATTTTTTACATGATTATCCATGGAGTAAACGGTAAATATTCATAATGTCGTTATTTCTGACCTGAATTTTCATGAGGTAAAGCTCTGCAAGCTCCGTAAAAATCAAATCTGATTTTAAATAAGACCATTTTTGCCATGATAGATCCATAGTGTACTGTTAACCCTTTACTCCATAAATACCGGCACGCTTTTCTATGCCTTTACAAATAGAGTAGACCCAGATCAGACACCTCCTATAGAAGCCATCTGATCAGGGTATACTCTTTTTGCTTATGATATAATATAGATATTATTCACCAGTTTCTGGCATGGCAAAAATATCCTGTGTCCATGTCCTACTATAACAACTACATGTAATCTAATTAATATTCATGATGCCATTATTTCTCACGAATATTCATGGCATAAAAGGTTAATGACTTGTCTATTACAACTTTATCCTGATCTTTTACAACTTGTGAGACTCTCTGTTTCTGCTTACTTGTTTTTGTCCTGCAGCATGCCAATTTCTCTGTCCTTGCCCTCCACCAACAGGCGTAGTGAGTCCAGCTCAGATACCAGCTGTATAAGACATAAAAAGAAAGTCAAACCTAATGTTCCATAACTAGATTTATATTTCGCATAAACTCAACTTTTACAAAAAATGTTGGAAAAGGCTTATTATTTGTACTTTGTAACTACATGTATAAATATGTCTGTTTTTTTTTTTATAGTTATAATGTGGTCTATCAAGGACAGGATAAATATATCAAATTCTTTATCAACCCTTTCCCTCATATAACCCTTTACTCCATAAATACCCCTTACAAACAGAGTAGACCCAGATCAGACAGCTCAGGGTCTGCTCTGTTTGCTCATGATATAATATACATCAGATTCTACAGTTTCTGTCTAAGCCAAAATATTTTGTTTCCATATATCAGTACAAAAAAACAGCTAATTAATATTCTCAATATCATTATTTCTTTCATGAATATTCATGTACCATGGTAAAAAGATTTTTTATCTTCATATACAATTACAAAAATACAGCTGATACATAGTTATGATGTCATTATTTCTTACATATTCATGGAGTAAAGGGTTTAACTCATTACCTCAAAGGTTATTTTTAGATCCATCCTCTTTGAATGAATCTACCGAAAAAGGAGCATTTACTACAGAAAAGGAAAAGTTTAGAATTGTGTAGTTATGAAACCATTGTGATAAATATTATTACAATGGTTTCAAAAAGTGGCTTTTACAGGGGCGTCATAAGGCGTCAATATGAGAGAAGGGGTTAATGGGACATTATCAAGAGAAATGATTTGGGTACCTTTTTAGCTTCTGGAGGTAGATTTGGGTAGTCTTTTGTAAAGTCGCTGTGCTGTTTCCTGGCCTCAGTTTCGTATTTCTGCAGTATTTCCTGTAATTTGGTTTCCAGCCTGATCAAGTCCTCTTCACACTGGTTCTTCTCCTGTATCAGAGAGTCATGCTCCTCTGCCAACTCCTGGGAATACCAACAACATACATTCATTATACAATTTCTAAACTACATTAATAGGTACAGTAAAACCCCTCTAAACCGAAATTATAGTACAGAAGAATTTAGATACTTCTCTGGGAACTTTCTGCATGACTTTCACCCTGCATTAAGCTGCCACCTGTCTCCAAAACCAATATTTATTCTAAAATTAATGTCCGTTTTTTTACTAAAAATGACAAATACCTATACATGTACTGAGATTGTATTGCCATAGCATTTATTGTGATCTGTGAGCAAAACATTGTTTTTTTCTTATTAATCCTTTATTCCATAATTACATACACCACCTTTTAATGCCTTTGCAAACAGAGCAGACCCAGATCAGATGACTCCTTCGGGAGTCATCTGATCTGGGTCTGCTCAGTTTGCTTATGGAATATTATGTATCTGATTCTACAGTTTCGGACATTGCAAAACCAACCTGTGTTCACATGCTATTATAAAAAATCCTCCAAATAATATTAATGATTTCATGTTTTCTTACATTAATAATCATGGGGTAAAGGGTTAAACATTATATAGCATGTCAAATCTCTGAACCAAAATTACGTGCTGGTAGAAGGGATGCAAATTTTCAGTTTTAACATAATTTTCATCTGTAGTACGAACAAAATCCTATATAGACACTGAGACAAATTCAAAGTTAATCCTTTGAATGTTGTATATTAAAAGTGAAACAGACCATTTGTGCTTAACTACAGAGTTCATTTGTTAAACATGAAATGCTTAACTATGCAAGAGGATTTTGAATGACAAACAGTGCAGACCTGATCAGAGGGTTCCCCCAGGAGCCATCTGGTCTGGGTCTATATACTTTTTGCAAATGTCAGTACATACTCGTAGTTTAATCCTTTCCCTAAAAAAATGCCTTTCATGCCTTTGTAAACAGAATAGACACAGATCAAATGGCTCCATCACCGTCTAATCAGACTATGCTCTGTTTGTTTATGAGATTATATAGATCCTACAGTTTCTGCTATGGCAAAAGAATCCTGTTTTCCTGTTATAAAAATTCAGCCAATGACTATTCATGATGTTGTTCTTCCTTTCATGAAAGTACAAAAATGAGTCATGCAGGAAGCACCATATACAGAACAAACAGTCGCCCAAACAGCAATGAAAACATTTAAGTGAACAATCTGTATCCACCTATCGCTAGTGTTCTCAATGATTGAGCTGCAAACAGAGTAACTGTAGAAAAGTAATAAAGGGTACGACAAAAACGAAATAGATATCGGACGTCCTCCTTCCGTTTCTGGATTTAAGAGGTCGCCTTCATAGAGTGCTAAACCTTTCTTGTTGGCATACATGCAAAGAGGCCAGCGTGACTGCCAACTGTAAAAGGGTTGTCAACCAAACATGAAGTATGTTGAATATCATAGAACAGAGAAAGGGTAAAAACAACAAAACATCAGTGGGAGATAACTGTTTCCTACAGTTTGCAATCTTCTAGTTGACCCTCCCCTTTGTCCTAGGGTTTGCCTACCTCTAAGTGTTGCTCAACCTCTCCCTTCTCTGCAGTGATCTGCAGAATGACAGTTTTCTCCTTGACCAGCTCCTGCTCCAGCTGGGCAGACTCCGTCTGTAGAATTCTGTACTGTTCCTCTGCTGCCTGGATGGCATTGTAGGCTTGCTGAAATCATTCATGACGATGTTCAATATTAGCAGACTTCATCATATTAAACCATTTACTCCATGAATATTCATGTAAGAAATGATAAAATGTTCAATATTAATGATTAACCCTTCGCTTGCTGAATTTTAAAATACACATCTCCTTCTTTACCCATGCCCTGTTGTATAATTACATATATCTTCACTGTGTACAAGTATTTCGCTGTGCAATCACTGCTGTGGAGTGCACTGGTTGCACAATCAACTGGTAAATAGTACAGACCCTGATGAGACAGCTCCTGTAGGAGCTGTCTCATCTGGGTCTTCACTATTTACAGGTACGTATATTGACGAGAATAGCAAGCGAAGGTTTAATAAGAGGAAGTTTTATAATGGCTTATAAACAAAAGCAGTTTTGGCCACGGTAGAAACTGATGAATCTGGTCTTTATTATATCGTAAGCAAACAGAGCAGACCATGCTCAGGTGATTCTTACAGTAGCCACCTGATCTGGGTCTACCCAGTTTGCAAAGGTGTTAAAAGGTATATCTATGGAGTCAAGGGTTAAGGTACTAGTATAACCCATTCCTTCATAGGCTATTTTTAGACCCAACCTCTTTGAATGAATCTACCGAAAAGGAGCATTAACTAGAGAAAAGGAAATGTTTTAGAATTTTGTAGTTTGAAACCACCTCCTAGAGTAGCTTTCTGCATGACTTTCATCCTGCATTAAGCTGCCACCTGTCTCCAAGACTGATATTTATTCTAAACAGAATGTCCAGATTCGAGGGATTTTACTGTATATGAACAAATCCATGAAATTCCATACCACCAGTTCTTGCTTCAGCTGTGACCTCTCCCTCTCCAGTTCAGTGATTCTGAGCTGCTGGCCAGAGCTCTGCTCTTCATCTGTATAGTCTATATCCTGATCACCTTTGTTCCTGCGTAATTTTGCTACTTCAGCCTCCAGTTCTCCAGTTCTGTCTTTCTGACCACTCAAGTTTACATCAAGGGAGATAATCTGAAATTCACCATTTTTCATTGTACAGTATAATTTATCTCCCCATTGTGACCAAACAGAAATGTAATTCTTGGTCCTTAACTCATTACTCCATAGAAATACCTTTCAGCACTTTTGCAAAGAGAGAAGACCCAGATCAGATGGCTCCTGTATAAGCCAACTGGTCATGGTCTGCTCTGTTTGTTTAATAAATAACACACTCAGATAACTCCTACAGGAAACTGTCTGATCTGGGTCTTCTCTTTTTTAAAATGCATAAAAAACGTATCAGATAAAGGATTAACATTGAATTTTTCTTTTGATGAAAAAAAAATATACTTGTACATTACGTCTTGGCTTTACTAAATTCTTGTACAGGTAGGTAGTGACTATGCCGGGTCCTCTCCGTACTAACCTGAGCATGTTTCTGGGCCAGTTCCTGGTTCACACTGTCCAGTGTCTCCTTAAGGATCTGGTACTGGGCTAGCTGCTCCCTCTCTGTACCACTGAGAGACTCAAACATCTGAGCACGCTGCTCCACAGTGTGACGCAAAGATTCCACCTAGAAAACCAAGCAGTTGGGGGAAATATATAAAATAACATTATTGTAATTCACTTTTTCGGTACAGTTCAATTTCTCTAATCTACTTTTTAAGCTATCACCAATCTTAACCCTTTCCTCCATAAATACACCTTCCTACACCTCTGTGAAAGTCACTTTTTGAAACCATTGTGATAAATAGAGAGTTGCTCCATAGGAGCAAATGCTCTATTTATCACAATGGTTTCATAACTACAAAATTCTAAAATTTCCCTTTCCTCTAGTTAATGATCCTTTTCAGTAGATTTATTCAGAGGTTGGATCTAAATTAGCCTATGAGGGAATGGGTTAACCTTTTCTCTCATTCATTTTCATGCAAGAAATAATGACATCATGAATATGAATTACATTCACTTTTATAATGTCCAGTGAACTAGGAAAGTTTTGCCCATTTCCAGTGAACTAGGAATTTTTTGCCCAGACCCTGTTTGGACTGCTCCTAAAGTAGCCATCTGATCTCAGTCTACCCTGTTTGCAAGGACGTGAAAAGGCATTTATACTAGTTAAACCCTTTCCCTCATATAAACGCTTTTTCATGCATTTGCAAACAGAGTAGATCCAGATCAGACGGCTCCTACAGGGTCTACTCTTTAACATGTCGAAAAAAATATGTCTGCTCATATTCTGATAAGAAGTTTTATGTACTTGTGATTTGTTTAACCCATTACCTCATAGGCTATTTTTAGACCTAATCTCTTTGAATGAGTCTACCGAAAAGGGGCATTTACTAGAGAAAAGGAAAATGTTATAATTGTGTAGTATAGAAACCATTGTGATAAATAGAGCATTTGCTCCTATGGAGCAAATGCTCTATTTATCACAATAGTTTCAAGAAGTGACTATTACAGAGGCGCAGAAAGGTGTATAATGGAGGAAAGGGTTAAGCTTCGGAGAAAATACTGACTGAGTGTCAAAGAGCATAGATCATGACGAGATGCCAAGTTACTTGGCGTCTCTCATCTGAATCAGAGCTGTTTGCAAATGACGGCTAGGTTGTGATTGGTAGGATAAAGGTAAAGTTACTACCCTTGGTTTTATCATGTCTTGAAATGTAACAAATGACAGGGTGCTACACGTTACCTCTGATTCTAGCTCAGTGTTGTAACAAATGACTGGGTGCTACACGTTACCTCTGATTCTAGCTCAGTGTTGTAACAAATGACTGGGTGCTACACATTACCTCTGATTCTAGCTCAGTGTTGTAACAAATGACTGGGAGCTGCACATTACCTCTGATTCCAGCTCAGTGTTGTGCATCTGTTCTATGTAGAGTTCTTGACGGCTTTTCTGCAGCTCATTCTCCAGTTCATTCAGCTGTTTGGTCACACTCTCCAGTTTACTCCCCTTCTCTGCTATCTCATCCTTCAGGTGCTGTTGAACCTAGAATACAACAAGGTCATATCAGTCTGCAATACACTAAGTCAAATATTGTCTGACAATCTATATACTCTGTTTCTCTGATTTATTATATAATCTAAGTTTCAAAAAGTCTGAATACAGATCAGGCTCACATGGTTCATCTATGTCAATACCTGTTTGCAAATATCAACAGCAAGTTGGGTTTTTTTCTCATTAATCTAGCATTTAGACATTGCCCTATTCAGCAAGATCTGTTCTATGTTTATTCCCAATTTCACTACCTACTGAATATTCATGGACTAAATAGTTATAATGAAATATGGCATGAGGAACATTGTAACCATTTTAGAAAGCAAAGAAACAAATCATTCAAATTTGTAGGAGCTTTCAGCATTACTTTAGAACTGCATTAAGTTGTCACACGTGTTTCTAGATATGCGTAGTTATACATTTTAGAGCAATTATGTATAGTAAATTTTGTTAGGACTGAACTTTTAGTTCGAGTTATCTGAAAGTTCGAGTTATCCGAGTTCGAGATATCGAAGTTCAACTGTATATACAAACATAATGACTACCTTTCCTTCTGTCTGTCCTGTCTTCTGCTGCCTCACTTTCTGTACATCTGCTGTCTTCTTCAGAGCTGCCATTTCACTTTCAAGTCTTGATTTTTCAGAAAGTGCACTGTTGTATTTGTCCGTCAGCATCTTCATCTCTACCTGAAGACCACTCACCTACAAATAGTTAGACTCCAATCAAACAAATGACAACAGACTGCATAGGGAAAAACATAACCTTTATCTATTAAAACCCATTCCCTCAAATTGACGCCTCTGTAAAAGTCACTGTCTGAAACATACATGTAATTCTGAATTTTTCCCTTTCTCTAGTTAATGCTCCTTTTTGGTAGATTTATTCAAAGAGATAGGATCTTAAATTAGCCTATGAGGAAATGTGTTAAGAGAGCCACTTTCTGATGTTGTTTCAAACATAGTGTGAAAAGGTGTTTATATGAAGGAATGGATTAAACTTACTAGGATGAAGAATTCTTGAAAATCAGAAATGGAAGGGCTCAAGAGGGCCATTTCTATTTCAATTTCCTATGCCTCGCTATAATATCTCTATTTCATTTATGTTGATATACATAAACATGTACAATACATACCTCTGATGAAAGTTTGTCAATCTTTGATTGTTTTCTATCCTCTGTATCCTCACCCTTCAGTCTTTTATAGGTCAAGTCCAATTCACTCTGTACATCCTTTAACAAAAGCAAAACAAGGTCAAATGTACTGAACTGTCGTATTTCATAGCAGATATAATCATTAACGCTTTGAATGCAGAATTCTCAAAGTGGAATGGTCCATCCTCATTTATTGGCCGAGTCTATTTAATATGGAAGGGTATAATTACAATGTATAATTAATTGGAAAATTATAATTATAATTAATTGGAAGATTATGACAGACAGTGCAAACCCTGATCAGAGGACTCTTAACCCTTTACTCCATGAATATTCATATAAGAAATAATGACATTATTATTATCATTATTATACCACATTTATATAGCGCTCTTTTCACACAGGATGTGTGCGTTCAAAAGCGCTATATGATTAAATTGCATGTACAGAATTGAATATATATAATGCGTATAGAATATTTAAAAGAAATGAAATTTAAGATAGAGATATCAATAAAACTATCAAAAATTGAATTAATTTAAGAATTATAGATGAAAACAAAATCATCCTTTTCTGTACATTTTATGTCCGCAATTCAAGGGAAACAGACACACACCGTGACTACCGGTATATTGTGTCCGCCCACTTATGTCACCAAAACTCAAATGAAACAGTATATGTACAGTGTCAGTACATCATACAGGTACGACCCAGAAGCATCTGGATCGGGTTTATGTATGACATACAACACTATACATAAGATATTGCCTTACATATGTAGGACAATGGGTTAACAGAATAGGTCAATTTTATAGCTAATGCATATAAACAAACACAATACAATTAGAACAATTACAAACAAACCACCAATATATACACCCCGTATGCAAAATTGTCAAAGGAGTATCGTAATATCAATCCAACCGACACTGCCGTGCCTAGCCGCGACCCAGGTGGTTTCAAAGAGACTGGGCTATCCCTACCATCAAGATCCACCACCCAGCACAAAGCGACACATGCATCAAGTGCCTACGAACAGTGCCCATCCAAACAACTGACAGGATACTCCTCATGAATATTAATGAGATTAATTGTTATAATAGCACATAGACACAGGACTTTTTGGCCATTGCAGAAACTGTAGAATCATATCTTTTATAAGCAACAGAGCAGACCCTGATCAGTTGGCTCTTACAGAACCTAGATCTACTCTGTTTGCAAAGACATAGAAATGTGTATTTATGGAGTAAAGGGTTGCTTCTTCAACTCTATTCAAATTACTGTAACGGTATTCCCAAGAACTGACAATTTTACTAAGAAGAAGAAATATCTAACATCATTGAATTAATTTGCAACTTGAGCAAAATGAAACTGGTATATGTCATCATAGGACACTGATACTGTATATTAAAACCTTTCTGAACTAGACATTCAATTTAGTATAAATATTGGTCTTGGAGACAGGTGGCAGCTTAATGCAGGGTGAAAGTCATACAGAAAGTTCCTCTAGGAGCTATCTGCATGACTTTCACTCTGCATGAAGCAGCCACCTTTCTAAAAGTATCTAAATTTTTCTCTACTAGAATTCCGGTTTAGAGAGATTTTACTGTACCTGTTACTGTACTTTGTCTTTGAGGTGGAGAAAAATATTTCCATACACATGAACAGAATGCACAAAGATACACAAAATATGCACATAAATGCATATAGATGCACAAAGATATGCACAAAAAATGCACAAAGATTTTCAAAAAATTATGCATTAAGATGCACCTTTGTAAAGCTGCTTACAGAGAGTGTTATGACCACAATTCTTTGAATGGCTGAAGCAATATAGCAGAATGATACCATAGTATGAAATTTATCTTTTTTCTTAAAAATGTGGCCACTGACCTGGAGGGTTTTGTTCCTAGCCTCCACCTGTGTTCTAGCTGTGTTAAGCTCTCCCTCTAGTCTCTGGTTTGTCCGTGTTAACTGGGCTACTTTACTCTCAAGGTTGGTAATCTCCATCTGTAGAGACTCCAGGCTACCTGATACTGTGTACAAAAACAATGTTGTGTTCTCAGTGAAGGTCTGTCAATCACAATGCAAGAGTTATAGATAAATGTTTGTATTCAAATATTAAAATTGTTATATCTCCACTAAAAACCTATGTTGTGACCACTCTTTAGAATCGTCTCGAAGAGACGATTCTAAAGAGTGGTCACAACATACGGTTTGATGGAAAAATAAATATTTTAATGTATGCATCTTATCAAGGCCTCTGCACAACAGTGTTAACAAAATGCTGTCACTGCAGACCTTGTTATGATCTACAGAGTATCTTTTGGTTTTAAAAAGATGTCATGAGATAGATTGGTTGTTTGACCCTTAACTCCATGAATATTTGTGTCAGAAATGACATCATGAATATTAATAACATTAATTGACACAGGAATTTTTGGCCATGACAGAAACTGTAGAATATATCAATAAGCAAACAGAGAAGACCAAAATCAGACAGCTCCTACAGGAGCTGTCTGATCTGTGTCTACTCTGTTTGCAAAGGCACAGAAAGGTGTATTTATGGAGTAAAGGGTTAACGAACAAGTTTGAAGAACAATCAAGACAAGAGACATATTTTTTAATATCAACCTAAAAAAGGTTATTTAATATTTTGTTTATCATATACATATTGTTTGAAAAGGGCAAATCCTACAGCAAAAGACTGATACTGTCCCCAGAGGAGATATCAGCACTTGTGACAATATGAAATATATCTAACTGAGAAATCTCTGTAAATCATTGAATTTTCAAATGGCCCTTCCAAAACTCAAACAGGTTAAGCTTACCAAGAATATTTAGGGATGGGTTTAAGGAAAAGTGTAACATGACCAACAGTGCAGACTCTGAGGAGCCCTCTCATCTGGATCTACATTGTTTGCAAAGGACAATAGTGACTTGTTTCTCACACTGAAAGGGTTAAACCTTTCCATCATGGATATTTATATAAGCGATAATGACATCATTGATATTTATCACCTGAGTTCTTATAATAGTATATGAAAACAAGATGTTCTGGCCATATCAGAAACTTTGGAATCAGACCTATACAATTCCATAAGCAAATAGAGCAGACCCTGATCAGACAGCTCCTACAGGAGCTGTCTGATCTAGCTCTACTCTGTTTGCAAAAATATGAAAAGGTGTTTCTATCAGGGAAAGGGTTAAAGATGTTAGTAAATGTATGTATTCACAATTTGCAGAAGTTCAGAGGTTGCATTCATGAAAAAGTTTCTGTTGTTTTCAGAAATCTGATACCAGGGTGTAAAACAATTTCCATACCAACACATTATCAGCCTTGTATGAAATTTGATTGTGCAAATATTATGACATTTTACCTCCATTGTGAAGAGTCTGTTTTCCACCATCACCGGCCTGGACAACATGTACATTCTGTCGTAGCATCTCATTCTCTGCCCTGACAGCTGCCAGTATATCTTCAGCTGTCTTAAGTCTAGCAAAGGCATCATGTCGCTCATGGACAAGCACATTCAGTTGTCTGAAATACCAATATCAATCCTTTACTCCATAGATACACCTTTTAATGCTTTTTGAAAACAGAATAGACCCAGATTGGACTGCTCCTGTAGGAGCTGTCTTATCAGGAAAATTTCTTGTGCTCATATGCAATTATATGCCACTATATATTTTAAAGAAATATAAGTCCATTTCTATCTTGTATCTATAGGAGCCATCTGATCTGGGTCTCCTCTGTTTGCAAAGGTGTGAAAGTGGAAAGGCATTAAAGGAAATGATCAATACTTAGATTTGTAAGCATATTTATCTTCTATTACAATGCACAAATAATTAAACAAAAGTTTGCAAACTAAATGTTGCTAAATCTTTTTTGGGAGAAGATTTTAACCTACTCCTTGTATGTGGCTTCTAAAGTGACCATCTGGGCCCGTGCATCTTCAACCTGTTCCTCCATGGCTCGCAACTTAGTCTCTGCCTGCCCATACGTATCCCTGAGATTCTGAAATAAAATGACTACGAATCCAGAACTTGCAATCATTTGCCGGTCAAGACATGAAGATTCTTTCTTGAGATTTCTACCACTGTTTGCAACAGAAATTTTCACCCACTATAACCAACATATCTGGGACATGCAAAGCATTAGAAAAAGTTTAATCCTTACAACGCTGAATTTTCAGAGTTGAATAACCCATCAGTGTTTAACTATAGAGTCATTTCAGTATGAAAAGTTTAACCCTTTCCCACATAGGCTATTTTTAGATCCAACCACTTTGAATAAATCTACCAAAAAGGTGCATTAACTAGAGAAAAGGAAAATTATAGAATTTTGTAATTTGAAACCATTGTGATAAATAGAGCATTTGCTCCTATAGGAGCAAATGCCCTATTTATCACAATGGTTTCACTTAATGAATTTTACAGAGTCGTCAAAAGTCCTCAATATGAGGGAATGGGTTAAACTTGTATTTGATATGCCCAAGATGGTATGAATGTATTTTCAAAATCTTGATTTTACATACATAATTTCTTGTGGCATGTATACACAATTACACATGTAGGATTTTTTCCTCCAGATTTCTCCTGAAACTTAGGGTGCATTTTATACATGCTTGTGATTTATATTCATGTGAGTATACAGTGTATTAAGCCCACCCATGTTTAATTCTCATAACCTGTTAAAAACAAGAGTGCTCGGAGGAATACGTGTGTCACCTGCTCGCAGCTGAGCTAAAAAGGGGAATAACTCAAAAATTATTGATGCTAGAGTTGTGGCCCTTGTGCATGACACTTCCTCTCATCATGCTTGTTCCATGTATAAAATTTGAAAGCTCTATAATGATTAGTTTAGAAATGACAGCCAAAAAAAGAAAGTGTGATGGACAGACAGACAGACAGACGGACAGACGACGGAAAAGTGATCCCTAAGTGACACACTGCCTCTCGGCAGGTGACACAAAAAGTGTGTCTTATACTCGTGCGAGTACCGTAGAGCTAATTCTTCATTTTCAGAAATGGTAAAAAAATAAGGTTTCCATTTATCAATATACAAATTTGGGCAATGAATATTCATGAAGTCACACAATCTTGTATAAATATTCATGCTGCAAAAGGGTAAATGAATAATGTACAATTTCAAGTCTGACTGGTTTTAACCATAGGCATTTATCAATGGGGGCTGTAATATGTTTTCCCCATGCCTAACTATTGTCATCATGAGTATGACTGATAAAACAATTGCAAAAAGCTTGGATTAACTTAACCCTTTCCCTGTTGAGTTTTCATTTAAGAAATAATGACGTTATGAATGTTTATTAGCTGAATATTCATTGAAGAAATAATGACATCATGAATATTTATTAGCTGAGTATTTATAATGGTATATGTACACAGTAGTATTTCGTATACCGTAAGTAGAAACTGTAGAGTCTAATCTTTTATAATTTCATAACCAAACAGAGTTAGACGGATCCTACAGGAGCCATTTGATCTGGGTCTTCTCTGTTTGCAAAGACATGAAAAGGTGTTTACATAAGGGAAAGGGTTAAGATGTAAAATAACATAGGTTCTCATTAACCCTTTACCTGATAGAGACTACTTTAGACGCCTTTTAAACTGCGTAGACCCAGATCAAATGTCTCCTGTAGGAACTGTCTGATCAAGGTCTGCTCTGTTTGTTTATGAAAGAATATATACCCGATTCTACAACTTAAGCCATAGCCAAAACTTTCTGTATTGATATGCCATTTACAAAATTAATCTAATTAATATTCATGAACATGTTTTTTTCTAACATGAATACTGATGGAGTAAAGGGTTAAGACCCAAGCTATTTCGAGGGCTTGGTGCAAAACTATTCTAACTCCTTCACAAAGTGAAGGAGTTATAGAGGATCTGTTGCGAGTTGTCTTTTAAGATCACATGTTCCTAAACGAGCCTTAGAAAATGTCATTAAGCGAGCCTTGGGGAGCTTAATAACATATTCTTGGTGAGTTTAGGAACATGTGATCTTAAAAGACAACGAGCATCAGATTCTTTTTCTCACATATCAAAAAAGTGTATTTTCGCCGTTTTAATGACATGTAAGCATAGGTTTCCATGGCTTGACGTCATATATGATGTCATACGTTCTAAAGTGATCTTACACGTGTTACAGATAAGGAAATCTTAACCTGTTGTTCTAACTCGGAGATAAGCGAAGGTATGTGAGAAAGAATAGTTTTGCACCAAGCCCTCGATTTGACTCTGCAGCAATTGTTTCTCAAACTACTGAGGACAACTTGATGATGTATGAATACAAAGACTGACAACAACCAGTGTGGCACCACTGATTGAAATGCTTAGATCCCTAGACTATGACAATCACCTTCAACCCATCCATGATATTGTTATCATTGAGATGGAGCTCTTGGATGTTGAGCTCATATTCTCGAAGTTGCTGGTAGGCCAGCTCGCGTTTGTTCCAAAGTGTTCGAATCATTTCCTCCTGATCCGACTTGTCTTGAAGGTCATCTTGCTTCTCGATTTGCGACAGAATGTAATTCATGTCATCAGAAATGTGCTGTGATAAAAATAAACAACACAAATGGAACAAAACTAAACATGACATGCAGTGAACACAACAACAACAAAAACAACAACAACAGTAACAACAACCATGTTTTAACCGTTTAACTCATCAACAATTTGTATGAAACATTGACATTATAAATATCAATTAACTGGGTTTTTTTTATAATGGCATTATAAACAAGAGAATATTTCACCATGGCAGAAACTGTAAAATGATACCTATATTATGTCATGAACAAACAGGGTAGACCTTGGGATGTCATGAACAAACAAAGTAGACCTTGGGTCTACTATGTCTGTAAAGGCATGAAAAGGCTTTACATGAGATAAAGGGTTAAATGTAATAGCAATCATCACCATTTCAGTACAGTTAATTTTAATTAATTAATTGATTAATTAATTGCTCTTTAGTAATGCAGTTGATTGGCAAGAATTAGTTGGCCCTGTATCAAGATAATACAACTGAATATGAGTGAAGGTCTTATCATATGCAATGGCATGAATTAACACATTATTTAACTAAAAACTCATGACTATCCCTAGACATGTTTGCATGGTCCCAATAATCTACTGTTCTGGTATAATCTGCAAGTCATGTACAAATTTGTGGGTATTCTTGCGTCTAATGTCTAAGAATATGCTTGTGAATTCCAGCTCAGGATGTCAAACTGGACTGAACACAAAAAATTGTGACTACAGATGCCATTTGTTCTGGGTCTTCTACTAACTCTGGTGCAAATACATTGTATTTGGTCTTAAAATGATCTAAATGTAAAAAGTTATCCAAGAGAACAAAATGCAAAAAAGTTATCCAAGAGAACAAAATGCAAAACGTTATCCTAGAAAACAGAGAATTGAAATTTACATGTAAAGCAAGGTAAAATGCAGAAAGCCCTTTAAGGAACTGGCAGCCACTTCATAGAGCACAGAGCAGACCCTGATCAGACAGCTCCTATAGGATTAAGGAACTGGCAGTCGACTTATTTTTAGACACCTGTATGTCTAATCTTCAATTAGTCACTTTAAGCCTTCAATGTGGGGCACGAGTACACAGGCATTTGCAAACGGTGTAGACCCTGATCAGAGAGCTCTGAGTGGGGCCCGCTGATAATGGTCTGCGCCATTTGTTGTTCAAATCCTCTATCAAATTATACCTCCCTTTCATACTGTAAAGACTATAAACACTAGTTTGCATTCAAATGTTAAACACTTTAAATGCTGAATTGTCAAAGAGGAATGGCCCATCCTATATAAGTCGTCTGATTAGGGTCTGCTTGGTTTGCTTATGCAATTATATAGATCTGATCTTACATTATTTGCCAAACATTCTCTTGAAAACTTTACAATACAGTGAACCCTCGTTACAACAGAGGTGTTTGTTTCCAGACATTTTGCTGGTATAACGAGGTTGCCGTTATAACGATTTTAAATATGAAAGGAACCACTATATGGCCAGTTTTAAACTAGTACCAACAGGTGAACGCTTAATGCAGAACACAAGAAGTGCAAAAAGCTCCCTTGGGATCACCTGTCCTATTGGCAGTGTACCTATTTATTCAGTGGTTGTTTAAAAGACTTAACGGTAAATTTGTTTCAATGCATACTGCCTGTATAACGAGGGTGCCATTGTAACGAATGCTGTATAATGAGAGTTCACTGTATAAAAATTCAAGTAATCAATTCATGCATAAAAGTGCATAACAGAAAGGATTAAGGCTTTTTAACTGACAAACCTTCACAGTTTCTGCTCTCTGGTTGCTATGGCTACTGTATGGAATGTCGTAATTCTGTTTATCTTCTAATAGTTTAGAATCATCAAATGGTATGGCGAGTCGCAGCTTCTCATTTTCCTCACGCACTTGTTTCACTCTGTGATCCAGGTTACGATTCTTCTCTTTTTCTCTGTGAAGCTGTCTTGTTAGATCCTTCTCAACTGCCTAGATAGTACAAGAAGCAATACAATTACACATTTACTTAGCTTAAAAGAGTAAACCCTATACCCCATGATCGTACACCATTATAAAAATTTAGCTAATAAATATTTATGTCATTATTTCTTCCACAAACACTCATCAGGCAAAGGGTTAAAAACTAAGCATAAAACTGATAATTTTGAAAATGTTTTTAAAGTTTAACCCTTTCCTCCACAGTCTATTTTTAGACCGAACCTCTTTGAATGAATCTACCCAAAAGGAGCATTTACTAGAGGAAAGTAAAATTTTAGAATTTTGTAGTTTGAAACTATTGTAATAAATAAACCATTTGCTCCTATTGAAGCAAATGGTCTATTTATCACAATGGTTTCATTAAGTGACTTTTACAGAGGCGTAGAAAGGCGTATCTATGGAGGAAAGGGTTATCCCTTTACCACACGCAATGGCTTTTGATACCTTTACACCCAGATCAGATGCCTCCTGCAGAAGTCATTTGATTCGAGTCTGCTCTGTTTGCATAGGTATATAGATCTGATGCTACAGTTTCTATCAAAATCTTCATGTACACATGCCTTTAACCCTTTACCTCATTGGCTATATTTAGATACAAACTCTTTGAATAAATCTACCGAAAAGGAGCACTAATTAGAGAAAAGGAAAATTTTAGAATTTTGTAGTTTGAAACCATTGTGATAAATAGAGCTCTATTTATCACAATGGTTTCACAAAGTGACTTTTACAGAGTCGTCAAAAGTCGTCAATATGAAGGAATGGGTTATAAAACTTCATTTAATCAATATTGATACAGTAATTTATATCTGATTTGAATATTCATGAGGTAAAGGCTGTCTGTAAATATGTCAGCAGACAGATATTGTACCTGTAGTCGTGCATTCTCTGTGAGCAGTTTGTCCTCTACAGCAGACAGATTGTTGGCCCGGTCTGCCCTCTCTTGGTGGAGGCGCTCCTCCGTCACTGCAAGCCTTTTCTCTAGCGACTTCAACTACAATATAATACATAGAAAATTATATTCATGTGTTACAGACAATGGACTATGTACGAGTCTTAATAAAATGTTGTTTTGTTCTGCCCATATGTATCAACAATAAAAATAAATACAGTAGTCCTCTCTAGAGCGACCACTTAATGAATAGGCATTGGTGGATTTTACAGCAGGTGGTTTGCTCCTATAGGAGCCTTCTGCAAAATTTCATCCTGCATTAAGCTATCAGTGTCATCTGCATCTATGGCGCAGTGTTAGACCTCTTTTTGGTGTACGTGCTAAACATATGTGCAATCCTAAATGACTGATCAACAGAGATTATAATGTAAATCTGAATATGTATTCAAAGAATTCATTCTGCTGTTAAAGTTTTGATATCTTTCATAATGTCCTTATCCATTGATAGAGTTTGTTCCTTAGAGGAAAATAACAAATATTAAACATGACCAGGTCCAGATAAGATATATGAATTAAAACATTTTTAAGAAAAACTCCTTATTTCTTCACGAAACCCTATATTGTGACCACTCTTTAGAATCGTCTCTTCGAGATGATTCTAAAGAGTAGTAACATCATAGGGTTTCGTGGAGAAATGATGAATTTAGTATTTGAGTATGCACTTTTATCTGTTGCTCTGACATGACAGTACGTTTAACCCTTTTACCCTATAGATACACCTTTTGACACCTTTGCAAACAGAGAAGACCAAGATTAAATGACTCCTGTACGAGATCAGGGTAAAAAGGAAAGTACCTAGTTATAGTCTATTTTCAGTCCGAATGACTGCTCAGTCGACTGTACATATACTCCCCTGGTCATTGAGCCATTCACCAATATTGAGCACTGCTAACATATGGCGCGATTATGCAGCCGCAGTACTGTCTAGTGACCCTCACAGGTACCCATTTTAATCCCTGGGTGGAGAGGAGGCTACCTTGCGCGGGTAGGAGACACTGAAAAGCGTCTCTGAAATTTTGAGCTGGTCCTGTCGGGATGCTCTGGTCTGTATGCTGATGGAATTATATAGATCAAATTCTATATTTTCTGCCATGGCCAAAATACTTGTGTTCATATACCCTGATAAAAACTCCAGCCAATAAATATTCATGATATCCATTATTTCATACACATACATTTATCAGATAAAAGGTTAACCCTTTCCCTGTTCTATGTTTATTCCAAATTTTAATACCTACTGAATATTCATGGACAAAATAGTTATAAAGAATTATGGAAAGTGGAACATTGTAGACATTTTAGAAAGCAATGAATCAGATCTATCAAATTCTATTAGCAATCAGAACAGACCCTGATCAGAGGAGCCATCTGATCTGGGTCTACTCTGTTTGCAAATGCTTGAAAACACGTTTATATGAGGGAAAAGGTTAAGTGTATGACCCTTGCAGACCTACCTGTTTATCACCAACAGTTCCGCCACTGCCAGCATCTTGCTGTTGTTGCAGGGCATTTTTGAGCTCTGTTAGTTTGACAACCTGTGTGCTGACGGTGCTGTGTCGTTCTTCCTCATCCCGTAGGTGGCGCTCACTCTGATCCAGCAGAGCCTTTACACGATTCAACTCCTCCTGTAGGTCAAAATCACAGATTCAAAGATCAGATTTTTTTTATATCCAAAAACACTCCAGAAAAAATCACATTTATGTCAATCATGGAGTGAATGGAAATCTTTTCTCAGTGGTGAGCTGGAGGATTTTTCTGTACTGTTTTTAGTCTGCATTAACCCTTCTCTTGCTGAATTTTAAAATACATTTCTCCTTCTTTACCCATGCCCTGTTGTATAATTACATATATCTTCACTGTGTACAAGTATGTCGTTGTGCAATCACTGCTCTGGGGTGCCCTGGTTGCACAATCAACTTGTAAATAGTGCAGACCCTGATGAGACAGCTCCTACAGGAGCTGTCTCATCTGGGTCTTCACTATTTACAGGTAGGTATATTGACGTGAATAGCAAGCGAAGGGTTAAGCTACCAATTATATTTTACGTAACGGTTATTGTATAGGGTTTCAGATTGTTAGTTCACCCCCCCCCCCCCTCCCCAAAATAGTAAGTAGGGGCATTTATTAGAGTGGGGGCATTTATTAGAGTGGGAGCATTTATTAGAATGGGGGTGTTTATTAGGGAGAATATGGTATTCATAGTGTATACGGTGTAGTAAATAATTGTACATGTATACCAAAAAATGTGTGATGGACAGACTTATGGAGCAACAGACAGACAAGCCCTATCTCTTCTAAATAGGTCCAGGAAAACTTTTAAAAGGCAATGATATTGAGTACCTTTAGTGATGTTATCTCCTGCTTGTGGGCCTCAAGGGTTCTAGTTTTCTCGGTATTGTGGCGGACCATATCCACTGTCTTGTTAGAACTGTCTAACTGCTTCTCCAGACCAGCAACCTATAACAATATACAGTCAAACTCCTTTACCACAGTCACTGAAAAGAAGCCTAGGTATCTGACACTTTACCTAAAAAATACAGTAAAACCCCTCTAAACCAGACATTAAATTTAGCATAAATATCAGTCTTGGAGACAGGTGGCAGCTTAATGCAGGATGAAAGTCATGCAGAAAGCTCCTCTAGGAGCTTTCTGCATGACTTTCACCCTACATTAAGCTGCCACCTGCCTATAAGTATCTAAATTCTTCTCTACTAGAATTCCAGTTTGGAGAGGCTATACTGTATCCGTGTAAGAAATAATGACATTATCAATATTTATTACATTAATTTTATAATGGAATATGAAGACACAATTTTTTGGCAATGACAGAAACTGTAGAATCAGATCTATATTACTCCATTAGCAAACAACACAGATCCTGATCACACAAGAGCCATCTGATCTGGGTCTACTCTGTTTGCAAAGGTGTAAAAGGTGTCTCTACAAGGGAAAGGGTTAACACTTTACCCCGGAAACTTTGGAATCATATCTATATTATTCCATAAGCTAACAGAGCAGACCCTGATCAGATGGCTACTACAGGTGGTTGAAGCAGGATGTCTCTGTTCCATGTCTCAAGTTTGCAATTTCAATATCTTAACCCTTTCCTCCATAAATACGCCTTTCTACACCTCTGTAAAAGACACTTTTTGAAACCACTGTGATAAATAGAGTATTTGCTCCTAAGGAGCAAATGCTCTATTTATCACAATGGTTTCAGAACTACAAAATTCTAAAATTTTCCATTTCTCTAGTTAATGCTCCTTTTTGGTAGATTTATTCAAAGAGTTTGGATCTCAAAATAGCCTATGAGGTAATGGTGTTAACCCTTTACTTCATATATACAGTAGAACCCCTCTAAACCAGACAAGGTTGGGGACAGGTAACATTTTTAGTTTAAAGGAGATTCCAATTTGATACAAACTCTACAATTTCTGCTATGACTAAAATTTCCAGTATAAAATTGCAACTAATAAATATTCACGATGTCTTGAATTATTGTAGAAATATTCATACCATAAAGGGTCAACGGGTGAAAAGAAAATCGTTTCTAATTAACAAGGTTGTCTAATATATTCCATGATTCACAATGTATTACCTCAGACTTTAATGCCTCATTTTCTTTGGTCAGCTTGACAATTTTGGCCTGCATGTCCTCCCTGCCCCTGTCTATCTCTTGTCGAGCCCGTGCCGACAGACTTGAGACCTCCTGGTTCAAAGTCTCCTGAAGGGAACCCAGATCTTCTTGGGCATTACTTAGCTGTTCCTCTAGTTCCGTGATATGAGCTGTAATATGAAAAAAAACAATCACTCTTTAAACACTTTGTAATATGATTCAAGTGTCAAACAGTTTGAATTAAACCCCTTATCTTGCTATGAAAATTTGATTTAAAACCCTTATCTTGCTATAAAAATTGTCATATGCACAAACTCTTCTCTGGTATGGTTTTATATATATTTCCTAAATAAGTGACTTTTACAGAGGCATCAATATGTGGGAATGGGTTAAGTTTGATTTTACCTTGTGATCTGTTGTGTTTCTCCTTCAGCAGCTTGTTTTCAGTCTGTAAGGTGGAGATTTCTGTCTGAAGTTTTCTGTTTTGGGTCTCCACAACTTCCTGTATATATAATGACAGAGCATAAATTACAGGATAACAGACTTCAATGAATCCCTTTGCCGCCAAATACATACCGTCTGCTTCAGGGTTCAAAATGGAGTTTTCAATGATTTCTTTACAAAACATAATCAGAGTGTAAACAGTTTAGAACTTGATAAGATGCAAAGTTACTCTGCATCTCATCTGGATCCAAACTATTTGCACTATCAGGTTATTATGGAATAGCCTATGAACAGGTAGAGTTTACACTTTTCCTCAGATAAACGCTTTTTCTAAAGTTTCATGAAGATTCGGCTACAAATGTGACCTCTAGGGTGTTCATCTACTATTTGACCTAGTGACCTAGTTTTTGATCCTATATGACCCACTTTCAAACTCGTCTGAGATTTTATTAGGACAATCATTCTAACCAAGTTTCATAAAGATTGGGCTAAAATTGTAACCTCTAGAGTGTTCACAAGGTTTCCCTACTATTTTACCTAGTTTTTAACCCATGTGACCCACTTTCAAAGTCGTCCGAGGTTTTATCAAGACAATCATTCTGACCAAGTTGTATGAAGATTGGACTAAAATTATGACCACTAAAGAGTTCACAAGCAAATTGTTGATGACGCACGACAGATGACGCACGACAGACACCGGACGCTGGACATTCAAGTCTCCCAAAAGCTCACCCTGAGCTTTGCTCAGATGAGCTAAAAATCAAAAGTGGAATGCACATCTGCACATAGCCAACACTGAAGAAAAATATATTGAATAAACATTGGGATCTATAAGAACAGGTTCTTGCTTATTGCATAATGAAAGTAATGCAGAAAGCTCCCAGAGGTTTTCTGCATCACTTTTGTCCAACTACCACCTGTCTTAATCCATTCCCACTTAGGCTATTTTTAGACCTAACCTCTTTGATTAAATCTACCAAAAAGGAGAATTAATTAGAGAAAAGGAAATTTTCAGAATTGTGTAGTTTTGAAACCATTGTGATAAATAGAGCATTTGCTCCTGTGGAGCAAATGCTCTATTTATCACAATGGTTTCATAACATGACTTTTACATAAGCGTCAAAAGGCGTCAATATGCGGGAATGGGTTAAAACCCAAGATAAACACTTATTTCTGGTGGTTGTTGTAGACAGGATTTAGACAGGATTTACTGTATAACTAATTCAGCTGCAAAAAATGCTCAATATTAACCCTTTACTCCATGAATATTAAGGCAAGAAATAATGGCTTCATAAATACTAATTAGATTACTTACCGTAGTTATGACATATGAACTCAGGAATTTTGGCCATGTTTATATTATTTCACAAGCAAACAGTGTAGACCATGATCAGACGGCTCCTACAGGAGCTGTCTGATCTGGGACTACTCGGTTTGCAAAGGCATATTTATGGAATACACTGTTATTTTCAAACTTTTGACAGCAGGAGACAAGTAAACTACCAATTACAAATAGTGTAGACCAAGATAAAGAATAGGAGCTTCTGAACCTTTTGTCTTATAGCTATGCCTTGCAATGCTTTAACAGAGTACACCCAGATCAGATGTTGGACCAATCTTATCAGTCAGAGTCTGCTCATTTTGCTTATGGGATTATCTACATCTGATTCTAAAGTTTTTGCCTTGGCCAAAAACTACTGTGATCATATGCCATTATCAAAAATTCTAATTAATATTCATCGATCATTTCATTTCTTATACGAATATTCATGAGATAAATGTTTATCTAGTTCACCGGTACTCTGGGACATCCAATCTTACAAAATATGACCTGTGAGAATGAATGAATGAACATGACTATTGGGAGTAACAAAACAATCCATTACTGGGCTTTAACATCAACAGAACTGATATACATGTATATTTAATCAGCATGACAGATGGCCAGTCAATTTTACAGCTTTTCACATGTAAACAAATCCATGGACAATCAATAACACCAGTGCATTATCAATAATACATACAGGTAGTTACATGGACCATAAATATTGATACAAGAGAGTATGAGGGATTGGCCCTTTACTGATCCATGAATATTTATGTAAGAAATAATGACCACATGAATATTAATTACATTAATTTGTTACAATAGCACATGGACATGGAAAATTTTAGCAATGGCAGAAACTGTAGAATAATACCTATATTATATCATAAGCAAACAGAGCAGACCCTGATCAGATGGCTCCTGATCTGGGTCTACTCTGTTTGCAACGGTGTAGAAAGGCGTATTTATAATTCAGATAACACTGTTGACTGAATTTTTTATCATAATATTTAAACCCTTTACTCCATACATGTAGATATGCATTTTAACCCCTTTGCATACAGAGTATACCCAGATCAGACAGATCCTGTAGGAGTTGTCTGCTCAGCATCTGCTCTGTTTGCTTAACCCATTACTCCATGAATATTCACGTAAGAAATAATGACATCATGATTATTAATTATATTAATGGATACAGCACATAGAAATGGGATTTTTTTACCATGACAGAAGCTGTAGAATCATCTTTATATCATAAGCAAACAAGGCAGACCCAGATCTGATGACTCCTATAGGAACTGCCTGATCTCGGTCTTCTTTGTTTGCAAAAGCATAGAAATGACAGTGACATAATGTGTATATATGGAGTAAAGAAAAAATAAAAAGATCTGGGTCCATGCTTATAAAGCTTTTAGTTGAGTCTGAGTTTCGTTCTCAAGCTTTTGATTGGTCAGATTTGAGTTCTCAAGCTTTTGATTGGTCAGATTTGAGCCAAAGGCTCAACTCTGACCAATCAAAAGCTTGAGAACGTTCTCAGACTCAACTAAAAGTTTTATAAGCATGGACCCAGAGTCTACAGTCTCTATCATGGCCAAATTTCCTGTGTTTATAATCACTATAAAAAAAACCCTGATAATTTACCAATTACCGTATAGGCCATTTTATCTAACCTCTTCGAATAATCTTCTCTGGTGTGAAAAAGCATTTATATGAGGGAAAGGGTTAAGCATTTAACTGCTTTTGTAACTTAAAACTGACCTTGTCAAGCATGTATTTAGAGTCCGGGGTCAGGCTTCTGCCTGCCTGTTTCCTCTTCGCCATACCAGCCTCTCCTCTCTGTAACAAAATATTTTAAAACCTTTAGATCATTCATCATTAATCTTTAGTACACTGTGTGCCCATTCCTGATAACATTTTCAATCAATCTGGGTCCATGCTTATAAAGCTTTTAGTTGAGTCTGAGTTTCGTTCTCAAGCTTTTGATTGGTCAGATTTGAGTTCTCAAGCTTTTGATTGGTCAGATTTGAGCCAGAGGCTCAAATCTGACCAATCAAATGCTTGAGAACGTTCTCAGACTCAACTAAAAGTTTTATAATTATTAGCATGGACCCTGGATTCAGATGACTCAGAATGATTCTGAGTCCCATCTGAGTTCACACTGTTTAACCCTTTCTGTCATATATACCGGCATGCCTTTTCACACATTTGCAAAGAGAGTAGACCCAGATCAGACGGCTCCTATCTGCTCAGGGTCTGCTCTGTTTGCTTATGGTACAGTATAGATCTAACTCTATAGTTTCTGCCTGAGCCAAAACATCCTGTGCATATAATGCTATCATAAAAATTCATTAAATATTCATGATGTCATTATATTTTCAATGAATATTCAACAGGGAAAGGGTTTAGCATTTCATACTGAATGAACTCATAATGGGTCAAACAAACACTAGTGGCACATTCAACACTGACATTCACTATTCAAAGTGTTAAGATAGATATATTTTTTTATAATAGTTTTATCTAAGCATGCTAAAGATTTATCTTTATCCCCTGAACAAATCTGCCAATTTTTTAACTGCCTCTTTTGTACTACATACCATCACTGGACCATCAGGGTGTCAAGACTGGGTCCTGATTAGATCCAAAATGCTTCAGCATTTCGTCTTAATCCAAGCTGTAGCAAAGGGTTTTGATTGATTGCGATTTTAATGTGGGAAAACACTATATTAGCATATGCAAACAGTGTAGACCAAGATCAGAGGATTAGGGTTTGCATTGTTTGTCATTCAAAATCAGTGAATTTAAAACTGAATGAACTTCTCCATTAGAATGTACAATTCCTATCTGAAAATTCAGCATTCATAGGGTGATATGTTCAATGTATGATAACAGTCTAAGTACCATTCAGAGTACAGTAGAACCTGTCTTTCTAAGTACCATTATGGTACAGCAGAACCTGTCTTTCTAAGTACCATTCAGAGTACAGCAGAACCTGTCTTTCTAAGTACCATTATGGTACAGCAGAAACCTGTCTTTCTAAGTACCATTCTGAGTACAGTAGAACCTGTCTTTCTAAGTACCATTATGGTACAGCAGAACCTGTCTTTCTAAGTACCATTCAGAGTACAGTAGAACCTGTCTTTCTAAGTACCATTATGGTACAGCAGAACCTGTCTTTCTAAGTACCATTCAGAGTACAGTAGAACCTGTCTTTCTAAGTACCATTATGGTACAGCAGAACCTGTCTTTCTAAGTACCATTCAGAGTACAGTAGAACCTGTCTTTCTAAGTACCATTATGGTACAGCAGAACCTGTCTTTCTAAGTACCATTCTGGTACAGTAGAACCTGTTTTTCTAAGTACCATACAGAGTACAGTAGAACCTGTCTTTCTAAGTACCATTATGGTACAGCAGAACCTGTCTTTCTAAGTACCATTCAGAGTACTATAACTCTTTGCATGCCAAGTAATTTTTGTCTGCAACAATTGTTGTCTGCTTCAATTCTTAAAATAAAATTTCTCTCATTTCTTTGCAATGATGAGATGACGCATTATGCTGTGTCTCATCTGGATCTAAACTGTTTGCATAGATTATCATGGTTGCACCATAAAACAATAGATAATATAGGATCATAGATGTAGGCATTATCACTTCAAACATGGTTAATCCTCTCCTCCATAAATACGCCTTTATACGCCTCTGTAAAAGTCACTTTTTGAAACCACTGTGATAAATAGAGCATTTGCTCCATAGGAGCAAATGCTCTATTTATCTCAATGGTTTCAAAACTACACAATTCTAAAATTTTCCTTTTCTCTTAGTGAATGCTCCTTTCTGGTAGATTTATTCAAATAGGTTGGGTCTAAAAATAGCCTATGGAGGAATGGGTTAAGCCCATTGGCCAAATACTTTAAAACTTGCCATTTAGCTGCTGTTTAGAGCAGCTCAAACTTAAAAAGATACATTAGTGATTAATTCATTTTTACCCTTTACCTCATGAATATTCATGTTAGAAATGATGACATCATGAATATTAATTAGATTATTTGTTTCACTGGCATTGGAATACATGAATGTTTGGCCATGGCAGAAACTGTAGAATAATACTATAATAATTATTTCATACGCAAACAAGGCAGGCCCTGATAAGACAAACTCCTATAGGAGTTGTCAATCTTGGTATACTCTGTTTGCAAAGGCATGAAAAGGTATCTACATTGGGTAAATTTTAACCCTTCGCTTGCTATTCGCGTCAATATACCTACCTGTAAATAGTGAAGACCCAGATGAGACAGCCCCTGCAGGAGCTGTCTCATCAGGGTCTGCACTATTTACAAGTTGATTGTGCAACCAGTGCACTCCACAGCAGTGATTGCACAGCGAAATATGTGTACACAGTGAAGATATATGTAATTATACAACAGGGCATGGGTAAAGAAGGAGAAATGTATTTTAAAATTCAGCAAGCGAAGGGTTAAAGAACTAAAGGATCAGCAGAGCTCCAGATAATATACGTAAATTGACATATTTCCAAGTATAACTTCTTTATACATTTGTACCTCTACCAAACCGTATGTTGTGACCACTCTTTAGAATCGTCTCGAAGAGATGATTCTAAAGAGTGGTCACAACATAGGGTTTGGTGGAAAAATGACGATTTTAGTATTTGAGTATGCACCGTTATCTGTAGCTCTGGATGAGTTTATTGCATAGCTATTCTGCTTGACTGCGAAAAAACACCCTAGATGTTCTGTAGAAGACTGCTTCTGGGTGCAGTACCATTTAACCCATTCCTCCATAGGCTATTTCTAGACCCAACTTTTTTTAACAAATCTACCAAAAAGGAGCATTTACTGGAGAAAAGGATCATTTTAGAATTTTGTAGTTTGAAACCATTGTGATAAATAGAGCATTTGCTCCTATAGGAGCAAATGCTCTTTTTATCACAATGGTTTCAACAGGTGATTTTTACAGAGGCATAGAAAGGTGTATTTATGGAGGAAAGGGTCAACTCTTTCCTTCATATAAACACGTTTTCTTGCCCTTGCAAACAGAGTAGACCCAGACCAGACAGCTCCTGTAGCAGCTGTCTGATCAGGGTCTGCTCTGTTTGTTTATGAAATTATAAAGATCTGATTACAGTTTCTACCAATACCATATGATCCTGTGTAGATATGTCATTTTGAATAATCAACTCGTAAACATTCATGATCTCGTTATTTCTGACATGACTATTTAATAGGGAAATGATTTAGCGGAGAACAGTATATATACCATGACAAAAATTATGACACATGCCAGTAAGTTGTCACACAGAAAATCTGCAAGGCTGTGTGAGTTATATAGTGCAAGAAGCATAAAGCTATATGAAATACGTACTGCGAAACCTCTCAATGGCAATATAGCTTGGAATAAGTCTAAATATCAGTATTTATACCCAGATGAATATTCATATAAGAAATAAAATAATGTAATGACAACATTAAATAAATTGCTGATTTTTTATAATAAATTTGTAGCACATGAACTCAGGAAATTTTGGCTATGGCAGAAACTGTAGCATCAGATCCATAGTATTTCATAAGAATACAGAGCAGACCCTGATCAGACAGCACCAACAGTAACTGTAGCTTTCTGTTCTGGGTTCTTCTCTTACAAATTACCTTTCATACTGAATGGATACTATCATTAACTCATTCCCTCATATTAACGGCTATCGACGCCTCTGTAAAAGTCACTTTCTGAAACCATTGTGATAAATAGAGCATTTGCTCCTAGGAGCAAATGCTCTATTTATCACATTGGTTTAAAAACTAGACAACTCTAAAAGTTTCCTTTTCTCTAATAACTGCTCTTTTTCGGTAGATTTATTCCAAAGAGGTTGGGTCTAAAAATAGCTTATGAGATAATGGGTTAAACTATAATAGACCATTCCACATTGAAATTTCAGCATTCAAAGGGTAAACCCTGTCCTACATACAAACATTGTTTCATGCCTTTTCAAACAGAGTTGACCCTGATCAGACAGCTCCTGTAAGCTTATGGAATTATAAAGATCTGATTCTACAGTTTCTGTCATAGTCCAGGATTCCTTTGTTAATAATGCCGTAAAAATGTGGCTCGTTAACTCTTAACCCTTCTCTTGCGGAATTTTAAAATACATTTCTCCTTCTTTACCCATGCCCTGTTGTATAATTACATATATCTTCACTGTGTACGAGTATTTCGCTATGCAATCACTGCTATGGAGTGCACTGGTTGTACAATCAACTTGTAAATAGTGCAGACCCTGATGAGACAGTCCTGCAGGAGCTGACTCATCTGGGTCTTCACTATTTACAGTTAGGTATATTGACATGAATAGCAAGCGAAGGGTTAACTCTATAAATATGCCTTTCTACGCCTTTGCAAACAGAGTCGACCCAGATCAGATGGCTCCTGTTATCAACTTATCAGAGGCTGTTCTGTTTGCTTAATGATATATAGATATGATTCTACAGTTTCTGTCATGACCAAAAATTCATGTGTCCATTGGCCATTATATCAATAAATAAAATTCATATTCATAATGCTATTATTTCTTACATGAATATTCATGGAGTAAAGGATTATTATTCATGATGTCATTATTTCTATTATGAAAATTCAACAGGGAAAGTGTTAGTCACTGAGTGATTGCTTCACAGAGGTTCAGTTACATGTGCATGAGGAAATGTCATACAGTGCTCCCTCTCTACAACGACACCCTTTGGGATACGAAGATTGTATGTGTTGTTCAGAGGGAGTTGTTATAGGGAGGGAAAATCAAACATAATTAGCTTGTTTGCAGATCCCCAGATAAGGTGTATTTCGAGAACTAAAACCGTTATGCCTCAATCAACCCCTATGTTGTGACCACTCTTTAGAATCGTCACAAAGTGACGATTCTAAAGAGTGGTCACAACATAGGGATTGATGGGGGCATAAAGAAAATACGATGGAAAAAGTTGTTTCTGGAGCCTTGTTGTTTCCGAAACAGTGACATGCGTTGTTGTAAGGAGGGAATCATTATAGAGAGGGCCATTGTAGGGAGGGAGCACTGTATTAGGATGGCTTTTCATCAATGGGTAAGTACACATCATGTATGTAAGAAGAATGAAATGAGAATATATAAGACAGGAGCTGAAACATTTATGTTCCGATAAAGAAAGTGAAGGAAATATAGTTTTCCATTTTAAATGTTGATTTATATCTAAAATGAATAAAGCCAATTTTATCTCAAATTAAATATAAAATATGCATTGTGAATTACCAAGCACCCATAGAAAACAAACCATGTAGTTTCAACAGGTAGTAGACTCTGCTGGCCTGTATTTATAGTCTATGAATATGTTTTAGCCCATTACCCCATAGGCTATAATAAATCTACCAAAAAGGAGCATTCTCTAGAGAAATGGAAAATTTTAGAATTGTGTAGATTTTAAACCATTGTGATAAACAGAACATTTTGCTCCTATGGAGCAAATGCTCTTTTCTTCACACTGGTTTCAAAAGTGACTTTTACAGAAGTGCCCCAAGGCATCAATATAAGGAATAGGTCAAAAGGCGTATACAGTGAACCCTCGTTATACTGGCATTCGTTACAACGGCACCCTCGTTATACCTGCAATATGCATTGTAACAACATCACCGTTAACTCTTTGAAACAACCACTGAATAAATAGGTGTAATGCCAATAGCACAGGTGATTGCTAAATGCAGAACACAAGAAGTGCAAAAAGCTCCCTAAGGGAGCTTTTTGCACTTCTTGTGTTCTGCATTAAGAGATCACCTGTTGGTACTAGTTTAAAACTGGCCAAATGGTTCCTTTCATATTTAAACTCGTTATAACGACAACCTCATTATACCAGCACATTGTCTGGAAACAAACACCTCCGTTGTAATGAGGGTTCACTGTATATATGAGGAAATGGGTTAACACTGTATTACAAAAATTGCTGAAACAAAAATAGTTTATCCCTTTATCTGATAGACGCCTTTTGATGCCTCTGCAGAGTAGATAGCTCCTGTAGATCAGATAGCTCCTGTAGGAACTGTCTGATTAGGGTCACTCTGCCCTGTTTGCTTATATGTTACAGCTATGATTCTCTTCTGTTAAGGTAAATAAAATTAAACTTCCCAATTAAATTAATTTATATTCAAAATGGGCAGAATCTGGCATGAATATTAATGAAGTAGAAGGTTTAGCTGCAATGTAAGGTTTAATCCTTCCCCTCAAACAAACACTTTTTCATGCCTTTGCAAACAGAGTAGACCCAGATCAGATGGCTTGTGTAGGAAGCGTATGGTCAGAGTCTGCTCTGTTTGCTTACAGAATTATATTGATCTGATCCTGCAGTAATTTTTGTTTTTAAAAAATTACTGTATTAAAATTAAGTTAATTTAATTTTGTGTTCATGAAATGGCTAATTCATGCATAAATGTTCATTAAGAAAAGGGTTTCAAGCCTTTGCAAACAGAGCAGATTCAGATCAGATGGCTCCAATATTAGCAGTCTGATCAGGGTCTGCTCTCTTTGCTTATAGTATAATATAGGTTCTGGTTGGGCAAAAATGCCATGTAATAAAAGTTCAGTTAATAAATATTCATGATGTTGTTATTCTTACATGAATACTATACAAGGAAAGGATTGATGAATTTTTTAACCCTTTCCCTGTTTAACATCCATGAAAAAAATAATGACATCATGAATATTAATGAGTCAAATTACTTTATTAACAAAGAAAGTTTTTACTGTGGCAGAAAGTGCAGAATCAGATCTATATAATTCCAAAAGCAAAAAGAGCAGACCCTGATCAGACGGCTCCTATAGGAGCCGTCTGATCTGGGTCTACTCTATTTGCAAATGCGTGAAAATGCATTTAAAAGAGGGAATGGGTTAATATGGGGGGATTTCTACAAGCTCAGCTACTTCTAGACTAGCAGTCTTCCTTACCCTATCCAAATTCTGTGAGGAGCCATACAACTTTTGACTGCGATCTGGTGACCCCTCCTGAAGTTTATGTTGAAGTTCAAAGGTCAAAGTATGTCAAGAGAAGCATTATAGAATGGCAAACAAAAGATCTCCAAAACATGTCTCCAATTAGTTTGTGATCAAATATCTGTACCACCATGACAACAGTTTTGTAAATATCATTTATAACCCTTTACTCCATGAATATTCATGTTAGAAATAAGTATATCATGAATATTGATTCAATTAATTTTTATAATGTCACACAGTAGAATCATATAACTATATTATTCATAAGCAAACAGAGCAGACCCTATCAGACTTCTTCTTCAAGAGCTGTCTGTTCTGGGTCTACTCTGTTTGCAAAGGTATATTTATGGAGTAACGGGTTAATAGAGCATAACAAGGTTAACCCCTTTACTCCATGAATATTCATGTAGGAAATAATGGCATCATGAATATTCATGTAGGAAATAATGGCATCATGAATATTCATGTAGGAAATAATGGCATCATGAATATTCATTAGATGAATCTTTATAATTTGAACGAGGGAAATTTATTCCTTGGTATAAACTGTAGAATCAGATCTTAACCCATTCCCTCATATTGACGACATTTGGTGACTCTGTAAAAGTCACTATATGAAACCATTGCGATAAACAGAGCATTTGCTCCTATAGGAGCAAATGCTCTATTTATCACAATGGTTTCAAACTACAAAATTCTAAAATTTTCCTTTTCTCTAGTTAATGCTCCTTTTCGATAGATTTATTCAAAGAGGTTGTATCTAAAAATAGCCTATGAGGTAATGGGTTAATCATTCCACAAGCACACTGAGAATACCATAAACAGATGGCTCATACATTGTATATAGAAGCCATCTGATCTGGGTCTACTCTTTCAAATCGTAAAAAAAATGTATCTGTGAGTAAAGGGTTAACTGCTGTTTCCTGTTTGTTTGTCATGGAGATCTTAAGTTACCACCAGTAAGCAATGATTGGTAAATTCATGAATTATGATGGAAACGATACGAAACGCACCATGATATCACAACCCAAATGTCAGAAAGAAATTCAAAGAATCAAACAAAAGCATGCAAAACCCTTTGAATGAGCAATTTTCAAAGTGTAATAGCTGATCAGTGTTTAACCCTTTCCTCCATAAATACGCCTTTCTACGCCTCTGTAATAACCACTTCTTGAAACCATTGTGATAAATAGAGCATTTGCTCCTATAGGAGCAAATGCTCTATTTATCACAATGGTTTCAAACTACAAAATTCTAAAATTATACTTTTCTATAGTAAATGCTCCTTTTGGGTAGATTCATTCAAAGAGGTTGGGCCTAAAAATAGCCTATGGAGGAAAGGGTTAAACTAGAGATTTAATACAGTATGAAAGGCTTAAAGTTTGCTAGATGAATTTGAATGACAAACAGTGGAGATCCTGATCAGAGGGCTCCGCTTGCACAGAGCCCTCTGATCTGGATCTACGCTGTTTGCAAATAACAGCACACATGTGTCCCACATTCAAAGGGTAAAAGAACACAAACTGTTTATAATAGTACCTGGATGTATGAAGATGAAAACTGGAAATGCTTATAGAGGGTTTTTTTTGTGTTATTTTATGTTTTCATTCGCAAATAGTAAGCAAATATGATTTCTAGCTATATCCTTGGTACCTAACCATTAATCTGCTGAATAATTAATAGGGGCCTCTCCCCTCATAAATAGTAATAAGACAAAAAAATCATATTCAGTTTCCTTTTTTTCTAATAAATGTTCATTTTCAGTAGATTTATTCAAAGAGCTAGGGTCTAAAAATCTACTATAAGGGAAAGGGTTAATGTCTCCGACGAATCCCAAAATTATCTATCAAATGTTATCATTTTCATCTTCATACATGTTTATTACTGTCATGTACACTTTGTCACCAATGATATTCCTCAGAAAACCACACTTGTATAGTTACCGTTATCAGTATTTTGCCTCGTTTAAGCTTACATTTCCTTATAAATTGAAAAAGTTAAAACATAAGAATACTAACATACTTTGAAACAAAAAGAAAGGGAGATCTTATATTGCTGTTTGATTACATGCAACTTGACCCTTTGATTGTGGGAAATAATTTAACTGGCTATTCATAATAGTGTAGACCCAGATCATAGGGCTTCTTGAGGAGCCCCATAAGCAGGGTCTGCACTGTTTGTCATTAAAATCCTGTAAGCAGAATTAATCATAGCTTGCAGAATAGACTCTAGTATAAAACAATGATTGATCATTCTACTTTAACCCATTCCCTCATATTGATGCCTTTTGACGCTTCTGTAAAAGTCACTTTCTGAAACCATTGTGATAAATAGAGCATTTGCTCCTTAGGAGCAAATGCTCTATTTATTACAATGGTTTCAAAACTACAAAATTCTAAAAAAAAAAATCCTTTTCTCTAGTTAATGCTCCTTTTCGGTACATTAACTCATTCCCGCATATTGACGCCTTTTGAAGCTTCTGTAAAAGTCACTTTGTGAAACCATTGTGATAAATAGAGTATTTGCTCCACAGGAGAAAATGCTTTATTTATCACAATGGTTTCAAAACTACACAATTCTGAAAATTTCCTTTTCTCTAGTTAATGCTCCTTTTTGGTAGATTTAATCAAAGAGGTTAGGTCTAAAAATAGCCTAAGTGGGAATGGGTTAATTCAGAGTGGTTGGATCTAAAAATAGCCTATGAGGGAATGGGTTAAGACATCAGAAGGCCAGATAAGGTGTGCAAATTAAAACATTTTCAAGTATCGTTCCTTTATTCCTCCATCAAACCCTATGCTGTGATCACTCTGTAGAACCATCTTGAAGAGACGATTCTAAAGAATGGATACAACATAGGGTTTGGTGGAGAAATGACGATTTTAGTAGTTGAACACGCATCTTTGTCTGTTCGTCTGGACATTATGATTAAGCTTTCAAAAGGTTAAAGAAAATAGATAGCCATAGCATTTTAATTTAGTGTTTACATGAAAACAATACAGTAAATTCTCTCTTTGAAAATTTTAGAAGAGGATCACATAAGGATATTTTCTGCCAAATTACATGTGCATTGAAATTGGCCAAGCAATTCCAGACAGAAGATTATCAAAGGTTTTTTTGTTTTATTTTGGCTATGGCAATCAGATTTATACACAGAATGGCCCTTTAAAAGGAGACCATGAGAGAACAATTTTTGTAAAGTTTAATCAAATATCCTGTCAGTTAAGGTGTTGGATGGGTGGACGATGAACAGACATTGGATGGATAGACTAGCGGACGTTGAACAGTGAGCAATCACAATAACTCACCCTGAGAATATGTTCAAGTGAGCTAACAAAGTAATTTCATTATACACTAGACCTCTGAAAAACAATACATGTACAGTAAAATCACAAAAATTGTCATCAAATTTACTGAACATAAACTATAAAACTAAGAAATTTTCAAACAAATATTTTGGCTGCCTTCAATGAAGAATAGGCATGCCACATTGCCATGTGACATCAATTCAAGGTGTGTATTATTTGCAGTAGTATGACTAGAGGAGAATTTAGATACTTCGAGGCAGGTGGCTGCTTAATGCAGGGTGAAAGAGGAGCTTTCTGCATGACTTTAACCTTGCATTCTTGCACAAAACATGCTGTTGTAGTCCCGCTAGACCATGTATTAACAAGGCGATTCTCGTGCTCACGCGCTGTTGTTGACCTGTTTTAATTATACCTATTCGGGTCCTAAGGTAAACAATGGACGCGAATGCTATATAGCGTTATGGCCTAAGCATTATGTAAAGACAGAAAATTAACGATAAGTACAACTGTGGCATGTATATTAGGATAGGAAGCAATGGTGTAGTGGTTATGTTGTTAGACCTGGATTAACCTATACAACATGTCGCAGTTTAATTTATCGTTAATTTTCTGTGTTTACATACGTACTGTTTTGTAAACAACGCCATCTGATAGGTGTACTACTGTAGTGATAGACATATTGAATGAAATTCCGAGTAAACGGTATTTGACGTCATGAAATGACGTCAGAAAGAAAACAGTGGCCCGGAAACAGCATCAATCGAACGAAGTGTGTCAAAGAAGTGTATAGTTTTGCTTGTATTTGGAAGAGTTAAATTGATACAGGAAAGCAGAAAATGGGTTTTATGCAAGAATAGCGTTAATACACGTTTGTTTTCGGGCAATAAGATCTGCAGTGTCCCTCGGGAATGTTGTTGCCCTCGCCTTTCGGGCTCGGGCCAACAACAGTCCCTCGGGACACTGCAGATGTTATTGCCCGAAAAAACGTGTATTAACCCTCTATTAAGCTGCCACCTGTCTCCAAGACATATTTTAGTGCAGGGTCAGAATTAAGGCTAGACAAAACTATCAGAGGAACATCGTAGACAATATGAATAACAAACAGAAACATGTAACATTTCAACAACTCTGGAATCCAACAGCAGCAACTGAACTAACATGTCACCTGGTCAAATGTCCCTGTTTGGCTACGAGTCCAGGCACTTCTAATCTCATCATCCATACTCTCTATCTGATATTGAGGTCTTCTTTCACATTCTATTATATCACTGTCATCATACGAATAATCTGACAAATTGCTGAAGCTTGGGTTGGAGGTTAGAAGCACACTGCTGGGGTATGGGGTTCCCTTTGTAACTCTTGATCCCGCATTGGCAAGTCTTGAATATTCATTTTCATACTCATCATTTTCACTTTTGTTGATGTCTATATCATTAAATGCAGGTGTCATTCCTACTCTTTCATTCCAGTATAGGAACCGTTTCCTACATTCATGGCAGTCACACAAAATCCTTTTACCATTGGCTGAGTTATGATACACATACTCTGCAGAATCTGCTGATGTCCATGCAATTTCTTTTCCAAGACTACTTGAACTAGAGGGAGCTACTTCAGACCCAAAGATTTCCATTTCATTCATACGATGATCCACTACAGAAGAGGCAGTCTCCTTTAAAAACTGATCAGAGAAATCCCAACCACAAATTGAAGTTGTTCCCAAACTGTCTGAGCTAACATCTCCAAGATAACCACTGTATTGTACTCTTTCATTAGGGTTTCTTTCTGACCTAGCAATTCTTCCACTACCATTTTCTTCTATTGCCCAAAACATCTGATTCAGACTTTCCCTTCTTCTTTTTCTACCTTCTACTTCTGCAGCTTCTTCATGTGTTATGTCATCTTCAACAGCTTTGTGTTTCTTGAGAGACAAGACATCTGATGATTTACTACGTCGTTCTTTTGTTTTCTTTTGTTCTTTTGAATCAGGTGACTGACAATTGCTTAGAACATTGTAACTCTGGGCGTGTAAGTTTTCTCTCATGCCAAGTTTTGCAGAAGCAAGAAGTGACAGATGGTATCTAAGATTATTAGCAAGTTCATTCTTTTTGTCATCTGATTGTTCTATACCATCATCATTATGATCACCCTCTAAATTACCAACAGATCTGATAATTTGACTTGCAAATGTTTGAATGGCTGTTTCAATGACAGTCAGTTCTTCATAGTCTTGTTCTGTTATTGCCTCACCTCTTTGTCTCTTTCCAGCCAGCATGCCAAGAAAATCTGTCAATAATATGTTCATGTATTTTAAAATTGAAGGAAAATCACCCACATCTACTGTGTCAAATTCTAAATGTATACCTTCCTCATCTCTTTCTGCTTCAACATGAAGATTCTCTTGTTGTTGCCTATTATCTACAGCATCAACACTAGTACTGGGTTCTGGTACTTCTGGATTCAATATTGATATTTGACTTTCTGCAGGTGGAGGAGAGTCAGAATGACTAGAACTTCCATTCTTTAAAAACCAGTACCCTGGTATCTCCTGGCCAGTTTGACTGAATTGCCTTTTATCAAAATCTAACACCTGATGATTATCATCACCTCCAGACCCTGCATTCATCACATTGATGTCTGTATTTGAAGAAGGTGGATCATTAGGAACAACTGCAGCCGTTCCCTCTGATGGTGGCTTCACAACAGTTCCTGTGTTTTGGGAAGTCTGAGAAGTATGACTTTTGTTTTTAAAGTTGTACACTTGTTCACAGTTAGAACTCTTTCCTTCCTTTGATTCAAGGTTTTCTGTTTTCATAAGCAGCTCTGATGGGGAAGTATAGTTCAAAGTGCCATACCCATTACTGTTTTCCTCATTTCTGTCCCTATTCTTAACCCGTCTCAAAAGTTGTGAAGGTGTGGTATAACTGAATGTTCCAATACCTGGAAAGTTTTTGTCATTGTTTTCCCTATCTTCAATTTTTTTTAGCACTTTTGAAGGTGAAGTGAAACTAGTTGCTCCAATGCCTGGAAAGTTTTTCTCACTTTTTTCTCTGTCTTCCATCTTTCTCAGCAGTTTGGATGGTGTGGTGTAGCTGAAGACACCATCTCTAAGGCTTTGGCCTATATCATCCTCCTGATCCAAATTCAAATCTGGGTGATCATCCGTTTCCTTTTCAGTTTTAGAATATGTTTGATGTCCTTTAAAAGGATGATGACCAAGTGAATCTCTAGAGTTTGATTCAGTGATGGAAGCTTGCTTTGACTGACTTTGTCCTTCATTGGTTGTGCTACTTTCAAGAAAATCTGAGCCATAAATGGCAGACGTTCTCTGAAGACTAGAACACTTTGACAAAATATCTTTACCACTCTCACTTCTACCAGTTATTTCATTGTGGTCATTTGACAGGGATTTCAAAGGTTCTCCTAGTGATTTTGCTTCTTTACCATAATCTTTGTCTTCAACAGTTTTACCATTCATTTCTACCATCCCAGCATCCTCTAGGTGTTGAGTACTGGCATGACTTAGATCAGAATCATGTAGTGAACTGGTAAAACTGGTACCTTGTCTGGACCTAGTTGCTGACAAACTTTTCATGATTTTGTCTGTGACCAGTTTTTGTTTTTTTCTTAGTAAGTCTGTTGGTGAAACACTCTGTCCAACACTGTCTGTTCTCCTGATGGGAGAGTGTGCAACAAGTGTTTTAGAAGTTTCTTTCATAGCATTTCTACTTGATCTATTTTTAACCTGGCTGCCTGAACTGCTAGATGGTGAATGAACAATTTCATCAATGCTTTGATAAGATGTTCTTGTAGGTCTGACATTTGGAGTTGACTGTGTTGCAAGTGGTTGCAGAGGCTCGTGTGGAGATGGCCCATCGCCTTGTGCTAACACAGGATCTTGATCAGCATCTGTTCCTCTTGGGGAAAAATCATCTATAATTTGAGAGTGTAGTGGAATTGACAGTTTACCATTAACCAATGCTGATGATTTCCTGCTTGCTGTGTTTGATGTTCTCCCCGAGAGGGTTGCTGTTACTGATACTGGACTCTCACTTGGAGAGTAACCTCCAGCTGCTCCATACTCTTCTAAATTGTCGGGCAAATTCAAAGAATTGGAATCTAACTTTATGAAACTTGAATGACTGACTGAAGATCTTTCAAAGTTACTGTCTGTTTCAGAAGAATGTCTTGGTATATTTCTGTGTTCTGATACAATCTGTTCTGTGCTTTCATTATTGCCATTATCTACTTCATCATCAGACTTCTCAATTTTAAGTTCATTTCCAAGACTATTTTCTACCATAACAGATTCACTTATTTTCAATTGGCCCTCACTGACATTGTTTGGGTCCTCTTCAGTAGTATTTTCACATTTGACAATGTTCCTTATTTCTACTGAATTAGCCTTTTGATTATCTGATAATAATTGCTGGCTTTTGTTGGTTTCAGACAAGTCTTCAGGATATATCTCAGGATTTGACCTTTCAATTTGAACATCTTTCCTGATATTGCCTTCTGATCTTTCAGCTACAAAGGATGAAGAAGTCTTTTGACCAGCGTGTTTTGAAGACTCAGTCACTATTATATCTAGATTGCTCACTCTTTTACCTTTGTCAGCCTCGACATCTTCCTGCTTGACAGAAATACCACTTTTAACAGTATTAAATGTCTTATTATCTGTCACTGGTGGCATGCTTATACCGGCCTCAAATATATCATCCTTGCTGAAATGTACTCTAGCATCTGACTTTTTACCCTTTATTTCATCTGAGAAATCATTTTCTAATCTAGCTGCCGACAAAGTCATAAATGATTTTTTATCAACATTTTCCTGGGATTGAGTAACTGGCAAATATTGTTGCTGTACCATATTTCTGCCCTCTTCAATGAACACTACTGGTTTGCTGTCAGTTCTTGTGGATGGTGTTGTATTTGTTAAACCTTGCTTGCTTTGTTCACCTCCACATACTTCACTTCTTGGAAGATCTAACTTGTCATCAGGAATTTTGATTTGGACATCAGTTGAGAGACTGTTCTCTACTTTTACTGTTGATAGAGATGAGGTCATTCCTTGGCTGATATCTTTTATAAACGATTCATAGTCAGGAACCTGTCCCAAAGTATTTGCATCAGCTGGGTCTGCAGATTCCATATTAATAGGTTCCTTATTTTCCAACAAGCTTTTAGCTACAGTAGTCTTGATTTTTGTGCTTGAGTCGGGAAGTGAAAGGTCAGATTTGCTTCTTACTTCTCCATGATCTGATATAGCATCGGATAATAATTCATCATGCAAATCTTCTGGATCTACAGAACAGCCCGATGCACAACTGCTACAAGTATGTGAACTTCTAGCTAAAGAGGCCAATTCCTCAATATCTGAAGGATCAAATGTCCCCTCAGTTCCTTTGTCACTATCAGTTATTTTTCTATCTGTTGGCTGTTCTGGTCTCACTGCAGTCTCGCTATGGCTGTTAAGATTTCTGTTATTTTATAAAAGGTAAATTACATGTGCAAATACATGTGTCATGACATACATGCTTAGGTTAGCGTTACTGCTAGCCAATATAGCCATTGATTACTGAAGTTTATGGTTCTATTTTAACCCGTTACTCCATGAATATTCATATAAAAAATAATGACTTTATAAATATTAATGAGATTAACCCTTCGCTTGCTGAATTTTAAAATACATTTCTCCTTCTTTACCCATGCCCTGTTGTATAATTACATACATCTTCACTGTGTACAAGTATATCTCTGTGCAATCACTGCTGTGGAGTGCACTGATTGCACAATTAATTTGTAAATAGTGCAGACCCTGATGAGACAGCTCCTGCAGGAGCTGTCTCATCTGGGCCTTCAGTATTTACAGGTAGGTATATTGACGTGAATAGCAAGCGAAGGGTTAATTTGTTATAATAGCACGTTGACACAGGAATATTTTATCATGGCAGAAACTGTAGAATCGTATCTATATTATATCATAAGCAAATAAAGTAGACCCTGATCAGATGGCTCCTATAGGAGCTATCTGATCTGGGTCTACTCTTTTTTTCAAAGGCTTGGATTTAAGGCGTATTTATGGAGTAAAGGGTTAAAGTTATACTATCCCCATTTTTCATAAAAATCAAACAACAGTAAAAATTGTACACATATTAACATCATTAAAATAATGCTTGCACCCTATGTTCAAACAGTTTATATAATTATATTCAACTAAATATTAATGGTATCTGAATACAGCTAAATCCTTAGATGTTCTAAATAAATGAAAAATTCCATCAATTACACAGAAATCAAAGGACTCATTCTACAAACCTACGATTTTAGAGCAATATTGTGAATATTAATTGGGTTTTCACAACAATGACTAAAGTGGGTCAGAAAGTGTAAACCTCGAAAAGAGAATTCTACTGCGTAAAATTTTACCTAAACCTATTACATCAAGTAGGTCTAGTATAAATAATTGATTTTTACAACAGATTCCAGTGCATGGCAAATGTGTTTCCGTTGAACTTTCTTTTAACCCTTTCCCTAATAATAATGCCTCAGACGTCTCCTATAGGAGCTGCCTGATCTGGGTCTACTCTATTTGCAAATGTGTCAAAACATGTTTATATGAAGGAAAGGGTAAAGATTTTAAGGACAGTGCAGACCCTGATCAGAGGGCTACTCTAGGAGTCCTCTTAGCTTTGCTGGGTCTGCACTGTTTGCTGTTCAAGAATATGATCAGTGTCAAATAACTTTGAATACTGGTGAGATGCTAAATTCTCAGCATCTGGTTCCATGCTTATAAAGCTTTTTAGTTGAGTCTGAGTTAGTTCTGAAGCTTTTGATTGGTCAGATTTGAGTTCTCAAGATTTGAGTTCTCAAGCTTTTGATTGGTCAGATTTGAGCCAAAGGCTCAAATCTGACCAATCAAAAACTTGAGAACGAACTCAGACTCAACTAAAAGTTTTATAAGCATGGACCCTGATCTGGATCCAACCTGCATGCAAAGATGTGCACAAGTTAACACTAAGTGTAAGCCAAATATTAATTCTGCCAGGATGTCAAAATGGTAACTCAATATATATACCCTTGTAATTGTGGTGATGTCACCCGCTGATCCGTAGACGAGGCCTCGTTTGTCTCCCTTTCCATGTTGTGTTGGTGAAAATCTGTATCGAACGTCTGAAATAGAAGTTCAGATTTCAATCAATGTCCAAAGATCTGTTTGTTTGGCATGAAATAACAGGCATGAAACACTAGACTTGTTGTTTTAACATTTGAATGGTAAATATCTTATACTGCTAAAAGTTGTCTTTCCCTCATATAAACGCTTTCATGACTTTGCAAACAAAGCTCCTGTAGAAGCCATATGATCAGGGTCTGCTCTGTTTGCTTATGAAATAATAAAGATATGATATGACGGTTTCTGCCATGGCCAAACATTCATGTTTTCATGTGCCATTATAAAATTTAATCTAATTAACCCATTCCCTCATATTGACACCTTTTGACGCCTCTGTAAAAGTCGCTTTCTGAAACCATTGTGATAAATAGAGCATTTGCTCCATAGGAGCAAATGCTCTATTTATCACAATGATTTCAAAACTACACAATTCTAAAAAAAATCCTTTTCTCTAGTAAATGCTCCTTTTTGGTAGATTTCTTAAAAGAGGTAGGATCTAAAAATAGCCTATGAGATAATGGGTTAATATGCATGATGTCATTAATTTTTACATAAATATTGAACAGAAAAAGTGTTAAAGGAAGTATAATGTAACATCAAATCAAGGTCTGCTATGTTTGCAATTTAACCCATTCCCTCAAAGGCTATTTTTAGATCCAACCTCTTTAAACAAATCTACCGAAAAGGAGAATTTACTAGAGAAAAGGAAAATTTTAGAATTGTGTAGTTTTGAAACCATTGTGATAAATAGAGCATTTGATCAATAGGAGCAAATGCTCTATTCATCACAATGGTTTCGAAAAGTGACTTTTACAGAGGCGTAGAAAGGCGTATTTATGGTGGAAAGGGTTAAGTGAACAAGATTTTGTGGTTCTAACAATGGACTGATATGTTGATCTGGGTTTACACTGTTTGCAAAAGTCAATGACGTTCAATGATGCCAGTCATATAATGTATTGAAAAAAAAAATGGTTCCAACATTCTTTACTTAGTGGAATGGTATTTACCTGGAAGGTGTCTCTTTGCCGGGGAACTCATACTATCACTTGGACTCTCTTCAGCTGTGAACAAAAACAAACTGAATTCAGACAATCTTTCTACAATTTTGGGACAGTTGTGATTATGTTTGCAAGAGTTTCATCTTTTAACCCTTTACCTCATAGAAATGCCTAACATGCTCTTGCAATCAGAGCTACAGTAAAACCTCTCTATAATGACCACTAAATTACACCAAGTATTTTGTGTTAAAGGCAGGGGGCTGCTTAAAGCAAGGTGAATAGTAAAACAGAACGCTCCTATAGGAGCGTTCTGTTTTACTTTCACCTTGCTTTAAGCAGTCACCTGCCCTAAATACCAACTAATTTACATAATTTAGTGGCCGTCATAGAGAGGTTTTACTGTAGATTCAGACCAGACAGGTCCTGTAGGAGCTAGCTGATCAGGTTTGCTTATGAAATAATATACATATAGGTATGATTCTGCAGTTTCTGTCACAGTAAAATATTATCTTTTTCATAATGCCTTTAAAAAAGGTCATTTAATAAATATTAAAAGTATTTTTTTTCTTATTTAATATTCATTAGGGAAAGGGTTAAGGATCCAATATATATCACAATGAGGACTCTTCTATACAGAGATTTTATGCACTTTAACTCTTTCCCTATTCTATGCTTATTCCAAATTTCAATACGTACTGAATATTTATGGACAAAATAGAATAAAATATTGATCTTGGAACATTGTAGCCATTTTAGAAACTAAAGAAACATATATATCAAATTTCATTAGCAAACAAAGCAGACCCTGATCAGACGGCTCCTGGGTCTACACTGTCTGCAAATGTGTGAAAATGTGTTTATATGAGGGGAAGGGTTAACAGTATTTCAGGTGTGATGTCCGGCTAATTACAGGTGGAGGAAGACCAAAAATGTTTTTTCGTGTATGAAACAAATTGCATTGTTTCTTATGCAGAAGAACATTCGGGCAGAACCACCGACAAACCAAAAGTCAGCTAGAAGGCTTCCTCACATTAAAAATTCGTAATGCCCAGTCTGGGAATTGAACCACAGTGGTGAGGGGGGCTAAGTGATAGTCAGTCAAAGACCATAACCACTTGACCACGGAAGTCCCACATACAGACACAGAAATCAGAATCTATATAATTCCATACGTATAGACCCTGATCAGACAACACCTACAGAGAGTCATCTGATGTGGGTTTACTCTGTTTGTATATTAAAGCTTTAAAAGGTATTTTTATGAAGTAAAGGGTTAAAGATGATCATCTAGACATTGGTACACTCTCTTTAACACATTATCCCCTAGTGACGCATTTTTGTGCCTCTATAAAATTCACATTTTGAAACCGCTGTGATAAATATAGGAGCAAATGCTCTATTTATCACAATGGTTTCAAGACTACACAATTCTAAAGCTCTCCTTTTCTCTAGTTAATGCTCCTTTTCGGTAGATTTATTCAAAGTGGATGGGTCTAAAAATAGCCTAGGAGAGAATGAGTTAATCCTGTGCTCCATAATCCTACATTTTCACACAATTTGTAAACAGAGTAGACCCATATCAGACAACTCCTATAGGACCTGTCTGATCAGGGTCTGCTCTGTTTATGTATAAAATATATCTGATTCTCTGCCATGGCAAAACTCTCTCTTATTTTTTAATGGATCATAAAACAATTTCACTTATTTAAAAATATAGTTATGAAGTCCTACATTCTATACATGAATATTCATGGAGTAAAGTGTTAAAACGTTTACTTATAAATGTTAACTTACCATGCTCTCCATTCACTCTGAGACTTTCCAAGCTTCTAGATGATGAGGAGCCAGTTCTTGGAGCAAGATTGACAGTTGAAAAGGTCTGTTTGAACAGGTCTACAATGTTAGCTGGTCTGTCTGGCAACTGTCCAAGGAAAGGACTGTCACTGTAACACATAAATGATAAAAGGAAAGTTGCAGCTATTTGCTTGCACTTGTTTCATGGCAAATATTTCTACAAATGTCATATTCTTGACAATTACATTCATAACAGTCAGTGCTTTCGTTTCAATTAAAATTCTATAAATCATTCCTCTGACTTTAGAATCAGATATAATCCACATCTAAGAACTTTTTCTGTAAAAAGACAAAAATGTTCAAAATTATCATCTTAAACCTTTACCTGATAAAAACCAGAGCTTCAGATAAGATATGTAAATTATAACATTTTGAAGAATAATTTCTTTATTTCTCCACTAAACCCTATGTTGTGACCACTCTTTAGAATCGTCTCTTTGAGACATAGGGTTTGGTGGAGAAATGACGATTTTAGTATTTGATTACACACCTTTTTGTTTGTATAGTTCTGTAAACGCCTTTGTATGCATTTGCAAACAAAGAAGACACAGACCAGATGGCTCCTGTAGGAGCCGTCTGAACAGGGTCAGCTCTGTTTGCTTATGGAATTATGTAGCTGTGATTCTATAATTTCTTATCAAAGTCAAAAAAACTGTGTTCATGTACCATTATAAAAATTCAGCTAATAAATATTTATGATGTCATTATTTCTTACATGAATATTGAACAGTTAAAGTGTGTTGTCAGTTGAATGAAATTAACAAACTGTTGTATTTTTCTTCATTTTTGTCACCTTCAGAATTTGTCACTTTATAACAGATTTGACTCTACAGTTTCTACCAATGCCAAATAATCCTGTGTACATATGCCAAGTACTATAAAATTTTAGCTAATGAATATTGATAATGTCATTATTTCTCACATGAATATTCAAGCAGAAAAGGGGTTAAGACAAAGAGAATTGTCAATATACATTATATATATATAAGTATTAACCCTTACAGTAAAATCTCGATTATTCGAACACTAAAATATGTATCATTATCGATCTTTAATTTAAGTCAGGTGGCAGCTTAATGCATGGAGAAAGTCTTGCAGAAAGCTCCTCTAGGAGCTTTTTGCATGACTTTCACCATGCATTTTAAAAGCAGCCACTAAAACTAAAATTTCGAATAATCAAGATTTTACAGAATTCTATTTCACGGCTTTGCACACAGAGTAGACCTTATCAGACAGCTCCTGTAGGAGCCATCTGGTCAGGATCTATTCTGTTTGATTAAAGAATTATATAGATCTGATCCTCCAAAAAGAAATTCCCTTGAAAATGTTACATTATAAAAAATTTGTTAATGAATAATTATGATAAGATAATTTCATGTGTAAATATTCATTAGGTAAAGGGTAAGATATGATTCAAGCTAAACTTACTGTAACACTTTTTGTTAACCCTTTACTCCATGAATATTCATGTAAGAAATAATGACATCATGAATATTGATTAGATTATTTTAAATAAAGGTACCTGGACACGGGAAAATTTGGCAAATCCTGAAACTGAAGAATTTAATCTACACTATTTCATAAGTAAACAGAGCAGACCCTGATCAGATGGCTCCTGTAGGAGCAGTCTGATCTGGGTCTACTCTGTTTTCAAAGGTGAAGAAAGGCATATTTATGGAGTGATCTTTGTTATTCAAGCAGTACCTCTTGATAAACAAATTCCTCAACACTTGGATGATGTATTCCAATTTCGAGAACTCTGTAACTGTTCTATCCAGTACATGTACATGTATAATGAATCACACACTAACACTGAAGATGTTTGTATTGTAACCTCTGATCTGTCAATGTATCAGTTTGCTATCAATATACATGTATCCGTCACACTGACACATTCAATCAATATAGGAATTCAATAATCCATTGATCTAAACCAAACAAAGAAATAAAGATACCGGTAATTGTTTTATCTGTGTTACACTTAACTCTTTGCACAGTAGCTATGAATTAACTCTTTGCACGCTAAGTAAGTTTTCGTCTGCAACAATTGTCGTCTGCTTCAATTCTAAAAATAAAATTTCCCTCATTTCTTTGCAAAAATATGGTCAAAGTGACAAACTTATTATGCATTATGCGGCATCTCATCTGGATCCAAACTGTTTGCATAAGTAATCACAGTTTCGCCGCTAGCATGCAAAGAGTTATTAAATAATAACCAATGTAGTGTATGCAGTTTGCATCTAGATGAGACACCAAATAACTCGGCATCTCATCAGAATCAAAACTGTTTGACATTCGGGCAATGTTTTTTGAAATATACCATAAGTACAGAGATATCTATTATGATCATTTCTAGCAGACGACAAATACCAGTACTTAGCGTGTGAAGTGTTAACGGTCTACTGATTAATTACAGTAAATAACAATACTGCCTCAGTACTGCCTCACTGTACATGTGTATCAGTCATCATTAAGTCCAATCACACAGTTGTAATTGTACTACAGAAACCCATTTCCTGTTGAATATTCATGTTAGAAATAATGACATTACGAATATTCATTAACTGAATTTTGATTATGGATTTCTTTAACCCATTCCTCCATAGGCTATTTTTAGACCTAAACTCTTTGAATAAATCTATCCAAAAGAAGCATTAACTAGAGAAAAGGAAAATGTTAGAATTATGTAGTATTGAAACCATTGTGATAAATAGAGCAAATGCTCTATTTATCGCAATGGTTTCAGGAAGTGACTGCTACAGAGGCGTAGAAAGGTGTATTTATGGAGGAAAGGGTTAACACTTTCTATATTCTGTAATCATGTAAGAAATAATGAAAACATGAACATTTTTCAGCTCAATTTTTATAATGTAATCTTTTCTAGGCAATTTTTTTATTTGACAAAAAACTGTAGAATCAGATCTATATCATGTCAAAAGCAAACAAAGACGGGTCCTATAGTCTGATCTGGGTCTAATCTATTTGCAAATGCATGAACAGGCATTTATATGTGGGAAAAAGTTAAAAAAAAATGCCTGAATATACACAGTAAGTTGACTTTTTTGAATTTTAGAAAATTCCATTTGAAATACAGCACTGAAAGGGTTAAACCACAAGAGTACCAAATCACAATACTATTATTGGGATACCTTTTCTCCAATACAAAGTTATAAAGTACCGGGTATGTATATCATTTATAACTTTACTCCCTTCAGGCTTCAGTGTTAACCCTTTCCTTCATATAAACACCTTTTTACGCATTTGCAAACAGAGTAGACCCAGATCAGACGGCTCCCATCAGGGTCTGCTCTGTTTGCTTATGACATCATATAGATGTAACTCTACAGCTTTTGTCAAGGCAAAAAAATTCAATGAAAAGTTTACATTATAAAAATTCAGCTAATAAATATTCATAATGTCATTATTTTTACATGAATATTGAACAGGTAAAGGGTTAAGTCTAATGTTTCTTTCAATGTTAAAATATTTTACCAGAATGACTAAATTAATACGTGCCGAGTTATTCTGTATTCAAGTCTAACACACAAATATTTCTAGCCTTCTACTGCCTATGTTAATACAGTTTAACCCTTTCTTCCATAAATAGGCCTTTTTACGCCTCTGTAATAACCACTTCTTGAAACCATTGTGATAAATAGAGCATTTGCTCCTATAGGAGCAAATGCTCTATTTATCACAATGGTTTCAAACTACAAAATTCTAAAATTTCACTTTTCTCTAGTACATTATCCTTTTTGGTAGATTCATTCAAAGAGGTTGAGTCTAAAAATAGCTTATGGGGGAATGGGTTAAAGCTCACTGATGTTTAATTTAAGAATTGATTGGTAATAATCTCATTCTTTAAGATGCATGTAACAAAGTTTAGAGACATTTACAAAGTATGTAGAGTCAGATCAGAATTTCCGTGCAGGAACACTCTGATCTGGATCTGCACTGCCTGCCATTTTAAATTTGCACTTGCAAAACTTACCAATACCCTACTGGATTGAATGGACTCGACCTGAACACATTAACAGAAGGGTTCACTTTGTGAATTCAGTATTACACTTGTTCAGGTACTGCCATATGTGCAGGTGTTACCGATTAATTATTCAATAAGAACCTGCCAATTTACTGGGGAATAGCCCATAGGAGGGGGAGACTGGATGTTAACTCTTTGAATCTGGAAATTTAGTGTATTGGCATTTGCAAACAGTGTAAAGCCAGGTCAAAGGGATCCTACAGGAGACCTCTAATTAGAGTCAGTGCTGTTTAGCATTTAAATGCTAAAGCCAGGTTAAAAACTACTGAATGGACTCTAATTAACAGTTAAACACTAATGGTTTATTCACAGTGAATATTCAGCAATCAAAGGGTTTCGTGAAATAAATCTTTCTTAAATTCAAATTCCATTAGCAAACAGAGCAGACCCTGATCAGACGGCTCCTATAGGAGCCGTCTGATCTGGGTCTACTCTGTTTGCAAATGTGTGAAAAGTCATTTATATGAGGGAAAGGGGGTTAAACACTGATGGGTCATTCTACTTTGAATATTCAGCATTCAAAAGGTTACATGAATGAAAATTACCTCATTATCTGCTAATTTGCAGGTAGAGTCTGTGCATTCCAATGCTTTGAATAAGGTACCAGCCTACCAGGACAAGTGGGGGTATTTTATTAGAGACTGCTTTTCTGCCAATTTCAAAATAGCTAATTTATGTAAATGGTGTAGATTATTCTCACAAACTAATTATCCTCATTACATATAAACAGGTATACCGGATACTAGAACATCAGATCATCAGCAAAATTACCCCCCTTCCCCCAAAAAGAAGATACATGTAATAAACAAAAACAATAATAACTAGAATTGTTTTTGATACAATAACTGATGTATTCCCCCCCCCCCCCCCCCCCAACACACACACACACACACCCAGCCCCCACGCAGACAAAATTTTCCATGTAAAAATATCAAAGTCTATTTAACTCTGCAGATGATCATCAGATGGGAACAGAAATACGATACGCAGAACTAGGTATAGAGCGGCTCAATCCTAAGAAGTTTCATGAATATCTGAAGAAAGGTTTTGGAGAAAACGCGCAGACAAAAATTTCCATGTAAAAATTCAAAGTCCCATAACTCTGCAGAAAATCATCGAACCAGATAAGGAATAAGATATGCACATCTAGGCATGGTGCTGATCAATCCTATGAAGTTCCATGAAAATCTGATCAAATATTTTGGAGAAACCACGTGGACAAAATTTTCCATGTAAAAATTTCAAAGTCCCATAACTCTGCAGAAAATCATCAAACCGGAACAGAAATATGATATGCACAACTAGACATGGTGTTGATGAATCCTATGAAGTTTCATGAAAATCTGAAGAAAGGTTTTGGAGAAACCATGTGGATAAAAATTTCTATGTAAAAAATCAAAGTCCCATAACTCTGCAGAAAATCATTGAACCGGAACAGGAATAAGATATGCACAACTAGGCATGGTGCTGATCAATCCTATGAAGTTTCATGAAAAATTCCAAAATCCGACCAAAGCTTTTGGAGAAATCGCGTGGACAAATTCAAATTGGACAAACAGACAGACAGATGGACGCCATGCACAAAAACGAAATGTCTCCCCAGTATACTGGGGGAGACATAAAAATAAATGAATAAATAAATGAAAAATAAATGAAAAAAGGTAAAATCAATAATATAAATGTGGAAAAAAAAAGAAAAAAATATTTCAGGTGCAATTTTGACTACTTTCAATTAGATCAGGTTTGATAGAAACTATTGACCAAGAGTCTAGCTGCTCTACAGTAGAACCCCTCTAAACCGGAATTCTAGTAGAGAAGATTTGAGATACTTTTAGGCAGGTGGCTGCTTCATGCAGGGTGAAAGTCATGCAGAAAGCTCCTCTAGGAGCTTTCTGCATGACTTTCACCCTGCATGAAGCTGCCACCTGTTTCCAAGACCAATATTTATACCAAATTTAACGTCCGGTTTAGAGGGGTTTTACTGCATTTGCTTATGGCATAATATACAAGTAGATCTGATTCTGCAGTTTCTTCCATGGCCAAGATTTCCTGCATTCACATGCCATGATAAACATTTATCTAACTAATATTCAGCATGGCATTACTTCTAAATTGAATATCTATGAAGTATTGGGCTAATATTGCAGTAATATGATGATAATCAAAATTCAATAGAGAGAAACACCTTTTTACCTGTTCTTTGTATTCATTTCCATACTGTCTCCTAATCACATTATACTCCAATTTGAAGAAATTGCATATCAAAGTAATTTTAGAAGAATACATTTGTTTTCTGCAATTATATTTGCTGTAAAAGAGTTTAAACTTGGCATCTTCCAATGAATGTTTAACACGTAATATTAAAAAATTGCCACCAGTCTTCTTCGATTATTCCCGTTTTAAGAATCCTTTTTGAAAACCATAACATGACAGATCCTAGGCATTGCTGGCTAAATATCAGTTCAGCCCTTTTATTGCAGGAATTGAGTGTACTGTCATTTGCAAACAGTGTGGATCCAGATCAGAGGGCTCCATTAGGAGCCCTCTGGTCAGGATCTGCACTGTTTGTTATTCAAAATCATCTAATAAATTTAAGTATTTCATATACTGAATGGACTCTATTATTAAACACTGATAGTCCATCAGAGGGTTACAATACTGCATTAACTTTACAAATTGAAGTATGTGTTAATCTGTGAAACGCCCTGAGTTAATCTACGCTAATCTATCTGTAACATTATCAAATAGCCCTCTTTGTTATTATCCCATCGCATAAACCAAAATTACCCAACCGCCAATACTGAATATGATCTGACCCAAAACAAGCACTGAGGTCCTACAATATTCTGCCAATAAAAAATAATAATTTAAAGTTACGCAATTTCGATCTTTGCTGTTACCAGAAATTTTAGTCAAAATGTAAAATGAATTCTTCGCCAGCTAAAATTCTTAACTTTTACCTCATGAATATTCATTGAATCCTTTATTCCATGAATATTCATGTGAAAAATAATGACATCATGAATATCAATTAGATTAATTGTTATAATAGCATAATGGACACAGAGAGTTTTGGTCATGGCAGAAACTGTATACATGTAATTTCATAGGCAAACAGAACAGACCCTGATCTGACAGCTGTTACAGGAGCCATCTGATCTGGGTTTACTCTATTTGCAAAAGCATAGAAAGGTGTATTTATGGAGTTTGAACATCATGAACATTGATTAGCTGGTTTTTCGCAATGTTATATTGACACAAGATTCTTTTGCCATGGCAAAAAGTTTAGGATCAGATCTTTTTCATTTCATAAGTAAACAGAGCAGACCCTGATCAGATTGCTCTTACAGGAGTCCTCTGATAAGGGTCTTCTCTGTTTGCAAAGACGTCCAATGGCATATCTATCAAGTAAACAATTAAGATGAATCATTCTCTCAGTTATCTTCAAATGCTTCAGAGCTTTTGGTGTTTTTATACTGCTAGGAATCTAGCCAAGGATGCCAAGTTACTTTAACCCTTGCTGTGTGGGACAAGAGTCACTAATGTCCTTTGCAAACAGTGTAGACCCAGAGAGAGGGCTCCTAGAGAAGCCCTCTCATCAGGGTTTGCACTGTTTGTCATGTTACACTTTTCTTTCGAATAATCCCTAAATATTCACCGTAAGCTTGACCTGTTTGAATTTTGGAAGAGTCCATTTGAAAAGTCAGTGTTGTAAGGGTTGAAGTGTAATCTTATTTTTATCAAAATGTCTAAAAAATGTGCAAAAAGTAAAAGTAAATAAAGATAAACACTTTGAATGCTACAAATGACAGCATTATCTAGCATTTGCAAATAGTGTAGACCCAGATCAAAGGGCTGTTAAAAGAATCCCCAGTTCAAGTTCTGCATTGCCACTGTCACTTAACAGCAACTTTGATATTTTCATACTGCATAAACTCCAGATAAGATGCGTAAATTTAAACATTTTCAACAATAACTCCTTTATTTCTCCACCAAACCCTATACTGTGACCACTCTTTAGAATCGTCTCAAAGAGATGATTCTAAAGAGTGGTAACAGTATAGGGTTTGGTGGAGAAATGACGATTTTAGTATTTGGGTAGCTCTGCTGCAGAGACTCTTTTCACATACAATGATGGACTATTCCATCTTGAAAGTTTAACTTCAACATGTGAAGAGTCAACCCTTAAATCTTTGCACTCTAGCGGCGAAACTGCAATTACCTATGCAAACAGTTTGGATCCTGATGAGACGCGGCGTCACGCCGCATAATGCGGCGTCTCATCAAGATCCAAACTGTTTGTCATCTTGACCATATTTTTGCAAAGAAATGAGAAAAAGTTTATTTTAAGAATTGAAGCAGACGACAATTGGTGCAGATGAAAAATTACTTAGCGTGCAAAGAGTTGACCTGTTCAACATTCATGCAAGAATTAATGACACCATGAATATTTATCAGCTGAAATTCTGTAATGTAAACTTTTCGGGGATTTTTTGTAGAATCAGATCTATATCATGTAATAAGCAAACAGAGCAGACCCATGCCAGATGGCTCCTATAGGAGTGAAAATGTGTTTATATGAAGGAAAGGGTTAAAGTAAAATAAAGATTTCAAATAGATAAAAACCAGTGTGGTCCCTCTTTTTACTTGTTAGATAATGAATTTCATTACAACCAATGTAAATATAAGTTATCACTGGGGATTTGAGGCAGTATTAACCCTTTGAATGTGGCAACAAATGTACTGGCATGTAGTGTAGACCCTGATCAGAGGGTTCTTAGAGGAGACTCTGCAGTGTTTTGTCTTTAAAAATTCTCTCACAGAACATACCCTTTTAAACTGAATCGACTCTATCTCTAAACAATGATAGACCATTTAACGTTGTAAATTCAGCATTCAAAGTGTTTGTACTATGTACATATAGTTAAGATTTGTACTAAATTGAAGAGCAGAAATATGATTATGAATGTAAACAGTGCACCATGGGGAAAAAGGACAAATAGCAGTTTTGCAAACAGCGTAGGCCATATTACCAAATATAATGAGGATGTTGTTTTAATTTTGCTAATGCAATTTCAATTAGAAATTCATTGCATCAAATCATACATTTTTTATCTCTAAACATCTATATTGAAATGGTCCAGTTCTTTTCACATCCACATGCTTACAACAGTAGAGAAGTGATAGGATTATTGGTAGACTATAATCCTTTGAATGCAGAATTATCAAAGTGGAATATCTACCATTGTTTAACATGCTGAATATGTTGATGGCTTAACCCTTTCCTTCATATAAACGTGTTTTCACACATTTGCAAACAGAGTAGACACAGATCAGCTCTATAGGGTCGTCTGATCAGGGTCTGCTGTTTGCTAATTGAATTTGAAAGATCTGTTTATTAACTTTCTAAAATGTATACAACATTCCACCTTCCATATTTTATTTTGACTATTTTGTCAATTAATATTCAGTAGGTATATATAGAACATTGGAATAAATACAGAACAGGGAAAGGGTTAAATGTTTACTTGATGAATATTGGTACAAGACTCTACTATTATTCTTGTATCATAAATATAAAACAACAATATTTATTGTCATGGCGAACAATATATAATCGGATTTGTAACCTATACATGTATGCAAACAGAGCAAGCTCTGACCAGACAGCTCTTACTGGAGCTAGCTAATCAGGATCTGCTCTGTAAACAGAGCAGACAGCTCCTATCTGCATGCAAAGGCATAAACAAAACATTTGTATGAGGGAAAGGAATAATACTAGATAAATAAGAGCAAACTAAAGGAACAATTTCATTTGGTATTAACCCTTTCCCTGTTCTATATTTATTTTAAATTTCAATACCTACTGAATATTCATGGACAATATAATTATAATGAAATATGGAAGCTGGAACATTGTAACCATTTTAGAAACAGAAGAAACAGATCTATCAAATTCCATTATCAAACAGAGCAGACCTGGATCAGATGGCTCCTCTAGGAGCTGTCTGATCTGGATCTTCTTTGTTTGCTAATGCATGAAAAGGCATTTATATGAAGGAAAGGGTTAATCCTTTACTCCATGAATATTCATGTAAGAAATAATGACTTCATGAATAATATTTAGATTATTTTTTATAAAAGTAAAATGACACATGAATTTTGGCCATGGCGGAAACTGCAGAATCTCATCTGTATTATATCATAAGCAAACAGAGCAGACCCTGATCAGATGGCTCTTACAAGAGCCATCTGATCTGGGTTTACACTGTTTGCGAAAACATAGAAAGGCATATTTATGGAGTATAGGGTGAACTACAGACTGACTGTTCAATAGAGATAATTGCTTGCATGTAGGTTTGATTATCATGCATATTACATGAATGATGTATAAATAATTCAAACTGACAGAAGCTGTAGGATACAGCATCTGTCAGCATAACCCTTTGGCCTTTACCTGTTGAATATTGTAAGAAATAATGACATCATCAATATCAATTAGAAAACAGGACATTTTGACTCAGACAGAATTTGAAACTGGAGAATCAGATCTATATTCTTCCATAAGCAAACAGAGCAGACCCTGATCTGGGGCGTAGAAAGGCATTTATATGGAGGATAGGGTTAACACATTGGATCTGAGAGACGAGTTAGTGTATAGGCATTTGTAAACAGTTTAACCCTTTCCCTTATATAAATGCCTTTTCACGCCTTTGCAAACAGAGTAGACCCAGATCAGATGGCTCCTGTAGGAGTTGTCCAATCAGGGTCTGCTCTGTTTGCTTATGAAATCATAACAGATCTAACTCTACAGTTTCTGTCATTACCAAAATGTATGTGTACATAAGTTATGCCAGTATTAAATTTCAGCTAATAAATATTCATGATGTCATTATTTCTTACATGAATATGCAACAGGGAAAGGGTTGAAGCCAGATAAAAGTGTTCTTAGAGGAGCTCTCTGATTAGGATATGCACTGTTTGTCATCCAAAATGCTCTGGCGAACTTAAGACTTTCATACTGAATACAGTGGATAGCCTCTATAGATAAACTTAAATGGACCATCCTACTTTGAATATTGAGCATTCAAAAAATAAATCACTCATAATTGTAATACAGGTTGATCTTATCATTACTTTGAATACCAAAGAAGTTATTCAAGGTGTTTTAATTTTACTTATTGGTACATATATACACCCACATTGTAACTCTGCATACATCTCACTTTTTTGGTTACATGAAACAGGGGAAACGAGCATACTGGCATTTGCAAATAGTGTAGACCCAGATGAGAGGGATTCTAGAGGAACCTCTAACAAGGGTCTGCTGCATTTTTTTCAATCAGAATCCATTTGCAAATTATACTGAATCAGAATGTACTCTAGAATGTTAACCCATTCTCTCCTAGGCTATTTCTAGATCCAACCACTTTGAATAAATCTACCAAAAAGGAGCATTAACTAGAGAAAAGGAAACTTTTAGAATTTTGTAGTTTGAAACCATTGTGATAAATAGAGCATTTGCTCCTATAGGAGCTGCAAGGGCTATCATAATTTCACTGCTAGTGCATAAAATGTTAAATGTCTGAAAAACACTCAAATTCAGACAGTATGTTAAACTAACTGTAACTTAAGATGCTGACATTACTTTCAAGGCTGGGTTTTTTTTTTAATAAAATTTGGAGACAAAATAGACCTTCTTGATTTCAATTTAGTTATAAATCATGTTTTAACCTTTTACCTCATAGACTCATAGATACACCTTTTCACACTTTTGCAAACAGAGTAGACCAAGATCAGATAACTCGTGTAGAAGCTGTCTGATCATAGCTACACAATGTATGATGGGTTTACCCTTAAATCCATATACGGGATACATCTTTAATGCCTTTGCAATTAAGACAGCAGACCCAGATCAGAGAGCTCCTATAGGAGCCGTTTGATCAGGGTCTGCTCTGTTTGCTTATAAATGATATAGATCCAAGTCTGTAGTTTCTGCCATGGTAAATATTTCCTGTGTTAATATGCCATCTTAAAAATATCATCTAGTTAATATCCGTAGTGTCATTATTTCTGACATGAATATTCATGGAGTAAAGTGTTAAAAAACAATAAATCTGATTTTACAGTTGTTTTTCCATGGCTAAAAATTCCCTTATTGCATATGCATACCTGTCAAGAGTCAGAACATGTTAAGAGTGTGACATTAATACCTGGGGCTCCTGAAATATTGCCATTTTAAAGATGTGACAAAGCCTTTTCCTGACAGCTTTTTGGACCACTATTTGTTGCGTGTGATGTCACAGCGATTCGGCCTAAATAATGGGTCATAATCAGGACATTGCAGTAATTATGAGCTGCTTTAACCCTTTCCCTCATAGGCTATTTTTAGATCCAACCACTTTGAATAAATCTACCGAAAAGGAGCATTAACTAGACAAAAGGATTTTTTTTTTAGAATTTTGTAGTTTGAAACCATTGTGATAAATAGAGCATTTGCTCCTATAGGAGCAAATGTTACATTTATCACAATGGTTTCATAAAGTGACTTTTACAAAGGCGTAGAAAGGCGTATTTATGGAGGAAAGGGTTAAGGGTTTTTGAAGGCAATTTAGGGGTTCAATGGTCATATTTAAAAAAAAAAATTCAAGAATTTAGAAAATGCATGTGTGATACTGAACTAAGCGTGTGAGTGTGATTTAGACGTAAAATGTGTGAGAAACATGCTTAATGCGTGTGTCTTGACAGGTTTGCATAATATTATGCCAATATAAAAATTAATCAAATGGCTTAATGGATAATTATGAAGTCATCAATTTTTTAGTAAATATTCGTGAGGGAGAGGATTAACCCTTTACTCCATAAATACACAGAATAGACCCAGGATCAGACAGCCTTGCTTTCTCTGTTGCTCATGATGTAATATAGATAATTTAGATATATGATTCTAGTTTCTACCAAGGCCAAAATTCTCTGTGTCCATGTGCTATTATAACAAAATTTTAGTCTAATTAATATTTGTGATGTCATTATTTCTTACATGAATATTCATGGAGTAAAGGGTTTTAAGACATCGTTTTTATGCCAAAATTCAGTACATCTCTTATCATAATGATTTACAGCAATGAATAAATGTAAGAAAATGTAAACGTGGCTGAAATTGCTTGCATCCATTTTCAAAACATGTGTTTTGTGATGACTAGTATCAGTTAATAATATTGATACAGACTATTACTGGGTGTGTCAAATCAGATAAACATGTAGAGTAAAAGTGTATGCTATCGGACACCTCTGGCCGTAGCCTTCTCCTGAAGGTCTCACACACAAGTCCGGCGCCATCCCATCCATAGTCAATCCCATTATTGAAATGTATGGAAAATGTTCCGCTTTATTCATCTAAATTCGAGTGTGAGACCTTTCTATTGAATAGATGAAACTAGAGCTAATCAGACGTAGTACGGCATCGGACATTTGCGGGTGCTATCGGACAACCACCTCGGGTTCTATCGGACATCAGGAGTATGCTATACTTTTTTGCCAAAATTGTAGCAAAGACCCTTACCTACAATATCATTCCAGGAGACAGAGTAGACCCTGATGAAACAGCTCCTACAGAAGGTGTTCTATCAGGGTCTTCTTTGCTTGCAAACACGTCAAAACACTTCACTATCAGGTAAGGGTTAACAGTTCCTTGTTGAACTAACAGTATCCTCTTTTACTTTTAAGTCACCTGACAGCAGATTGTCAGTTCTAAGCACAATGACTAAGTAAATCCGAAAGATGACACAGAACCACATAAAAAAACTAGATCTATATGGGTCTATTCTGATTGCAAATGCGTGAAAATGCACAACATTAGGTAATGAGTTAAATGTATGCTTGAATAAATTTCTGTCCGATATGTACCCGCACATCATTTTATAGTAAAATTCTTGAAGGGTGGCCCGGCGCTATCGGACACTGTTTATTTTTATGTTTTAGCCTTTTAAAATCAATTTTTATAAAAAATATTATCATCTACTGATAAAAAATGATAATTTCAAATGCATATACATGTATAGTTATTTTTACCAGGTTTTATACAGTGCTGAGTGCGTAATGGTTTTTTCTCAGGCCTACGAAATCCTTGTTTCTTGCTTATTTACCAAGGTTCGGAAAGGACGCAACGAAGTGCTACTGTGAGGTATTTGATTACCTCACATGGAATCGTATGGATTTGTCATCATCAGCAAGTATTGTAAACATGTGACAATCAGTTCTCAAAGTTAAGAAAAATAACAACAAATGCATTATTAACGAAGATGATTATATTATTTGGACTTTAGAGGCGAGTGTCCAATGCTGTCCGCTGTCCGATATTGTACGGTCTTACTCTATTTGTTAAAGTAAAAAATCTCTAGGTGGTACAATCAAATGAGAACTTGGAAAATACTAGTAAAATCAAGTAAGAGATTTAGTGGTTGCAAAGAAAATTAGACTGGTGTTCTCAAAGTCTGTGGTACTTAATGGTTTTATAAGTAATAGAGATCGAAGGGAGAAATTACTTGTATAAAAATAGCATTTCTGATGACATCCATCCGTTATCTTCGATATGCTTGTTATTACTTTTAAAAAATAGCACAGTAATGCTCTACAGCATGTAGATAAACTAGGTCACTGGCAGTCATTTGCATTTATGACGTCATACTCGAAGTTCGTGGTATTAAGATCAGAGGCTAATAATTTTATTACAACTATCAATAAATATATTGTTTGGGGTTCAACTGTTAAGAAAAACCAAAACATTGGTCGTGCCTGACCTTATAATGGCAGTTTTGTAGCAGACGAATTGAGAGAATTGATAGAGGGTGATGGATCTAGAGTTGAATGAAAATTGACAAAATATTGCCGATTTCGGGGTTTTGTGTGATTTAAAGTGCATTTTCTTGGATTTTGTGTTTTAACATACAGAAATCGATCCATTTTAGCTTTAGGAAATGTTTTTCAATTAGATACTTACGTAGGTCAAACAGGTTCGTATGTTTACGGAAGCAGTGTGACGTAATGCGAATACCACGAGATTCGTGATACCACGATATTCGCGTATAAAGCTATAACACACTTTTAAATACATGTACATAATGTATCTTTAAGCAATACATTATTTATTTAATCCTTCTCATCATATAAACGTGTTTTGACGCATTTGCAAACAGAGTAGACCCAGATAAAATGGCTCTTGTAGGAGGCGTCAGATCAGGGTCTGCTCTGTTAGCTAATGGAATTTGGTAGATCGATCTGATTATTTAGTTTCTAATATGGCTACAATGTCCACATTTCATATTTCATTATAATATTTATGTTCATGAATATTCAATAGGTATTGAAATAAACATAGAACAGGGATAGGTTAACAGAGCTTTCAAGTCGTCTTGCTTTCGAACATTTCTTCGCGAATATAAAATGATATATTTTCTCCAAAACAAATGCACAGATGCTTGTCGCAAGGACTGTCCCTGTACCAAATGTAACTATCGTTTCTTCATTTGAAAATGCATCAAAGTATTCGATAACATCAGAAGAAAACGTCAGATTTCCAACTTACCTAACGAAATACAACGAAAATTTCAAGTTCGGCCATTTGTAAACAAACACCGCAAAGCAAACTATCATTCTATTCCAGTTTACGACATAATTCAGAAATAAATATGATTGTATTCTACTGGTCTCTGACAATTATCTTTATTTACAATCACAATTTGTAATTCTGTGTATAAGGTATCATTAAATAATGGAATTTATGTGATTTCCACATGGTCGTTTCACGACATTACATTCCTATCGATTGTCTGCACGGTCAAGCTGCAGCATGTTATTGGCGGGAACATTTGAATGGCTAGTCCTACAGCATGTAGATCTAGAATGATATTGTAACATTGAATTAACATTTAAATCAATACAGTCTAGATCTATAAATATATATTTAAAAGCTGTAGCGCTAAATATAGATTCTATTCTAGATCTAGATCTACATTAGTCATAGCCTTAGAGCACAGACCGCATATTTATAAATGCGACTAGATCTAGATATGGTAAAGTGATTACCCATACATTATGTCTCTGGGTAGATCGGGGTAAGACAAGTAGCCTAATCACTTTCGTTGTCATTATTGACGCCTTTTGACGCCTCTGTTTACAAAAGTCACGTTTTGAAACCATTGTGATAAATAGAGCATTTTCTCCTATGGAGAAAAATTTATGCTCTATTAAAGACCTATGACAACAAATAGATAAGAAACTAATGTATAACGCTAGGATACCTTGATTCTGATAGGTGGTTTGGGTCTTTGCATATTTGTTTTATATTTTTGAACATATTTTAACAATCAATTTACCATATTGTAGCTGAATAATTGCTCTACACAATGATATGCTTATATTTCCTTAGCTTTTCCTACCACCCAATATATTTGTAAAAGTGACTTTGTTTGATTTGGTAGGCTTACATGCTAAAAAACATAGATCTACCTTATTACGGCACGTGGCAAACTTTCATATTTTATAAAATACTAAAAAACAAAAGTTTTACCTTTGATAGCAATTTTATTAATAATTTTTATAACTATTTTCCATTTCAAATATACCATATAATTTTGAAGAAAGTATGCAAACCTTTAGAAATCTTGATTTTTAATTGCAAACTAAGATACTTTTCATCAAAATAAGTAGGCCTAGATTGCAAGTCAGACAGGTGGTTCGGGTCTTTGCACAAAACTTTTTTGTTTATGGACATAGGTCTTTGGCTCTATCTATCACAATGGTTTCAAAAAATTACAATTTTAAATTTTGTCCTTTTCTCTAGTAAATGCTCCTTTTCGGTAGATTTATTAAAAGAGGTTGGGTCCAAAAAATAGCATATGAGGTAATGGGTTAAAATGCGTCTCTATCAGGTAAATACCTTTATTTGATGTGTTGCACATCTACCCATGGATATAATTATAAGTATTTAAGACAAAATGAATCTTGAACAATGACTGCATTTTCTTATTTTTTCACAAGAACACATAAAAAATGGCTGTGACAGAAACTATATTATTCCCTAACAAATAGACCAGACCCTGATCAGACGGCTCCTACAGCAGCTTTCTGATCTAGGTGAGGTCTACTCTGTTTACAAAGATGTCAAAAATCGTCTCTATGAGGGGAGGGATTAATCTGATAACATTTGCTCAGGCAGGTCAGAACACGAGTTTGGTCATACCAGGGAGTACAGTCTGTATTTAATGTATTTATCATCACATGAAAGACAACATGGTTACACCCATTGATTCCTCTTTTGCTAATCGCTAAATAGCTATTTGCACGGGTCGAAACCGTGATAAACCATACAAACAGTTTGGATCCAGATGAGACGCCGCATAATGCGGCGTCTCATCTGGATCCAAACTGTTTGACATTTGACCAAAAGCTAACGAGATTTATAGACGACAGATACTTTAGTATTTAAAGGATGCTCGATAATTAACGTCCGCTTCAAAACTGTCATCTGCGATCCGTAACACGTTCCTTCATATCAACGCCTTTTTACTAATCTGCAAATAGAGTAGGCCCAGATCAGACGGCGCCTATAGGAGCCATCAGGATCTGCTCTGTTTGCTCATGGAATTTGATAGATCTGTTTCTACAGATTCTAAAATGGCTACAGTGTATAACTGTTCCACCTTCCATATTAGATTATAACTATTTTGTCAATGAACATTCAACATACTGAAATTTGGTATAACTATAGAACAGGGGCATGGTTCAAAGACAATTAGAATAATCAGATTCTGATAAGATGCTGAGCTACTCGTTATTTGATATGGATCTAAACTATTGATGATTGACTCGTGCTTAGAACCGTAACCATTTTCTTCTTTGTGACGCCTTTTAACCCTTTCCCTCATATAAACTTGTTTTCACGCATTTGCAAACAGAGTAGACCCAGATCAGACGGCTCCTATAAGAGCCGTCTGATCAGGGTCTACTCTGTTTGCTAATAAAATTTGATATATCTGTTTCTTTGCTTTCTAAAATGTCTACAATGTTCTACCTTCCATATTTCTTTACAACTATTTTGTTAATGAATTTTCAGTAGGTATTGAAATTTGGCCTAAATACAGAACAGGGAAAGGATTAATGACTTTGCAAACAGAGTGGAACCAGATGAGAAGGCTGCTGTAAGAGCCGCCTGATCAGGATTTGTTCTGGTTTTTATGGAATTGTATAAATAATTAAATATTTTATTCTACGGCTTTTACCATGGCTTTTTTGTTTAAACGTTATATGTGGATATAAATATTAAGCTAATCAATACTCATAATACAGTAAAACCTCGATTATTCGAATTTTCGTTATAAACGAATTTAGACCCTTTTAGGCAGGTGGCTGCTTAATGCATGATGAAAGTCATGCAGAAAGCTCCTAGAGGAGCTTTCTGCATGACTTTCACCATGCATTAAGCTACCACCTGTCTTAAAGATCGATAATAATACGTATTTTAGTGTTCGGATAATCGAGGTTTTACTGTACATTTTTTCTTATTTCTTACACATGAATATTCACAGAGAAAAAGGTTAAAGGCTAAACCATCTACACAATAGATAACAAAGTAATATGAATTGATTCGTTGGTTATAGCGTTGCCTCGTGGATATTTATATCTAAGGAAATAATGCCATTATGAATATTTATTCAGTAACTGTTTATAACCGCATATGAAAACAGGAGTGGAAAATCTCTTGAATCAGATCTTCATAATTCTGTAAGCAAACAGCGCAGATCCAAATAAGACGGCTCCTACGGGAGTTGACTGATCTGGGTCTACTTTGTTTTCAAAGGCATCTAAAGACGTCACTATCAGGTAAAGTGTTAAACAAAGTCAAACCGCCTTTTAACCCTTTCGACGCCGACTTTTCATATTGACTATTCCAAAATAGGTCAAGCTCACTGTGAATATTCGGGTATTTTTAAAGCAAGATGTAACATAATAAACAGTGCAGACTGTGATGAGAGGGCCCCTAGAGACGCCCTCTCATCTGTGTCTACACTGTTTGCCAAACGACATAACTGACTCGTTTTCCGCACTGAAAGAGTTAAACAGTTCTATGTGTTTATCTACCAATGTAATTAAATCCATTTGAATGACTGTCCATACCTAGTCAGTGAGTATTAAGGATTATAACTCATTAATATGTCATGGGCAGAAAATCAAAGGTTAGCTTCGAGAGTGAAGATTCGTTTAGGAGTATTGACCAGGATCAAGTGGATACCTTTAAAATAGTGCTTTTAAACAATGTTAATGATACTTACCATCCGGGACAGTTTGTAGAGGGTCACGTGGTGCTGAGCTTGAAGCGTGGTCTTATAACCAGAGGTATCGTACCATGCTAGTATATACAGTAGAATCTGTCTTAAGCGACCTTTAACCCATTCCCCCATAAGCTATTTTTAAATACAACCTCTTTGAATTAATCTACCGAAAAGGAGCATTAACTAGAGAAAAGGGAAATTTTTAGAATTTTGTATTTTGAAACCATTGTGATAAATAGAGCATTTGCTCCTATAGGAGCAAATGCTCTAATTATCACAATGGTTTCAAGAAGTTACTGTCACAGGGGTGTAGAAAGGCGTTTTTATGGAGGAAAGGGTTTAAAATGGATCCAAACCTGGGTCTTGAATGCAGATGGTAGCTTAATGCAGATCGAAAGCAACAAATAAAGCTCAGACTGGAACTGTTTGCATTACGTTTGCCCTGCATTAAGCAACTACCTGCCTTTTAAGATTCCTAATTTCAAATAAATGCGCTGTCTGATCTGAGTCTGCTCTATTTGCAAATGTGTAAACATGCGCATATATATGGAGTACACATTTAGGAAATACTTACAGAAATAATACAGAAACAAAGTGTTCGGTTCAATGAAAGTTTAATGCAGTGTGGGGTTTAATGTAAAACTGTTGTAAATATACATATTTTGATATTTATAAGCATTTACTGTAAATATTTGTCTTCCTAAACTGTTTGCAAAGTTGACCATGACTTCATCTCATCTCATAGATTGTAGTTATGATAGGTTTGCACTAATATATCAACCAGGGTCTACTCTGTTTGCTTATCTGTTACATACTCTCAACTATTTCCTTATTTTGTATTTTTATACAAGAATCAAACAACATGTATATATAGTTTATATAATTAAAATATTTAAAATGGGCGGACTTTATAATGAATATTCATCAGGTCAGGTTCAAGACCAAGAATTAGGCTTCGAATTAGTGTTATGTATACAATAACCACCTCTAAACCGAACTTTTAGAGAAAAAAAAGAATTGGAAACTTTTTTAGACAGATGTCTACTAAATGCTGGGTGGAAATCATGCAGAAAGCTAGTTTGGGATCTTTCTGCATGGTTTGCATAAAGCTGTCAACTGTCTTAATATCGACCCAGATACTATATGTAATTTCAGAGTCTATTTTAGAGGGGTTTAATTATACACATGCATACAACGTTATTTGCGATAAAACTTTCAACAGTGAAATAACATGCTCAATGATAAAACGAAGTGTATTTATTTGTATTGACCAGTCATATCTACTACATACTAAGATATTAGCACTCCAACACTGTCGGAATACAATGTGCTCTGTGTTCCGCTGTTCTGAAGAAGAACAAGTGGTGAAATAGAAATTTAACCTTTAACGTGTTGGACACGAGTCGTGTAGACCCAGATGAGAGGGCTCCTAGAAACCACTTACACAAGTGTACAACCTATTTGCCCCCCCCCCCCAAAAAAAAAACCCCACAAAAAAAACACCAAAAAACAACCAAAAAACAAAAAACAACAACCAAAAACAAACAAACAAAAACAACAAAACAAAACAACAAAACCAAAACAACAACAAAATCCACCACCAACAACCCGTGTAAACCAGATGCCACTGAATGGTCACTGTGATCTGGATCCAAACTGTCTGCAAAGATTACCATGCATTTGCCTTGATCGTACAACTCGGCGTTGATCTGATTGAGACTGTTAATCCTTTCCCTCATGAATATTCATAAAAGAATTCGTGACATCACGAATATTCATTACCTGAGTTTTATATTGGTTAATGGAAACTGGATTCTTTGCCATATCATAAATGGTAGAATCACATTTTTATTATTCCATAAACAAACAGAGTAGCCCCTGGCCAGATTCCTTCTACAGGAGCCACCTGATCTAGGTCTATTCTATTAACAAATGTGCCTAAATGTATCTATAGATATGAGGGACAGGGTTAAGGCAAAACGAACGTAATTTAGAGTGCCCTGAATAATTTTGTCCTGTATTAATTAAATTTTGAATTGCGGGATATGCATTTGCAAACAGCGTAAATCTAGATAAGATGGCTCATAGAGGAGCCCACTGATCAGGGTCTGCACTGTTTGTCATTCCAAACCTTTAGCAAGTTTAAGCATTTCATACTAAGTGGATTCTATTGCTAAACGCCGATGGGCTATTCCACTCTAAAAAATTCAGTTTTGAAGGGTTTAACTATTTCCATCATATAAACGCATTTTCACCCATTTGCAAACGTAATAAACCCAGATCTAACGGCTCCTATAGGAGCCGTCTGAGCAGGGTCTGCTCTGTTTACTCATAACAGAATATAAATATGGTTCTATAGTCTTTGTCAGGGCAAAACAACCCCCTTGAAAAGGGAATAACTATTCATAATATCATTATTTCTTACATAAATAATGAACAGGGAAAGGGTTAAGGTAACTATTGTATATATGTTTTTTACGGAGACGGTAAATTTTCTGCAGGCATTATCCTGCATTTCTGTGGTATTGTGTCCCTACACTGGACGCAGAAGGTGCCCGGAAAGAGAACGAAGTGTGTAGAAACCGTCCAACTCAGCGCCACCGAAGAATATTTCAATGTCAAGAACTACCTACATGAACCAGGTGAGTTGCTTAAACCCTTTACTCCATAAATAATCATGCAAGAAACAAAAACATCATAAACATTAATTAGATTAATTGTTATTATCGTAGTCTACATGGACACAATCATTTTTGGCCATGGCTGAAACTGTATAACCATATCTATATTATATCATTAAGCAAACAGAGCTGACCATGATCATGCAGACGGCTCCTACAGGTGCATCGCTGAACATAATCATATTTTTTTCAAGTGATTTTTTGGCTTAGACACAAATCGTAGGATCAGATCTATATAATTTTATAAGCAAACAGACCTATCAGACGGCTCCTGCAGGAGTTGTCTGATCTGAGTCTACCCTGTTTGCAAAGGCGTGAAAAACGTTATAAAAGGGAAAGGGTTAACCCTTTACACGTATTTGTATTATATATATGTACTCATAGATATGCTTCTATAAACAGAGTAGATCAGAACACTTCTGTGGGAACTGTCTGGCGAGGGTCTGCTGTTTGTTTAAATAACATTATAGATATGATTCTACACTGTGTGCCATGGCAAAATTCCCTTACTCCATTAAGCATAATAAAAGTTCATTTAATTAATATGCATGGAAGTCATGTTATTACATGAATATTCATGAAGTAAAAGTTTAATCATTATTCCATAACCCATTCCTCCATAGGCTATTTTTAGACCTAACCTCTTTGAATGAATCTACCGAAAAGGAGCATTTACTAGAGAAAGGGATTTTTGTTTTTTAGAATTTTGTAGTTTGAAACCATTGTGATAAATAGAGCATTTGCTCCTATAAGGAGCAAATGCTCTATTATCACAATGGTTTCATTAAGTGACTTTTATAGAGGCGTAGAATTTTACGCGTTTACAGAGAAGACCCAGATCTTTCAGCTCCTGTAGGAGAATCTGATCGGGACCTTCTATATTTGTTTATATATTACAGACTGCCGTGACAATAAATTTCCATCTTTTATATTTCAATACAAAACTATATTTATTTAAAATGGCGGAGTCTGGCATGAATATTCATTAAGTATAGAATTGAGTGTATATGAACCATATCACGAGGCAATACATGTATGTCCTTGGAGCTTTGCAAACAGTGTTTCCTGCTGGAGCTTTCATTGTTAACTTCGTTTTGAAGTAAGCAACCACCTGCGTTTAAAGACAGCTATATTTATTCATAAAGTGGTCGCTTTAGAGGTTTTTATTGTATTCTTTATCACGTGATCACTACATGTATCTGTTATAGGTCTTATCAAAGCAGGCGACTACGAGTTTCCATTTCGCTTCCACCTCTCTCCTCCTCTACCCGAGTCATACGCGGACAACATCTGTAGAATCGAGTACTTCCTGGAGGCGAGGATCAAACGGGACACTTTAACACTGCACGACATACTCCACAGGAGAGACATTCTAGTGTTGTCTCCCTTGGATTTGAATGACATCATAATTCCTGATGTGACAGTAAGTGGACTCATATCATCTATCATTTGTAGACCATTATCCGTTTTCTTAGTTTCGCATTTTTCGTTAGAATTAACCATTTGTATGCTGAAGAGCAAACTTATCTTGTTAACCCTTTCCCTGTTCAATATTCACAGAGGTCCAGCTAAGATGCGTAAATTAAAACATTTTCGAGAATAGCTTCTTTATTTCTCCACTAAGTGCCGTTTTAAAAATCCAGTTAATGAATATTGATGGTCATAATTTCTTGCATCAATATACTCAATGACGATTCATGTAAGAAATAATGACATCTTGTACACTGTATAATAATTAGATCAATTTTTATAATGGCACAAGAATTTATGGCCATGGCAGAAACTGTAGAATCATATCTTTATTATATCATAAGCAAACAGAGCAGACCCTGATCAGACGGCTCCTATAGGAGCAGTCTGATCTGGGTCTACACTGTTTGCAAAGGTGTAGAAAGGAGTATTTATGGAGTAAAGGGTTAAAAAGGTTCTACTGAATTTTCATCGTTCCAGCTCCCTGTATATGCCCAGCGCGTGCAGATTGTAAAGAAATGTTGCTGCTGTCGACCTCAGCGAGAAGTTGTGGCATTTTTAAGACTGGAAAGGGCGGGCTACTCACCAGGGCAGACCATCCCTGTTCAAGTTGATATCGTCAACGACTCAACTAAACGAATTGTGTCAACTTCAGTCAGCCTTATAGAGGTAAGGTTCAAATCAAGATAAGATCAAATAAGATTTAGGCAATATTCTCTTCTTTAAGCGTTGTTCATCTGTGAAAGTTTAAAGGAAATCCTCCCATTGGGTGTATGAGAAGTTGGACACACGATTTGCTGGACGTACGTATGGACGGACAAAAGCATGGGTATTCGCCTACGACCTTGGGGGGGGGGGGGGGGGGGGGCATAAAACAGGCTATGGGGTTTACTTAACCCTTTCCCTGTTTAATTTTCATGAAAGAAATAATGAAGTCATGAACACTAATTAGCCGAACAATTTTAAAGTATTATTAACAAATTAATTATACCCCCACAAACAGAGTTTGAGGGGGGTATACTAGAATCAGCCTGTCGGTTGGTCGGTCGGTCGGTCTGTCCGCAAAATCTTGTACTTTCAACTCCTCCTTCAGTTTCAACCTGATTCATTTGATACTTGGCATAAATGTTACTCAGGTGTAGTAGATGTGCAAGACACAAATTTCAGGTCTCTGTGACCTTGACCTTGAAATTGGTCTTGAAATTGGCAGGCAGAATCTTGTACTTTGAACTCCTCCTTCACTTTCAACCTGATTCACTTGATACTTGGCATAAATGTTACTCAGGAGTAGTAGATGTGCAAGACACAAATTTCAGGTCTCTGTGACTTTGACCTTGACCTTGAAATTGGCAGGCAAAATCTTGTACTTTGAACTCCTCCTTCATAAATGTTACTCAAGAGTAGTAGATGTGCAAGACACAAATTTCAGGTCTCTGTGACTTTGACCTTGACCTTTGGCCTTGAAATTGGCGGGCAAAAACTTGTACTTTGAACTCCTCCTTCAATTTCAACCTGATTCACTTGATACTTGGCATAAATGTTACTCAGGAGTAGTATATGTGCAAGACACAAATTTCAGGTCTCTGTGACCTTGACCTTTGGCCTTGAAATTGGTCTTGAAATTGGCAGGCAAAATCTTGTACTTTGAACTCCTCCTTCACTTTCAACCTGATTCACTTGATACTTGACATAAATGTTACTCAGGAGTAGTAGATGTGCAAGACACACATTTCAAATCTCTGTGACCTTGACCTTTGGCCTTGAAATTGGTCTTAAAATTGGCAGGCAAAATCTTGTACGGCGAACTCCTCCTTCACTTTCAACCTGATTTACTTGATACTTGACATACATGTTACTCAGGAGTAGTAGATGTGCAAGACACAACTTTCAGGTCTCTCTGACCGACCTGGACCCTGACCTTTGGCCTTGAAATTGGTCTTGAAATTGGCAGGCAGAATCTTGTACTTTGAACTCCTCCTTCAATTTCAACCTGATTCACTTGATACTTGGCATAAATGTTACTCAGGAGTAGTAGATATGCAAGACACAAATTTCAGGTCTCTGTGACCTTGAGCTTGACCTTTGTCCTTGAAATTGGTCTTGAAATTGGCAGGCAAAATCTTGTACTTTGAACTCCTCCTTCACTTTCAACCTGATTCACTTGATACTTGGCATAAATGTTACTCAGGAGTAGTAGATGTGTAAGACACAAAGTTCAGGTCTTGTCCGGAGCATATATCCTATACTATATTATCTAGCATTACAAAACCTGTTGTGTCAATACATATTGGGTAGTAGATATTCAGGTCTCTGTGACCTTGAACTTAATACCTGGCCTTGAAATGGAAAAAGAACCAGTGTCATTCTGCAAAATTGGACTAGCGCGAACATTTTCATTTTGGCATGAAACATGGGGATTTCGTGTCACAAATCCTCCTTCATTTTTAAAGTTTTCATATGTTGTTTGTTGCAAGCATTACAGAATTATCTCTCCTTTAACTTTGAGTATTTATGTGTTTTAGTCCTGTTACATGGATAGCTGGTGTCACAAACTTGGATTCGCAATCAAAGCTGCCATGTGGGGGTATTCATCACCTTTAGTGATAGGTCTAGTTTTGACTGTTGCAGAGAGTGCAGACTCAGATCCATATTACATAATAAGCAAACAGAGCAGATCCTGATCAGAGGGCTCCTATAGGAGCCGTCTGATCTGGGTCTACTCTGTTTGCAAATGCGTGAAAAAAAACCCTTTATATGAAGGAAAAGGTTAAAACAAGCGGTAAAGTAACAACTAATAGCATATCATTACGACTAACATTAAACTATGGAATATAGTAATTTGAACTTCCGGTACTGATTATGAAACACTTCTATATAATGCGATATATAGCTCTGTGCAATGCCACCAAGGGTCTAACACAAATAAATGATCAGTTGGGCGAATCGTTACAACCTGCAATGTACTGTACATACAATACATGTACAACTGAACACTTTGAATGCGGGATACACAACATTTGCAAACAGTGTAGACCCAGATCAGAGGGTTCCTGGGGGACCTCTCTGATCAGTCTACATACTCTGTCATTTAACCATTTCCATCATATACATGTGTTTTCACGCATTTGCAAACAGAGTAACCCCAGAAAAGACGGCTCCTAGAGGAGCCGTCTGATCAGGGTCTGCTCTGTTTGCTAGTGGAATTTGAAAGATCTGTCTCTTTACTTTATTTTCTGAAATGGCTACAATGTTCCGCCTTCCATTATAACTATTCAGTAGGTATCTAAATTTGGAATAAACATAGAGCAGGGAGTTTTTAAGCCTTTGATACTGAGTGGACTCTATAGTTTAAACATTTCCCTCATATATGAACGCATTTTCATGCATTTGCAAACAGTAGACCCAGATCAGACGGCTTCTATCGGAGCTCTGTTTGCTTTTGACATGATATAGAACTGATTCTACCATTTATGTCAAAGCAAAACATTCCCTTGAAAAAATTACATTATAAACACTGAGCTAATAAATATTCATGATGTCATTATTTCTCACAGGAGTACTAAACAGGGAAAGGGTTAAACACTGATGGGCTATTCTACTCTTAAAACTTAAGCGTTGAAAGGGATAAATTACCAGAACCCAAAGTACAAACTTCACGAGGAGCGAATTCAAAGAGTTTCATTAATTGTGACTCGGTCTTTGCTTTTCTTTATCAATTATATTGTGTTTTTTCAGGAGCGGGTTTATTACGCAGATGGACAGACGCTGACACACAGAGAGACCATAACAGCTGTAAGGAAGGGTCCGGTGGCAGCAGCAACCAATGTGGAATGGCGGGACATAGACCTTCACGTCCCAACCGGACAACTGTTCAATGTGTCTCCCTGTAAAATCTTCACAATCAAGCACTTCATCGAGGTACAGAAAAAATCACTTTTGACTCTTTCCCTGTTGAATATTCATGTAAGAAATACTATTATACAATGTAATGTTTATAACAGCTAATTAATATTTATATCAGGTAAAGGGTTAATCCTTTCATCTGCCAAAAATGTGACTGCCACAAATACCAAAATACATTTTTCTTCCATTTCTTTGTAAGCATTGTCTAAGTGTTTGGATCCTGGTAATTTATACAGCGTTTCATTTGGATTTAACCCTTATATGCTTTTACAGACTCCTGTGTATAAAGTATGTGGTTGCTTTAGCCAGAATTTACTGTATTAGTGTAACCATCTTGTGTTTCCTTTTTTTCTCCAGATGTCTGTTCATGTAGCAAGCATCAAGAAAATCCTTATCACCTTTGATGTGATGTTAGGTGCTATACCGTTACAGAAAAAGACGTTAGATAAACCAACACATAAGAGACTACAAACCCCAACAAAACATATCAAACGACAGACAGTAGCCGAGATTGAATCGGAGATTAAGCGCGGTAAAATGAAAAAACTACTAGTTAACCCTTTACTCCATAAAAACACATTTCTATTCCTTTGTAAACAGAGTAGATCCAAATGTCAGTATATGCCTGTCACATATTTAAAGGGTTAAGAAATTTAGCTGACCCTTTACGCCATGAATATTCATGTAAGAAATAATGACATCATGAATAATAATTAGATTACTTTTTATAATGGCATATGGACACAGGAACTTTTGGCCATTGCTGAAACTAGAATCATCTATATTACATTATAAGCAAACAAAGCAGACCCTGATCAGATGGCTCCTTCAGAGTCGTCTGATCTAGGTCTACTCTGTTTGCAAAGGTATGAAAAAGAGTTTATATGAGGGAAAGGGTTAATCACAATTGATATACATGTATTATCATGCAAATAGTATAATTAAATTTATACAGTAGAACCTATATATAGCTTCCATATGATAAACATGCTTGTCTTTACACTTTACCTCATGCATAATTATGCAAGACCTAGATGTATTTATGGAACAACAGGCTAATGAAATCTAAATTTCTCTGCCAAGCCATATCCAGTACGGCAATGGTAATCATTAGAATTATTTTATGGTTAGAATCCTTTCCCTAAGGTTTTTCTAACACATGTACACACCAAAATGATAAAGTTTTGCCGAGAAATACAACATTTAGAAAGATTGGTATGGATCTTATTGACAGATCTGATCAGCAATGCTGTACCTTTCAAACATTGTATGTTGCAGAGCTAAAGCAAGCTGAGAAGACTAGACTACCTAAAGATCAGATAAGACAGACACGAAGGGTCCGCAATCAAATACATATTCAGGAGGAAACTGACACCACTGACTATCTAGTGCATGCTGCGGAGCTAGACCTTCACAAACATAGAGACCTTCACAAACATAGACAACGGCAAGGCAAAAACGTTCTGGACAACAAATGACACACTGGAATACATGTATCATCTCATACTAACCCTTTGAATGATGACATGCATGCACTGTCATTTGCAAACAGTGTAGGCCCAGATTAGGGTTAACACTGTTTGCAAAGGCGCAGAAAGGTATATTTAAGGAGTAAAAGGTTAAAGCTTGAATGAATCCGAAGTAAAAAAAAATGTAACAAGTCAGGATTTCAGCGCTTTATTTTTCCAATATGAGAAGGATTAGAAGGATAATAATAGTAATAATAATAATTTTATTTGGCAAGGATGAGAAGACAGCAACAAGAAATCAAGTTTACACTAATTATTAGAGGACAGATGTGCATACATTTGAAAATGTTATGTTCAGAGTCTGCACCGATTGCTTCCACAGGTCACATTGACCTATTCTCATAGACACATGGTGACACCTCTCAAAATGAAAATTGCATTGGTTCAAAGTACATATATGTACATGTATTTTGAGGGCTTCACTAAGAAATCCTCCCTTCATATAAACACGTTTTCACGCATTTGCAAACAGAGTAGACCCAGATCAGCCGTCTGATTGATGGACAGGATCTGCTCTGTTACAAATGTTGTGTAAAAAGCTCCTATAGGAGCTTTCTGCATTACTTTTGTTCTGCATTAACCCTTTCCCTGTTCTATGTTTATTTCAAATGTCAATACCTACTGAATATTCATGGACAAAATAGTTATATGGAAGTTGGAATATTGTAGTCATTTTATAAAGTAAAGAAACAGATATTTCAAACTCCATTAGCAAACAGGGCAGACCCTGATCAGACGGCTCCTCTAGGAGCCATCTGATCTGGGTCTACTCTGTTTGCAAATGCGTGCAAACACGATTATATGAAGGAAAGGGTTAAGCAGTCAATAATTCTTTACCTCATATACACCATTTGACGCCTTTGCAAACAGAGTAGATCCAGATTGAGGTCTGTCTGATCAGGGTCTACTGTGTTTTAATGAAATAATGTAGATTTGTTTCTACAGTTTGTACCATGATCAAACAATCTGTTTATGTATAAGGCCACCATAAGAATTTACCTTCAAATCACGAAATTTCAAAACACATTGTTTTGAAAGAACGGGATAATTTGTAGGAAGCTATAGTTAGAACAATTTATATTTTTGAATGTGTTTATGGGTCCTGCCTTTCAATAATTACCTTGTGATACATTAATGTCGCAGTGTCATAATAAGTAAACCATAGGTTTCACACCTTGTGCTGTGTGTGAGTTGACTGCCTTTGTTCAACTCTACTGTTACTTTGATTAATTTACAGTCATTAATTGTATTAAAGATCATCACCTGAAGTAGACGTTAACTGAACAAACTGAAGTTTAAATTGGAAATCGACAATCAATAAAATATCTTCATCTGATTTCGGCAATGGTGAACATATAGCTTTTAAATGTGACTGCCCAGGGTAATGGTTGATTGTAAATTGAGGTTGAATTCACCGAGAAATGTGACTGCCCAGGGTAATGGTTGATTGTAAATTGACGTTGAATTCACCGAATACTGTGCACTGACTGAAGTTACAAGTTAGCCAGTCAGTGCAAAGTTTTCAACGTAAGCTCCGTAAAATTTACTATTACCACAAGCAACATATAAGAAACAGGCCACACTTTTGTTTCTCGTCATAAAAGTAAACATGACCGTACACAAAAAGTGCTCAATGAAGTATGGAACTGTCTAACTGTACTGTAGAGTACTGTCTGTGTACACGAGGTACCTCCAATCTGTTCTATTTATTTTCAAAGGATATTAGCCAAGCCGAAGGGAACTCTATTACCTTCGATCAGAGATGCAATCTGAGAAAAATAACACACTTTATATCTTTTATTTCAATGTTTAGTGTTAATAAAATAGTGTTTTTAAGGAAATCCTATGTACTACATAAATATCACAAAATAAAATAAGATACCGGTAGTATGCATCAAACATGTATCGGGTTTAAGACAAATCTCATGATACATTTCAAATGTGAAAACATGTATGATGCTATCGTTCAAATATTTTCCTTGGTTCAATAGTCATTCTTATTATTGCATTTTGACTGCAATTAGTATTGATACAGTCAGTATTTCTTTCTTGAATACTTATAAGGTCGCTACAGAAAATTGCTTCTGTAGAATCACTGCAATCCCAGTGACAAAACTGAAGACTACAGTCTAATGCTATCTCTTGCCGTATGTACATTCTGTAAAGTCAATGCTATGTCCAAGGGCTTCTGATATCTCCTTGCTCAGTAACTGGTGCAGAACGGAGCCGTCATGCTTGTACACCCACAGGCCGTCAATATAGTCAAACCGTTTAGGCCCGCTGAAGCAGATAGTGAATATGATAGTTGGCAAGTAACTCAAACAATAAAACCTCTCTACACTAATCACTGAAAAAAAGACTAAACAAGAGCCACATGCGGCGCCATCGCTTGTCTGATTTGGTGCTAGTCCAGCTAAATTTAAACAAAATGAAAAGAAAAACGGGCCATAACTCCAAAATTTTGAAATCAAGACTTATGGTTCTTATCTAGGGGCCTTCCCCTCAATGAGATCTACTAACCAATGAAGTTTATTCATCCTGTTATCTCATATACCTTTCGAGTAATGAGCTACATTATTAGTTATACAGTTCTTTCCCAGGGTACATGAGATTTATTCCCGGCTGAGGAAAATCATGTTACCCGAGCCGTTAGGCGAGGGTAACATGATTTTCCTCAGCCGGGAATAAATCTCATGTACCCTGGGAAAGAACTGTATAACGAATTTATTATACTGCAAAGTTTTTACGGTTTGAATAATGTATATAAATCCATTTTTGGCATGCTGAATCACTAAACACGCTAATTCCCCTAAAGGCGCCCCAATACATAACTTCTACCCGAAGGTATCCGAAGTATGTGTATTGTAAAGTGCTCTCTATACACACCGCCTCGTGGTTTTAAATTTGTGATTTATTCAGGATGATTGGATATTTATAAGGATTCAGGTTAAAAACAATAAATCGTAAGTTGTTTTAACATTATATTTACCAGGTTCATTGTGTAAAAAGTGATGAAAACTAGTGATAAATCTATACATACGAGGTACACGGTCAGAGTGAACATAATGACAAACAAGCCTAATCGTCCCGTCAAAACGCCCTGGCATTTTCAACTACTTTTGACTGTACTCCTGCTAACCCTTTCCCTCATATAAGCGTGTTTTCACGCATTTGCAAACAGAGTGGACTCAGATCAGACGGCTCCTAGAGGAGTCGTCTGATCAGAGTCTGCTCTGTTTGCTAGTGGAATTTGAATAGTTCTGTTTCTTTGTTTTCTAAAATGGCCACAATGTTCCACCTTCAAGGTTTCATTGTTAGATCTACTATTTTGTTCTTGAATATTCATCGGGTGTTGAAATTTGAAATAAACATAGAACAGGGAAAGGGTTAAGCGTTTAAAACTAGATTCTATTTGTAGTTAATGTTCACAGTGACATTTGAGAGGCTGCAGCCTTGGAACACTTGAGCTGTTGGATTCTTCACAGTAACTGATACCACTTTGTTAGATGTACTATTTGTATGATCAAATTCGCAGAAGATGTCTTCAATATTGACATTCTCAAGATACTGGTTCACACCCAATGCGTTTACAGGACTTGCAATCTGTGCTGCATTAAGTGGGACAGAGAGAGCTTGACTGGCATTAACTGGGACAGGAAGAGCTTGTGTTGCATCAACTGCCATATGGATAGGGAGATGTTGATTAACTGGGGCAGGGAGGGCTGGTACATTGAATGGGACAGAGAGAGCTGGTGCATTAACTGGAGCAGGGAGAGCTAGTGCATTAGCTGTGGCAGGGAGAGCATGTAATGCAGACCTCTCTGGAAAGATACTTCTATTGATAACTGTTCCCATGGCTTGTTTCTCCTTGTCTGTGACCTTTTGGTAAACAGACAAGGAGGAAACAGATTTGTGGCCAGTAATTGACATAATTTGGGCCGAATTAAATTGATTTTGACTTAGAAGTGATGTGCCAGTTACACGAACACAGTGATTTGTGTATGTCTGTGACAGAGGAATTTTTTTACTGAGATTTTGCATGAACTTTGACAGAGAATCTCTGCCTATTGGTCTATTTTGATACCATATCAAATCATTTTCGTCAAAAGATTCTTTTGGGTATTGCCACAGTCTGTTGCAAGCTGGGTTTAGTTTAGAAATGTACCTTAAAAATGTTTCAACGGGACAAAATTGAGGAATTTCTTTATACTCGGGCATGTGCCCGGATACAATTTCATTGTCTTTTGCTCTGTGGTTTTTTGTCAGCTCATCAACACTTTTCACAAGGTATCGAGTGCCGTCTTCATATTTCGATACAATGAAAGTGTTTTTTGTCATCTGATCCATATTTTCATTGGCTCTTCGGCAAAAGTAAAGCCTAATGTTCATCTGGACCCTATTCAAGAGTCCACTTGGCGTTTCAGGTGACAGAAAAATGCTGTTGTAGAGTTTTTTTAGATCACACTCCATGATCATAGGGTAGTGCCTTACACTTCCTTTCCCGGCCTTCTTGATTTCAATCAAAGATGCCTTGAAGCATTCGTTTGCCTCAACAAATGTACTGTTAGTTATTATATCATACTTCTTGATGTATGGTGGAGATTTGAGGTGTCGATTGAGAGAGTACCTCAAGTTTTCAAATGATGTAGACTTATACATCTCTCCTGTTTTTGTTCTTGCTTCCATGTAAAAATGGCACAGTGTTTCCGCCAATTTTTCTTCAGAGTAGTCTTCAAAATTTGGAGACTTTTGCTTCTCAATTAGGTACGCACGCAGCATACTTGCTGCCCCAATGTTATTCTTTTGGGTGTTTTTGGGCACACATGCCTGTCTTTTATGCATGATTTCATCTTCACTGAAGTTAAGAAATCTTTTTTCAGTCATCTTCACTGAAATATAGGAAAATTTATCTAGTGATTTCAGTCTCCTGAAGTTTATGTCCACATTAATAGTGGTTTTAAAAGAGATAATGCGGACATAATTTTGTTGTTATCATAATATCAACAGTTTCAATGTACTCAACCGTTTCCCTGTTCTATAGTTGGTCCAGATTTCAGTGCCTATTGAATATTCATGGACAAAATAGCTAAAATGAAATGTTGAAGGTGGAATATTGTAGCCATTTTAGAAACTAAAGAAACAGATTTATCAAATTCCATTTATAAGCAAACAGAGTAGACCCTGATCAGACGGCTCCTTTAGGATCCGTCTGATCTGGGTCTGCTCTGTTTGCAAATGCATGAAAACACGTTTATAGGAGGGAAAGGGTTAAATAGGATTGGTTTGCATCTGATATTGCAGATTGTTATTGCTGTTTTTTCCTTGTTTATATTTCATACTGTATATAATATTAATAAACCATATTTTAATTCAGGCATGTATAATTTGAATGAATAAATAAAATAATATACAAATAATACATTTGCATATTCAATAATTTCTGTAGTTCAATGCAAGAATGCTCACTCTCCTGAGTGAGAGGTCTGGGTTCAAGTCCCAGCAGAAAATTTATAATGCAAATGTATTTCTGTCAATCTAATTTACTAATTTCAAACAAACATATTGTGTAAATGGCAACAGCATAATAGCTTACTGCCAGCAAAATTAAGTGTAGAAATTAAGCTCCTATAAGATTTTTCTGCATGTAGAGCTACTTTTGTCCTGCATTAAGCTGCCACACACATTTGAGGTATTATTCATAAACAATTATTACAAACATTATAGATATTTTCACATATCGAATCAACTATTGTATAAATATTTATGAGAGTGATATAGATCTAGACCTGTTTTGAATTACCTGAATGTTGTTGCTTGAATGGTTTTGTGTTGTTTTTTGTCTAGTGTATTGATGTTGGGTACCGTTGATGTTTGCCGGCGTCTGCTTCAGATGTATGAATTTTGTTTTAGCGACAGTAATTTAACTGTTTAAAACAAAACACTATGGAATATAGAGCCATTTAATATTTGAAGCAGTCTACATTTCTAGATTTAGCAATGTCATTCTTGGTTTTTTGGTGTAGAGGAATGTTTTCATTTTCCTTTTATTCCATCATTTCCTTATTTACAGTTTTCGATCCAGTTTTTGACCCTTCATGAATATTTTCGTGACGGCACTATTTCATCGGCGTTCCTATTATTATAGATGGCTGGACTTTATAATAACTCATCTAAAAACTGTTTTATTGATCATTTCAAACAATATCGTTTTTTAATTCATTTCTGCATTTTGTTGTTTACGTTTCGATAGTTGTCTATTATGAATTTTGCTACAGTACTGTTTAGCCGAGTGGAGAAGTAGGTCATTCTGTTGTGTGGGGCCTACCATGGGGAATTTCCATGTACACTGTCAGCTCACAGGGTACATGGACTCACGTACACGGCTAGTTAACCAATCAGAATTGAGGATTTTACTTTGCAGTATAATAATAAAGTTTTTGCACCTCAATGACAACAACAACAACGCCTACGACCCAGTGATCACAATAACTCGACGTCTCTTCGAAACAGACAAGCTAAAAATGACAATTTTAAACTTTTCTATCATATTAACACATTTTCATGCCTATGCAAACAGAGTTATCCCAGATCAAATGGCCCTCTGATCAGGGTCTGCTCTGTTTGCTTACAAAATTATATAGATCTGATTATACAGTTTTGCTAAAGCCAAACACTCCTGTGTTCATATATCTGAGTGTGAAGTTGCACAAAGGAACACTAACCCTATACTCTATGAATATTCAAGAAAAAATAATGACGGACGTCATGAATATTAATAAGATTCATTCTTATATAATATGATGATAAAGGATATGTTGGTCATGGCAGACACGAAAGTCATATTTATATTGTTTCATAAGCAAACCCAGAAGACCCTGATCAGATGGCTCCTACAGAACCCATCTGATCTGAGTCTACTCTGTTTGCAAAGGCATATTTATGGAGTAAAGGGTTAAGTACATACAAATGTAGTGATAAGTGTTGTCATCGATCAAACATTTCAAAAACATTTTTTGACAAAGCCAAACAGGAGTGTACACAGGCACACATCATCTGCTAAAAGTGTGAAGCTCAATAGACACAAAAATCTTCCTTCCTAAAAAAGCTGTTCATCTACGAGTGTATTGCGGTGATAACAAGAGAGCATCCATAGACAGTTGTTTCACATGCTCTGTAAAAACTATCTAAAGTGGGTCAAAAGTGAACGCTATCAGTCATCAGTCATCTTTAATCTTAACCCATTCCCCATATGCTATTTTTTAGACCCAACCACTTTGAATAATCTACTGAAATGGAGCATTAACTAGAGAAAAGATTTTTTTTTTAGAATTTTGTAGTTTGAAACCATTGTGATAAATAGAGCATTTGCTCCTATAGGAGCAAATGCTCTATTTATCCCAATGGTGTCGAGAAGTGATTATTACAGAGGCGTAAAAAAGGAGTATTTATGGAGGAAAGGGTTAAAAAAAAAATTCATGACATCATTAGATTAATTTTTATAATTGCATATGAACACAAGAAATTTGGACCAAGGCAGAAACTGTCAAATACTATTCCATAAGCAAACACAGCAGACCTTGATAATATTACATCTACAGGAGTCACCTGATCTGTGTCTACTCTGTTTGCAAAGGTGTCCAAAGGTGTCTCTATCAGGTAAAGGATTAAGACAGTAATGCAGATGGAGCTTTCTGCATTACTTTTGTTAACCTATTCCTTCATATAAACATCTTTTCATGCCTTTGCAAACAGATCAGATGGCTTCTATAGGATAAGGTCTGCTATGTTTGCTTATGGTATACTACAGATCTGATTCTGGCCAAAACATCCTGTGTGCATTTGCCATCATAAAAGCTCGGCTAATGAATAATCATTATTCCCATTCCCTCAAAGGCTATTTTTAGATCCAACTTCTTTGAATTAGAGTACCGAAAAGGAACATTTACTAGGGAAATGGAACTTTTTTAGCAGTGTGTAGTATTGAAACCATTGTGATAAAAAAGCATTTGCTCATGTGGAGCAAATGTTCTATTTATCACAATGGTTTCAAAAAGTGACATTTACAGAGGCATAAAAAAAGGCGTATTCATGGAGGAAAGGGTTAAACGAATATAAAACAGGCAAACGGTTAAAAATTCAGCAGTCATATGCTATTAAATCTTCACCTCATAGAGATGCATTTGTACACATTTGCAAACAAAGTAAACCAAGATCAGACAGCTCCTGTTTGAGCTGTCTGATGAGGGTCTGCTCTGTTTGCTTATGTAACTAGAACTATTACTAAAGGTGATAACACCCCTGCAATATGGCAGCTTTGATTGCAAATACAAGTTTGTGACACCAACCTCCCATGTGACAGGACTAAAACACAAAAATACTCAAAGTTAAAGAGTTGGGGGAGGGGGGGGGGGGGTAATTCTGTAATGCTCACAGTAAAACATGAAAATTGTGATGTGCACATCTGTTTGTGGTTATTACGTACACCAACATCATGTTTCATGCCAAAATGACAAAACATATTCAAAGTTCAAAGGGAGATAATTCTGCAATGCCTAGTGCAAAACACATGAAAAGTGTGTCTTGCACAACTACTATTCATGGTTACTAGTTTATTGTGTATACCAAATAGAAAATGAATAACTTTCAAATTGAAGGAGTAGTTCTCGACACTAACTTCGCATTTTTGAAGCAAAAAAGACAAAATATACTCAAAGTTCGAGGGGAGATAATTCTGCAATGCCCACGTGAAAAAAAAATGTAAAAAGGGGTCTTGCACATAGATCTATCATTCATGGTTATTATGTATAGTTATTATAAACTCAATAACTTGTAGAAGTTTGTGACATCAACTCCTCATGTGACAAAAAAACCTCAAAGGGGATATAATTCTGCAATGCCCAGCGATAGAAACATGAAAATGGCGTCTTAGACATCTATAATTTGTGGTTATTATTTATACCAAATATAAATGCAATAACTTTAAAACTGAAGGAGGAGTTTGTGACACGAACTAGTCATATTCAAATGAGAATGGACGGACCGACCACCCACCAGACAGGGGGATTCCAGTATACCACCTCAAACAAGTTTGCGGAGGTATAATGATATAGATCCGGGTCCATGCTTACAAAACTTTTAGTTGAGTCTGAGTTCGTTCTCAAGTTTTTGATTGGTCAGATTTGAGCCTTTGGCTCAAATCTGACCAATCAAAAGCTTGAGAACTCAAATTTGACCAATCAAAAGCTTGAGAACAAAACTCAGACTCAACTAAAAGCTTAATAAGCATGGACCCAGATTCTAGTTTCTGTCATTATTTCTGACATGACCCCAATATGTGTTCACTCTAATGTGGTACCAGTATATTACCTTATTGGAGACGAGAACCATATTTGTTTATTGGGTGTCTGTTTGTTGATTACTATCGTCCCCCACGAGTTACTCACACTGACAGACAAGACTCCACTCTGAAATGTTAAGTTATATTTTTACTGAATCATACAATAAACTAGAAAAATGGATTGCTACGGAAACCAGTGGAACAGCCTTCGCCATTGGCCGGAATCTGTCGTAAGATTCAAATTTTTACATATCGGAAATAATCATTCGATGTACCTGTATGAGTTAGCTCCCTTTGACAGTTATATTTGATTGACACCATTGAACGGTATATCTAGCTTATTTGCATGTAAATTATATGTGATAAGATGGGCATATTGCCTTATTTTCCTGAATAAAATCTATTATGTAGGCCAACAACCAGTGTCAGCCATTGTACATGTGGTAACAACCTAATTAATATTCAAAGCGTTGGCCGAAGATGTCTGCTGATTTCCGTACAAAATCCCCGTTTCTAAAAAGGAGGCTCCTTTTAAAGAATTTAGCAGTATTCAGATAGCGATAATATTTAGCTGAACAAATATATCCTGTCGGAAAATGGGTTGTAAGCATTATTTCCATTGTATGTATACCTGTACAGCTTCTGGTGTTGATTGATTAATATGAAAAATTCGCATAATACATCTTTAATCAGCAAATCACTAATCACTAGGGTGCACTATTTTCGTGCAAACTTTAGTTTGAAACAAACATAGAACAGGGAAAGGGTTAACAAGAGTTATTGAAGTACAAGTACAAGTATGGTAATTGGTTTACATTTTGTGATTTTACGTTAACTCTGATGTTCCAAGGTCAATCTGATTAATAAACCCTGCAGGGCCGCTTTTGGCTATGGTAGTAAACATTCACAAGTTTCATTGAAAAACTCCAAACCATATCAGATGGACAAAGGGCAATAATTCAAAACTGTTTTTGAGATATAAGTCCAGATGGATGGAAAGCCGAATGCATGGTTTGAAAAAATCCAAACCATCTCTGAGATATGACTATGGACTGAAAGACTGACACAAGGACAGACGTCACCAAAACTATATCCCCCGCCTACAGATAACAGTGACCTAGGCCATGAGAAAAAGGTGAGCCACTCAAGCCCACTGGTCATAAAAAGCTCTAGAGCCATCCAGTGGTGTAGATAAGACACTTTCTATGCATACTTATGATAAAAGTTTTCTCTATACAGTAAAACCTCTCTATAATAACCACTAAATTGTGTTAATTAGCTGGTATTTTGGGCGGGTGGTTGCTTAAGCAAGGCGAAAGTAAAACAGAATAGGAGCGTTCTGTTTTACTTTCACCTTGCTTTAAGCAGCCACCTACCCTTAACAAAAAATACTTGATGTAATTTAGAGGTCGTTATAGAGAGGTTTTCTCTATATTTCTATGCCAAACACTATTGTACCTTGTTGGTACTCATTAGATTTGCCGCAGAGAGGCAATATCTAACGAGTATTTAAAAGATAGTATTTGATTGTGAAGTAAAATATTTGGAAAATACAATATTCTATATAAGCTCTGCCATCCGAGAAAAATATCCTCAAAGTTAATTTCAAGAGAAAACTCTTTGATTTCACCCTTTACTTCATAAGCGGACAGAGTAGACCCAGATCAGACAGATGCTGCTGGAGCTGTCTGACCAGGGTCTGCTTTGTTTGCCTTTAATTCACAATAAATCTAACTACATTTTCTACCCATACCAAAATTTCATGTGTACATACATGTATACCATTATAAAAATTCAGGTAATAAATATTCATGATGTTATCATTTTTTACATGAATTATTTACAAGGAAGGGCTAAAAAAGAAATTCTGAGGGAAAGATTTCCATAAGCACTCCGAAAGGAAATAAAAGCTCTGTATTGTAAATGTTACTTACTGAAAAGGTCACATCATATTCTTCGGCACAATCATAACTCTCTGGTAGGTCTTCAAACATTTCAGTGAGGGAGTCCAGTGTTTCTTCGGCCAACTCTTCATATTCTGCTTCTGTTAATCTAAGAAATAACAGATTTGAGATATGATGAGAACAGTTACCATATAAAAGGTGTATATTAAACATGCTATTTTGCTAGAATTCAATAGAATTGTCCGAGAGAGGTGGTTCAAATGTATATCAATAAGATGGGGATTGGTGGAGACATCCAAATTAAACATTTTACTAAGATATATCCCTCATACAAATGCCTTTCAAGCCTTTGAAAACAGATAAGACCCATATCAGATGGCTCCTGTGAGATCCATTTGATCAGTGTCTGCTCTGTTTGCTCATGAAATTAAACACATCTAATTCTACAGTTTCTGCCAATACCGAACGTCCTGTGTTCATATGCCATCAAAATATTCAGCAAATAAATATTCATGATATCATTTTTTTAATGAATATTCATGATGTAAAGGGGTCACCCTTTCCTTGTTGAATATTCATGTAAGAAATAATGACATAATTAATATTTATTGGCTGAATTTTTATCATGACATATGTACATGTACACTGTATTTTTTGGTATTGGTAGAAACTGTATAGTCAGATCTAATATAATTTCATAAGCAAAGAGAGCAGATCCTGATCAGATGGCTCCTAGAAGAGCTGTCTGATCTGGGTCTACTCTGTTTGCAAAGGGGTGAAAAGGCGCTTATATGAGGGAACAAGAAAGGGGACACTTGGATGATGCAAATTGTTTGAGGTACTGGGATCTGCTCTTAGTCCATCTGTCAATAATTCAAAAATTCAACACAAACATGCCTTCATTAACCCAGATATTACATTTAACCCTTTCCTTCCTATAAATGCTTTTTCACACCTTTGCAAACAGTAGACTCAGATCAGATGGCTCCTTTAGGAGCTGTCTAGGTCTAGTCTGTTTGCAAAAGAAGGAGCCATCTGATCTGTGTCTAGTCTGTTTGTAAAGGTCTTTGCAAACAAAGTAGACCCAGATCAGACGGCTCCTACAGGAGCCATCTGATCAGGGTCTGCTCTGTTTGCTTATGATATAATCTAGATATGATTGTACCGTTTCTGCCATGGCAAACAAGAGGGCCAAGATGGCCCTTAATCGCTCACCTGATTACCATAGATTTAAGATTTTTGCAGGGTAGCCCATGGGTAGGGTCAATATTGACCTTAGGGACAATATATGAACAATGTTGATAGTGAATCATGAGCAGTGGATCATGAGCAGTGGTTCTGCAGAACAAGATTTTCAAAAATTTAGTATATTGATTTTATCAAGACAATGATTCTGACCTATGAAGATTGGGCTAAAAATGTGCTCTCTAAAGTAATTTTTCTAAGATTTGACCTAGTGACCTACTTTTTATTCCCACCCAACCCATGATCACACTCAACCTTAAAACACTCTGAGCAAGTTTAAGGAAGACTGGGCTAAAAATGTGGCCACTGGAGTGTAAACTAGATTTCTCTAAGATATGACCCAGTGACCTACTTTTTGACCTCACATAACCCACTTTCAAACACGTCCAAGATTTTATAAGGACAATCATTCTGACCAATTTTCATGAAGATTTGGCTATAAATGTGACCTCTAGAGTGTTCACAAGGTTTTCGTACTCTTTGACCTAGTGACCTAGTTTTTAACCCCACATAACCCACTTTCAAACATGTCCAAGATTTTATTAGGACAATCATTCTGACCAATTTTCATGAAGATTTGGCTATAAATGTGACCTCTAGAGTGTTCACAAGGTTTTTCTACTGTTTGACCTAGTGACCTAGTTTTTAACTCCACTTGACCCACTTTCGATCTCGTCCGAGATTTTATCAAGACATTCATTCTGACCAAGTTTCATGAAGATTGGACTAAAATTGTGACCACTAGAGTGTTCACAAGGTTTTTCTACTGTTTGACCTAGTGACCTAGTTTTTTATCCCACATAACCCATTTTTCAAACTCCTCCAAGATTTTATCAAGACAATCATTCTGACCAAGTTTCATGAAAATTGGGCTAAAAATGTGACCTGTAGAGGGTTCACAAGGTTTTCCTACTATTTGACCTAGTGACCTAGTTTTTGACCCAACTTGACCCACTTTCGAACTCGTCCGAGATTTTATCAAGACATTCATTCTGACTAAGTTTCATGAAGATTAGACAACAATTGTGACCACTAGAGTGTTCACAAGCAAATTGTTGACGACACACGACGCACGACGGACATTCAAGTCTCCCAAAAGCTCACCCTGAGCTTTGCTCATGTGAGCTAAAAATTCATGTGTCCTTGTGCTTTTTTAATAAAACAAGAGGGCCAAGATGGCCCTTAATCGCTCACCTGATTACCATAGATTTAAGATTTTTGCTGGGTAGCCCATGGGTATGGTCAATATTGACCCTAGGGACAATGTATGAACAATGTTGATAGTGGAGGATTAGCAGTGGATCATGAGCAGTGGTTCTGCAGAACAAGATTTTCAAAGATTTAGTATATTGATTTTATCAAGACAATGATTCTGACCAATGAAGATTAGGTTAAAAATGTGCCCTCTAAAGTATTTTTTTCTAAGATTTGACCTAGTGACCTACTTTTTATTCCCTAACAACCCATGATCACACTCAACCTTGATATCACCAAGACAAACACTCTGAGCAAGTTTGAGGAAGACTTGGCTAAAAATGTGGCCACTGGAGTGTAAACTAGATTTCTCTAAGATATGACCCAGTGACCTACTTTTTGACCTCACATAACCCACTTTCAAACTTGTCCAAGATTTTATTAAGACAATCATTCCGAGCAATTTTCATGAAGATTTGGCAATAAATGTGACCTCTAAGAGTGTTTACGAGGTTTTCCTACAATTTGACCTAGTGACCTAGTTTTTAACCCCACATAACCCACTTTCAAACTCCTTTGAGATTTTATAAAGACAATCATTATGACTAAGTTACATGAAGATTGGACAAAAAATGTGACCTCTAGAGTGTTCACAAGGTTTTTCTACTGTTTGACCTAGTGACCTAGTTTTTAACTCCACTTGACCCACTTTCGAACTCGTCTAAGATTTTACCAAGACATTCATTCTGACCAAGTTTCATGAAGATTGTACTAAAATTGTGACCACTAAAGTGTTCACAAGGTTTTTCTACTGTTTGACCTATTGACCTAGTTTTTGATTCCACTTGACCCACTTTCAAACTCGTCCAAGATTTTATCAAGACATTCATTCTGACCAAGTTTCATAAAGATTGGACTAAAATTGTGACCACTAGAGTGTTCACAAGGTTTTTCTACTGTTTGACCTAGTGACCTAGTTTTTTACCCCACATAACCCATTTTTCCAACTCCTCCGAGATTTTATCAAGACAATCATTCTGACCAAGTTTCATGAAAATTGGGCTAAAAATGTGACCTGTAGAGGGTTCACAAGGTTTTCCTATTATTTGACCTAGTGACCTAGTTTTTAACCCAACTTGACCCACTTTCGAACTCGTCCGAGATTTTATCAAGACATTTATTCTGACCAAGTTTCATGAAGATTGGACTACAATTATGACCACTAGAGTGTTCACAAGCAAATTGTTGACGCCGGACGCCGGACATTCAAGTATCCCAAAAGCTCACCCTGAGCTTTGCTCAGGTGAGCTAATAATTTACAACATTTAATTAGTATTCATGACGTAAATATTTCTTACATGAATATTCATGGAGGAAATGGTAAAAAGGCAACTCTATCCGGATAGAGTTATCACTTACTCTGTAACATTAGAGCAAAAATATCTGCAGCTCAAATATTCATAGCCTGTTTTCAACTCTGGTACCCTCTGGTAGCTTAGATGGTTCTTATAGCCAACAGAGTCCTGAAATTTATAAAAAGAAACTGAAACAAGAGCATTTCAAGGAAGGTGTGTCATCTTTTGGCAAGGTTAGAAGAAAAGAGGAATGCATCAATATGTAGTAATGCCTAAGTAGTGGTCCTTATCATGAGCAATGGTATTTGTTGCTATCTGAGGTGTGTTCAGAATACAGAGTGCTTGATGGTGACTGGGAGCAATCACTTCTGAACAAACATGCACATTCAGTGTTCGCGAGCATGTACGTGTACCTACACACTGAGCAGTTTGAAAGAAAATCCAAAATGGCATCAATTTATTTCATAATGGAGAATTTGACAATAAAGAGTGACAATGAAAGCATTAATATAATATATGACATGCTTGTAACGAAAGAAAAACTTCTTCATTGTCATTCTGGTAATAATAATATTAATAATGATACCATGGAAGTGACTCTACAATGTTACAGAACATGTCAAACACCTTTTACTGTGTTTTTTGTGTCGTTTAATTTTTTTAAAGTTATTTTCAAATTGAAACCCTCAAACTGCCTCGCTTTAGCAATTTGAACATTTAAGTTGTATGTTTAATATTTGTAACACAACTGCTTTGCCACTGAAGGTCATCATTTTGAATGCAAGAGCCAGCGCCCCCTTTGGTTCATAACAGATAATTTCTAATCACACAAGCACTTCAGTAAGCGCTTGTCAACTTGTACACGCCTCTCAAGTTTGAAGGTACATTAGAACCTTCTCTAACCATATAATGGATAAAAATGGAGGACAATGAGAGGAGAATGCAGATCCAGATCAGATGTGTACTACAGGGCTACACTCTACAAAGGTGTGAAAAAGTGTTTGTAAAAAGGAAAGGGTTAAACTAAGTAAAAGTAACAATGAAAATGCTGAAAAAGATATCATGATCATTTATTTTACTGATTTGCAGTTAAGACTCAGAAAGTGAAGTAAATTAAGGCTTAAAACATACCTGTGCAAATTTATGAAACTAGTACGAACTATGATTAACATGATAGAGACGGCTTAGCTAAAAGCTCATAAAAATAGTCAAGTGTTAACTTCAACTTCACTTCAATGACGTTACTCAACATCATCCTTCCTGGACACTACGTGAAGGTGCAAGGGGGTAACTGTACAGTGGGTGGGTAGTGACTGTACATGTTTGTGGTGGCGTGTGACAGGCGCCCCAAAAAAGTGATAGTGGAAAAAATTTATGTGAATTAACCAAAATTATTTATGTGAAGCGGTTTCAACAAGTTCTAAGGCAGATTCAGACTTGGAAGTCATCTAGGTCTCTAATGAAATATTGACCAAGACAATCGGCTTGAACTTCTCATAAACCCTTTCCATATTTATTTCATTACTTACTGAATATTCATGGGAAAATAGCTATAATGAAGTATGGAACACTGCTGCCATTTAAGAAACGAAAGAAACAGATATATCAAACACGTTTATATGAAGGGATGGATTAAGGTACACTGCCTTGTTTGACACTAATTACAACTCCAAATAAATGTGCAATTTGTAAACAGAACAGGCCTCTTGGCTCTAGTTACGAAACTTCGCTGGGCGAAATGGAAGGTTTTTCAAAAACATTGCTTGCTTACGAACTTATTTACATAATTAAATACGATATCAACCTTATAATGATTACAGCTGATTGTTTTTCTAGTGTTTTGTACAGATGTCATTTGCAAAATCCTTGAAAAATGACGGGGAAGCCTTTTGAAAGGTAACATTTCCACTTTTATCGAGGCTTCTGCAAGCGGATGTTGTTTCTCGGCAAGTATAAAACGCGGCGGCATCGTCATTTTGTCAATATGCCAGTTTATATACTTATGGATTTCGTGGCATTTCGAATAGTTTACACTCACAATATTTGATTGTCTTTTGAAAGGAAATGGCGGGATGGGGTTGATACCTGAGTGGAAGCAGAGGATTTTTTTAACATTAGTAAACTTTATTTAATAACGTTAGCGTGTGCCTGGGCATATCAATATACGCCTTCATAGACACGCACGTGCGTTCACTTGGTTGGGAAAATCGAAAAATTAAAAGTGCTAAAACGCATTGAAATTAATTTTCCCCAACTGTTAGGGAATGCCCTAGATATAGCAATTTTCAGACTTTTAAAAATCAAGATTCCTGTGCATGTCAAATAATCCGAACAAAATGATGCAAGATTTGGAAATCATTTTTTTAGGAAAGGATTAAATATAAATTGTCAAAAATAGTTGATCAACAGTAGATCAAAGATAAAAGATCTATTAATAGATATTTCAGTAGATGTAACCACCATCATCATGTTCATTCCCATTATATCTTCCCGCCATTTCAGGGACGTGCATGGGCGTAACCCGGGATACGCACCAATTATAGAGGGTCCGACACGACACCGGGAACATGTTCTTTTCTAGAACGGCGGGCATTCTGGAGGGAATATAGACACTAATTAATACTAAATACATTTACGAGTTGAATACACTAATTTGTGTACAGGTTCAACTCATAATTACGAGTTGAATACACTAATTTGTGTACAGGTTCAACTCATAATTACGAGTTGAATACACTAATTTGTGTACAGGTTCAACTCATAATTACGAGTTGAATACACTAATTTGTGTACAGGTTCAACTCATAATTTCCAAATGTGTAGGCTACACAAGTAATTGCATGATAAAGCACGTGGAAGATGAAAAGCATTACTTAAAAGCTAGGAAAATATCCATTTTTTTTCGCTTGGTACAAGTACATGATCAATGGAGGATCCCACGTTGCCATTGTAGTTTAAATTAGTTCTTATATTATGATTACATAAACATTGCCATTCAGAGACACGTACACTATCATGTTTTATCATAGGTCTTTGGTTTGGTGTTATTGTTGATATCCTGCATTTATATCTCCCATAACAAGAACACAGACTTTCTGACTGTAACTAAATACAGAAGTTTTCTATCTTATCTAAAGCTATATTTCTCCTGAATAAATCTGCTCCATGATTTGTACATGGCATATAAACTTGAAATAACAAGAAAATATGCTCAGGTTTAATTTGAAGCCGAATGCTAATTATTCAATTGTCATTAAGTTGGAGTGGGTGATCATATCATTTAACCATTCATATAAACGTGTTTTCACGTATTTGCAATCAGGAGCCATTTGATCAGGGTCTGCTCTGTTTGCCAACTGAATTTGATAGATATGTTTCTTGATTTTTTTAAAATGGCTACAATGTTCCACCTTCCATATTTCATTATAATTATTGTGTCCATGAATATATTCAGTAGGTTCTGAAATTTCAAATACAGTAAACATAGAACAGGGAAACGGTTAACGCGAGTTTCCATAACAATATGCACGTGCCACCCATACCAACGTTTCATTTACCAGGAAGCGATAAACTTTGGTCCGAAACTGCATGACAGCAATACATGTTATCTATTGAGACAAAAAGTAGTTTTTGTTCGTTCAACCAGTGTTCTAATACACCACAAATATAAATACTACATGTATTACTATTTAGGACGATACATACATACGATGAATTGGACATAATGCCAGTAGCATTCCATAACATAGTTGAGAAGGAGTCGTACAGATATAAGTTTCCCTTTATACTGGAGACATTTCTGCCTATATCTACATACATTGCAGCTATTTGACTCTGAATGGAGCAGTGCAAACACGACAAGCAGTATAAAACACAATTAACAGCCACAACTTGGCTGTAACTGCGAAACGCTCAAATATGGAAGACAATACAAGCATATTTGTCATTACAGCATTGTTCAGATTCTGATTGAGCAATGCACGACGAACCACTTGATCTGGCTCTACACTGATTGTCTGGTAACTGACAACAGAACACAGCAAAGTATACAGAATTGTCGAAATAATTTAGACAACTGACAATAAATATGCTACATGTGTTATCTGTACGGTATGCAATCAGTATGAAGCCCCTATACTATTCCGTGTAACTCTGATCGATATGGCAGTTCGATCGTTTATCAGAAATGATATTAACCCTTTCGCTGCCAAACTTTGTCGTCTGCTAACTTTGTCGTCTGCTACAAATTTTCATTTTTTTTTATTTTCTTCATTTTTATTTCAAAAACATAGTAACAGTAACAAACAGTTTGGATCCTGATGAGACGCCGAGTTACTCGGTGTCTCATCTGGATCCAAACTGTTTGCATAGGTAATCGCAGATCCGGCATTGGCAACGAAAGGGTTAACTCCTTTGCTACCAATAAGTGTCGTCTGCAAAATGTGTCCTCCAGAAATAATACTGATTAATACCCCCATTCCACTGGTCGGCGTTTCCACTGCGCTCATGGCGATCATGGCGCTTCTCCAAAATTTTCCAAATCGCCGCAGAAGCGCCGCCATGTGCCTAATTTTGGGACTTGGGCGTTTCTAGTACGCTTATAGTACGCTTCAATAAAGATCTCGTTGTGCTGTTTACGATCCTATCGCGATGTTGCTGCGCTTCTACGGCGCTTGCGGTCTCTCCAAGACACTTCTACTACGCTTCCACTACGACAAGGGATTTCAGGCTACGCTTCGTCTACGCTTAATACGTTGCTGTTACGACCTTGCTTCGACCTAAGCGCAGGAGCTGCGCTTCTGTTGCGCTTTTGGAACGTTTCTGAATGTATAAAATGGATGATTAAACTGATTTCGAAGTAGTTGACCATCATTCTTCGAAGAAAATTGATCAAATTGTTTTGAAGACCCAGATCAAGAAAAACGCAGTGTTGGGCCTGATCTAGATCTTCGTTTTGCTAAGTCTTTAATGGGGTGACTCAAGCATTAACATTTTCCCTGTTCAATATGCATGTAAGAAAGAACGATCTTATGAATATTTATTTGCTGCATTTTTAAAATTCAACCTTTTTAAGAAATGTTTTTGCTTTGACAAAAACTGTAGAATCATATCTATATCATGTTATAAGCAAACAGAGCAGACCCTGATCACACGGCTCCAATAGGAGCATCTAATCTGGGTCTACTCTGTTTGCAAATGTGTGAAAAAGCATTTGTATGCGGACAAATATCTCGGCGCTTTTGTTGCGATGCGACTGCGCTACAGTTACTCACGCTGCGGCTACGATACTGCTGCGTTCATGAATTTCTTACTACGCTTCCGCGGCGATTCGAGTCCACGGCGATGCCACTACGATCGTTTTGAGCAAGGTCAAAATAGTCGCCGTGAAGTGGCGATCAAGAAGCTTCTGTTACGCTTCTACTACGATCAGGGCGCTTCTACTGCGCTGTTGCCGCTCCTGCTACGATTCGCGGCGTTTTTACCAAAATTTCGAAGCGTAGCGGAATCGCCGCTCAGTGGAATGGGGGTATAACTAATTCGCTGCCGATTATTGTCGTGTGCAAAATGCGTATAAATTCTAGTACAATGTTATCACAGTAACACGTACACAATTTGGGTCCTAATGAGACGCCGAGTTTCTCAATGTCTCATCTGTATCTAAACTGATTGCTTAGTTAATCGCAGATGCGACATGGTCAGTGACAGAATTTGAATATAGAATAGATGTACAGAAGTCGATTGGCGAGGTTAGAGGTTAAACAAAAAATAGTTACAAAAACATATTTCCCATGCGGGGAATCGAACCCCGGCCGCCGCGGTGAGAGCGCGGAATCCTAACCACTAGACCACATGGGATCTGATCATCAAATCTATATATCTATATACATTGGCACGCTGGTTACAATTTGGTAGACACCAGGCGCGGATTTAGAGGGGCGGAGCCGGCGTACGCCCGTGCCCACGCCCCGTCCCCTAAAATTGCCAAAACAAACTTTTTAGTAATATTTTTGCTCTAGATCTACTAAAATCAATAAATCAATGATTTAATATGAGTTTTTTTTTAATTCCCTCACCCAATTACGCTCTTTTTCAACATGTATTACAAACACATTATTTAGTTGTGCCATCAACACCCAACCCCCCCCCCCCCCAAATCTGAAATACTGGATCCGCACCAGGACACACTGGTTATATAGCTTGAATTTTGAAAATGTAGTGAAGAAGTGATTATATTATATAGCTTGAATTTTGAAAATGTAGTGTAGAATTGCTCAGCGACATTAACTCTTTCGCTGCCAAGTATTGTTATTTAAAAAATCATCGTCAGTTATAATTTCCGTTCATTTTCTTTAACGCGTTCGCTGCCAATGTCGCATCTGTGATTACCTATGTAAACAGTTTGGATCCACATGCGACGCCGATGAACTAGGTGACTCATCAGGATCCAAACTGTTTGTTTGTATAGAAAATTAAAAAATGAAAATTGCAGACGACAAAGTTAGCAGACGACAGAATTTGGCAGCGATGGAGTTAAGCTGCCATTTGACTTTAACCCTTCGCTTGCTATTCGCGTCAATATCCTGTAAATAGTGAAGACCCAGATGAGACAGCTCCTGCAGGAGCTGTCTCATCAGGGTCTGCACTATTTACAAGTTGATTGTGAAACCAGTGCACTCCACAGCAGTGATTGCACAGCGAAATACATGTACACAGTGACGATACAGTGCTCCCTCTCTACAACGACACCCTTTGGGATACGAAGATTGTATGTGTTGTTCAGAGGGAAGTATTATAGGGAGGGAACTCTGTTTTTGACTCTAGACATGTCCGTGAACATAACCCCACAGAGCGTGACGGTGGTGGGTATGATAAGCAGTATGCACTTCGACCGATAAACGTTTTACTGTATTGATCAATAACTAGTAATGAAAGAATAACTCCGAACGTTCCGAATGATAAAACAATATGAATGACTCGTCCCCAGACCGATTGTACTGAATCAATCGAGGTTTGTTAACGTTTTTCTTGGATTTTTTTTTGTAAATTGAGATTGTCCTAAAAATAGGTGAAAAACACACCTTTTGCCATTGGAAATATAGCCAAATATAAAAACCCTGAAACTTTTATTGAAAAATAAGATAAAAATGGAATATCTTTTTCATTGTACATGTATACATATTTCTGCTATAACAAGGTGAGCGATTAAGGGTTGTTTTCACATTTAGAAGAAAGAACTAGTGTGATACTATGGTTAGTTGAGTGTATATTTACTTGGATATTTGTGGTTTTTTTATATAAATTGGTAATGTTCAGAAAAACAAAAACAGCCATATTGCATAAAATCAATTAATTTTGAAAATTCAAAGGATTTTCATTATGATCAATGAATAAAAGAATGGTCATTTTCTTTTAAAAGTAAATATATTTATATAGACAACTGATATACTTATGTTTTCTTATTTTAATAGATAAATGGAGATGATTTTCAAAAAAATGTTTTCTTTATTACTTTTAATTGTGTTCTTGCCAGTCTTGGTAGATCAACATGCATGTCCTTAAATAAAGACATAAGCAGATGTTAGTTCTGAGATTAATAATGCTCAGTCTGTCCATAGCATTTTTTTAAATCATGATCAAATGTCTGCCTGTCTGTCAATGGCAAAAGTCTTTAGTCATGATCACATGTCTGTCTGTCAATGGCAAAAAACTTTAACCAAGATCACGTCTGCCAATAGAAAAAAGGCATGATCACATGTCCGTCTGTCTGTCTGTCAATGGCAAAAAACTTTAGCCTTGATCACAACGTTTGTGTTAGGGCAATTTGTATGAAGTCCATACATTGAAACATTGGTGATCATTCATAATGTATTAAGTCTCTGCACCTAAACCCAGGTGTAAAAGGAGTCGATTTCCTATATTATAACATAAAATTATATATTGATAGAGTGATCCAGATAGCAGGAAATTGCACCATTAAATGCGGCATACTAAAAAAAAATCGGCTACAGGGAGGGGACACCCCTCCCGTACCCTCCCCAACTCGGCCCCTCCAGACAAAAAAATCTGGGTACGGCCCTGCTATGGTATACATATAATGTCTGCCTTTGTTATAATTTGACTGTGTCATTGCTAAATGTATACTACGACTTATTCGTAGTTATAGGAACTGGTATGGACCCAGATCACTTTGTTTAATACTCTCCACTCAATCGGAAGTCGAGCCATTTTCGCAAAGGTATAGGCGACGAGTTCATGCGGATAGACATCTATCTATTTGTTGATCGCCGCATGAGCGGCGATCACTAATGGAATGTTCAAAAGTATTTACCCATGTAGGAGGGGTAGCGACAAGTTTTACAAAGTCTATTCCGCGTACATCGGTGAGAAGAACCAAATGAATTGGCACATGAGAGCGTGGCAGAGAATAGTTTCTATCTGCATTATTGATGTAGCGAAATATGTGATGTAAAAACCTTCATACGATGTTTAAAAAGAAATTTATCAAACAAATGTACAATAATAACAATAAAAATGACACTTTTTTCGTCGAAGTATCGACATTATATTCCAAAAACAGTTTTGTAAACATAAATGAAGCCGGGTCAAAGTCGCAGAATTGAAGCCGGGTCAAAACGGTTTCTGGACGACTCGGCACCAAACCATCTCGACCCCTAGACAGTTCGGCCCCAAGACGATTCGGCACCATGGTCAACTCGCCCCCTCCCAATATTTTACCCTAGACGATTCGGCACCTATTTATTTTCATTAATTTATGTTATCAAATTTACGTTTTTCCCTGTCAATCAATCAATAAAATGAACTTATAAGGTGGATTCAGATCATGGTTATAAATTGTTATTACGGAACACTGAATTAGATTAAATACACCCAGCAAATTTAGGTTTGATGGGGAGATATTAAATACTTTGGATCCCGATCAATCAATTTTAAACTAGCGCGTAATATTTAATATTATTTAACTATTTGCCTGCTATAGGTGGATTTACTCACTAAGGGTGATTGCCTTTGCAAACAGTTTGGATTCAGATTCTGATGAGACTCCGAGTAACTTGGCGTGTCATTGATCAGAATCCAAGCTGTTTGTCACTGAGATTATATTTTCGCCAAGAAATGGCAGAATAAAATAAAGTTTTAAAATTTCAGCAGATAATATAGCAGACAACAAAATATAATGTCCAGACAAAATTATTAGCACGCTAAGGGTAAATAACGAGAAGGTAAACGGTTGGGTTTCCGACCAATCAATTGCTAATTGGATTATGTGAAAACGAACTCACGGTATAACATCAAAGTGGGTGTACAGGTGTTAAAAAACCTTTCAGTAGAACAATTATACCAGAATTATCAAATAAATCTTTATATTGGAGCCTAAAGTAAACGTGAAAACGGTAAGTAATATAATTGGCAATTAATTTAATAAATTATCTGTCTTACAAAAATGTCGGTCAGTTCAAAAGCATTGAATGGTTCAGAATTTTGGGCTCGTGAAAGCAGGATCCACATCCCGAGCCCTAGCTGTATCTGTTTAATACCTACTTAATTAGTACGGTAAACGTTAATCTGGGTCTAAACAGTGATACATATATGTCAATACAGTTGAAATCTATATCTATCATTTCAACAGCCTGTAAGCACCAAAAAATTGTTTAAACAGGTTGAAATTACCTATACAATTCTAATGTAATAAAGGTGCCGAATCGTCTAGGGCCGAAACTAGGTCACTACGTCATTACACTCTAGAGGCTACATATCTCGTTAAGTTTTTAGCTCACCAGAGCACAAAGTGCTCAAGGTGAGCTTTTGTGATACCCCTGTGTCCGGCGTCCGTCGTCCGTCTGTCCGTCTGTCCGTCAACAATTTCAAACGACTTCTTCTCTGAAACCGACTGCCCAATTGTAACCAAACTTGGTCAGATACATACTGTTGGTGGGTGCTTCAAAAGTTGTTAAAAGATAGTGGGTGGGGCCATCGGTCTTGTTGCCATGGCAACCGTACACAATATCTAGAAAAATCTTATTCTCCAGAATGACCTGTCCGATTTGAATATGGTTTCCACCAAAATGTTTCTCAGTTGATAGACTTCAAAAGTTGTTAAAAGAATTTTGATCCGGCAAAAAACATGGCCGCCAGAGGGCGTTGTCATTTTTTCCATATATGGTAATAAGGAATTTTCATAGGAAAATCTTTAAAAATCTTCTTCTCTGAAACTGTAAGGCCTAGACCTCTGATATTTGGTATGTAGCATGATCTTATGGTCCTCTTCAATTACTGTTCAAATTATGACCCCAGGGCCAAAAATGGCCCCGCCCAAGGGCTTATCAGTTTTTCATAGGAAAATCTTTAAAAAATCTTCTTCTCTGAAACTGTTAGGCCTAGACCTTTGATATCTGGTATGTAGCACGATCTTATGGTCCTCTTCAAAAAACTGTTCAAATTATGACCCCCGGGCCAAAAATGGCCCCGCCCAAGGGCTTATCAGTTTTTCATAGGAAAATCTTTAAAAATCTTCTTCTCTGAAACTGTAAGGCCTAGACCTTTGATATTTGGTATGAAGCATTATCTTATGGTCCTCTACATATATTGTTCAAATTATGACCCCTGGGCCAAAAATGGCCCCGCCTAAGGGCTTATCAGTTTCTCATAGGAAAATCTTTAAAAATCTTCTTCTCTGAAATTGTAAGGCCTAGACCTTTGATATTTGGTATGTAGCATGATCTTATGGTCCTCTACAAATATTGTTCAAATTATAACCCCCGGGCCAAAAATGGCCCCGCCCAAGGGCTTATCAGTTATTCATTGGAAAATCTTTAAAAATCTACTCAAACTGTAAGGCCTAGACCATTGATATTTGGTGTGACTAACATGATCTAATGGTCCTCTATAAATATGCAGCTGTGGCTTGTGGTCCTCTGCCAAGAATGTATAACTAACAACCCTGACCACTGGGCGAAACTTGGCCCTGCCTCAGGGCTTATCAGTTTTTCATGGAAAAAATATGAAATATTATTTTTCTCTGAAACCATAAGGCTTAGGCCTTTAATTAATGGCATACTGCTTTGCCTTGTGGTTCTCTACCAAGGTTGTCCACATAATTCTTTGTGGTCAAAAATGGCCCAGCCCCTGGGGTTATCTCAGGCGAGCGCTTCAGGGCCTCATGGCCCTCTTGTTAATGAAATGTTGTATTTCAATTGTCTTAACAAAACAGTTCCTTATTAAAAACCTTCCTTGTACACAAATTTCGCGGCGATCCGATGCCTTGCATCAGTATTCGTCTTGTATTCTCTTACCCAGTATATTCTCGTATACATTGCTCCGATCTGTTGAGTTGGAGCTATGGATTGAAATCGAATGATTTATATTACATTGTCGGGGCGGAATCCGAATGACGTGTTATTGTAGATTAAGTAATGAATGTACTCTTATAAATACTCAGTGCCAACATGCTCCTTACCTAGACATTTATATTGTATTGTTCTATTGACTGAGGAAGCACTGTGGATCCAGATTGCGTATCGCTCGTTTACACGGGCAGTGTATTAGTGACGCGGCTAAAAGATATATCTCGTTGAAATTACATGTACTTCGTCGGGGTATTGTTGGCTGGTAGGCCTGTGTGTCGCTTATGTTTTATGTTCTCTGGCTTGGTATAGAACGTGGGTCCAGATCGGGCAGCTCTCTTAGTACTGCTCGGTCAGGATCCAAACTGTTTCACTGCAGTGTTTGTATATTTCGGGTGTTAGTGCCTGTAATAGTTATCTGCAATATGCAGTGTATTGTGATACTGGTACTTCAACTAGACTGTCGGTGTGGATCAAGATCGAGTGACTTGCCGTACATTGTTTTTAGGCCAGGATCTACACTTTGTGCTGACGACATAGTGTATAAGTGTATGTTCTATTTGGTAGCCCGATTGAGTATCGTTTGCTGCTTCATGTATTTTGCTGTACCGAAAGGTAGTTGGATTAATCGGTGTATATCGAGATCGAGGTACCTGTCTGGCTTGTCTCGAATAGGGTCTACACTGGTTACACTGACTGCTATAGTGTTTGAATGTACATTTCAGGTGATGGTGTCCTTAGAAGTTATGTATTGTCTCCTGCATTGTGTTCGGTAATCGACTGGACGACAAATGTGTATCCAGATCACGTGACCCGTGTGATGTTGCTCGATCAGGATGCACACTGTATGTCCACGGCGTATATGTTGAATTCAAACGTCCAGGTGACATATACTTATATGTATTTTATCGCTTTGTGTATTTTGCTACGCTGAATGAAGGTTGCTGTGATAGCCGGTCTGGATCAAGATCACGTGATCTGTGTGATATTGCTCGATCAGGATCTGCACTGTGTACCCGCTTCATAGTTTTTTATTGCACAGATCAGATTGTTATGTACTTAGATATAAGTTATTGTTCGGTATGTTTTGCATTGCTGCACGCAAGCTGCTTTGGTAGTCTGTGTGGATCCAGATCACGTGAGCCGAGCGGCACTGCTCTATCTGGATCTGCACTGTGTACCCATATCATTGTGTTAGATTACACAGATAAAATTGTTGTGTACCTAAGTGTAATTTATTGTTCAATTGGTTTTGCGACGCTGCATGCAGGTCAGTGTGGGTGCGGGTTAAGCGACCCACTGTTTATTGTTCGTTCTGTTCTCATATTGATTGGGAACAGTACAAATAGCACGTGCAGCATGGTTATTATTGTCAGTTGTCTAAGTTATTTCGGCAACTCTGTATATGTTGTTGTTTTCTGTTGTCTGTTGTTAGATCCAGATCAAGTGACTCATTGGACATTGCTCGATCGGAATCTAAACTGTGCTGTAACTTGATAGTGCATTTGGACAATGCACTGTTACAGTCTTGTTGTGGTTTATGCCACTTGTCATATATGTACTGCTCCATTCAGAACAAAATAGTTGCAAAGTATATATGTGTAGGCGGAAATTTCTCCAGTATAAACCGTACTTTATATTTGTATGAATATTAATCTTATGACATGGAATGCTACTGGCATTATGTCCAGCTCATCGTATTTGTGTGATGTTCTAAATAGTAATAGCGTTGATGTCTGCGGTATCTCAGAACACTGGTTGAGCGAACATAATCTGCATTTTCTGGATTCAATAGATAACATGTATCGCTGTCATGCAGTTTCGGATAATAGTTTATCGTTACCTAGAAAGGTCGGTAAAGGTGGGGTGTGCATACTATGGAAACGTGCGTTAGATAATATGATAACCCCGCTCGAACTTGATGACGACCGGATAATTGGCATTAAGTTTCAAATTAATCCTGGGAAAATGTTCTATTTATTTCAAGTGTATATGCCATGTACAAATCATGGGACAGATTAATTCAGGAGATATGTAGATACGATAGAAAACTTGGTCTTTAATTACAGCCAGAAAGGCTTTGTTCTTGTTATGGGAGACATGAATGCAAATGTCAGCAGTAATACCAAACGGAATTCATACTTTTCTGAAATGTTAGGAAGGAATAATATTGTGTCTCTGAATGTCACTGTTTTAGGTAATGTAAGCACTAACTTTCTTAATTGCAAGATACCGCATGAGGATGCTTTGAATGTGTCCAGTCATCGCCCGATAACATGCACCGTAAGTGTACCCGTACTTAATTTTGAGCCTCCGGTAAATAGTGATTATCCGCGAATAAATTGGTCAAAGGTAACTCGACAGCACATTGATAACTATCAGTCGTACCTGCTTTCAAATCCACAGTGCACTGCTGAGTTGAATAGAGATATATACAGTGTAAACCCCAAATTGATAGTTTGTACCGTTTCGTTGTTTCCATTTTCAATGATGCCAATGAAGCATGCTTCCCGAAGTCAAGGTTCAGACATTTTTTAAAGCCATACTGGGATGATGAGCTAAAGGCTGCTTCTAAAGTGTCAAAGGTCAAGCGACGACTGTGGATTCTCAGTGGCAAACCACTTGGTAATGATCATGTAACTTATCTAGAGTACAAAGATGCCAAACGCGCACTGAGAAAAATTCACCGCAGAAAGGTATTGCAGTATATTTCTAATTTCCATGAAGAAATAGACAGGTGCGCCGAAGTAGACTCGAAAGTTTTTTGGAAATATATAAAGCGTCGTCGCACTAGATCACGGTCTGCTGCAGGAAATGAGTTAATTTTTAATGACGTCACGTACAGGGAACCGTATTTGACAAATGATAACTGGGCACAGTATTTTAAGGAACTGTACACGCCTTCTGAAAGTGATGCTTTTAACGATTCTTACAAGATACAAATTAGCAGATAACTAGATAGTGTCAAGTAATATATTTCTAATATTAATTATGATGACAGTGATGTATTTATTTCCATTGACGAAGTTAAGAAGGTATGCGACAAGGCTAAGAGGAACAAAGCAAGTGGGCCGGACGGATGCTTTTACGAAAATTTTAAGTTTGGGGGAAATGTTATGTACCATCTATGCGCTAAACTCTTTACTGCTATGTTACAATTTTCTTACTGCCCGACAGCTATGAAGAAATGTGATATAATCGTGTTACATAAAGGCGGAAATAAATCTCACACTGATCCCAATAATTACAGGGCCATCACACTCTCATCTGTTGTTTTGAAGTTATACGAATCTGTTTTGCTGTCTCGCATGAAGGAATGTAGTTATGTAGTAAACGATCTTCAAGGTGGATTTAGAGAGGGAATGGGTTGTTTAATGACATCTTATATTTTTAGGGAGTGCAATAACTTTGTAAAAGAGAATGGAAGTAGACTGTATGCATGCTTTCTAGATGTTCGGCAAGCATTTGACACAGTTTGGCATGACGCTCTAATGGTAAAGTTGTATAACACAGGTATTGAGTTACCGCTATTTATGGCAATATATTACTTATACCAGAATATGCAGAGTAGGGTAAGAAGTAATGGATATACTTCCAATTGGTTCCCAGTTCTACAGCTAGGTACCAGGCAGGGTGGGGTAATCAGTCCACGGTTATATCTCATATTTATAAATGATTTGATGAATAAATTGGTAATCAGCTCTAACGGCTTTACTGTATATGACCTTAACTGCAGTTGCCCGACTTCAGTGGACGACATGGTTTTATTATCTTTATCGAGAGCTGGGTTACAGAAACTAATGGATACATACATGTTATGAATATGGATGTACATACCGGTATAAATATAATGCTTTGAAATCAGCGGTAGTAGTTACGAATGAGAAAACTTCCAGCAAATCTATTAACGACCGGCCTTGGTTATTAGGAAATGACAATGTTTGTGAACGTGGCTCATACACTCACCTGGGTGTTTTATTTAATAATGAGGGGGACCTTTCACAGTTAGTAAGGGAATGTGCGAGTAAAATTAGAAAAACGTATTTGATTATTGTTAACTGTGGTATATATGAAAATGGTATCCATCCCTTCTGAGCCAGACATCTGTATCAGACCATCGTTTTTCCAAAAGCCTTGTATGGCTGTGAACTGTGGTCAGATTTAAGCAAATATGATATTTTGACACTTGAAATTGCTCACCGCGTCTGTGTGAAGTTGATCCAGTGCTTGCCAAAATCTAGTAGGACAGATAAGTTCTCTAGGCATGCTGTCGATTGAGGCCGAAATTGATAAAAGAAAATTGATATTTTTCGGACAGTTATGCAGAATGGACAGCGATTGTATTGTAAAGAAACTGTTCAATCACAGACTCTGCTATTACTTTAATTTCTGCAGTAAAACTAAAGGTTTCATACCGGACATACATCGAATATGTGGCAAATATGGACTGCTTAAAGCTCTAGATAAGTACTGTAGAACTGGAATATTCCCGTCAAAGTCCATATGGAAGACACTAGTCAACAATAACATTATAATAATGCAACTGTCCTTGACTCAGTCTCGCATTTTATCTGATAACATACGCAAGGAGTATCTACTTATTCAGTCATGTATAAGGAGATTAGACCTACTCAATTTTGGCTGTTAAGTAAATCGGATCGTAATTTTCTAGAATTTTCTAATTGTTGTGAGATTTACCCATTTACTTTTCGCTAGGACATACGTTTCTCGTTGTAAACGATGTGGTAAATTAACAGATGAACTCGCGCTTCACATGGCGCTGTTTTGTGAGCATACTATTTGTACAAGGTCGTCTAGATTGTGGAATAATATCCACCGTGTCTTTGGCAACGATATACAGTAAAACCTCGATTATTCGAAATTTCGTTATAAACGAATTTAGACCCTTTTAAGCAGGTGGCTGCTTAATGCATGCTGAAAGTCATGCAGAAAGCTCCTAGAGGAGCTTTTTGCATGACTTTCACCATGCATTAAGCTGCCACCTGTCTTAAAGATCGATAATAATACGTATTTTAGTGCTCGGATAATCGAGGTTTTACTGTATTTCACAAACTTATATCATGTACACCACGTATGCAACTGATCTATCTTTTGTCTGGACTACGACATTTTTTATATTTTGGTCTATACACAACCTGTCTACAGATTGTTGGATCATTTTGTTTTAATGTTCTAAATTTTGGCTGCAAGGAATAGGGGGCATTTTGTTTCTAGATAAGCTGAAATTCTGTGCAATTTGAAGTAATCAGTATATTAACCTGCCAGTCTACGTTGTATATCTCAGTTTAAACTTTATCATCGGAAGCATAGTGTCTATTTTAATCCACAGTAATTATGTTATGGTTCCCGCCGATGAAAAATATTGTATACATTTACTTTAGAGTCAATATTGTGTTGGTTTTAACATTTCACTTTACATTAAGATATTTTCATATCGGTAAAAATAGAACATACTCAGGTCAGACGACTCCAATAGGAGCCATCCGATCAGGGCATAATGCTTGTTGATGTGATTATATAGATTTTATCCGTCAGTCTAGTATTATGCCTTAAATAAAAGAAGAGTAGTTGTCCAATACTCATGAGGTGAGCGACTCATGTGAAAATATTCAGTAAGGATAGGGTTAAGGACGATAGCTGTCTCTCTGTGTTTCGTTTCGACAGAGTAATGGCACATGGCGTCTATACTATAGTCAAAACACATATTGTGTTGTTCATTTTGCCTTGGTATAAAGTTCGCCAATATCATCATCATTATCATCATCATCATCCGTCATAGTCTAGTCTTCATCATTACATAGTCGTTTGCAGTCATTGAAGCCACCGTCATCATCATCGTCATAATTCTCATCATCAGCATTCATCATCATCGTTATCATCATTCTCATCATTGCCATTGTAATTATTGTAAGTTGTCATCGTCTTCATGTTTTTGTTCAGTGTTCATTGTACTGTAAATATCATTGGTAATTGTACTTGTTTGCTGTGAATGTATGTGAAATGTTTCTATGCTCTCCTGATCTGGAGGAAATAAAGATTATTATTATTATTATTATTATTATATAATTTCCTTTCATTTTCTTTAACGCGTTCGCTGCCAATGTCGCATCTGTGATTACCTATGTATACAGTTTGGATCCACATGCGACGCCGATGAACTAGGTGACTCATCAGGATCCAAACTGTTTGTTGTATAGAAAATTAAAAAATGAAAATGGTTGCAGACAACAAAGTCAGCAGACGACAGAATTTGGCAGCGATGGGGTTAAGCTGCCATTTGACTTTAACCATTCGCTTGCTATTCGCGTCAATATCCTGTAAATAGTGAAGACCCAGATGAGACAGCTCCAGCAGGAGCTGTCTCATCAGGGTCTGCACTATTTACAAGTTGATTGTGCAACCAGTGCACTCCACAGCAGTGATTGCACATCGAAATACATGTACACAGTGAAGATACATGTATATGTAATTATACAACAGGGCATGGGTAAAGAAGGAGTACTGTGTTTTAAAATTCAGCAAGCGAAGGGTTAAGACTTAAAATTAGACCATCTTTTAGACCACTTTATTAGAGCGGTTTTAGTGTATTCATAGTAATGGTGTGAGCATGGTGTAACAGCTATACATGGTGTAACAGCTATACTGTTACACATGGTGTAACAGCTATACAGGGTGTAACAGCTATACAGTGTGTAACAGTTATACATGGTGTAACAGCTATACAGGGTGTAACAGCTATACAGGGAAGTTGTTTGGGGTGAATGTCACCTAATACTGCCTGTTGGAGTCAATTCACTGAACTCATGAACTCACCGATAAAATGCCTTTGTTTTACAGAGAATAGAACATACGGAAGATTAGTCAAACGTTTTCACAATATTGAAATGCAAGAAATCAGAAAAAAATTAAGGCACCATTTTTACAGCAGGATAATGGTTGAACACGCTCCTGTCGTTAGCGGTCGGATTTTTAATATCGCTTGTTGGGTTTTTTCATAGCACATCTGCGACCTTGGTGTAAATAAGTGAAAACGAAAGAAAAGAAAACTAATCAGAAGGGAGTTACCCTTTCCTATATATAAACGTGTTTTCACGTATCTGCAAACAGAGTAAAAAAAAAAAGGTAAAGGTGAGGTTTATAGTCTGGAACTACATACAATGTACATATTCTCCCGACTTCACAATTTACCAAGACCAAGACCAGACGGCTCCTGATTAGGGTCTACTCGGTTTGTTAATTAATAGAATTTGATAGTTCTGTTACTTTAGTTCCTAAAATGGCTACAGTGCTCCACCTTCCGTATAACATTATAACTATTTTGTCCACGAATATTCAGTAGGTGTTGAAATTTGGAATAAACATAGAACAGGGAAAGGGTTAATAAACGTTTCAATTGGACGAGAACATACAAGAATATAAACAAAAATAATGTTCATATTCAAGAGTCATGTTACGAAACAAACCGCAATGTCTAATAGAACTACTAAGGTTAATAGAGAAAATTAACATGCCAATGGAATTTGGTCATGGACCGATTAAACTTCACAATTACAAGTAATATAAGACATAAATATTATCGATACTTCGCTGCCAAATATTGTCGTCTGCTACGATTCTTATTTATGTAATATACTCCCATTTTCTTTCCAAAACGTATGACCACAGTTACAAACAGTTTGGATCCTGGTGAGATGTCGAGTTACTCGACCTCTCATCTGGATCCAAACTGTTTGCAGAGGTAATCATAGATGCGATATTAGCAACGAAAGAGGCCAACCTTTATCATGCTAAGCAATACTTGGTAGACTTTTGCAAACAGAGGCGCACATTACTTTGGTGTCAAGCTGTTTAGCACCCTGTTGATAGTTTGTCAAAAGCTTGAACAAATCAGAAAAAAGGGGGAAATGCCACAGACCGGAGTTTATGCAAAACCTTACTGTTCCCTCATGATAAGGATTAAACTACTTGCGTTTGTTTAATACAAGAAAAGCAAAGCTGTGATCTGTTTCAGCGTTTCGCAGGTAGAAATCTGTTCAAGTTATCACCAAAAACACGATCAAAGTGTTAACAAGTTTGGATCCTGATGAGGCACTGTTACTTTGTGTCTCCTCTAGACTCAAACTATTTGCAAAGATAATCAAAGCTTTACTCACATACTGCTACGGTTATAGCAATCGATTTTGGATCGACTTTCAGTTACAAATATAGACATGCATGTGTACAACAAAACCCCTCTGTAACAACTACCTAAAATAAATACAATTATTGGTTTTCAAGGCAGACGGAAGCTTAACGCAGGACGAAAGTTATACGGAAAGCACTTCTAGATGTTTTCAACAATAATTTCGCTTTGAATGAAGCAGCTTCATGCAGTATAATGCTTTATTGTCCATTATTTTAGAGGTCGCTAAAGGCAAGTTTTACTGTAATTCTAACCCTTCTCTTGCTGAATTTTAAAATACATTTCTCCTTCTTTACCCATGCCCTGTTGTATGATTACATATATCCTCATTGTGTACAAGTATTGCGCTGGTGAGTGCACTGGTTACACAATCAACTTGTAAATAGTGCAGACCCTGATGAGACAGCTCCTGCAGGAGCTGTCTCATCTGGGTCTTCACTATTTACAGGTAGGTATATTGACGCGATTAGCAAGCGAAGGGTTAACATAAGTACATGTATTGTTTTTCATGATCCTTTTATCAGCTTAAAATACAGTGATTTTAGTCGGTGTCAACATGTATCCAGAGTAGATGCAACAGTTTCTACACACGTTGAAGATCGAAATTATGAACATCAATGAAATACATGTATTTTAAAAAAAATGTCAGTCCACCCAACTCTTATGTCCCTAGTTTCTTGCGTCTGATTACATTTTTCACCCTTTAAAGAAAAATGAACTTCACAAACGGTGGTAGATTGATCAACGACCCTGTTGAGAAGTAAACAAATTGTGCATACGAGGATTTAGAACATGAAACCGAGTCTATTATAATAGACAAACTGTTGACGCTCAAAAGGTAAATTTAATTAGTTTTTTTTTTTATTTTAGTTGTAGTATTGTTGTTTTTGGTCATTAACTCTTTACTTCATATACCTTTTAATGCATTTGCAAACAGGGGAGACCCAGACCAGGCGACTCATGTTGCCTGTAGGAGCCGTCTGATCAAGTCAGCTCTGTTTGCTTTTGAAATAACAACATAGCTCTGATTTGGTAGTTTCTGCCATGGCTAAAATGTCACAATGTTCATGATTATGTGCCACGCTGATTAATATTTCTACAGTAATCACGTCTTACATTAATTTCCACGAATTAAGGGTTTAGCCCTTTTATCGCCAATGTCGCATAAATGCACCACAACAAATAGTGCAGTCCCAGACCAGACGCCGCCTTTTCAAGGCGGCGTCTGATCTGTGACTCCACTTTTTGTTTCAAACTCTACTTCTCTATCTGTGCTTTAATCCTTTGAACTTTGTTTTTATTTATCTTATTTCCATATTTTACTGAATGATTTAACAAAATTGGATTGCAGACGACAATTAGACATTTTGCGCCGAAAGGGTTAAAGAGTTTTATTTTTGCATTGCTTTTAGTATCATTTTGATAGACTCAAATTCACGTATTCGTGTACATGTATATTACATCTTCCCAAGAGAAGGTTCAATTCTGGATGTAACGTAATCTTTTACCTGACACCTGACGCTTATGCAAGAAGATCAGGGACCGTCTGGTTGGGATATCTTCTACATGTACTTAATTATGGAATAATATATTTGACTCTATAGTTACTGCCGCAACTAATATATCACATGCCGTTATAAACATTCAGCTAATATTTATATTCATACATTAATCATATCTTACATCGATTTCCTTGAAGCAGGAGGTTATTAGCAACGCTTCCATTATCACTTTGAGAGACTCCATATTTGCTGTTATATCTACATGTACATGTATACTACAAGAGAGAATCTCTATCTTCTGTTATGTACATTTGTATATAACAAGAGAGACTCTCTATCTTCTGTTATGTACATTAACATGTATATTACGAGAGAGACTCCCTATCTTCTATTATATGTATTTACATGTATATTACAAGAGAGACTACCTAAATTTTTACTCGGCGTCTCATCTGGATCTATCTGGGTCCAAGCTGTTTGCAAATGGCAGTCAAGACGCCGTGTATTTCCGAGCTTATTAGGTACTGTCACTTGGCTATGTCTCTCCCGATACATGTATCCAAATTACTCGGACAAAATACTCTTAGGCAAATTGTGCAGACCCTCATCAATCTGCTCATGAAGGAGCAGTTTGATGAGTGTCTACAAAATTTGCCACTGTGTAAGTCTAACTAAAGTTATCAAAATGGTGTCAAATTAATTTACACTTCACATTAACGAGACTTTGCAGTATTTGCAACTTTCAGGGTTTCTTCCTATGTCTGATTCATTCGTTATTGTTGTTTTTTTCCATAACGTTATGCATACCAATTTAACAATAATACCGAAGACATCGTGTTCATATTTTGCCATAGCCTCAATGTTAAAAACTGCTTTATTTTAGTCTTAGTTCATTTCTAAGCATCTGACTAATCAGAAACTTGATAATGAATTCAGACACAAACAGTTTTATAACCTCGGAACAAAGCATAGTCTTGTATTGAACAACACGCATTTCCCCGTTGGATATTCATGCAAAACATAATGCCATTATGAATATCTTTTGGCCAATTTTTTATAATGACATAAACTCATGAGCATTTGGTATTGGTAGAAACTGTAGAGTCATATCTTTAAAGTTTCATAGGCAAAACAGAGCAGATCCTGGTCACATGGTTCCTATAGGGGCAATCTTCCCTGGGTCTACTCAGATTGCAAATGCGTGGAAGGATTAAGTATAACTTGACTCAAATACTTCTAGTGGAAGCTAGAAATTACAGAAACATACTGGAGAGTACTTAGAAGACTAACCTGACAGTGATAATATTTAAGAGATTTTGAACAATGCCTTGTTCCGAGGTTATAGAAGTTTTTACTTGAATCTGAATCTAAAACTCAAAATTTGACCATTCAGAGTCCGAGGTCATAAAACTTCTGAGTCTGAGTTCCTTCTGAAGTATCTGATTGGTCAGATTTTAAAAATCTCAAAAGCTGACCAATCAGATGATTGTGTGATCCCAGACTCACGCAAACCGCTTCATAACATAACTAATGTTTTCGAATGGACTCAAAATCAGGCAAAACGTTTTATAACCTCGAAGTGTTATTATTCATATTATTACTATTACAGACAGGACCTTTAGAAGTGCAATTTCCTCCTCCTGCTCCTAGAGACAGTCGGTATGGGAATATGTCAGGGGACCTTTGGGGACGTCTACGAGTCCGAGCCTTTAGGGGTGGAGAATGTTGTCATATACCTCGACACTGCACGAGACGAGGTTAGATTAACTGTGTCTATTTTTGCCTGTGTGCATATTGGTCTATCCATCTGTCTGTGTGCCAGGCCTGTCTGTGTGTCTGGTCTGTGTGTTTGTGTCCGTCATTCTTCACGCGTCTGTTTATATTTCTGTCTATCTGTCTGTCTGTGTGTCTGTTTTTTATCCATCTGACATATGCCCATCTGTCTGTGTGTTTGTCTATTAACAGTATCTGTATCTCTTTTAAGCTGTCAACACTCAAAACATTAATTGTCTGTCAGCTCTGTCTTTTAGTCTGTTTATTTGTAACATTCTGTACACAAGTTACGCATATTCCATAGTGATCGCTGTGTATACATGTACAGTAAAACCCCACTAATGCGACCACCTAAAATATGTATGATTCTGGGTGCTAGATGCAAGTGGTAGCTTAATGCAGGACAAAAGTAATGCAGAAGGAGCTTTCTGCATTACTTTTGCCCTGCATTCAGCAACCACCTGCTTATTAAGACACCCATGTTTATTCATTAAGTGGTCGCATTAGAGGGGTGTTACTGTATATGCGCGACTACAGTATGCATCGTCATTTGCAATCGTCATTTGCAAACAGTGTATACCAAGATCAGATACATCCTAGAGGAGCCGTCTGACCAAGGTATGCCCTGTTTATCATTCAACTTATATACCTCCTGGTGGTGGTCGCATTAGAGGACTTTTGTGTCACCTGCCGAGAGGCAGTGTGTCACACAGGGCTCACTTTTCCGTCGTCTGTCTGTTCGTCCGTCCGTCTGTCCGTCTGTTTAGCTGTCTGTATGTCTCTCTGTCTGTTTATCCGTATATCTGTCCGTCACTTTTCCGTCGTCTTTCTTTCTGTCTGTCTGTCTGTCCGTATGTCCGTATGTCCGTCTGACTGTCCGTCATGCATGTACTTTCTTTTTTCATTCTTACACTTCTCCCAGCAGGTGACAAATAAGTCCCTTTAAACACTCTTACTTGTACTGTGCAAGTAATGTTTGCACTTGCTGAAAAGTATAACTTTAAGCAATACAAGTTAATCTCTCTTCAAAGGCGACAAAAAGATGTTTCACACTTGGTTATTTAGACAGGCGGTAGCTTAATGCAAAATGAACATTAAGCAGAGAGCTTCCATAGAACCCATCTACTTTATTTTAACCCTTTCCTTCATATTTATAAACGCCTTTTAACGCATAAATTTGCAAACAGAGTAGATCCAGATGAAACAGTTTGTTGCAATTTCGAAGTTCTGTGGAATCTGTCTTTAGCGATCATTAACAAAAAAGTCTTAATACAGATGGCTACTTAATGCAAGTCCTGTCAGAGCTTTCTGCATTACTTTTATTGTTTATTTACTTAACCCTTTCCTCCATAAATATGCCTTTCTACTCCTTTGCAAACATAGTAAACCAAGATCAGATATCACACGTTGGAGCCGTCTGCTCTGTTTGCTGATGATAAATAATTCTACAGTCTCTGCCCATTCCAAAAACTCATGCGTCCATGTTCTTTTATAACAACTATTCTAACCAATATTCATGATCTCATTATTATTTCTTACATGAATATTCATGGAGTAAAGAGCGAAGATAGGCTATATTGTACACCACTTCCCTCTGACGCAAGTCATGTGCTATTTGTTCATTAGGTCGTACTTCCCAAGAAGGGAAGAAACTACGCACCGGCGCAACCGCCGATGCAACAAGACGTCAAGCCGCCGGTGGAGTGGTTTGACGCCGACGACGACGAGTATAAACCGGAAGAAGATGTGTTCGGATCCAGGACCTCACTTCTAGAACTTGAGAAACGACTTTCCGGGTCCGATCACGTCGGCCCGTCAACCATCAACAAGATAGACGCCCATGCCAAACTAGTAAGTATAAATACGATTAAAATTTTAGTTCTTATAACCATATGAATGCGGGTCACGCATGTACTGGTATTAGCAACAGTGTAGACCCAGATCACAAAGCCTCTGATCTGGGCCTCCACTGTTTGTCATTCAAAATCCTCTGGAGGTCTTGTTGGTTACGGGAGACCAAAACAACGTTCAACCCTAGAGTAGGTTCTGCCCCTGACTCCATCTCTAATAGGCGTTGGTGAATATACTTATCGAATGTCTTCCTAATACCCCCGTCACACTAGGCCACGTTCCCACTACGTCCTCAAAAATATGCTAGAACGCAGTGCCAACGTGTACAACGTAGCGAAGACGCAGTAGACACGGCTTTGCGCGTGGTATGGTTTTCATGGACGTGAAGGACGTGGGTGAACTTTGAACATGTTCAAAACTTACGTGGCGAGGACGTGGTCAAATCAGGACGTGGTAAGAACTTGGTAAGGTCGTAGTAATTGCGTAGCTAAGACCTAGTAAGAACCTCATTGACGCAATACACGCGTAGTGCAGACGTGGACGAGTGTGTGACGTTCGCATCACGTTGTCTCTAGGTTGTCACTACGTTCTTGCTACGTCCATCGGGTTCTCACTACGACCCTTCCACGCTAATGTTGCGACAATGATACGTCCCTACTACGTTTCAAAAGACCGCATTAGGTTCTTAGTACGTTCTACCGGTGCTTATCACGTCTAAGGTACGTTTGCAGCAGGCTCTAGCCACGACCATGCCACGTTCTGGTGGTCGAGTATAAAAACTGGATTCATTTCTCTTTCACTTCCATTTCAATATAGAATGGACAACCAAGAACTTCTCCAGCATGTTGCTGTATTGGCTGGACAACAGGCTCTTCTCGATGGACAGGTCGCACTATTGCTTGTGAGAAGGAGAAGACGGAAAGGAGTTCTCGGTTTTGCTTTCGCAGCTGCTTTGCAGCCCCCCTTCCTTCTTGGCATATTTTCTGGTATAAAATACTTTACTGTTGCTCAGAAGAAAGTCGCAGAATGAATGATCAGATCGAGCCGAATCGCAGAATGTTATATGCAGCCATAGAACGCGGTGAGAACGTGATGAGCGCGTGGTAAGAACGCAGTGCTATCTTGGCGGTCGTAGAAGGGACCTAGTACGATCGTAGTTAAAGCATAGCAAGAACGTGTTGGACGTGGTACCCGCCTGAATACACGCGTAGTAAGAACATAGTGGGAACGTGTTGGACGCAGTAAGAACCCAGCGCAAACGTGGTATGAGCGTAGCAGGAACTTGAGAAATGTATTTTTTATAATTTTTACCCCGTCCTCGCTACGTCCTACGAAATTTTCAGGACGCAGCGCGGTCTTCATGGACGTGGTCTAGTGTGACGGAGGCTTAAAATCAAGGAGAACGACGGCGATCTGCTGCTGGTTTTTTAACCAAGTAATCGATGGTGAGAATGAGCTGGGTGTCACAGTCCTGAGCGTCGTTTCCGAAAACTATGCTGAAAGTCAGCGAGAATGTTAAGGGAATCAAAGTGGGGCATGATGTGACTGAAGATGATGTGCTCTAGCAAATTAGTCTGTATAAACGAGGCCTCAAAACACCCTGTCCTTGACAATTTATCGCTCAGAAGTCCTCGAACGAAAAAAAATGACTGGTCTTGTATATACATGTAGTCAGAGAACCAGCAACCTGCGCTTGTTGGTAGAAAGAACGAATTATTGTATGTTCCAACAAAACCAACACGTACTTTTCCGTTCTGTAACCTTTTAAAGGTATACTTGCCCAATTCATGCGCCACCTGGCGGGAGCGTATTATGATTTGTTTCCAAACCCAATAGTTCTGGCTGCAGATGAGAATAATATCCTAAATGAGTCTCATGAATAATCACACTTGAAGGAATAAATTTTTTATTGGAAATAATGCAATTTGTTTGTGTTCTATAAAAAATGTTTTAGATGTTGAGAATAATCTGAAATTTCATGGAACTGCACTTCTTATGTTGTCGCAGAGCAAAATGATGGTTCAATTGGATTTGCTCTAGAGTCACTGTTATGAATAATAGTGTACATTTTGGTATCAAGTAACTTACTTTGGTGTAGCTTATGCAAAGGATAACTACATGTATATAGACTTAGTTATACATGTAGTTCCTATGCTGCACAAGCCGACTGCTCAGTTAGTCTAGTATTATATACATAAAAGGGCCTATATTTTCAAAGGAAGCATGGTGATATACATGTATGCCTTTTTGCCATTTCCTGATGAGTTACAAATAAAACATTTATTCTGTGAATTTTGACCAATTTCTTATTGCTAAATTTTGTTAGAGATAGTTTTTTTCATTGAATTTGAGCCAAAAAAGGAGAAAACAATCGTATTTTTCAGGTAACAAATTATACATTTTGCGTAGTATGTTTTAGTAAATGTCACTTTTTAACTGTTATAAGAATTGTTTGTGTCAATTTTGTGTTATTATAGACATATATATGAATGCGTAAAAACATAAGTAAAGTTTGTTAACATTGATTTGCATCCTTATAGTTTAACCCCAGCTAGATATTACTTGAGAAGGCCAAAACAATGTATTTTGCGGAGGGCTACAGTATACATTTCAAGTCTGCTGTGTTTACTAATGGAATTTAAATAGCTTTCCTGCCAAGGCCAAATATTCGTGTTCATATATTATAACATAATATATTAATCCACAAACAATCCAGTGTTCCCCACCACCCGCATAACAAAAACAAAAATGGCTGCCAGAAAAATATCACCTGCTTATCGAACCTATCTTTTAGAAACTGTTTACTGTAACATAATACTCATAGTCACGTGATTTCATCATGGGCATGCGACCTTTGCATAAGCTGAATGGGTCAGAGCAGTCAAACATTTTCGATGTGGTACACTTTTCAATTTATGTTGATATTCTATAACGTATTAAGAGTTTTCTCATGTTTATCATAGTTGAAGGAAAAAAACTGTATTGACCTGTTTATGACGTATATTTCGTTTTTAAAGCTACGAGGCGTTGTTTACAGACAAAGCAACAGTACTCATGATTTTATGAGGTAGTATGCACTTGTGCATGCGTAAAAACACAAAAAAATGAAAGGTTCGATAAACAGGTGAGGTTCGATAGAAGGTGAGTGTACGATATTATTTCTGACGTGGATAACCATCAGGTGTTGATGACTGATCAGTCAATGCAGAAATCTCCTTGAGGACTTGGCAACCGCTTGTCATTAAGATCCACAATGAAACTTATTTGAGTACAGTAAATCACTTTTAAGTCGAAATTTTAGTATTTAAGAATTTAGATCTTTCTAGGCAGGTACGTGGCTGCGTAAATCATCCTTAAATTAAGCACCTTTCTGCTTGACTGTCACTACAATTATAGTTCTGTAACGCAGGCAGTAGCTTAATATAGGTCAAAAGTAATATAAAAAGCTCCTATAAGAGCTTACCGTATTACATTTGCTCTGTATTAAGCAACCACCTGCTTTTTAAGATTCCTGTGTACAATTTATATAAGGTCGTTTAAGACAGGTTCTACTGTATTGAAATTTGGAATAAATGTAGAAGGGTTAACCCTTTCCCTGTTCTATGTTTATTTAAAATTTCAATACCTACTGAATATTCATGGCTAAAATAGTTATAATGAAATATGGAAAGTGGAAAATTGTAGCCATTTTAGAAAGTAAAGAAAGAGACCCTTCAAATTTTATTCGCAAACAGAGCAGACCCTGATCAGACGGCTCCTCTAGGAGCTGTCTTATCTGGGTCTACTCTGTTTGCAGATGCATGAAAACAAGTTTATATGAGGGAAAGGGTTAATACAGATTCTACTGTATTAAAATTTGGAATAAATGTAGAACAGGGAAAAGGTTAAAGATCGGTATTCATACCAATTTGAATGTCCGGTTAAAAGAGGTTCTACCACATGTATATACCGGTACATATATATATTTAAGGCCAAAAGAACGGATGCAAATTCCTATCAAAGCCTTCTGGGGTACCTAACGCAACCGATCACCAATGAAAAAACCAGAGAACTGCTAACAATACGGGCAATTACAGTCTGGCTGGCCAGCCAGAACATTGAGACTGCCAAAGGGTTCGGACCAGCAACAACAAGTACACCAAATGGGTACACACAATCAATTTATATTTTACTGAAAAATGAAGCCTGCTAAAGAAAATCCCAACTACATGTATAAAGGTTTTGCATTTTCAATGTAGAATAAGAAAAAGTTTAAAACGAGATGTTTTGTCAGGGTCTCCATTATTTGCAATGAATGCTACTGATCAGTGCCAATTCTGTTATGCTAACTGGTATGTTTCTACACTGTTTGCTCAGCTTTTATTTAGCTTGGCACAATATATGTATTGTTAACATATAATATAAACACATAATGCTTGGTTTCACTAGCATCATCAACTCAGTTTACTTTGCACAATTTCAATTCTTACTTCTTCCTTGTTTGCAGTATTATGGCATAAACCAGGTGCAGATTTAGAGGGGGCAGAGCCGGTGTACCCCCCCCCCCCCCCCCCCCCCCCCCCTAAAATTACCAAAACAATTTTTTTAGTTATATTTTAGATCTACATACAGTAAAACCTCTCTATAACGACCACTAAATTGTGTTAGTTTGTATTTAGAGCAGGTGGCTCAATCCTCATACAAGTTACTTTCAATTGTCTTTTTGTTACATATGAACTTGTAAGTGTAGTTTGAAAGTATATAAAACCCTTTCCCTATTAAATATTCATGTAAGAAATAATGACGTCATGGATATTTATTAGCTGCATTTTTATAATGGCATACATTATACATATACAGGAATTTTTGGTATAGATAGAAACAGGAGAAATCGGATTTATTCTGCTTGCAAAGACATGAATAAAGCGTTTCCATGAGGGAAAGGGTTAAAAATGCAACTACAGTAAAACCCCTCTAATGTGACCACTTAATAAATAAACCTGGTTGTCTTTATAAGCATGTGACTGCTTTAATACAGGATGAAAGTAATGCAGAAAGCTCCTATAGGAGCTTTCTGCTATAGCTTTCTGCATAACATTCATCCTGCATTAAGCTACCACCTGCATCTGCCACCCAGAGTTAGGCCCCTTCTTTGTAGTCGCATTAGCGGGGTTTTACTGTATATACATGTACTAGTGTCTTACACTTTGGATCCTGATGACGCGTCTCATCTATATCCAGCCTGTTTGCAAAGGCCTACAGCTTATTAACCTTTTTTCATGTAAGAAATAATGACATCATGAATATTAATTAGACTTTTAAAATAGCATATGAATACAGGAATATTTTGCAATGACAGAAACTGGAGAATCAGTTTTATGTTATTTCATATGCAAACAGCATACCCTGACCAGGCGACTTCTACAGGAGCCGTCTGATCTGGGTCTACTCTGTTGCAAAGGCATATATACGGAGTAAATTATTAATGTCAAATGACGTTTTTCCATTGTAGATATCTTCAAATGCAGAAGGAGATGAGAGCCACTTATGCTTCATTCTTTGCGGCACTCTGCAGGTGCGGGTTTTATGTTAATAGTCCAGAAAATTTTCCTTTCTATAAAACTCCAATTAACTTAAGTATTCCAACACACAATGACCCCTCTCCATGTGTTAGTTAATTTAGCACCATTCTAATAACTTTTAATAAGACTGGTATAATAGCAAATAGCATAGACCCTGATAGACTCCTTCAGGAGCAGTTTGATCTGCATCGGTATCATTTGCCTAAATGTGTCTGTCCGAATGGTTAATATAAATAAGGTGATTGGTTTGGACCAATGTATTCTGATACATTGTGTTTGTTGGGTGTAATGTCCATCCAACAGTATTTCACTTACAGTAAAAACGATATCATTATTGATCTTTAACACAGGTGGCAGCTTAATGCAGGGTGAAAGTCATGCAGAAAGCTCCTCCAGGAGCTTTCTGCATGACTTTCACCCTGCATTAAGCAGCCACCTGTATACAAAGACATAAATTCTTCATTACTAAAATTTCGTAGTATCGAGTTTTTACTGTATATAGGTTGAGTTTCAAACAAAATAAGTATAAACTATAACCTATACATATTCTAATAATCCTAATGCTGTTATATTTGTTATAGTTAATGATTTCCCATTCGTTTATGCATTCTTTTGTCAGTTTGTTTTGCCCTGCAAATGTCTCAAATTTATCTTTTTCCATCCTAGCGGCAACACAGTGATTGCAAATAGTTTGGATTCCAGATGAGATTCCACATTATGCAGCGTCTCATCAGTTTGACACTTTGACCATATTTTAGCAAAGAAATGAGAGAAATTTTATTTTAAGAATTGAAGCAGACAACATTTGTTGCAGAAGAATAGTTAACCCTTTCCTTCATACATGTATAAACGCATTTTCACGCATTTGCAAACAGGGTAGACTCAGATTAGACGGCTCCTATAGGAGCCGTCTGATCAGGGTCTGCTCTATTTGCTAGTGGAATTTGATAGATCTGTTTGTCTACTTTCTAAAATGGCTACAATGATACACCTTCCATATTTCATTATAACTATTTTGTCCATGAATATTCAGGTATTAAATGTTGGAATGAATGTAGAAAAGGGAAAAGGTTAATTAGCCTGCAATTTCTACGCCTCTGTAATAGTCACTTCTTGAAACCATTGTAATAAATAGAACATTTGCTCCATAGGAGCAAATGCTCTATTTATCACAATGGTTTCAATACTACACAATTTTAACATTTTCCTCATCTCTAGTAAATTCTCCTTTTGGGTAGATTCATTCAAAGAGGTTGGGTCTAAAAATAGCCTATGGAGGAAAGGGTTAAACAGATGTGAAGCTTGTCTTGATACTTTTGATGACTTTAACACCAAGTTAGGGTAATAAACATAAATTTGTGTTCCATGGCGAGTGGACAGGTTCGAGTACATGTACAGTGGAACCTTTCTATAACAACAAATTTATTCATTAATAAAGGAAGGTGGTTGCTTAATACAAGGCTAAAGTAACGCAGAAAGCATAACTTTTGTACTAAGCTTTTGCCTGTCATTCTTTTGATTGGTCCTTTTAGAGTGGTTATACTATGTACTAGAACTATTTATAACAACACCATCCCGTTTTCATATTTCCAATATTTCGCCATACAGACATGCGGACATACAATGTACACTGATACACGGAGTGTGTAAGGCGGGGGAGTACCAGCCTGGGGACTCGGACCTTGAGGAATGTATGTGGGTGGCAGTCCGCATTCAGGTTAGTCGTTAGTCATCAGTCAAAACAGTAGCAAAAGAATATCATCTGTCAGGTGATCAGTCATCATCTTGCACGCCCATTCCCTGTTCCATACGAGCACTGTAACACTGTTTCCTGTCTTAAACTAATTTTTCAGAATACCCATGAAATAATTTAAAACAATTGATACGCTTATATATTTTCCTTCTTTGATTGATTTCATAGTTCCAGAAATGTAACTACATGTATATTTTCAGGCTTTTTTCTAGCAATTTTGGGGAAAATGTATTTTAATGATTGGGAATTCTTTCGCACGTAAAACTCGATAATTTAAAAAGCATGTTTGGTCCCATTTTAACTTATTTTGCATTTGTTTTAGCATTTTAATCAAAATTTGGTGTCTATTGGGATTATTCCCCCAACATGGGACATCGTCAAGCTGTGCACCAAGATCAGAAGGCATCTGATTAACTGTTTGCACGCTAGCGGCAAAATTGTAATTACCTATGCAAACAGTTTGGATCCAGATGAGACGCCGCATAATGCATAATAAGTTTGTCACTTTGACCATATTTTTGCAGCGTCTCATCAGGATCCAAACTGTTTGTCATCTTGACAATATTTTTGCAAAAAAATGAGAGAAAGTTTATTTTAAGAATTGAAGCAGACGACAATTGTTGCAGACGAAAAATTACTTAGCGTGCAAAGAGTTAAACCCTTTTATCCTTTACTCCAATATGCTTTTCTATGCAAACAGAGTAGACCTGTTGGAGTCATCTGATCAGGGTCTGCTCTGTTTGCTTACGATATAATATGGATATGATTCTACAGTTTTTCCCATGATCAAAACTTCCTGTGTCCATGTGCTATTATGACAATCAATCTATTTTCAGTTCATGATGTCATGAACATTCATGGAGTAAAGGTCTGCACTGTTTGCTATAATAATTAAACCTTGACTGTTTGAATATTCTTTATATTTATATAACGGATAAATGAAATTTATTAGCTGAACTTTTATAATGGCATATACGTGTACATATATACACATGGCTTTTTTGTATCGGTAGAAATTGTAGACCAAAGTCTATTGTAATTTCATAAGCAAATATAGCAGACCCTGAGCAGATGGCTCCTATAGCAGCCTTTGATCTGGAACTACTCTATCTGCAAAGGCATAAAAAAGCGTTTGTATGAAGGAAAAGGCTAATGTTCATATATGGTTTTTGAAGGAATACATGGAAATATGAGCTTGTTTAGCAGTGTACTTTATAATACATGTATATAACACTTAGAGCGATTCGAACGCATATTGAGATCTATAGACGAAGATAACATTTTGAAATATTTACTATAAATAATAAAATTCTAGCAAATCTGAGGAATTGAGAACATTTTATGCAGATCAGATGAGGAGTTTTCTGCATGACTTTCATTCTGCATTAAGCTGCCACCTGTCTTAACCCTTTCCTACATGAATACGCCTTTCTACGCCTTTGAAAACAGAGAAGACCTAGATCAGACAGCTCCTGTAGGACCCGTCTGATCAGGGTCTACTGTATTTGCTTATGTCGATCAATATAATATACTATAGATATGATTTTACAGTTTCTGCCATTACAAAAAGATCATGTGTCAAACTTCTGTTATAACAATTAATCTCATTAACATTCATGATGTCATTATCTCTAACATGAATATTCATGGATGAAAGGGTTAAAACTGAGTGATAAGGATATCTATTTAACCCTTTCCTCCATAAATACGCCTTCTACGACTCTGTAAAAGTCACTTGTTGAAACCAATGTGATAAATAGAGCATTTGCTCCTGTATGAGCAAATGCTCTATTTATCACAATGGTTTCAAACTACAACATTCTAAAATTTTCCTTTTCTCTAGTTAATGCTCATTTTGGGTAGATTTATTCAAAGTGGTTGGATCTAAAAATAGCCTATGGAGGAATGGATTAAGTGTTCGGATTAGTAATGTTTTTACTGTACATATTCCAGGGCAACTGGCAAATTGTACATCCTTACTGGGCTTCTAGATCCATGATAGGCCAAACGACTGGAGGCTGGATCAAACTTGAGTCTGATGGAAAGACTGTGTCTCGGCCTGAAGCATCTACAGAAGGCCAAATACTGTCGGCCTTTAAGGAAACCTACTTTCTGCCGAAGCCGGATAACTTCAAATACGTGTGTTACCCAGATGAAGATGAATGGCAGCTACTTCCGGAAGGAAAACGTATAAAAAACAAACAAGAATTTCTACGTCTTCCATTTCTTCTTCCTGCATTTTTTGGCCTTGGTTTGAATTTGCTAAGCTTTCATTGTAGTGAGTTAGAGACGAAAACAGGTTATATTGATATTGTAATCCAGTGTCGAAAAAGTCAGGCATTCAAAATGGTAATGACCTATGATCTTTTCATCAGAGACACTAATGAATCGGAAGCAGACAACCAGATGTTAAAATCTGGAAACTTGCCTCGACTCGTCTTAAATGCCAGATCTGAGGAGAAGTTTTCGTTTCAAATTCGATTTCCAGTTGAGGGGTCATATAAAATCGTATTCTACGCCGGATTTTATGGAAAGCCATTAGTACGGGTGTGTGAGTTCAAGCTAACTTGTCTGAAGCGTCTACCGAACTGTCAGCTGTTACCAATAAATACGGGTGTTGATGGATGGGGTCCAGGACCAAAGTGTGAAAGGGCTGGGCTCCTTTTGGCCTCACACCAGAGTGGAGTCATAAGCTTGCAGGCAAGTCTTAACTCATTTCCTTATAGGCTACTTTTAGACTCAGCCTCTTTGAATAAATCTACTGAAAAGGAGCATTTACTAGAAAAAAGGAAAAAAATAAAATTGTGTAGTTTTTAAACCATTGGAGCAAATGCTCTATTTATCATAATGGTTTCTAAAAGTGACATCAACAGAGGCATCAAAAGGTGTCAATATGAGATAGGGTTAAACTATACAAATGTTTGTTGTTATGTCATATGTAGTGCCATGTTTTAACCCTTGCCCCCAATGTAAAAAGAAGTACATAATGTCTTTCAGATTTGGATCTGGTACTATTTTCACCTCTTCCGAGTCAAACAAGGTGTTTGAAAGAATCCTATTGACAAAGTACTTGGATTCTAATGACATGCTGAATTACTCAGTGTTTCATCTGTATCCAAGCTGTTTTCATATGCAAATCTGGTCGCAGTTAGCAGGAGATGGACTAACTCAGTTGTTCCCGTGTGCTGTGTTCTCCTGCATGTGCAATATCTCGGACAATATCTATTCATTAGATCAAACATTCAAAAGCTAGAGTGATTAGATAAAACTACCTGTATGCAAACAGCACTGAAATATATGAACATTAGATTTGCTCTCATATTGTTGAAAGCAATAGTGGCATAAGACCCTTTAGTCTATTGAGAAACCGTTTGGCTTATATGTCAACAGAGTAGACTCAGATCAGACGGGTCCTGTAGGAGCAATCTAATCAGAGTCTGCTCTGTTTGCTTATGAAATAACAGATGTGTTCCAACAGTTTTTACCATGGTTAAAAAGCCATTTTCATGATGCCATTATTAAATTTCAGTGAATTGATAATGATAGTCATTATGTCTGGCATAAATATTCATGATGCCTTTCTACTATATAATATAATATAGATCTGATTCTACAGTTCCCGATTTGGCAAAAGTTTCATTTGTTAATATACCATCTGAGAAATTAATCTAATTAATATTCATGATGTCATAATTTCTAAAATGAATATTTATGGAATAAAGGGTTAAGCATTCTTTGTTACTACATCATTCTCAGCTGAAATTTAATCCTAGATATGACTCTATATGACATGCCAGATATGACAGTTTCTATCATTACCAAAAACTCCTGTGTATATAATTATAATGTCATTATAAATATTCAGCTAATAAATATTCATAATGTCATTATTTTTCACATGAATATTCAACAGAGAATGGGTTGAAATGAAGACCGGTTAACCCTTTCCATGTTCTATGTTTATTTCAAATTTCTATACCTATTGAGTATTCATGAACAAAGTAATGAAATATGGAAGGTGGAACATTGTAGCCATTTTAGAAAGTAAAGAAACAGATATCTGATATATCAAATTCCCGCAGCAAACAGAGCAGACCCTGATCAGACGGCTCCTCTAGGAGCCGTCTGATCTGGGTCTACTCTGTTTGCAAATGCGTGAAAACATTGAGGGAAAGGGTTAAATCATCGTCTAACATTTACATACAAACTCAATATGCCTTTTAACCTTTAGCCTGCTGAGCAAATTATTTTTACACAATTTTTCACCCCGCTACATTTTCCAAATATAATCAGTTTGTCTAATAACAGGCAATCAGTTTGAATCCCGGTGAGATGCAGAGTTACTCGGCAGCTGATATGGATCCAAACTGTTTGCTGCAAAGGCATGGATCTACCAGCAGCAGGCTAAAGGTTAAAACAGAAGATAGCGTACAGTAGAACCTGTCTTAACCCATTCCCACTTAGACTATTTTTAGACCTAACCTCTTTGATTAAGTCTACCAAAAAGGAGCATTAATTAGACAAAAGGAAATTTTCAGAATTGTGTAGTTTTGAAACCATTGTGATAAATAGAGCATTTGCTCCTGCGGAGCAAATGCTCTATTTATCACAATGGTTTCATAAAGTGACTTTTACAGAAGCGTCAAAAGGTGTCAATATGCGGGAATGGGTTAAGTGACCATCAAAAGGAGGTCTAATCATGTATCTGTAAGGCAGGTGGTAGATTAGTACAGGTCAAAAGTAATGCTGAAAGCTATAGGAGCTTTCTGCATTACTTTTGCTCTGTATTAAGCAACTTTTAAAGATTTCTGTGTGCAATCAATATAAAAAAATTTATGGTCACTTAACCCATTCCCTCATAGACTATTTTTAGACCCAACCTCCTTGAATAAATCTATTGAAAAGGAGCATTTACTAGAGAAAAGGAAAATGTTAGAATCATGTAGTATTGAAACCATTGTGATAAATAGAGCATTTGCTCCTATGGAGCAAATGCTCTATTTATCACAATGGTTTCTAGAAGAGACTTTTACTGAGGCATAGAAAGGCGTAGTTATGGAGGAAAGGGTTAAGACAGGTTTCACTGTATGTATGCTAATAAAACATTTTATTTTGTTACCTAGGCCCCAACTGGACAAGCCAAAGGAAAATCCGAGGAGATTGACAACACTGCTAATATAAAATTTAGTCTGGATCAAGAGAAGATGAAAACTACTGATTACAGGTGTGAAAATATCATATAAAGTGGATTCCTAGCATGGTAGACACTGAACAAGCAAATATTGCATGTATTTACCATGTAAAAAACAAAGCATATTCTAAATACAGTGCCATAAATAAAGAGTCTTATTTCAAAGACTAAAATCATCATTTCTCCACCAAAATCAGTGTTGTGGACACTTTTTAGATTCTTTTTGAAGCGACTATTTGAAAAACCCAATCAGAATATATAATAGAATTTTATGGGAGAAGTAAAAGAGTTATTCTTGAATATTGTTTAAATTACCCATCGTACATGTATCTATATTAGTGATATGATTGTAAGGTTACAAGTTGTAAGTTATCCGGTACTGTTAAAACACATCAAAATGAAGTTTACCATTTAATAAACAGTCGGCTTAAAATGGAAATGGTTCTCCAATGGACAAAAAAAAAAATCCACTGTACAGGCCCCATTATTCATTGTGATAAAACTTACAAATTTGAATTTTGTAAACAAATCATACAATTGATCAAATAACACTTTTGGTACATTAACCCTTTACTCCATGAATATTCATGAAAGAAATGATGACATCGTGAATATTAATTAGATTATTTTTTAAAATGGAATATTAATGCATGAAATTTTTGCCAAAGCAGAAACTGTAGAATCAGATCTACATTATTTGATCCATAAGCAAACAGAACACCCTGATCAGATCTGAGAATATATGGTCATGGCAGAATCTATAGAATCATATCTATACTATATCATAAGCAAACAGAGAAGACTCAGATCAGACGACTCCTATAGGAGCCATCTGATCTGGGTCTACTGTTTGCAAAGGTGTAGAAAGGCGTATTTATGGAGTAAAGAGTTAATCTTTTATCCTTATAATAATATAAATTAAGTATTAACAAGTGAAAGAAGAATGGTTTAATGAGCGATCAAGGAATGATAAAACTAAAAGTTTAATGCTCAGAGCAAAACTATTGAACCTACAATTGATGCGGAGAAGTTGTGATGATCTTTGCAAACTGTATACATCCAGTTGAGAAGCCGAATAACTCGGTGTCTCATCAGGATCCAATATGTTTGACACATTGATCATATGAGTTTGGACAGAACTGATTTTTTAACCCTTTACCGTATAGGCTATTTTTTGATACAACCTCTTTGAATAAATCTACCAAAAAGGATCATTAACTAGAGAAAAGGATTTTTTTTAGAATTTTGTAGTTTGAAACCATTGTGATAAATAGAGCATTTGCTCCTATAGGAGCAAATGCTCTATTTATCACAATGGTTTCACAAAGTGACTTCTACAGTCGTCAAAAGTCGTCAATATGCGGGAAAGGGTTAATGACATAAGAGGAGAATAACTCTGATAAAGCTTACGTTTTTTTAACCCTTTCCTCCCTGAATACTTATGTAAAAAAATAATGACGTCATGAATATTTATTACAATAATTTGTTATAACAGCACATGGATAGACACAGGCAATTTTGGCCATGGCAGAAGCTGTAGAAACACATCTATATTATATCACAAGCAAACAGAGCAGACCCTGATCAGACGGCTTCTGTAGGAGACATCTGATCTGTGTCTACTCTGTTTGCAAAGGCGTATTAATGGAATAAAGGGTTATTTAGTTACAACAGTTTTGCACCGAGTCATCAAATTGTTCCAATTTCAGTGCTGAGATGATAAGTGGAGAAAATGCGAGCAACACATCGGAGGAACTGGCAAAGAATGTTAAATGTCATGTGAATGACCAGACTAAAGAACTGGATGTAAAGGCAACATTGGAGAAGGCAGGAGAATATGCACTGGTGATAAAGGCCGGCAAGAAGGGGCAAAGAAAGCAACCAGTGTGTAACTACCTGTTGACAACACTCCAAGGCATACGAGAGGTGAGGATGGCATTGTACAAAGTAATGGATGGTGTTGTTTGTCGAATCGTCAGGAGCAATAAATAAATGTTCGTGTTTAAATACTAGTATCGTCATTTCTCCACTTAACCTTTTATTCTGACCACACTTAAGAATTGTCTCAAAGAGTGGTCACAATACTGGGTTTGGTGGAGGAATAAAGGAAATATTCTTGAAAATGTTTTAATTTATGCGTCTGATCTGGGCCTCTGAATGTAAATTGTATTGCGGCAAAATAAATATTCATCACCTTCAACTAAGTGGGATTTTCGTCAATTTCATTACAAAAATAGAAACAAATTGTCAATCAGTTTGTATCCTAATAGCGATAATTTAGTCGGCCTCTCATCTGGATCTAAACTGTTTGCAAAGGCGGCCATATATTGGTCTGTTGCAGTGCAGTGCGTACAGCTTGCTTGTACTGACAGCCGTATTGTAATTCATTAAATCCTGATTTATTAGCCGGATGGTTCATTTTCATTTACCCTTTACTCCGTCTGATCTCGGTCTACTCTGTTTGCAAGGAGCGTTCTGTTTTACTTTCACCTTGCTTCAAGCAGCGACCTGCCCTAAATACCAACTAATTAACAATTTAGTGGCCGTTATAGAGAGGTTTTACTGTACTAAGTATTAAAAAGATATTTTTGACAAAAGAAACTAGGAATGCATGACAAACAATGAAAATACAAATCTGAGGGTTCCTCTTGATGCCATCTGATCTGGGTCTACACTGTTTGTAACTACCAGTTATTTAGTTCCCATTTTTTAACCCTTCGCTTGCTATTCGCGTCAATATACCTACCTGTAAATAGTGAAGACCCAGATGAGACAGCTCCTGCAGGAGCTGTCTCATCAGGGTCTGCACTATTTACAAGTTGATTGTGCAACCAGTGTACTCCACAGCAGTGATTGCTCAGCGAAATACTTGTACTCAGTGAATATATATGTAATTATACAACAGGACATGGGTAAAGAAGGAAAAATGTATTTTAAAATTCAGCAAGCGAAGGGTTAATACATCAACACATATCCTGTTGCAATAATGATATCTCCATATGTGCACAGGATACATGTATTTTAGCTTAAGCGACCTTGTAGTAATTGGACACAGAAATCTTGAAAAGCAGGTGGTTGCTTAATACAGGGCAAAACAAATGCAAAAAGCTCCTATAGGAGCTTTCTGCATTACTTTTGACCTGTATTAAGCTACCACCTGCCTTACAAACCCATAATTGGACCTCCTTTCGATGGCCGCTTAAGACAGGTTCTATTGTACTTCTGTAACATGGTGAAAAAGTTGTGACTTGACTGGGACTCGAACCCAGGGCCTCTGGCTTACCATGCCAACACTCTACCGACTGAGCTACCAAGCCACACAGTAAAGCCTATCAACTTATTTCACCATAATCTCTACCCGGCTACACACACCCGAATTCTTACTTAAAGAACACTCCACGAGTTTCTTATTATTACACATAATCTTCCTATAATCTTCATATAAATCACCTTATGGGTTATTTACGTTGGGCGCCAAATGTAACATGGTGAAAAAGTTGTGACTCGACTGGGACTCGAACCAAGGGCCTCTGGCTTACCATGCCAACACTCTACCGACTGAGCTACCAAGCCACACAGTAAAGCCTATCAACTTATTTCACCATAATCTCTACCCGGCTACACTTCAAATTTGTTCCAGCTAAGGAAACACTTCTGATTGAATGCCAAATAACTTAAGTGACCTTGTATTAATTGGACACAGGAATCTTGAAAAGCAGGTGATTGCTTAATACAGGTCAAAAGTAATGCAGTAAGCTCATATAGGAGCTTTCTGCATTACTTTTGACTTGTATTAAGCAATCAACTGCCTTACAGACCCATAATTAGACCTCCTTCTGATGGTCACATACGACAGGTTCTACTATACTTCGAATTTGTTCCAGCTAAGGGAACACTTCTGATCGAATGCCAAATAGCTCAGATCTGTATGATACACTTAACCGATTGCTTCATAGGCTATTTTTTAGATCCAATCTCTTTAAATAAATCTACCGAAAAGGAACATTAACTAGAGAAAAAGAATTTTTTAGAATTTTGTAATTTGAAACCATTGTGATAAATAGAGCATTTGCTCCTATAGGAGCAAATGCTCTATTTATCACAATGGTTTCAACAAGTGACTTTTACAGAGTCGTAGAAAGGCGTATTTATGGAGGAAAAGGTTAATTACACTGTTACTCATCTTGGTCAAAACTGTTTACCAATGCCAGTCAGGTCATGCTTAGCTTAACAAAGATTAAATCAAAAGTTCATTGTGTTATATTATACTTTAAATCAAGGGGGTTCCTCAACGAAAGGCCCGTAAGGCATTGAAGAGAGCGCTGTCCCAGGAGTCTAACTTGAACGAGATGGTGGATCTTATTGAAAAGTGCCACAAGGCGAAACTGGATGACAATGATGACGACATTAGAGCCGCAAAAAAGAGACACACATTCCTTCTGGTTAAACAGCGTATGTATTATGAAAGAGCGAATCACCCTGTTTAACACTCTTCTTAAGTGGAATTTAAGTAAAAAAATAATTTTTAGGCTTGTGACTGCTTAACAATGGAGCGAGAAAGTCACCTTGCATTAACCCTGTAAAAATCACCTGGTGAAACCATTGTGATAAATAGAGCATTTGCTCCTATAGGAGCAAATGCTCTATTTATCACAATGGTTTCAAACTACAAAATTCAAAAGTTCTTCTTTTCTCTAGTTAATGCTCCTTTTAGGTAGATTTATTCAAAGTGGTTGAATCTAAAAATTGGCAATGAGGTAATGGGTTAAGAGAGCTCCTTGAGGAGTCTGCACTGTTTGCTAAACCAATAAATGTCAAACTCAGATCAGAGAGCTCCTTGAGGAGTATGCACTGTTTGATATATGAATAAATGTCAAACTCAGATCAGAGAGCTCCTTGAGGAGTATGTACTGTTTGATATATGAATAAATGTCAAACTCAGATCAGAGAGCTCCTTGAGGAGTATGCACTGTTTGATATATGAATAAATGTCAAATGTTTCACCAGCATATGTATTTTGATCCTTTTCCTGTTTTCCCTTTCCATGTAAGAAATAATGACATCATGAATATTTGTTTGCAGAGTTTTTATGATGGCATACGTCCACACGATATTTTGATATTGGTAGAAACTGTAGAGTCACTTCTATTATAATTTCATAAGCAAACAGAGAAGACACAGATCAGATGGCTCCTATAGGAGCCATCTGATCTGTGTCTTCTCTGTTTGAAAATGTGTGAAAAGGCGTTTATATGAGGGGATGGGTTAAACCTCCCTCCATAAAAAAGAGATTGGTTCATCGTCTAAAAATGACTAGTTTACCTTGTAGAGGTTAATTACGTTGAGGAAATTGGTCATTTAACTCTTTACTCCATAAACACGCCTTTCTAGGCCTTTGCAAACTAGACTAGACCCAGATCAGATGGCTCCTATAGAAGCTGTCTGATCAGTGTCTGCTCTGTTTCCTTAAGAAATAATATAGATATAATTTTAAGGTTTCTGCCATGGCTAAATATTCCTATGTTCATTAAAGTAATTAATCTAATTAATATTTATAACATCATTCTTTGTTTCAATGATATTCATGGTTGGTTAAAACCTGAAAGCAAATGGCAATACTGCGACATGCACATGAATACAATAGTTTCTTACAATTTCCATCATTAGAATTTGATATCAAACAGTTTGATCTTTGAAAGTATGATTAATTGGTATATAATTAACATAATTAACCAATTTACAAATTTTATTTGGTACATTGTGTATACCTTTTTTTCCCCCAATTAACCTTTAGCCTGCTATGGGCAGATGAGTGAATACCTATGCAAACAGTTTGGATCCAGATGAGACGCCGAGTAACTCGTCGTCTCATCAGGATCCAAACTGTTTGACACCCTGATTGCATGTTGATAGACAAATTGATTATAGCTTGAATTTTAAAAATGTAGTCGGTGAAAAAATCTGTAAAAATAATTTGCCCAGCAGGCTAAAGGTTAATCTGTATGTCAAAGCAGTGTTCTGAGGATAAAATCTAGCTTGTATTGCATCGAAAATAATGGATTCAGGCTCAAAGCATATGACTGCAATAAGTCCAAATGAGCCCATAAAGGGCACACAGCAATCATTTTGTGGGAGGTCGATAGGGCAACAAATAATCATTAACCCTTTCCTCCATAAATACGCCTTTCTACGCTTCTGTAAAAGTCACTTTATGAAACCATTGTGATAAATAGAGCATTTGCTCCTATAGGAGCAAATGCTCTATTTATCACAATGGTTTCAAACTACTAAAGTTTTCCTCTTCTCTAGTTAATGCTCCTTTTTGGTAGATTTATTCAAAGTGGATGGATCTAAAAATAGCCTATGGAGGAATGGGTTAAAGCAATCATCATTATCATTATTATTGTCGTCGTAATCGTCATTGCTTTGTCATTGATTTTATTATCACAACTACAAATAATCATTATCGCCATTATCATCATCATCACTATCATTATCCTTATCGTCATCAACAACAACAACATTGCTATCTTTATCATTATCGTCATCATATCATGAAGTAGTAAGGCATACAACAAAAAATAGAAGTTGTAACATGCGATTATATTACTTAGTGGCATGTTAGGACTTAAGATAAGTTCATTCCCATTTTTAATTGTTTAGAGTGCTTATTGCTTAAGGTTTACTAATAGGTTGATCTTTGTACTTCTGCAGATCTCACGGATTGTGTTAAGCGTAGAAATCTTGACGTCACAAATAGAAGTTTGACGGAAGTCAGCAAATATCGTCACAAACTGGCGCTCATGATAGAAACAAGGCGGGTGGAGAAGTTGAAACTGCAACTAGAGAAATTAGGTGGCTTCACCCGAGATGTTCCGCAATTAAACAAGGCATGTGAAGAACTGGTGTATCTTAGCAACCCCAAACCAGAAACCCATTGCACCATGAAGACACTTTTCATGCTGTTAGAAGAGCCCGCCGAACAAAAACTGGATGTAAGTCCAAAAATACTTGTTACTATGTTTCCCTTTCCCATAAGGGAGACAAATTGTTTTAGTGCGAATTCTTCTTCATTTCATTCATCTCGTTCTTCTAATACAAACCTTGTCAGCACCAGAACCTTTTGTCTTTTGACCTATAGGGGCTTAGATATTTATTTGACATGTGGATGTATCCTCATGAGACAAAAAAGTGTTGCATACCATGCTGACCTTCATATGACCTTAGCCTTTGACTTCAAGGTCAAATTTATGTACCTTAACCCTTTCCTCCATAAATACGCCTTTCTACGCCTCTGTAATTATCACTTCTAGAGCCCATTGTGATAAATAGAGCATTTGGTTTCACAATGGTTTAAAAACTACACAATTATAACATTTTCCTTTTCTCTTGTAAATGCTCCTTTTGGGTAGATTTATTCAAAGAGGTTGGTTCTAAAAATAGCCTATGAGGGAAAGGGTTAAATGTAGGGTTAATCCTACTGTAATTTGAAATTTGCGACAGTATATGAGGTTTTTAATGGTCGCAAATTATTTTAATGGCGACGCCAAAGGCGGAGCCGTTAAAATAATTTAAGACCGTTAAAAACCTCATATACTGTCGCAAATTTCAAATTACAGTAGGATTAACCCTATTCTAACGCAATCTTAACACGAAAAATGCGAAATTGTTGTTATATCCTATGCGCGCAGGTGATTGAATGAGTGATGAGGCGAGAAATAGTGCCCAGTTTCTCTCAGATTTCTTAAAATAACTGGATTTTTTCACCCTGGTTTACACAGTTAAAACACCGGCCCAGTTGTAAGTTCACTATTACATTTGTCATGAATCATTATGCGACAGCTATTTTACATTTCAATACACTTTCAATACACATGTCAGGAAACGTAACGTTATCTTAGTCTTTGGCGCCGTACGCAAAAACGTCGTCTGTAACAATGACGTCACGTTATAAATGTTATGTTTGAATAGTATGATAAATAAGGTTGAATCTGAATCCCATCGCTTTGAGTATATCAATAATTCTCCACATGACATATAAAAGACCGGTCAAGTCGTGACAAAGAATGGAAATTAATAACTTTCAAAACACCGAACTGAACTTGAATATATGTCAGTGTATGCATACGAATTTATCAGTAGATCTAAGTGTTTGATAAACAAAGCGCATTAATATATTTACAGGCTAATGCTGTTATTCGGCCGTTTTCGATTGGTTGAATTTGCGACATATAAAATAGTTTTTATATGCCGCAAATTTAGTCACATGAGCCAATCAGATTGCAGAAAATTGACAGATTGTGTTAGAATAGGTATTCTAACGCAATCTGACAATTTCCTGCAATCTGATTGGCTCATGTCACCAAATTTGCGGCATATAAAAGGTGTGTATAAAAAGTGTCTTAAAAAGTATAAAAACACCATGTGCATATAAATATATCAATGCGTGTTGTTTATCTAACACTTACAGTGATATTCTTTGTAAACAATGATAAATCCGTATTAAATTGACATATATTCCAGTTAGACCCGGTTTTTCAAATTATTTTCCATTGTTTATTTTGTCACGACTTGACTGGTTTCTTATACACATGTATCATGTAGATAATTACTGAGATACTCTAAGCGTTGTGATCCAGATTCAACCTTATTTATTATATCATTCAAACATAACGTTATGACGTGAAGTTATTGTTACAGACTGTTTTTGCGTATGGCGCCCAAAACTAAGATAACATCACTTTTCCCAACATGTGTATTGAATGTGTATTGATCATGTGAAATAGCTATCGCATAATTATTCATGCCTAATGAAATAGTAAAGTTACAATTGGTCCAGTTTGACTTTGTATAAACCAGGGTGAAAAAATTGAGATATTTTAAGAAATCTGAGAGAAACTGGTGCACTATGTCTAGCCTCATCACTCATTTAATCACCCGTGCGAATGGAAAAGATAAAACCTGGTTGAAAAGGACATTGGGACATTACTTGAGTTAAAATCGGCTTCAATAATTTGGCATTTTTTGTGTTAAGATTGCATTAGAATAGGGTTAATCCTACTTTAGTTTGAAATTTGCAACAGTATATGAGGTTTTTAACGGTCTTAAATTACATGTATTTCAAGGGCTACGCCTTTGGCGTTGTCATTAAAATAATTTGCGACCGTTAAAAACCTCATATACCGCCGCAAATTTCAAATTACAGTAGGATTAACCCTATCATTATTTTCTGTGCCAGAACATTTTTTGTTCTTAGACCTAGGCCTTAGGTATTTGACATGTAAACGAATTATGATGAGACCCAGTGTCCCATACCATGATAACCTTTATAGGACCTTGGCCTATAACATCAAGGTCAAACTTATGTACCTTAGATGGGAAACCAATTGTCTTTGCCAGAACTTTTTTGTCTTTTGACCAAGGGCTTAGATATTTGATATGTGGGTGTATCATCATGAGTCAAAGTGTCTGGTATCATGGGGACCGTCATGTAACCTTGACCTGTGAGGTAAAATTTATATACCTTAAATGAAAAACTATTGTCTGTGCCAAAACTTGTTTGTCGTTTCACCAAGGGCTTAGATATTTGACATGTAGATGTACGATCATGAGATGAAGTGTCAGGGATCAGGTGACCTTGACCTGTGACCTCAAGGTCTAATATATGTACCTTAAATAGGAAACTATTGTTGAGCTTTTTTTGTATTTTTACCTAGGCCTTGAAATTTGACATGTGAATGTATCATGATGAGGCCCAGTATCTCATAAGATAATGGCATTCATGTGACCTTGACTTTTGACTTCAAGGTCAAATTTATGTTTGAATAGGAAACTACTGTCAGGCCCCAAGTTTTTTGTCTTTTGATTGTACAGCTTCTGCCAGGAAAAAATCCTGTGTCCATGTGCTATTATAACAATCAATCTAATTCATTTTTATGAAGTAATTATTTGTTACCTGAATATTTATCAAACTGTTTGATACTTGGATTATGAGTTTTGAAACAAAGAAGAAATTCACAGATAAAAAATTAAAGTATGCGACAAATTTTGTTGATGACAAGTGGAAAGAGGTTCCCCTTAGATAAATACTCTTATCAAGAACGAGTCAGCACTGTAGATAGTGTATGGGATAATTTAAGACAGCACTTGCCAAGGGGTAGTACTTATTATGAATTAGTAATTATGTCTCCCACCACATAGTGGTGTGGGCGACTTATTGATTTACTCCTTTCCGTCTGTCCGTCCGTCCGCTCTCTAATTCTAAAAGTTCTCATCCAATCTTCACCAAACCTTATAAAAATGTTTATAGCTTTAATAATATCTATGCCAAGTTTGATATCCAGCACGATTGTTTCAGGAACTTTAGAGTTATGGCCCTTGATTTATCCAAATTTGGCCTTTTTAGCCTTGTCCGCTCTCTTAATCAAAAATGTCTCATCCAATCTTCACCAAACCTTATAAAAAAATGTTTATGACTATAATATCTAGGCCTAGTTCAATATCCGACAAGATTGTTTCAGGAACTTCACAGTTATGGCCCTTGATTTATCCAAATTTTGCCTTTTTAGCCTTGTCCGCTCCCTAAGTCAAAAACGTCTCCTCCAATCTTCACCAAACCTTATAAAAATGTTTAGGGCTATAATATCTAGGCCAAGATCAATAACCAGCAAGATTGAACAAGGCACTTTAGAGTTATGGCCCTTGAATAATACAAAATTGGCCTTTTTAGCTTTGTCCACTCTCTAAATCATAAAGCTCTCATCTAATCATCACCGAACCCTATGAAAATGTTTATGGTTTTAATATCTAAGCCAGTTTGAATAAGTAGCAATATTGGAACAGTTATTTCAGAGTTACGGCCCTTGAATTGTTGAAAATTTGGCTTTTTTAAGCTTTGTCTGCTCACTAAATCAAAAAGTCCTCATCCAGTCTCCAACAAACTTGATAAAAATGGTATTGGCCATAATGTCTTGTTCAAGTTTAATAACCAGCAAGATTACACCAGGCACTTTGGAGTTATGGCTCTTGAATTATTAAAAATTGGCTGTTTTAGCATTGTCCGTTCTCAAAATCAATGATTTTCTGTCTGACCTTTTACAAACTTCCTGAAAATCTTTACGGGAATAAAATATTGATCAAGTTAGATAAGCAGCTAAATTTCTTGAAGCATGTCAGGATTATGCCCCTTGAAAATAATAAGAAATGCCTGTTTTAGCCTTTCCGCTCCCTGACTCCAATAGTTTCATCAGATCTTCACCCAATGTACTGAAAATATTATTTGTGAGTTTATTTTCTTTGTCAAGTTAGAAAAAAACCCTTATTGTAGAAGGTGTGTCAGTAAACACCCTTATTGTAGAAGGCATGCCTGGTCAAGTTAAGTAATTTCATCCTTGGATTTCATGTCTAGCCTTCAAGGCCATTTATTTAAATCTGGTTAACATATTTTCAGTTTCAACCGCAGATTTTGTGTTTGCAGATTTCATGTTAGTAGATATATCTTCCAGAATTTATATCGGTATAGTGGTTTTCTTTGAATTCATCAGAAGTATGTAAGAATGACATATTTTATTTATTTTGGCATTTGTAGAGCTTATCATAACTTCATTGTAAAGCAAATTATATGAAATATCCTAAAATTCCACAAAAATAATCTTTGGAAAACATCCCATCATTTTTGAGACAGGAGCAGGTGGGAGATATGTTTTTCTTAAAAAACAAGCTAGATAGTATTCTTTATTGGTTTCTTCTCATTTTTGCTTAATTACACTAGAACCCCTCTTAACTTGACTTTCAATTTAGTATTAATGCCGGTCTTTATATCTTTCCCTCATGCAAATGCTTTTTCACATCTTTGCAAACAGAGTTGACCCAGATCAGACGATTCCTGTAGAAGCCGTCTGATCAGGGTCTGATCTGTTTGCTTATGAAATTATAATTGATTTGAATCCACAGTTTCTACTTATACCAAAAACTCCTGTGTACATGCTGTTATAAAAATTCAGTTAACCCTTTCCCTTATATAAACGCGTTTTCACGCATTTGCAAACAGAGTAGACCCAGATCAGACGGCTCCTAGAGGAGCCGTCTGATCAGGGTCTGCTCTGTTTGCTAATAGAATTTGATAAATTTGTTTCTATGCTTTCTAAAATGTCTACAATATTCCACCTTCAATATTTCTTTATAACTATTTTGTTAATGAATATTCAGTTGGTATTGAAATTTGGCCTAAATACAGAACAGGGAACCAGCATTAATAAATATTCAAGATGACATTATCTCTTACATGAATATTCAAAAGGGATAGGGTTGACAGGTGGCAGTTTAACCCCTTCAGTGCCATGAAGATTGGTCTGTATTGTCACGTGCAAACGGTTTGGGTCCAGAGGAGGCCCCGACCAACTTGGTGTCTCATCAAGATCCAAACAGTTTGACACTGTTTATTGTTTTATAAAGGAATTGAACAAGCACCCTTTCTAACACTTGAACAGATGAAAATGTATGCGGCATACGACAATGCTGGCACTGAAAGGTTTAACCCTTTCCCTCATATAGTCGTGTTTTCACGCATTTGCAAACAGAGTAGACCCAGATCAGACGGCTCCTAGAGGAGCCGTCTGATCAGGGTCTACTCTGTTTGCTAATATAATTTGATAGATCCGTTTCTTTGCTTTCTAAAATGTCTACAATGTTCCACCTTGCATAGATCTTTATAATTATTTTGTTAATGAATATTCATTAGGTATTGGAATTTGAAATAAACATAGAACAGGGAAAGGTTTAATACAGGGTTAACATCATGCAGAAAGCTTCCTCTATCACTCTGCATAAAGCGTTTATTTCCCAAATGATTGGGCCCAAAGCGGAATATTGTAGCCATTTTAGAAACTAAAGAAATATAAGATCTATTTAATTCTATTAGCAAATGGAGTAGACCCTGATCAGACGACTCCTATAGGAGCCGTCTGATCTGGGTCTACTCTGTTTTCAAATCCGTGAAAACATGTTTGTATGAGGGAAAGGGTTAAATGGTTAAGACAGAGCAATGATATACCGGGTATTGCTATACAACAATATTATAGAAGTCATTTACTAAATCTAAAATTTTTTTATTAAATTTTGAAATTGTGTTTTTCCCAAAGGATTGGGCTCACATCCAGAGTTTATTGAAGTTATCAAAGGAGCACAACAGCAATGTACTTAACAGGATGAAAAAGATCTCAGAACGAGAAATGGATGCGCGGGTCCGCCGGAAGATTCATGCCCACTTGCATCAGTACACGGAGGAAAAGGTTCGGCATGCCAGCCAGGCTGCCGCGAGCTTCTACATATGGGTAAGTGGAATTGCCCATCTTTAAACAGTCAATAATTGTAAACCAATTGTGTGAACAAAATCAATCCATATGGTTACTAGGCTGTTAACTTTAAACAATAATTATCGAAAACAAGGATTACATTTAAACATTTAACCTTTAGCCTGCTGAGCAAATTATTTTTAAAGAAGTTTTCACCTACTACCTTTTCAAAATTCAAGCTATAATCAATTTGTCTACCGAAATGCAATCAGAGTGTCAAACAGTTTGGATCCTGATGAGACGCCGAGTTACTCGGCGTCTCATCTGATTCCAAACTGTTTGCATAGGTATTCACTCATCCGCCCATAGCAGGCTAAAGGTTAAGGAAACACTACATTCTAATTCAGTGCAAAAAAAGTAGAAATTGCACATGCATTGAGACACTGCGACATAAAGCTGCCTGCTATCTCCTTTGACAGATTAACCCATTCCCTCATAGGCTATTTTGTAGTTTGAAACCATTGTGATAAATAGAGCATTTGCTCCTATAGGAGCAAATGCTCTATTTATCACAATGGTTTCACAAAGTGACTTTTACAGTGTCGTCAATAGTCGTCAATATGAGGGAATGGGTTAATACAAAGGTATACCAAATGAAAAGTTGGTCCTTTTGGATTACTCTGTATTTCTTTTCAGTTCATATGTTTTTGAGGTAAAATTTGAGCTATTTTGTCTTAACTAAAGCATCTGTATTGTTGTCCAAACTGTAACGTTGGTGATTACTTCTCCCAAAAAATGTTTTCGCACAATCTTCACACATATTAGAGATAAGTTACTTTTAAGTAAATTTTGATATAATCTTGACATTTTAATTTATGTCGCCATTTCCTAAGATAGAGCCCAACTGAAGGTTTTCACACTTTTGAAAGGCGATAACTCGATAAATTTCACACCTTTTTAACTGGGTTTTCCACTTTCCATTGAAATGGTGATGTACTGCAGGCGGTTGGGCGGGCGGGTGCACTGGGGGTGAACCACCTGTTATTATCAAATGTTTTGCTACGACAATTTATATGGGTATTATAATAGATTTGTTTTACTACAAAACCAGTGTATCAGTTAGGAATGTTTGCTACGAAAACAAAGTTGACTTCGTAGGAAAACAAATCTTTTATAAGATTCATATAAATTGTCGTAGCAAAACATTTTGATAAAAATACGTAGTTGGCCCCCAGTAGGGTGATAGGTTGGGCGGATGGGCGGCTGCCAATCTTGTAAGCGAAACTCCTCTGAAACTGCTCAACAGATTTTCATAAAACCTTGCATATAGCAAGGACACAATATGTAGATGTGCATATTGTTGGGGATTTCTCCTTCTCCAATTTTTCTGAGAGTTATGCCCCTTTGAACTACATTGATAGGTATCTTGACCCTACCCTTGTAAGCGCAACTCCTCTCAAACTGTTCAACAGAATTTCATAAAACCTTGTATGTAGCAAGGACACAATATGTAGATGTGCATATTGTCTTGGATTTTTCCTTCTGCAATTTTCCTGGGAGTTATGCCCCTTTGAACTTAGAAATCACTAGTTAAAAGTGAAGGAAAACCCGGTTTGATGTCGTTCGACATTTTTTGTTGAAATTTGAAACCAGATTTCAGCTCGTCTCAACAAATCCTTTCCAACATTATATATATGACTAGCCATGATTGAAGAAATTTCGTTTTTTGAACTATTCGTAAGGGTCCCCCCTGTGGAATATGGGTCAAATTCTCAAAAAAATATTTTCGCCCAATCTTCACATATATATGAGATATTTTACTTTTAAGTAAATTTCGATATAATCTAGACATTTTATGTTGCCATTTTCTAAGATAGAGCCCAACTGAAGGTTTTCACACCTTTGAAAGGCGATAACTCGATCAATTTCACACCTTTTTGAAATATTTAACCGTCTACTACCTGCTTGCCAACACTTTAATTGAATTTTCCTGGCGGGGGCATCTGTGCCCCATGGACACATTTCCTTTTATTCAAAAAGTTTAGTTTAGCTGGACAAGCACCAAATCAGAGAAGTGTTGGCACTGCACGCGGCTCTTGTTTTGATATGTGACCTTGACATTTTAAACCTATTTTTTAAAACTTTAACAATTTTTTTTTATGTCGGCTATTGTTTTAAAACTATTCAAGCAAATCTTATGAAATTTCACATACTTGTTCACCACCATGAGGGCTACAATCTGACCAAGGGCCATGACAAGGGCTTTTATTAGCTCACCTGAGCCAAAGGCTCAGGATGAGCTATTGTGACCGCTATTTGTCCGGCGTCCGGCGTCCGTCCACATTTTCAAACGACATCTCCTCTGAAACTGCTGACCCGATTTTAACCAAATTTTGTCAGAAGCATCAGTGGCTAGGGGGAACGAAATATTGTTCACATTATGACCCCCGGGTCAAAAATGGCCCCGCCCAAGGGCTTATCAGTTTTTCATAGGAAAATTTTAAAAATCTTCTTCTCTGAAACTGTAAGGCCTAGACCTTTGATATTTAGTATGTAGCATGATCTTATGGTCCTCTACAAAAATTGTACAAATTATAACCCCCGGGCCAAAAATGGCCCCGCCCCGGGGCTTATCAGTTTTTCATAGGATTTTTTTTAAAAATCTTCTCCTCTGAAACTGTAAGGCCTAGACCTTTGATATTTGGTATGTTGCATGATCTAATGGTCCTCTACAAAAATTGTTCAAATTATGACCCCTGGGCCAAAAATGGCCTCGCCCAAGGGCTTATCAGTTTTTCATAGGAAAATCTTTAAAAATCTTCTTCTCTGAAACTGTAAGGCCTAGACCTTTGATATTTAGTATGTAGCATGATCTTATGGTCCTCTACAAAAATTGTTCAAATTATGACCCCCGGGCCAAAAATGGCCCGGCCCATGGGCTTATCAGTTTTTCATAGGAAAATCTTTAAAAATCTTCTTCTCTGAAACTGTAAGGCCTAGACCTTTGATATTTGGCATGTAGCATGATCTTATGGTCCTCTACAAATATTGTTCAAATTATGACCCCCGGGCCAAAAATGGCCCCGCCCAATGGCTTATCAGTTTTTCATAGGAAAATCTTTAAAAATCTTCTTCTCTGAAACTGTAAGGCCTAGACCTTTGATATTTGGCATGTAGCATGATCTTATGGTCCTCTACAAAGATTGTTCAAATTATGACCCCCGGGCCAAAAATGGCCCCGCCCAAGGGCTTATCAGTTTTTCATAGGAAAATCTTTAAAAACCTTCTTCTCTGAAACTGTAAGGCCTAGACCTTTGATATTTGGCATGTAGCATGATCTAATGGTCCTCTACAAAGATTGTTCAAATTTTGACCCCCGGGCCAAAAATGGCCCCGCCCATGGGCTTATCAGTTTTTCATAGGAAACTCTTTAACATTCTTCTTCTCTGAAACTGTAAGGCCTAGACCTTTGATAGTTGGTATGTAGCATGATCTAATGGTCCTCTACAAATATTGTTCAAATTATGACCCCCGGGCAAAACATGGCCCCGCCCAAGGGCTTATCAGTTTTTCATATGAAAATCTTTAAAAATCTTCTTCTCTGAAACTGTAAGGCCTAGACCTTTGATATTTGGCATGTAGCTTTGGCTTGTGGTCCTCTGCAAAGATTGTTCAACTTATGACCATGACCTCTGGGCGAAACTTGGCCCTGGCTTATCAGTTTTCATGGGAAAACTATATCATTTTTCTCTGAAACCATAAGGCTTAGACCTTTAATTAATGGCATACTGCTTTGACTTGTGGTTCTCTACCAAGGTTGTACAAATGATGGCCCCGTCCCTAGGGTATCTCAGGTGAGCGCTTCAGGGCCTCATGGCCCTCTTGTTTACATAATTATGCCCATTTATGGATCCAGTCAAACAGATAAGCATTGCAACAGCATGTGCTCTTGTTTATCTAGTTTGCCATTGAACAGTTAGTTTCTTTTCCTTTCGTTGCAGATTGATGGAGTATTAAAGGCTTTTGGTGAAACAGGGACTGGACGACAAAGTGAAATATCAGAGGAGCATACATAGTTTGTCTACAAGTACACATATACATGTAGGTGTGCATGTCATTTCTCTGACCCTTTGTTGTAACCAGTCTTTAGAGTCAAAAGAGGATTCGAAAGACTGGGCATAGCATAGGTTTGTGGTAGAGAAATCTGTGACGTTACATACAATGGCTGCTTCCTCGGCAATTTGAAGCTAACTTGCTGCTTGCAAAACTCAGCATTTTACATCATTGTTTTGATGCTGTGGACTAAAAAGATGGAGATTGGTGATGGAATTGAGTTGTTTTATTGAATCACACCATCTTTTGGACTGAAAATCGTCATGTTATTGCTGTAATAGGGTGAGGCAAGGGTGAATGAACGTTTGTAAATGGTCGGGAAAACACATAAAAAGTTTAGAAATCATTACTGGATTTATAATCAGAAGATTATACTTATTTGGTTGTGAAATATCTTGACTTTTTATAGCCGAAAGAATTACGAAATTGTTATAAAAAATGTTAAAAATGTTAAGAGTTCCAGTCTTGTTTGTACTTGAGGTATGGATGCCCGTTCTGCTAGTTGGAACCCTTGTTTATCATATACATGTACTGTAGTGCATATAGACTCCTAGTGAGCAGTACAGACCCCTATTGTCTGATCAGGGTCCCCTATGGTCTGATCAGGGTCTTTTCTGGTTGCTTTTGACGCCAATTCTACATCTGATTTTTTTGTCAACCATCATTCATTCATGGAAAGTAAAATGTTTCCTTGAAACGTTCACATTATAAAACTTCAGTTTATAAATATTCATCATGTTCATAATGTAAAGTAGTTATAGTCTACTTTCAGTCTGAAGGATGTCATTATTTAGTTATAGTCTACTTTCAGTCTGAAGGATGCCATTATTTAGTTATAGTCTACTTTCAGTCTGAAGGATGTCATTATTTAGTTAGTCTACTTTCAGTCTGAAGGATGTCATTATTTAGTTATAGTCTACTTTCAGTCTGAAGGATGTCATTATTTAGTTATAGTCTACTTTCAGTCTGAAGGATGCCATTATTTAGTTATAGTCAACTTTCAGTCTGAAGGATGTCATTATTTAGTTATAGTCTACTTTCAGTCTGAAGGATGCCATTATTTAGTTATAGTCTACTTTCAGTCTGAAGGATGTCATTATTTAGTTATAGTCTACTTTCAGTCTGAAGGATGTCATTATTATACCCCCCTTTTGAAAAAATGGGGGTATATTGCTTTGCACATGTCGGTCGGTCGGTCGGTCGGTCGGTCGGTCGGTCTGTCTGTCGGTCGGTCGGTCGGTAGATCGATGGTTTCCGAATGATAACTAATAAACGACTTGGCCTAGAATCTTCAAACTTGCTGTGGTGGTTGGTCATGACAAGTAGATGACCCCTATTGTTTTTGAGGTCACTAGGTCAAAGGTCAAGGTCACCATGACCTTAAATGGTGAAATAGTTTCCGATCAATAACTGCTGAAGGGTTTGGCTTGGGATCTTCAAACTTGCTGTGGTGGTTGGTCATGACCACTAGATGACCCCTATTGATTTTAAGGTCACTAGGTCAAAGGTCAAGGTCACCATGACCTTAAATGGTTAAATGGTTTCCGATCAATAACTGCTCAAGGGTTTAGCTTAGAATCTTCAAAATTGCTGTGGTAGTTGGTCATGACCACTGGGTGACCCCTATTGATTTTGAGGTCACTAGGTCAAAGGTCAAGGTCACCATGACCTTAACTGGTAAAATGGTTTCTGATCAATAACTGCTCAAGGGTTTGGCTTAGGATCTTCAAATTTGCTTAGGTGGTTGGTCATGACAACTAGATGAGTCCTATTGTTTTTTAGGTCACTAGGTCAAAGGTCAAGGTCACCATGACCTTAAAGGGTGAAATGGTTTGCGATCAATAACTGCTCATGGGTTTGGCTTAGAATTTTCAAACTTGCTGCGGTAGTTGGTCATGACAACTGGATTACCCCTATTGTATTTTAGGTCACTAGGTCAAAGGTCAAGGTCACCATGACCTTAACTGGTGAAATGGTTTGCGATCAATAACTGCTCAAGGGTTTGGCTTAGGATCTTCAAAATTGCTGTGGTGGTTGGTCATGACCAATAGATAACCCCTATTATTTTTTGAGGTCACTAGGTCAAAGGTCAAGGTCACCATGACCTTAACTGGTGAAATGGTTTGCGATCAATAACTGCTCAAGGGTTTGTCTTAGGATCTTCAAACTTGCTGTGGTGGTTGGTCATGACAACTAGATGACCCCTATTGATTTTGAGGTCACTAGATCAAAGGTCAAGGTCATCATGACCTTAACTGATGAAATGGTTTCCAATTAATAACTGCTCAATGGTGTGGTTCGGGATCTTCAAACTTGCTGTGGTAGTTGGTCGTGACCACTAGATGACCCCTATAGTTGTTGAGGTCACTAGGTCAAAGGTCAAGGTCACCATGACCTTAATATTTGAAATGTTTTCAGATCAATAAATGATCAGTGGTTTGGCTTAGGCTCTTCAAAGTTGCTGTGGTGATTAGTCATGACCGCTAGATGACCTCTATAGTTGAGGTCACTAGATCAAAGGTCAGGGGGTCTGGGGGGTATACATGTTTTACAAACATCTCTTGTTTAGTTATAGTCTACCTTCAGTCTGAAGGATGCCATTATTTAGTTATAGTCTACTTTCAGTCTGAAGGATGTCATTATTTAGTTATAGTCTACTTTCAGTTTGAAGGATGTCATTATTTAGTTATAGTCTACTTTCAGTTTGCAGGATGTCATTATTTAGTTATAGTCTACTTTCAGTCTGAAGGATGTCATTATTTAGTTATAGTCTACGTTCAGTCTGAAGGATGCCATTATTTAGTTATAGTCTACTTTCAGTTTGCAGGATGTCATTATTTAGTTATAGTCTACCTTCAGTCTGAAGGATGTCATTATTTAGTTATAGTCTACTTTCAGTCTGAAGGATGTCATTATTTAGTTATAGTCTACTTTCAGTTTGCAGGATGTCATTATTTAGTTATAGTCTACCTTCAGTCTGAAGGATGCCATTATTTAGTTATAGTCTACTTTCAGTCTGAAGGATGTCATTATTTAGTTATAGTCTACTTTCAGTCTGAAGGATGTCATTATTTAGTTATAGTCTACTTTCAGTCTGAAGGATGTCATTATTTCTGATATTAATATTGAACAAGAAAATGGTTAATAAATTGTAACTGAGTGTTCTTATAAAGAAACATACCCGCTCAAACCAGGGATCGAACCCGGGTCGCCAGGTTAGCAGTCATGCACTCTACCACGTCGCCATAAAAGCGTGCTTGTACAGCAAAGCCGTACAAGTGATGATTATCCTACACACTGTGACATACTCCCCCAACAATTTGAAATTCGTCCCGAATTTCTGTGGGTATGAGGACGACTGGGAATAGAACCCGGGGCTCATACAGTCACAGTCCCCCGTTGGGCGCCAAATGTAACCGAGTGTTCTTATAAAGAAACATACCCGCCAAATGTAACCAGGTGTTCTTATAAAGAAACATACCCGCTCAAACCGGGGATCGAACCCGGGTCGCCAGGTTCGCAGTCATGCACTCTACCACGTCGCCATAAAAGCGCGCTTGTACAGCAAGGCTGTACAAGTGATGATTATCCTACACACTGTGACAATGAACGGATCTTAAGAAAGCCTTAAATTATGCATCATATTATATGTCTTTGTAAATGGATACATTTGCCTGCAAGAATAACGCTACAGGACATACTTTACAGAAGAACATCTACTATAGTGAATGCTTGATGAACAAATATTGCTGCCTGTCAATATAGATTTGTTCACACTTTCATATGTGAGTGAGTGAGTTGGGTTTTACGTCTGACCAACAGTATTTCAGTTATTTGCAGACTGCACCCGCATGAGACAAGTTACAGCGATGTCTCACTGGAATGCCCGTGCATGGCATATGACTTTCATATGTAAATACACAAAGTATGTGACTGAGTGTTTATCTACTGTTCAATGCAAGCAAAAAAAACAGTTCAATCCTTTTACCGCCGATGTAGCATAAATGCACCACGACAAATAGTGCAGTTCCAGATCAGACGCTGCCTTTTCAAGGTGGCGTCTGATCAGTGACTTCACTATTTGTCTCAAACTCTATTTCTGTATCCGTGCTTTATTCGTTTAAAGTTTGTATTTATTTATCTTATTTCCTAATTTTACCGAAAGATTTAACAAAATTGGATTGCAAATTAGAAATTTGGCGCCGAAAGGGTTAATTGTCTTATGGCAGGAACTTGTGCAGGGTCAAGGTCACACAGTTCCTGTAGAAGTAGTCTGCTCTGTTTGCATATCTTTTAATTAAATCATTCTCTCCTAGGCTATTTTTAGCTCTAACCTTTTTGAATTAATCTACCGAAAATGAGAATGAACAAGAGAAAGGGAATTTTTTAGAATTTTGTAATATGAAACCATTGTGATAAATAGAGCATTTGCTCCTGTAGGAGCAAATGCTCTATTTATCACAATGGTTTCACAATGTGAATTTTATAGAGGCGCAAAAATGCGTCACTAGGGAGGTAATGTGTTAATGTAGATGTGATCCTATAGCTTCTACCCACGGTCCGAAATTCCCATTCATAATAAAATTCAACTGCAAAAACAAAAAATCGCCAAACATCATTTGGGCGACTTGATAACAATAATTGTGTTTGGATGCAAACACAAGTCGCCCAAACGACCCCCATATCAGAAGGCATGAAAGCAGTTCTACACATGCCAAACAACATGTAAAGTTTGATGCAATTCGAAGCATTTTACAAATTTTCGCTATTTTCATCCTCAGTTCCCATTGCACTGGTGGCCCTTTTGAAAATTGAAAGACATAAAATTCGTTTTTCCCATTCCTAACATTTCCATAAAATTTGGAACCCGTCACGTTCATGCCAAACATTTCCATAAAGTTTCATTCAGTCCTGAGCACTTTACAAATTTTCACTAATTCATCCTCCCATGCCAACGGTGGATATTTTGAAAATTCCAAGATATCCGTTCAGTTCTACTCATCCCAAACAACAATTCCATAAATTTTAATTCAATTACATGTATAAGCACTTTACAAATACTTTCCATGTTTCGCTATTTCCACAGTTTCAATGGCACTGTTGGTCATTTTGAAGATGCGAATCAAGCATCTGCAAACAGAGTAGACCCAGATCAGACAGCTCCTATAGGAGCTAATTGATCAGGGTCTACTCTGTTTGCTAATGGAATTTAAGTGATGTTTTTATAATGGCTACAATGTTCCACCTTCCATATTTCATTATAACTATTTTACCCATGAATATTCAGTAGGTATTTAAATTTGTAATAAACATAGAACAGGGAAAAGGTTAATTCAATGGTTTAAAATAACTGCATGGACATCGAAATAGTTTGTTACAAATCATTTATTGGGTATATACTCATTGTGACAACATAAATTTATATATTACATGTAATTTGAGAAACAAAAGAAAGCATGATATACATAATTTTCTAATGTTTGTATGTTTTTGTAATACTTCGTAACCAAGGCTATGCATGCCCATGTCTACAGTGCTCCCTCTCTACAACGAAACCCTTTGGGATACGAAGAGTATGTGTTGTTCAGAGGGAGTTGTTATAGAGAGGGAAAATCAAACATAATTAGATCCCCAGATAAGGTGTATTTCGAGAACTAAAACCGTTATGCCTCAATCAAACCCTATGTTGTGACCATTCTTTGGAATCGTCACAAAGTGACGATTCTAAAGAGTGGTCACAACATAGTGTTTGATGGAGGCATAAATAAAATACGATGAAAAAAAGTTGTTTCTGGAGCTTTGTTATTTCGGAAACAGTGACATGCGTTGTTGTAAGGAGGGAATCGTTATTGAGAGGGTCGTTGTAGGGAGGGAGCACTGTACAATTATACATGAACATGTTGCAAAATATCCATACAATACTGTTGCCAAAGGATAAATAAGACAAGACAGACAAAAAAGTTAAGATTGTGGCAAACAAAAGGCTATATTAAGTTTTTGGCAAACAAAAAACCACAACTCTGGTGGTCCCAAATCAATGTGAATTTCCTTATGGTACTAAACACATGTACAAAGTTTAATAGAACAAGAAATGTAGGTGCCAAAAATGCCCAATAAGCAAAGCAACAACACTGAAATGTGTTTTGCCAAAATGTATTCACACACCAAGTTGGGCATTCAAACCTGAAGTAATAGAGCATATACGCTTCGGACAAGTTTTTTCCATAACTGAGGTCAGCAGTCAAGGTCAAGGTCACAGTGACCTAAAAACTCTGTGACACCCCAAGATATACTCACAAACCAACTTTGGCATTCCTACCTCAAGTAATATAGGATATATACGCTGGACAAGGTTTTTCTATAGCTCCGGTCAGCTGTCAAGGTCACAGAGATCTGATAATATTTAATATAGGAGATAGGCACCAAACGACGTTTTCCTATACCTGAGGTCAGCGGTCAAAGTCAATGTCATTCAGACCTGAAAATTGTACGTGAAATTTTGCCATCCAAAGATGTACTCACACACCAAATTTTGCATTCTTATCTCAAGTAATATAGGAGATATTCTCCAGACGAGGTTTTTCTATAGCTGATATCAGTGGTAAAGGTAAAGGTCACAGAGATCTTAAAATGGTATGCACACTCCACCATCCCAAGATGTACATCCAAGATGTACATACACACCAAATTTGGCATTCCTACTGCAAGTAATTATAATATGTCACAGAGACATGAAAACTGTAAGCGATACTAAGCCATCGCAAGATGTGGGCACATATATGATATGTATTTAAAAGTTTAAATAACCCCTACAATGCAGGAAAAGGGTAACTAACGACCTTTGCAAACAATGTAGACCCAGATGAGAGGGTTCTTCTAGAATTCTCATCAGGGTCTGCACTGTGTGTCATGTTACACTTTTCTTTATAAAAATCCCTAAATATTCACTGTAAGCTTGACCTGTTTAAATTTTGGAAAAGTCCATTAGAAAATTCAGCATGGTAAGCCTTTAAGGGTTAAAATTACTTTTGCCCCCCCCTCTTAAAAAGGGCAATGTCTAAATTGCACTATTTCTATACCAACAAGATGTGTTTGTGAAACACTATGCCCCGATTTGACCCTATACCTTGATATATGACCTTGACCGTAATAAGTCGGCCCTAAAAATGTTTGCCTTCATATGCATGCCAAGCTTGAAGCAAATATGTGCAATTGCTATACAATTATCACCAACATTAAAAAGTTGGGAACAAACCAACAGAAACAGACGGAGCAAAAACAATATGCCCCCTAAGGAATAATGAAATGTTATAATATTGTACATTGAAATGAATTGGTGAATATTTTTTCAAGGCGACTCACAATTTAAATGACTGATTCTTTGTTTGTAGCGTATAGTAACCTCTGCATCTGCTAGATCTTTAACAAAGATAAACCTCATTATTCCTACATTTATGAACCAAGGGAACTACTTGTAAATTTCTCACAAACATGTTTACAAATTTAATGACATCATATAGAATCTGGTACCAGCACAATCATGGTTGTAAACTGCATGTTGTAGCAGCAGGTCCAATGAAAAGTCTTTGTTCAGAAAGTGCCAGCAGCAGAGCCTTTCTGTAGTAGCAACTTAATAAATTGTAACCAGTGTCTTAACCCTTTCCCTGTTCTATATTTATTCCAAATTTTGATACCTACTGAATATTCATTAACAAAATAGTTATAAAGAAATATGGAAGGTAGAACATTGTAGACAGTTTAGAAAGTAAAGAAACAGATCTGTCAAATTATTTTAGCAAACAGAGCAGACCCTGATCAGACGGCTCCTCAAGGAGCCGTCTGATCTGGGTCTACTCTGTTTGCAAATGCGTGAAAACATGTTTATATGAGGGAAAGGGTTAACCTTTTACTTTATGAAATAAATAATGACATCATGAATATTAACGAGATTAATATTTATAATGGCACATGGACAAAGGAATTTTTGGCCATGGCAGGAACTGTAAAATCATCTATATAATTTCATAAGCAAACAGAGCAGACCCTGATTATATGGCTCCTACAGGAACTGTCTGACCTGGGTCTACTCTGTTTGCAAAGGCGTATTTATGGAGTAAATGGTTAAAAAAGCAGGTGACTGCTTAATGAAGGATGGAAGTAATGAAGAATGCTCCTTTGGAAGTTTTCTGCATAAGTTTGTTCCTGCATTAAGCTACTATCTGGCATTAACCCATTTAACACTGATTTTCAAATGGACTTTTAGATAATTCAACTTACTACATGAATATTCGGTTTTTTTTTTAAAGAAAGGTGTATCATGACAAATAGTGCAGACCCTGATGAGAGGGCTCCTCTAGAAGCCTTCTAATATATGTCTACACTGTCTGCAAAAGGACCTAACCCTTTCCTCCATAGGCTATTTTTAGATCCAACCACTTTGAATAAATCTACCGAAAAGGAGCATTAACTAGAGAAAAGGATTTTTTTAAAAAAAAATTGTAATTTGAAAGCATTGTGATAAATAGAGCATTTGCTCCTATAGGAGCAAATGCTATATTTATCACAATGGTTTCAACAGGTGATTTTTACAGAGGTGTAGAAAGGTGTATTTATGGAGGAAAGGGTTAAAAAATACTAAAATTATAAAGTGAAGGCACAGGTATCACAATTTATCTACTAGTGAGCAAAGCATTTATATACATGTACTAAAAAGGACAACTAGAGGTTTTTGTCACAAAAACGGATGTCTCCCCTCTAATACAAGAGATGTCACAATCACGTGACAAATGCCCCCAAAAATTGTACCCTGTGGCCTTGACCTTTGACCCATGGACCAGGGAGTTGACACATCGTCTTTGTGTGGTGAACATTTGTGCCAGGTTCCTTTGAAATCCATTCACATATAAACAAGTAATTGTACCCTGTGACCTTGACCTTTGACATATGGACCAGGGAGCTGAATGCGACACATCGTCTTTGTCTGGTGAAATTCTGTGCCAAGTTATATTGAAATCCATTGATAGATAAAGATGTTACAGACCGGACACGAAATTTGTGACAAAGTAATTGTACCCTGTGACCTTGACCTTTGACCCATGGACCAGGGAGTTGAAAGCGACACATCATCTTTGTCTGGTGAACATTTGTGCCAAATCATATTGAAATCCATTGATATGTAAAGAAGTTGCAGACCGGACACGAAATTTGTGACAAAGTAATTGTACCCAGTGACCTTTGACCTATGGACCTGGGAGTTGAAAGCGACACATCGTCTTTGTGTGGTGAACATTTGTGTCAAGTTATATTGAAATCTATTGATAGATAAAGAAGTTACAGGCCGGACACGAAATATGTTACAAAGTAATTGTACCCTGTGACCTTGACCTTTGACATATGGACCTGAAGGTTGAACGCGACACATCGTCTTTGTGTGGTGAACATTTGTGCCAAGTTCTATTGAAATCCATTGATCGATAAAGAAGTTACAGACCGGACACAAAATTTGTGACAAAGTAATTGTACCCTGTGACCTTGACCTTTGACCCATGGACCTGGGAGTTGAACGCGACACATCGTCTTTGTGTGGTGAACATTTGTGGCAAGTTATATTGAAATCCATTGATAGATAAAGAAGTTACAGACCGGACACGAAATTTGTGACAAAGTAATTGTACCCTGTGACCTTGACCTTTGACCCATGGACCTGGGAGTTGAACGCGACACATCGTCTCTGTCTGGTGAACATTTGTGGCAAGTTATATTGAAATCCATTGATAGAAGAAGAAGTTACAGACCGGACACGAATTTGGGACGGAAGGACAGACGGACGGACGGACTGACGGACAGACGGACGGACGGACAGACGGACAGACGGAAGGACGGACAATTCGATTACTATATGCCCGCCTTTGGGGGCATAAAAAACAATATGCAAAGGGAAATCACTAAAAATGTTATGGTCTTGATGAATGATACTTCCCCTCATTATGCGTTTTCCACACTACATTTTTCAAAAAGAAAATGATAACAGCTAATAACTCCAAAAATACTGATACCAGATTTATGGCCCTTGTGCATGACACTTACTTTCATCATGCTCTTTCCAAAAATAAAATGTCATTCCAATAGCATCAGTCGAACAGGAGTTATTGATCAGCCAAAAAATGTAACAAAGGGCAATAACTCCAAAAGTATTGAAGCCAGAATTATGGCCCTTGTTCATGACACTTTCTCTCATCATGCTCTTTCCATGTATGAAGTTTCAATACGATGGCAAAAGCCATGTAGGAGCTATCGTCCGGACAAGAAAGCATTAAAAAAATGTACAAGGGGCAATAACTCTAAATTTATTGAAGCTCGAGTTAAGGATCTTACGCATGACACTTTCTCTTATTGTGATCGTTCCATGTATGGAGTTTCACTCCAATGGCATGTGTCACATAGGAGTAATCATCCGGACAAAAAATTGTGATTTTTTTTACAAAGGGCAATAACTCCAATATTAGTGAAGCCAGAGTTATGGACCTTGTGCATGACACCTCCTCTCGTTATGATCTTTCCATATATGAAGTTTCAATCCAATGGCATGAGCCATATAGAAGTTATCGTCCGGACAAAAAAGTGTGATTTTTTTTACAAAGGGCAATAACTCCTATATTAGTGAAGCCAGAGTTATGTACCTTCTGCATGAAACTTCCTCTCATTATGCTCTTTCCATATATGAAGTTTCAATCAACTAGCATCAGGCATATTGAAGTTATTGTCCGGACAAAAAATTGTGATATTTTTTACAAAGGGCAATAACTCCAATATTAGTGAAGCCAGAGTTATGGACCTTGTGCATGACACTTCCTCTCGTCATGATCTTTCCATATATGAACTTTCAATCCAATGGCATGAGCCATATAGGAGTTATCGTCCGGACAAAAAAGTGTGATTTATTTTTACAAGGGGCAATAACTCCTATATTAGTGAAGCCAGAGTTATGGACCTTGTGCATGACACTTCCTCTCATTATGCTCTTTCCATATATGAAGTTTCAATCAACTGGCATAAGACATACTGAAGTTATCGTCCGGACAAAAAGTGTGACGGACAGACAGACCGACAGACGGACAGACGGACAGACAGACAGACAGACAGACAGACAGACAACTCTCACGAAAACAATATGTCTCCCCCATATAAATATGGGGGGAGACATAATTACTACAAGTTTAACCCTTTTCCTGTTCTATATTTATTCAAATTTCAATACCTATTGAATATTCATCGCCACGATAGTTATAATGCAATATAGAAATTGGAAAATTGTAGCCATTTTAAACAAGAGGGCCATGATGGCCTTGATATCGCTCACCAGACAATCAAAGGAGAAGATTTTCAAAGTTTTCAATATATGTTTCTATACTAGAAAACTGGCCACCCCTGGGGCGGGCCAAATTTGACCCCAGGGACATAATTTATATAACTTTTGTAGAGGACCTGAACATGCTGCTGTGTGCCAAACATGAAAGCTGAGAACTTTCCAGTTTCAGGAGAAGATTTTCAAAGTTTTCACCATATGTTTCTATTGAAAACTGGATACCCCTTGGGTGGGGCCAATTTTGACCACAGGGGCATAATTTATTTAACTTTTATAGAGGTCCTGAACATGATCCTATGTACCAAATATGAAAGCTGAGAACCCTGTAGATTCAGGAGAAGATTTTGAAAGTTTGTACTACATGTTTCTAATGAAAATTAGCCACCCCTGGGGCGTGACCAAATTTGACCCCAGGGACATAGTTTCAAACACAGTTAGAGGACCTGAACATAATGCTATGTGCCAAAAATGAAAGCTGAGGAGAAGATTTTCAAACTTGCACTATATGTTTCTATTGAAAACTGGCCACCCCAGGGACATAATTTATTTAACTTTTGTAGAGGACCTATAGGTAATGCTATGTGCCAAAGATGAAAGCTGAGAACGCTGTAGATTCAGAGGAGAAGATTCTTAAAGGTTCAAATTGTTAACGATGCACGCCGACGGATGACGGACATCAGGCGATCACAAAAGCTCACCCTGAGCACTTTGTGCTCTGGTGAGCTAAAAATAAGGAAACAGATCTTTCATTTTCCATTAACAAACAGAGCAGACCCAGATCAGACGGCTTCTATAGGAGACGTCCGATCTGGATCTACTGTTTGCAAATGCGTGAAAACATGTTTATATGAGGGAAAGTGTTAAACCCTTCCCCTGTTGAATATTCATGTAAGAAATAATGACATCATGAATATTTACTAGCTCAACTTTATAAATTGCATATGTACAAAGGAAATTTTGATTCTTGGTAAGAATTTCCCTGTTCAATATTCATGTGGGAATTAACGACATCATGAATATCTATTAGATACTTTTTATAATGAAAAATTTCAAGGGAATTTTTTTTGCTTTGATAAAAAACTAGAATCGGATCTACATGATGTCATAAGCAAACAGAGTAGACCCTGATCAGATGGCTCCAATTGGAGCTGTATGTTCTTGGTTTACTCTGTTTGCAAATGTTTGAAAATGTATTTATATAAAGGACAGGGTTAAAAGGATTAAATTACCTAGAAAAGAGGCTTTGCCCCTCCAAGGATGCTGACATATCTGCATCTTGTACATGTATATCATTATTTTAAATTCAGCAATGCTTTAAAATTATACAGCTACAGTATTTTTAATATAAATTCATGTTGCTATATATACACATTAAACATACATGTATCTACAATTTCACATCAGAACATTTCTGATCCTCAAAGCCTTATAGGGACACATACCATAAGTACTCCAAATATCTGGCTAGACAAACTTACACATAGTGCAGATCAAGATCATAACTATTCCTGAAGAAACAGTATGGTCAGTTTACCTAGTTAGATACATTGTATTTCACAGGTATAGTAAAACCTCTCTAAACTAAAATTCTAGTAGAGAAGAATTCAGATATTTTTAGGCAGGTGGCTGCATAATGCAGGGAGAAAGTCATGCAGAAAGCTCTAGAGCTTTCTGCATTGCTTTCACCCTGCATTAAGCTGCCACCTGTCTCCAAGACCATATTCACACCAATTTTAATGTCCGGTTTAGAGAGGTTTTACTGCATAAAATTATCAAAATAATAGACTTTACTTATTCAGCTTTAACAATTAGCCTGCTGAGCAAGAAATTTTACAGCTTTTCTCTTGTAACATTTTCAAAATTCAAGCCACTATGAATTTGTCTACCAAAATGCAATCAGGGTGTCAATCAAACAGTTTGGATCCTGATGAGACGCTGAGTTACTCTGCATAACATCTGGATCCAAACTGTTTGCAACACAATCATTCATCCATTGGCAGCAGGCTAAAGTTTAAGAACCAGTGGTGGGAAGTGATTGAGTGTCCTAGTATTAACCCTGTACTCAATAAATATTCATGAATATTAATTAGATTAATTGCTATAATAGCAAATGGACATAGGAATTTTTGGCTATATCATATAATAGCAAACATAGCAGATCCTGAACAGACTGATAACGGAGCTGACTGATCTGGGTATACTCCATTTGCAGAAGCCTAGAGAGGCATACATGTATCTATGGAGTAAAGGGTTAATCCATTCCCTCATATTGACGCTTTTATCAAGTTACTTTATGAAACCATTGTGATAAATAGAGCATTTGCTCCATAGGAGAAATGCTCTATTTATCACAATGGTTTCAAAAGTACAAAAATCTAAAATTTTCCATTTCTCTAGTAAATGTTCCTTTTCGGTAGATTTACTCAAAGAGGATGGGTCTAAAAATAGCCTATGAGGGAATGGGTGAAGAGTAAATATGGTGGCAACAGACAGTCTTACAAGTTAACTGAACATTTATGCATGAATTGATCACTTCATGAGTATTCATCAACATAATTTTTATAATTTTTGCTTAATAGACAAAAACTATAGAATCACATCTATATAATTTCAAACAGAGCAGACTCTGATCAGACAGCTCCTGTCTGATCTGGATCTACTTTTTTTGCAAAGGTGTGAAATAGCATACTGATCTATACATATACCTTACTTCCCATGCATAAGCACTTTTTGTTGTGACTGATTAAATCACCTTTTTGAGACAAGTTTAACGAGTACCAACAAACTAGGTTTGGCTGAGAAATATAAAGGATACAGTAAGTCCTCTCTAAATAAACACAGGTGTCTTTAACCCATTCCCTTATAGACTATTTTTAGATCCAACCACTTTGAATAAATTAGATCCAACCACTTTGAATAAATCAAAGTACAATGCGGGGTGTAGAGGACCTTCAGATGATGCTATGTGCCAAAGATGAAAGCTGAGAACTGTGTAGATTCAGAGGAGAAGATTTTTAAAGGTTCAAATTGTTGACGACTGACGACGCACGCCAACGGACATCAGGGGATCACAAAAGCCCACCCTGGGTACTTAATGCTCTGGTCAGCTAAAAAAAAAAAAAAAAGTACCTAGTTATAGTCTACTGTCAGTCAGAATGACCGCTCAGCCGACTGTACATTACATGTACATGTATTTACTTCCCTGGTCATTGAGCCATTCTCCTACAATATTGCGCACTGCTAACATATAGAGCGATTACGCAGGCACAATACTGGCTAGTGACTTTCACAGGTATCCATTTTAACCCCGGGTGGAGAGGAGGCAACCTTGTGTGGGTGGGAGACAGTGTCTCTGAAATTTCGAGCTGGTCCAGTTGGGATTCATACCCCGGAAACCTGGGTTATCATCTCAACTTCTAGGCCAAGCCACCACCACACCTTAAGTGTTTTACTATTGTTCTCATGGATTTCGTAAATATGCCACTTTTATGATGACACCAGACAATGTAGAAACCAATCTGTTGCAGACTATGTAGAAATCAATCTGTTGATGATGACACTGGTCTAACTTCAGACTATGTAAGAAGTAGTTTGTTGATGCTAACACAAGACTAAGAATCGGTCTGTCAAAGTCAAAAATGACACTAAGCTACGTAAGAATCAGTCCTTTTGTTTTAGAATTTGAGTTTTGGTCCACTTCCTTGCACTCTTCATTGTTGTACATGCCAGTGCTTTCTAAGAAATCAAGGCATCGAAAATCAGCTGCAACTCCTCTTTGGTTGTTCGCACTCCTTTAAATAGAATCATGTACACATTTTAATTTCATTCTTTTTTCTGCATTTGTGAAAAAAGCTATTTAACCCTTTACTCCATATATTCGCCTTTAAATGCCTTTGGAAAACAGAGTAGACCCAGATCAGACAGCTCCTGTAGAATTCCTCTGAGCAGGGTCTGCACTGTTTGCTTAAGGAAAACAAATCTTCATTCTAGTTTCTGCCATGGCCAAAACTTCCTGTGTTCATTATGTCATTATAAAAATTAATCTAATTAACATTCAAGCTGTCATTATTTCTTACTTAAATATTAACCTTTTCCCTGTTGCATATTCATGTACGAAATAATGATATCACGAATATTTACACATAAATAATTGGTATTGGTAGGAATCGTCAGATCTATTATAATTTCATAAGCAAACAAAGCAGTCCCAGATCAGACGGCTCCTACAGGAGCCGTCTGATCTGGATCTACTGTTTGCAAATACGTGAAAAGACATTTATATGAAGGAAAGGGTTAATGGAGTAAAGGGTTTAAACTCGGGCTGTCCCTGATAGCTGTAAATATGGTTAATACATGTGGGATGACACTTCACTATAACAGATTCTCCTGGGCTAGGAAGTTTTTATACAAGACATATCAATTATTAGAGAGTAGTAAAACATTACAATAACTATCTGCATAGGCTGTTAACCTATTACCTCATAGGCTAGTTTTAGATCCAACTACTGTGAATAAATCTACCGAAAAGGAGCATTAACCAGAGAAAAGGATTTTTTTTTAGAATTTTGTAGTTAGAAACCATTGTGATAAATAGAGCATTTGCTCCTATAGGAGCAAATGCTCTATTTATCACAATGGTTTCACAATGTGAATTTTATAGAGGCGCAAAAATGTGTCACTAGGGGGCAATGTGTTAACCAATTTCCTCATAATGTTCCCTTTAGACGCCTCTGTAAAAGTTTTTTTGTAACCACTGTGAGGAATAGATTTTTCACCATGGTTTCAAAACTACATAATTCTAAATGTTTCCCTTTTTCTAGTAAATGCCCCTTTTGGTAGATTTATTCAAAGGGATTGGGTCTAAAAATAGCCAATGAGGAAATGAGTTAAAAGTGTCATTGATAAATATCAAAATTTCCTGTTATTTACCTGAATCTGCAGTATTTTATCAATAACTGAAAAAATAGCAAACCAAATAGCAAACCCTGACCAGGCCCTGGGATTATAGAGCTTCTGAAATTAAGTCTGAGATCGTTCACATGTATTTCATTTGACAGCTTTTCAATTTTAACTCAAAATCTGGCCTGTCCGATGCTAGAGCATGAACTCAGGCTCCAGCTAAATCATTTTTATAACATCCAGTCTGGTGTAATTAATGTTTTTTTTTATACAAATATATTGAATTTCTTCAGCAGAAAACAAATATACACTTAAAAACCCATATCAGTAATTATTTACATGAAAATCTTAATATATTAACCATTTATATGCTGGAAACAATGTATCCTTTGGATCATTTGCAAATAGAGTAGACCCCGTTCAGTGGGCTCCTGCTAAAGTCCTCTGATCAACAGCTATCCTGTTTGCCATAAGAACAATACTATGCAAGGAAAGTTGTTGTTTGCTTAATAAATATAGGAATTAGATACAATAGTTCAGTACACAAAGATTAACCCTTTACTCAAAAGAGATTTACGTAAGAAAAAATGATGTCATGATTGATAATTTACATTATTTTTCATAACGGCACATGAACACTGGATTTTTGGCCACCGCAGAAAATGTAAAACCATAACTATATTATCATAAGCAAACAGACCAGACCCTGATCAGATAGCTCTACAGAAGTCATCTGATCTGGGTCTACACTGTTTGCAAAGGCATAGAAATGCGTATTTATGGAGTAAAGGTTTAAATTGATTCTGATAAAATTCAGTCCAAGGTCCTTATTTCTTACATGAATATTCAACAGGGAAAGGTTTAATTGTAGTTACCTTTGTTGAACATTTCCCAGGCTCTCTTTCTGCCATAACCTTTTAACTTTATAAGGGCACGCACCACTGCCTGCAGAATAACAACACAATTTTATCAAATGAAGTTCTGGCTAAGAGAACAAGAGTACCGCATACGGTACATAATACGCCCACTTGCAAACTTTCTCTGATTCAACATGCCTTATAAGTGTTGACATTTTCTAATCTGTGCTTCAGATCTTGATTTCCATATTAAGGTGATATTATTTTTAAAAAACTGAAGTGAATATCTTATTAAATAAAAAAGTTATAGCTAATCCTCATATTTGCAGATTTTTGAAAAGTGCAACGGCCATAACTCTGTAAAGACAAACTGAATGAACCTCAAAATAAACTCAGCTTCAGATTTTGTTGCTTAAAACATTTGTGTTAAGTTTCATTTATATCATTTTAATAGTTTTCCCAGAAAACAAGAGACAAACTAAAAGCTGACAGACAAACAAAGCAACGAACACACAAAGTTCAAGGACCATAACTTTAGAATAAAATGACTTGCCAAAAACCCCGCATTATATGTGAAAATTCATATTAGGGGTTTAACCATATAAAAAAAATTGAAGTAAATATCATTTCAAATGAAAAAGTTATGGCCATCCTCATATATATTTGCATTATTTCTTTTAAGTGCAAGGGCCATAACAAATGAACCTCAGAATTGACTTAGCTTCAGGTCTTGATGCATTAAACATGTGTGTGAAGTTTCATTAATATCTGTCAAACAGTTTTCCCAGAAAACAGCGGACAAACTATATGCATATATTTGCATTATTTTTGAAGTAAAATGGCCATTACTCTGAAACGCAAAATCAAATGAACCTCAGAATCGACTCAGCTTTAAACATTTGTGTGAAGTTTCATTAATATCTCTCAAATAGTTTTCCCATAAAACAGCGGACAAACTATTTGCATGTATTTGCATTATTTTTTAAGGACAAGGGCCATAACTCTGAAACGAAAAATCAAATGATCCTCAGAATCAACTCAGCTTCAGATCTTGATGCATTTAACATTTGTGTGAAGTTTCATTAATATCTCTCAAATAGTTTTCCCAGAAAACAGCAGACAAACTATTTGCATGTATTTACATTATGTTTTAAGTAAAAGGGCCATAACTCCGAAACGACAAATCAAATGAACCTCAGAATCAACTCAGCTTCAGATCTTGATGCATTATACATTTGTGTGAAGTTTCATTAATATCTCTCAAATAGTTTTCCCAGAAAACAGCGGACAAACTATTTGCATTTTTTAAGGAAAAGGGCCATAACTCTGAAACGAAAAATCAAATGAACCTCAGAATCAACTCAGCTTCAGATCTTGATACATTAAACATTTGTGTGAAGTTTCATTAATATCTGTCAAACAGTTTTCCGAGAAAACTGCGGACAAACAAAATGTTGACGGACGAACGATCGAACAGACGAACGAATGGACGGACAGGGCCACGCCAATATATGACCACCTTTATTAGGTGGGCGTATAAAAACTGTAAGATCAGATCTATATAATTTCATAAGCAAAACAGAGCAGACCAAGCAGGGCTTTTTCTTTCTTAATTGGGAAGGGGCCTTAGCCTGCTGATTTTGGGAAGAATTATCGCTAAAATTGCTGATTTGGGAAACAAAAAAGCTGGTGTAAGTTCAGATTTTTGGGAAAACTGCATGACTTTAAAGAAATTTTCAATTGGGAAGGGGCCTTTTACAGGCCTGTTATATAAGGTGAAAAACCCCTGCCAAGATCAGACAGCTCCTATAGGAGCTGTCTGATCTTGGTCTACTCTGTTTGCAAAGGCATTAAAAGGTATCAATATGAAGTTCAAATTAATATCTGAAAATATTGGAAGACATGCTAACTTGAGAATTGGTGAAGATTATTTGTAAATTGTTCCCAGGACATTTTGCTCAGCTGGCTAAAATGTGAAAAATGTTATCTTAACACTGACACGTACAATACTGGTGAGTGGTGATGCCATCTTGGTGTTGGAATTTATTGCAGTCTTACAAGAGTGTTCGGAGGAACACATGTGTCACCTGCAGCTGACACAAAAACTGTTAACATGCTGGAGTGCGAACATCAGAAAAAGGGGAATAACTCAAAAAGTATTGCATGAACCTTAGTTACATCAATGGTCCTCAATGAAAGGAAGACACGTGAAATTTGAAAGCTCTATAATAATTAGTTTAGAAATGACAGCCAAAAAAAGAAAGTGTGATTGACAGACAGACAGACATACGGATGGATGGACAGACAGACAACAGAAAAGTGATCCCTAAGTGACACACTGCCTTTCGGCAGGTGACACAAAAAATACCTGTTTCTTTTTCATGCTATTACATTAAATATAAAACCATAGGTCTAGATCTTTGACAGAAATTTTACAGAACTGACAGACGTATGTACGTACATGGGTAAAACTTAATGCCCCCGTCGCCTAAAGGCGGGGGCATTAAAAAAAATCATTTTAACGAGGCATCAAAAGCGTCAATATGAAGGAATGGGTTACTTTATCAGACCTGTTCTTAACCCTTTCCCTCATAAGCTATTTTAAATCGAACAACTTTGAATTAATCTACTGAAAAGGAGCATTAACTAGAGAAAAGGATTTTTTTTTAGAATTTTGTAGTTTGAAACCATTGTGATAAATACAGCATTTGCTCCATATGCTATTTATCACAATGGTTTCATAAAGTGATTTTTACAGAGGTGTAGAAAGGTGTATTTATGGAGGAAAGGGTTAATAAAATAAATGGCTTGGCACATTCCTTGTGCAGACACTGTAAAACCTTTTCCTCACAGTTTGTTCATGACATGCCAAGTGACTTTATAACATCTTATCAAGAATGATCTTTGAGAATTGAAACATATAATATTTTGAAGATGAAATTGGCTTGATATTAAAATCTTTAAAGCATTAGCACAGACTGAAATACATTTTTTAAAAAACTGTGCGACAAAGTTATTGCTTTGAGTATTTCTAGCAGGGCTGGTGACACCAAATCATTGCCACAGTACTTCTCACTCTCACTATGTTATTACCTCAGGGACCCAGACATCGAAGATGTAGTCAACCTTGTTGAGGTAAGGACTTGTGTTCCACTCTGATAACCACTTCACGTAAGTGTCTAAAATACTCTCAATCTGAAGGTGAAAATAAAAAATAACTGAAATGCATAGAAAGTATAAACTAGAACCAAAGCTCCAAATGTGCGTAAATTGATATATTACCAAGTAAAACTTCTTTATTTCTCCATCTAACCCTATGTTGTGACCACTCTTTAGAATCGTATCATTGAGACGATTCTAAAGAGTGGTCACAACATAGGCTTTCGTGGAGAAATGACGACTTATTATTAGAGTACACTCCGTTATCTGTAGCTCTGTAGAACTATCACTAAAGTTGATGAATTCAACTGCACAGCTGTATTGGATGGTATGGTACAAGTCCTGGGCCAGATAACTCCTGTGCGAATATGAATTGTTAGATACTGAAAACAATTATGTTATGCACATCTACACTTCAAGGAGACCATGTGTACAAGCTTTCATAGAAATCTGATATAAACTGTATAAGTTTGTACCACAAGTTCACAGTTACCCCTATACAACAGTAAAACATTACATCTAAGTTCAAGGGCAGGTAACTTCATATAACCTGGAGACAGGCAAATGAAAATTATTTAATGCACAAATACACTACTGGCCATTTGAATAAACTGCCATTGAAATCTATTGAAAAAAATTGAAGAGTTTGTGACACCACCTATCCATGATATAGGCCCAAATGAAAAAAAATACTCAAAAGTTCATGGGGAGATAATTTTGCAATGCCCAGGGTTAAACACATTCATGAAAATTAAGTCTTGTACAACTTATGATCTACTATTTGGGGTTATTATGTATACTAAACATAAATTCAACAACTTTCAATTGAAGGAGGAGTTTGTGACACCAACTATCCATCTTCAAATGCAGATGGACTGCCTGCCTCAGAGACCGTCCACATTGCCGACAGGGCGACTCTAGTATTTTCCCTTAAACATTGTTTGCAAGGTATAATTAGCAGCATCACAGCATCTTTTCATGCCTTTGCAAACAGAGTAGACCTAGATTCCACACTGAAAGTGTTAGAGAAGTTCACCTGTAAGTTCACTCTGAGTAACAGGGATGGACATACCTGGCTATCATCATCAATGGGTCCAAAGCCCCTGTGTTTCATCCTCATCCTCTCCTTGATGGTACCAGTCTTAAACTTCATGTGTAGATCACTAGTGACCTGCTCTTTGAAAATCTTCTTCAGATATTCCTACAATTTCAGGGCATCATTCAGTTCAATCGATATTTGAATCCACATTTGCCAAACCAAGACACATTATTCTAGTAACCCTTTGCCTGTTGAATATTTATGAAGGAAATAATGACATAATGAATATTTATTACGGCACCTGAATTTTTGCAGTGGGCATGTGTACGCAGGATTAAGTACTAGCAAAAACTATAGAGTCAGATCTGTTACCATTTCATAAGCAAATAAAGCAGACTCTGATCAGATGGCTTCTACAACGGCTGCCTGATCTTGGTCAAATATGTTTGCAAAAAAAAGGTATGAAAAAAAGTTTCTATGAGGGAAAAGGGTTAATCAAGTGCTCCAGATAAGTTTTGCATGTTAATGTTTATGTTTGCACACATTTTGTTTTCAGTGCGTTAAAATAAAATGCTACAAACGGAAACTGTGAATTCCGTTACTCTGTCCATTTTGTTTTCATAATCAAAAAATCAATTATTGACTTCACAATCGAGTCAACAATCACTTGTTCCTAGACGATCGTTTTTTCAAATTAACTGAACAAAGTTATTAAACTGTTGTTTTGTAATCACTCAATCTCTTCTTTTGCTGACCAACTCCAGACAAACTCGTGATTTTTGTTTTTGTCAACCAGACGCTTCCAATATGACTTTTTCTTGGCATTAACTTCTTCACACCTATTTGACAAACCGTGGCCAAATTTGGTACCCAACATGTAGAGCTATGGAATCGAGCGCGATTTTCGAATGCTTCGCACCATGTATATACCGGACCCAACTTTATTAGATACAGTTCAACATGATCTAATTTGAAGTGAAAAAATGGACAGAAAACGAGAGTAACAGTTCCCGACATCTACCTAACAAATACTGGAAAGGTACAAGCTAATGTGTGTGCGAAAGAGCATATAAACATAAATCAGAATTTCATGGGTAAGTATGCATATAGACGATCTATGCACCAACTTTGGCCGAGATGAGAAAGGCAACATGCACAGTCTAACAATTAAAACACATATGTAATTTCCTACATGTGTTTAAGTATGCACGATTTCCGTTACACATGGGTTTATGTATGAGAAATATGTGTAACTAGAAAATTGTGTCTGTAAGACACAGTGATGCCCCCGTGTGGGTGCTTGCCTAGCCAATAGCTTTAGCGGCTAGTGAGATATAAGATGATGAAAAAACTGTGACAACGAACTGCACTTAAAATTTCTTAGTCATTTGACCTTGACCTTGGGCTTGCGGGCACCATGGGCTGGAGGCGTAATGAAAGTATGGATGGTGTTGAATGTGTATATGCAATTCCATGCCAATAGCTATAGCGGTTAGTGAGATGTAAGACTATGAAAAAACTGTGACAACCAACTGCACATAAAATTCCTAAGTCATTTGACCTTGACCTTGGGCTTGCAGGCAGCATGGGTCGGGTGAGTAATGAAAGTATGGATGGTATTTAATATGTATATGCAATTCCATGCAAATAGCTACAGTGGTTAGGGAGATATAAGACTGAAAAAACTGTGACAACCAACTGCACGTAAAATTCCTAAGTCATTTGACCTTGACCTTGGGCTTGCGGGCAGCATGGGCTGGGTGTGCAATGAAAGTATGGATGGTGTTTAATGTGTATATGCAATTCTATGGCTATAGCTACAGTGGTTAGGGAGATATAAGACAATGAAAAAACTGTGACAAAAATCTGCACGTAAATGTGACAACCAACTGCACGTAAAATTTCCAAGTCATTTTACCTCGACCTTGGGCTTGCCAGCAGCATGGGTGGGGTGCCAAATGATAGCACAGATGGTAATTGATGTGTATGTGAAGTTTCATGTGTATAAGTGTAGAAATTACTGACTTATAACACTTGAAAAACTGTGACATCCAACTGCACCTAAAAGCATGACACACGGACAGACGGACGGAAATGTGCAAAACATAATGCCCCCTGACTATCGTCAACGGGGGCATAAAAATGCACATATGCACCTTATCTGGAGCACTGGATTAATCATGCCAAATCAAATACTTCTCTAGTTACAATTACACGTAACAAATAGAGTAAAAGCATGAAAAGGATCAATAGAAAACAGATATAAACCCATTACTCCATTAATATTCATATACAAAAATAGTGACCTCATGTATATTAATTTGATTTTTGGCCAAGGGAGAAACTGTAGAATCAGTATATACATTATATCATAAGGGGCCTACAGGAGAGATCTGGGTCTACTCTGTTTGCAAAGGCATAGAAAGTTGTATTTGTGGAGTAAAGGGTTAACTCCCAAACTGCTAAGTTTAGTTCTACAGTTACAATACTCTCCCTTCAGTGTCAGCATTGTCGTCTGCTGGACACATTTTTGTCTGCTTTAAGTTTTAAAAGTTTTAGAGTGGGCACTTGTTCAATTTCTTTATATAAAGATAAAAGGTGTGTCAAACAGTTTGGATCCTGATGAGACACCAAGCTACTCAGCAGCTCATCTGAATCCAAACTATTTGCGTATGATATCACAGACTCGTCATGGTACTGAAGCGGTTCAAAATCTTAATCTTTACCTGCTGAGCAAAATATTTTTTACACAATTTTTCACTAAAAACATTTTCAAAACTCAAGCTATAGTTTGTTCATGTACCAAAATGAAGTCAGGGTGTCAAACAGTTTGGATCCTGATGAGACACAATGTTACCTGGTGTCTCACCTGTTAAACTGTTTGCATAGGTGATCACTCCCCTGACCACAGCAGGTTGAAGCTTAATCTTTTCCAAGAGACAACACACACACATACCTTAGTTGAATCTGAGATGAGAAACTCTGTCAGTTGTTGAGTCTTTTCATTCATGCGTTCCTTTCTGAAATCAATATCATATTCTGCTTAGACTTGCATTTGACAAACTTCTCGTAAAAAATTGCCATGAAAAGTAATCATTGTACAAGCGTTTCAGGAACTACTTAACCTGATCCCTATGTACAACATAAGAATTTTAAGACATACAGAAACATGTTAAGATTTGACTTCATATAGACTTCCAATCATTTCCCTGGTTGAAAACTGTTGTGTTTTGGGGGGCTTTTTGTTTTCTGCCCTAATTTTACACAAAAAATCACAGTGAAACCTCTAAAATAGTATCGATCGTAAAGACAGGTGGCAGTTTAATGCAGGGTGAATGTCATGCAGAAAGCTCCTCTAGGAACTTTCTGAATGACTTTAACCCTGCATTAAGCAGCTACCTGCCTTCAATGGTATAAATTCTTCATTAATAAAATTTCGTAGTATCAGGTTCTTACAGTACATCTTGAAGGCTTAGTGCCAAATCTTTAATCTACAAGGAAACTGCAAAATTTTATCTGCATACGCAAACTGACTAGCATTTGCAAATATGCTCAAAGCTATTACTTATACATCAAAAACAATAAAATTTGGCGTTCATATCAGCATTATATTCAATAAAAAGAACTTTCTTACTGCGATCTTACACGGAAACGTGGTTTTACCGTCCTTCTTGCTATTTTCAACGTTTGCAGCTGACATCGTTTTCAAGAAGTCAAACTTTGGTCATGTGCCTATACAACAGCTGCATTATTTCATTGGACGGGCGGAAAATGGCGATGGTTTTCTGATGGATCACGAACAAGTTTGAATAGTTCGCTTTCGTCAACAGCCAATCAAAACATGCATAACAAGAAGTCACATGACATGACTTCGGCGACTTGAAAATGAAAGTAAAAGTTGCTGACATGAGAGGAATGTGTAAACACACAGAAAGGACAGTAAAACCTCGTTTTCGTGTAAGATCGCAGTAAGAAAGTTCCTTTTATTGAATATAATGCTGATATGAACGCCAAATTTTATTGTGTTTGACGTATAAGTAATCGTTTCAAGGTTGTCAGCGGTTCGCACTCGGGGACGCGGTTGTGTCCGACTAACATTTTGCTCATGTATCTGATGCCTTTTTAAGTTTATTCCAAATTTGACCGGGGAAATCTTTGCATATTCGAATAAAATAATGTCTTTGCTTAAGGAATAGCTTTTTATCTGATCGAAATCGGTGCATTTCTTGCAGAACGAAGGGTTTAAAGTAGAGGAGTGGGTAATTTGGATCTTTTGAAGTTGGATCCCTTCTTTCTATATACATATACTGACTCAAACGTGTATTACCCCCAGTGGTTTTAACAGTATTTCAGTCATATTTACGACATCCAGCTAATTACAGGTGAAGGAAGACCCCAGAGGTTCTTCTGTGCACCCTATTTATGGAGCAAAGTTTAAAATTGTGAATTTTCCATGTTTTTGTTCCTTAGATAAAGAAGAAACCACAATACAGGATTTGGGTGATCATTGCAAAAACCAGGCTTCTCAGATTGAAGCTGTCTGTGATCAATGTAGCTAACCGTGACATGCCTTGCATTTGTACTAATCAGGATCTAAGCTGTTTGACACTCAGTAAATAGTTTACCAACAGCTTGTTTATGTTAGAATTGGAAGGAATCAAAATTGACATCAGATCCAAACTTGAGTAGGCTTTAGTTTATTACTCAGAGCAACAGATAAACGTGCGTACTCAAATACTAAAATCATCATTTTTCCACCAAACCGTATGCTGTGACCACTCATTAGAATCGTCTAAAAGAGACGATTCTAAAGAGTGGTCACAACATAGGGTTTGGTGGAGAAATAAAGAAGTTATTCTTGAAAATGTTTTAATTTACACATCTTATCTGCACCTCTGTTACAGTAGGCAAAAGGCTTGATGGTAATACATTGCACAATCTGATCTATGCCCAACAGTCTGACCCTTATTACCTGTTGAATATTTATATAAGAAACATTCATCTTGAATGAATATTTATTAGCTGAATTTTTATAATGGCATATGTACACAGGATTCTTAGGTACAGTGCTCCCTCCCTACAACGGCCCTCTCCATAACGATTCCCTCTTTACAACAACGCATGTCACTGTTTCCGAAACAACAAGGTTCCAGAAACAACTCTTTTCCATCGTATTTTCTTTATGCCTCCATCAAACCCTATGTTGTGACCACTCTTTAGAATCGTCACTTTGTGACGATTCTAAAGAGTGGTCACAACATAGGGTTTGATAGAGGCATAACGGTTTTAGTTCTCGAAATACATCTTGTCTGGGGATCTGCAAAGAAGCTAATTATGTTTGATGTTCCCTCCTGATAACAATTCCCTCTGAACAACACATACAATCTTCGTATCCCAAAGGGTGTCGTTGTAGAGAGGGAGCACTGTATTGTTAGAAACTTTAGAGTCAGATCTATCATAATTCCATAAGCAAAGAGAACAGATTCCTGATCAGACAGCTCCTAAGGAGCCGTCTAATCTTCATCTATTCTGTTTGCAAAGGCAAGAAAAGACATTTAAATGAAGTTAAGAGTTAAACCAGTTTAGACTATATTTAACCCTTCGCTTGCTATTCGCTTCAATATACGTACCTGTAAATAGTGAAGACCCAGATGAGACAGCTCCTGTAGGAGCTGTCTCATCAGGGGTCTGCACTATTTACAAGTTGATTGTACAACCAGTGCACTCCACAGCAGTGATTGCACAGCGAAATACTTGTACACAGTGAAGATATATGTAATTATAAAACATGGCATGGGTAAAGAAGGAGAAATGTATTTTAAAATTCAGCAAGCGAAGGGTTAAATACCAATTTAGAAAATAACAGCTGCTCTTGGTCTGCATAGTCTACAAGGCTCCTTTTCTCATGGCATCAGTCATATATACCTTTGTTGCCCTTTCTTGGACAGCTCTAAAACTGGCTTTTTCCTAGGTTTGTATTCCGTTAACTTTGTCTCAGTACTCCCCGGAATCAGCTGTGTGTGTGCACTTTCTTCAATCTTCTCTGCCTGGTTGTCCATAGTTTCTGTTTCTGGCAAGCTTGGTTGACTACTTAGTCTTACAGGCGGATATTCTGTGCCTAAAATTAAATTTATGTCATAGGTTTAATTTCAGTATTCATACTGTCAAAAACATTTATTTTTTAACTCTTTCCTTCACAGAAACATCTTTTCATGCCTTTGCTAACAGAGTTGACCCAGATCACACAGCTCCTGTAGGAGCCATCTGATCAGGGTCTGCTCTGTTTGCTTATGGTATATTACAGATATGATTCTGCAGTTCCTGCCTGAGTCAAAATGTCCTGTGATCATATGCCATTATAATATGCTTCTAACATTCTAATATTAATGATGTCATTACATCTGACATGAATATTCAACAGGTAAAGGGTTAACAAGTCTCCATTAACTCATTCCCTCCTAGACTTGGACCAATCCTATTTAAGTAAATCTACCGAAATGGAGCATTTACTAGATAAAAGGAAACATTTAGAATAGTGTACATGTAGTTTTGAAACCACTGTTGTCATTAATTTTACATAAACTATTTATCACAATGGTTTCAAATAGTGGCTTTTACAGAGGCATCAAAATGCGTCAGTAGGAGGGAATGGGTTAAGAAAATGTAGCATCTGGTAAAAGGTCTACAAGTGTTCAGTACCTCCTTCACTTCTATTGCAAACAGTGCAGACAATAACAAGTTGCTTCAAATTCAGAATGGATGCTAATATGGGTCTACATGGTGTGCTATGGACTTTTGTGTGGCATCTCCAGACTGACTTCCGTAATATTTTTGTATTGTAATAGTGCTCTGATTTCTTAAAAGCAAATTGTAAATATATAGCACATACTTCGGGGATTAAAGAACGACCATGGGTCATCTTCCTTCAGCAATTTAGAAGCTTTCTTGGCCAGAAATTCCTCCAGTCTATCCACACCCTGTCTGAACTGTACTCCATCATCGCCTTCTAAACGCTCACCTTCTTCCTGAATCACAAACAAGTTGAAACATTTTAACCCTTTTCCTCATAGAAACACTTAGTGATGCCTTTGCACAGAGTAGACCAAGATCAGACGGAACAGGAGCGGACTGATCAGGGCCTGCCGTGTTGACTTATAGAATAATACAGTATCTATGCTTATAAAACTTTTTAGTTGAGTCTGAGCTCGTTCTCAAGTTTTTGATTGGTCAGATTTGAGCCTTTGACTCAAATCTGACCAATCAAAAGCTTGAGAACTAATTCAGACTCAACAAAAAAGCTTTATAAGCATAGACCCAGATTTGATACAACAGTTTCTACAAAGGCCTAAAATTCCTGTGTTCATATATCATTATAACAAGAGCTGTCACAGGACAGCGCGCTCAACTATTCTCAGAGTTGTTAGTGTAAAAATGCTTGATAGTGGACTAAAATAGTGTCCAATGATACTAGAAGCAAGTAATCAGTCTCAGTAAATATCTTTAATAGCATTCAGGATGTACGATCTCTTTGAACTCTTTAATGAAAGAGAAAAACTTAAGTAAAAAAGAGCAATAAATTCTGTTAAAATGCTTGACAGAGTATTGTACTCTTGCCTACATATGAAGCTTGAGGTGGTGAACAAGTGTTCAAAGTTTCAAAGCTTTATCTCAAAGGGTTATGTAAATAAGTGGACTTTAACAAAAACCTTAACCAAATGTTCTAAGTTAAAAAGGGCCATAATTCTGTCAAAATGCTTGACATAGTTATGTACTCTTGCCTACAGATGAAGATTGTGGTGGTGAACAAGTGTTCCAAGTTTTAAAGCTTTATCTCAAAGGGTTATGTAAATAAGTGGACTTTAACAAACACCTTAACCAAAAGTTCTAAGTTAAAACGGGCCATAATTTTGTCAATTGCTTGACAGAGTTATGTACTCTTGCCTACAGATAAAGATTGTGGTAGTGAACAAGTGTTCCAAGTTTCAAAGCTTTATTCCAAAGGTAAGAGGCAAAACGTGGACTTTAACAAAAACCTTAACCCAAAATTCTAAGTTAAAAAGGGCCATAATTCTGTCAGTTGCTTGACAGAGTTATGTACTCTTCCCTACAGATGAAGATTGTGGTGGTGAACAAGTGTTCCAAATTTCAAAGCTTTATTCCAAAGGTAAGAGGCAAAAAGTGGACTTTAACAAAAACCTTAACCAAAAGTTCTAAGTAAAAAAGGGCCATAATTCTGTCCAAATGCTTGACAGAGTTGTGTACTCTTACTTACAGATGAAATTTGTGATGGTGAACAAGTGTTCTAAGTTTTAAAGCTTTATCTCAAAGGGCGATGCAAGTAAGTGGACTTTAACAAAAACCTTAACCAAAAGTTCTAAGTCAAAAAGGGCCATAATTTTGTCAAAATGATTGACAGAGTTATGCACTCTTGCCTACAGATAAAAATTGTGGTGGTGAACAAGTGTTCCAAGTTTCAAAGCTTTGTTCCAAAGGTTAGAGGCAAAAAGTGGACTTTAACAAAAACCTTAACCAAAAATTGTAAGTTAAAAAGGGCCATAATTCTGTCAAAATGCTTGACAGAGTTATGAACTCTTTCCTACAGATAGAGATTGTACTGGTGAACAAGTGTTCCAAGTTTCAAAGCTTTATTCCAAAGGTAAGAGGCAAAAAGTGGACTTTAACAAAAACCTTAACCAAAAATTCTAAGTTAAAAAGGGCCATAATTCTGTCCAAATGCTTGACATAGTTATGTACTCTTACCTACAGATGAAGATTGTGGTGGTGAACAAGTGTTCCAAGTTTCAAAGCTTTATTCCAAAGGTTAGAGGCAAAAAGTGGACTTTAACAAAAACCTTAACCAAAGTGTGACGCGGACGCGGACACCGACGCGGACGCCGGGGCGAGTAAGATAGCTCCACTATTCTTCGAATAGTCGAGCTAAAAATGTATCAAACCAAAATTTATGTTGTCATTATTTTTACATAAACATTCTTACCTGAGGTATGTTATACATGCCTAAGAAACTTGGACAAATTTGCAATGTGAACATTTCTTTCATTCTAAAGGTTGTTTTAACAAGAAATGTTAACCCTTACAGTGCGGGACACAAGTCACTAATGTCCTTTGCAAACAGTGTAGACCCAGATGAGAGGACCCCTCTTATCAGGGTCTGCACTGTTTGTCATGTTACACTTTTCTTTAGAATAATCCCTAAAATATTCACCATATGCTAGACCTGTTAGAATTTTGTGGAATAGTCCATTTGAAAATTCAGCTCTGTAAGGGTTAACATCCATGTAAAGTTTAAATTGATGAAGCAATGTGTGATGCACAGACATTCTACCAATGTGTGCCTATATTTATATAGTTGATTTAATTTCTCTACACTCGCAGGCTGCTTGAAAAGAATATGTTAATCTTACCATAATTTCGTCTTTCTTTGAACTCAAAAAGGGTAACAAACATTTATATACCATGGTATATCTGAAAGAAGAAAAAAAGTCGTTTATCTCTAGCCAGTTACCAGCGGATCCATGAATATCATTGCAAATAGTTTGGATCCAGATGAGATGCCGAATAACTTGGAGTCCCATCAGGATCCAAACTGTTTCACACACGGATTGCAATTTGGTAGGCAAACTGATTACACTGTGAAATTTGAAAATATAGTGTGTGAAAAAATTGTGTGAAAATAATTAGCTCAGCAGGCTTAAGGTTAAAAGAAAGAAAAACAAGAGGGCCATTGGCCCTATATCGCTCACCTGAGTTACAGTAATACATGTATATTGACATGTTAATTTTTCAGTGGACAACATTTCTAGCAGATGAAATAAGCTTAGTGCACTGCTTTCACCCTTTAACTGCTGAATAAACTTGAACTGAATTCAGAACTAATACCAAGTGACTGGTTGACCAAGACCTAAACTGTTTACAACTTGTGCCATTTTTGCCTTAGCTCAAAATGCCTAAAACTGGTCTTTGAGAAATTCAAATGACTTCAATAAAGCTATGCAATTATACCTTGACCCAGGTATATAGGCAAATAGAGTGCTAGGCAGTACATAATGCCAGTTTTTGTGTGAAATGACCAATAAGAATATCTTTAAAAATCGTTTAACCCTTTCCCTCATATAAAGCTGTTTTTATGCATTAGCAAACAGAGTAGACTCAGATCAGACGACTCCTACGGAAGCTGTCTGATCTGGGTCTTCTCTGTTTCTTTTGACACAATATAGATCGGATTCTACAGTTTTTGTCAAAGCAAAAACTTCTCTTCAGAGAAATAATGTGTTTTACACATTAAAAATAAGAGTAGACTAGATCAGACGGCTGCTATAGAAGCTGTCTGATCAGGGTCTGCTCTTTTTACATTTGACAAGATATAGATTTGATTTTACAGTTTTTTTCAAAGCTAAAACTTCTATTTATGGCAATAAATTTTTTTTAAGCATTAGCAAACAAGAGTGGTCCCAGATCAATTTTTGTCAAAGCAAACAGGTTAAGGGTTAATAGGTGTTTAGAAATAATTCTAGCTCTAGGTGTGAATATCTGAAGATAATTCAATTAAACGGGTCATTAGTATTTTTAACAATTGAAATTGAGAAGAGTTACCTCTACTGTTATAATGAAGTTATATTTACTTAGTTATTTCATTAATATCATACAAGATTCAGACATTTTAGAACTTTTTAATGTGTTGTCATCAAATTTTATGAAAAAGGGGGGGGGGGGGGGGGGGGGCAAATGCATTATCATGTTTTCTTAAGAATTACCATGACTTATATCAGTTGGGCCATTTCATAATCATGTTTTCACAGTTTTCTTAAACATTACCATGACTTACATCAGTTGGGTTTGGACCCAGATCAAAAGTCTAGATGGTGATCATTTTCCTTGATTGCCTGAATTGTTACTTTCCTATATCTCTCACATCTAATTTGAGAGACATTGGAAGACACCATTTAACATCACTCACTCACACTACACACTGGGGTTAATGGGTCAAAATGCCTTTAATGTTTCGTCTGCAACAAAAAGTTATTGTCATCTGCTTCAATTCTTAAAATAAACTTACTTTCATTTTTTTCCAAAAATATGGTTAAGATGACAAACAGTTTGGATCCTGATGAGACGCCGCAGTATGCGGCCTCTCATCTGGATCCAAACTGTTTGCATAGGTAATCACAGTTTCACCACTAGCATGCAAAGAGTTAAGAGTCAGCATTGACCTGGAGAGATTTTACTGCCAAGCAGCTGTAACTTTGACCTGCTGCTGGTCTGCAGATCTGGAGTTGTTTATTTAACCCTTAATTTCTCTCATGTAAACTTGTTTTCATGCATCTGCAAACAGAGTAGACCCAGATAAGGTGGCATCTATAGGATCAAGGTCTGTTATTTGCTAATGGAATTTGATAGATGTTTCTATGCCTTCTAAAACAGCTACACTTCAACATTTTATTATAAATAGTTATAAATAGAATGATACTAGCAATCCAATGCAGTTATCTCCCTTTGTCCCTTATGGCTATGCTGATGGGACAAGGGAAATAACTGTGAGGAAATTACCTTTTAAGTGTTACAGATTCTGATGTTAAGTAGCATAAAACCCCAGGGTGAGACCATTTATGGCCCAGGGGTCATTATTTGAACACACCTTGTAGTGGTATATTAGGTGATGCTTCATACCAAATATCTTAGCTCTAGATTATGTGGTTTCAGACAAAAAGATTTTTAAAGGTTTCCCTATATAAGTCTATGTAAAAACTACAAGCCCCAGGGCAGGGCCATTTTTGGCCCGGGGGTCATCATTTTAACAAACTTGGTAAAGGACCATTAGATGATGCTATATACCAAATATCAAAGCTCTAGAAATTGTGGTTTCAGAGAAGAAGATTTTTAAAGATTTAAAAAAAAAACCTGTAAAAGTAGTGGGGCGGGGCCATTTTTTGCCCGGGGGTCATGATTTTAACAAAACTGATAGAGGACATCCTAAGGTACATTTCTGTGAAATTTGGTTGAAATCCTCTCAGTGGTTTAGGAGAAGAAGTCATTTGAAATAAAAGTGAACGGACAGACGGACGGACAGACGGACAGACGGACAGACGGACAGACGGACAGACGGACAGACGGACGACGGACGACAGGCGGTCACAATAGCTCACCTTGAGCCTTTGGCTCAGGTGAGCTAACAACATGTAAAATGGTCAATATTAACAGCCAGCTGCCAATTCATGATTGCGCTAAACAATTTCAGGTCCGAGTTCATTCGCAAGTCTCTGATTGGTAGGATGCTTGAGAATGATCTGCAAAAAAAGCTTTATAACCTCATCTCATCAGGATCCAAACATTGCAGACAAAGAGTTTCAATTCAGTAATCGAAAAACATTTACCAGAGCTACAGATAATGATGCATACCCAAATACTAAAAATGTCATTTCTCTACCAAACCCTATACTGTGATCACTCTTTAGAATGGTCTCTTCGTGTATTCACAATTTCTTCAAATACTATTTTCTAAAAATCTCTACAAACTTGATATTGATATCGGCAAAAGTCACGACTTTCGGTTTGTAAGTCTTTACTTTCGGTTTAAAACCAAAAGTAGTGACTTTCACCGATATCAAGCTTGTATAGATTTTTAGAAAATACAATTTGGAAAAATTGTGAATACACGATATCCATTCATGCTATCAGACCTGGGTAATGCCTTATAGACCAGTTATATGGTGTTTCAACTTAAATTATAGCGTATTTCTATTTCGAACCTCAGAGTCAACCTGTGTCCTAGAGAGGTTGGTTGTCACTTTGGCTACTCGTTGTAAAAGCGTGTTAATATTTTGAGAAAAAATAGATGACTGCTCATCAATAGTAATGATTTCTTTCATAAATGAGACAGAGTTTATGGAAATCGGTGGTCAAATAAGCTTTCAAGGACGATCGCAATGAATGAACCCATCGATTTTTTACCAGATTTCGGCCGGAGTTGAATACCGTTTACTTATTATATAGAGCAGGGGTGTTCGCGAAAAAAAAAAATCATTTTTGTTGTTGTTGAGACATAGCATGCGAAGGGCACCAGCTGTGGGTATGATGGTGAACATGTATGTGCAGTTTCATAAGATTTGCATGAATAGTAAAGAAGTAATAGAAAGTTTCCGGACAACAACAGCGACAATGACAATGCGGACACTGGAGTTACATCAATAGCTCGTTTTTTTCTCCTCTTAAAAACAGATGAGCTAAAAACCGCTTAGAACACTCGTTACAGTTTATTTAACCCTCACTACATGAATATTCATGTAGGGAATAATATATCAGGGTTCCCACAAAACAGAAAAAATAAAATTCCCTGACTTTTCACTGACTTTTCCCTGACCAAATTTCAATTTTCCCTGACCCCATGTTAACAGTAGTTTAACTGGTCATCTATGAGCATGATCAATAAATGTTGGCCTCTGTCCTCCCCATCAGCCAATCCCTACCACCTCTCTCTTTATGATAACTATATATACAGCAGTAGTGTTTTCTTCTTCTTCTTCCATTTTACTGGCCTCCTTCAACTAGCTGAAGATTATTGCCAGGGTGCGCATGAAAGGCGAAAATGAGATAAAAGTGAGAGTATGTACAGTGAAGATAAAAACAAGAGGAAGTTAGATAAAGTTTTTGGCCAGCTGACTTCTGAAAGCGTCAACTGACCGTGCTGACATGACATCTGTAGGAAGGCTGTTCCAGTCACGGGTGGTCCGAGGAAAGAAGGATTTCTGGCGATAAAGAGTTCTGCAGTATGGAATGTGGAAGAAGGAGATGTTGTTGTCCGGAGATGACTTGGTTGTGTTTTCTCGAAGTCGAAATTCTGAGGAAATGGCAACCTGGCTGTTCACGATCTTATAGAACATGGAGAGTCGGGCTTCTTTGCGTCTGTCTTGGAGCGGTTTCCACTGGAGATCTGACAGCATGTCACTTACGCTGGATCTGTTGTGGTACCTGTTCTTTACATATCTGGCACCGCGACGCTGAACCATTTCCAGTCTGTCTATGTCCCCTTTCTCGTAAGGATCCCAGACGGTGCTGGCATACTCCACTGTAGGGCGGACAAGTGATTTGAAGGCGGTCTCTTTGATTGATGTGGACGCGATGTTTAGATTTCGTCGGATGAAGCTTAGGTTTCTGTTGGCTCTGCTACAGATGTTTCCAATGTACTCTCCCCAGTCTAGTTTTTCGTTGATTGTGCAGCCTAAATATTTCACTGATTTCACGTGTTCTAGGATGTAGTTATGAGGATTGTAGTTGTAGTGGATGGTCTTGCGTTTTCTGGATAAGGAGATTACTTGACATTTTACTGGGTGAAATTCCATTTTCCACTTGTCCGCCCAGGCAGCTAGTTTGTTGAGGTCTTCTTGAAGGCTGATGCAGTCGGTGTCACCAGTAATGGAGAGATAGACAATGGTGTCATCAGCAAAAAGACGAACAGAAGAGTGGATACCATTAGGGATGTCGTTGATATAGAATAGAACAAGAGTACCGCATACGGTACATAATACGCCCACTTGCAAAGTGCAAGGGCCATAACTCCAAAACAACAAATCAAATGATCCTCAGAATCGACTTAGCTTCAGGTCTTGATGCATTAAACATGTGTATGAAGTTTCATTAATATCTGTCAAACAGTTTTGCCAGAAAATAGCGGACAAACTATTTGCATATATTTACATTTTTTTAAGTAAAAGGGCAATAACTCCGAAACGAAAAATCAAATAAACCTCAAAATCGACTCAGCATCAGATCTTGATGCATTAAACATTTTTGTGAAGTTTCATTAATATCTCTCAAATAGTTTTCCCAGAAAACAGCGGACAAACTATTTGCATTATTTTTTAAGGACAAGGACCATAACTCTGAAATGAAAAATCAAATGCACCTCAGAATCAACTCAGCTTCAGATCTTGATGCATTAAACATTTGTGTGAAGTTTCATTAATATCTGTCAAATAGTTTTCCCAGAAAACAGCGGACAAACTATTTGCATGTATTTGCATTATTTTTTAAGTAAAAGGGCCATAACTCCGAAACGACAAATCAAATGAACCTCAGAATAGACTCAGCTTCAGATCTTGATGCATTAAACATTTGTGTGAAGTTTCATCAATATCTCTCAAATAGTTTTCCCAGAAAACAGCGGACAAATTATTTGCATATTTTTTAAGGACAAGGGCCATAACTCTGAAATGAAAAATCAAATGAACCTCAGAATCAACTCAGCTTCAGATCTTGATGCATTTAACATTTGTGTGAAGTTTCATTAATATCTGTCAAATAGTTTTCCCAGAAAACAGCGGACAAACAAAATGTTGACGGACGAACGAACGAACGAACGAACGAACGGACGGACGGACAGGGCCACGACAATATACGACCACCTTTATTAGGTGGGCGTATAAAAAGTGAAGGCCCGAGAACAGATCCTTGTGGTACACCGGAATCGACGTTGACTGTGTCTGATGATACTCCCTCAAGAACTACCTTTTGGGTCCTGTTACTAAGAAAGGCTTGGATCCAGCGGTGAGTCTTGCCTTTTATCCCATAGTGGTTGAGTTTGTGAAGAAGAAGACTATGATGGACTTTGTCAAAGGCCTTGGAGAAGTCCATCACTAAGACGTCGGTTTGGTGACCATTTTCTAGGTTACTGGTGATGTCATCTGTAAATTCCAGTAGTTGAGTCTCACAAGACCTGCCTTTTCGAAAGCCGTGCTGTAGTGGATATAGAATGTTGTTTTCCTCTCCGTGTCTCATGATGTTGCTGGTGATGATGTGTTCTAGGAGCTTGCAGCAGATGCATGTCAAGGAGATTGGGCGGTAGTTGACTGGATCATACTTGTTGCCTTTCTTGAAGACTGGCGAGACGTTCGCTCTCCTCCAGTCCTCAGGGATGGTTCCAGTGTCAAGTGAGTAATTATAGATATCAGTCAGAATTGGAGCAATTTCATGAGACAGTTCTTTAAGGACTCTTGGACTAATGTTGTCTGGGCCAGCTGCTTTGAATGGATTTAGTTGTTCAAGAAGTTTTTCTACTCCGCTCTTGGAGATGAGAATTTCGGGTGCTGTTGGATATGGTGTATTGTCTACATAATTTTCTTTTTGAAATTTCTCAGTGGGTATGTCTGGACTTGTTGTGAATGCTGATTTAAACTGTTTATTCAAGATATTTGCCTTGGAACTTGCTTCAGAATGTAGCTGGCCTTTCTCACGTAGTCCCGGGATAGAGGAATTGTCTTTCTTTTTGTGTTTAATGAAAGTCCAAAGTCGTTTGCTGGTGGTGCGTTCTCCGGTGTCTGATGGTAGAGGGGTGATGATGTTGTTGATGTATGACCAGTATGCTTGTCGTTGTTTCTTCTGTAGGTCCTGCTTACATTTCTTACAGGATTTGATGTGAGTTGAATCTTTAGACTTCTTCATCTGCTTGTATAAACGGTCTCTCCTTTTCATTATTTTCTTGATTTCTTTGGTGATCCAGGGTAGAGAGTCTTTAGGCTTAACGCTTTTGTGCGGTATGTGTTTCTCGATGTTAGAGTAGAGATGAATTTATTCCAAATGGAGCCGATGTCGATGTTGTTGCTAATAAGGGATGTTATGATGTCTTGAAGGTTTGATATGTCTGTCTTTATGCTGTCCCATCTTGCCTTACTGTATAGAGGGAGCTTCCTGGTATGTTGCTTGTGTTTTACAGGCTGTGTATTTATTTCTACAAATACGGCGTCGTGGTCTGATATACCTGGGAGTGTAGTAAACCTCTGCACTTTACTGGGTAAGTTTGTTATGAATAAGTCGAGAGTATTGTTATTTCTGGTGGGTTCTTCAACCATTTGGGTAAGTCCATTGTCATCCAAACAATCTGAGAACAGGTAGTGTAGTTTTGCATGTTGAGTGTTAGGTTTCAGAGATTTATTCTTCCAGTCCCATCCAGGTAAGTTCATGTTGCCGCCTATGATGAGTACAGAGTCTCCGGTGGAGCTGGCTAGGTTGATTGAGTCCCGAAACTGGTTTAAACTGGCTTCATTTGAGGTTTTTGGATTGTAGTATGAGCATATTATGTATGAGTATGAGTTTTAATCATTTAAAAAAAATGTTTTTGACTTTTTCATTTTTAATTGCTCAATATTGAATGTAACATGCAGGATGCCAAACAGGTCCTAATATGCACCCAAAGTATAAAGTCTCTTGAATCTTTTCTACCTCTCTTAACCCTTTCCTCCATAAATTTTATTAGAGACTCCATCTACTATGAATATATAATTAAGTAAAATTTTATTTTTAAGCAAAGTTATGAAATATTTTGGCAGTAGACTACAGTAAAAACTCAGATTTATGATATTTTTCTAAGCAAACAGAGTAGACCCTGATCATGCAGCTCCTACAGGGGCTGCCTGATATGGGTCTATTCTGTTTGCAAAGGTGATAAAATGTGTATCTATGGTGGAAATGGTTAATCTGTCAGTTTTTCTGTGTAAGCTGAATTTTAAAATTGTACATACAGTGTGTAAGACACTGATATAGCATGCTATTAAAATGGGGTCAAAATTGGCCCCGCCCCAGGGCAGGCTAGTTTTCTATAGAAACACATAGTGAAAACTTTGAAAATCTTCTCCTCTGATTTTCTGGTGAGCGATATCAGGGCCTTTCAGACCCTCTTGTTTTGCAATATAATCAAAATTTTGCATCACTTTTCTTTTTTCAAAAATAGGTCCTTTTAATGGGTCTCCGTAGATGCCAGAAAAGGGTCTGCATTTTCACTGTTTTCATAAAAGCGGACCAAATATTGCTGCACTAACAATTGAAGACAGTACAGTAGAATGTCCAACATCTAGCACCGCTGCCCTGCTGCCTGTCCTAACAAGTGAAGACACTACAGTAGAATGTCCAATATCTAGCATTGCTGCCCTATTCTAGCACTGCTGTCAAAATGGATAATGGAGTCTTGTAGAGGTGCAAGAATTCTCCAATGATTTTGTTTTAACAGACTTCATGACAAATATACTATAAAATTTGGATGTGAAATATACAAAGCTAATCAAAGATGTATAAAGATGTTTGGTTATTCAATATTGGCTATATATGTGCTTTATGCAACTTAATGCCAAATAAAATATATGTTATGTTATGTTATATGGTTTAGTCAAAATTGAAGAAACTGCCTTAGCCTTTTATTTTCATTCTTTCTCCTTTTTGACGTATTTCCTCAGCCCTCATCCTTTGGTTCCAAATTTCCCTGACTTTTCCCTGACTTTTGCCAAATTTCAAATTTCCCTGACCAATTAAAAAATTCCCTGACTTTTCCCTGACCTTGAAAAAAATTCTTTTTTCCCTGACTTTTCCCTGTCCGTGGGAACCCTGTATATGTATGAATATTAATTAGCTTGTTTTTTACAATTTTACATTTACATACTGGCTCTCCGGTTGATTTGCATGTTCAAAGTAGATCACTGTCACTCTTCGTTTTTTCTTGTAGATATGCCTCACCTGGAAAATTAGAGGGAGCAATAAGCAAATGTCATGTCAAAGGGTTTACCTGTATCAACACTTAATATCCAACTTTCTAGAACAGAACATCATATCCAGTATTGATACCCATAATATATACACCATCATATCATCAACATGCATCTTTTATGGAGGTCGAAGTCAGTAGCTATTTTTATTTATTAACAATCATGTGATTCCTGGCCCCTCATTTTGAGTACTTCAAGTTTTATATCATCTTTGTAAATCATCCCTGATGAAGCCTATTGCATAGGTGAAACAGAATTGATTAAAATCATCTTTACTACAGCAATTGATCGTTCGTTTTACTCGACTTACCTGCTACCTGTATCAACACTTGTACAATCTTACTGTGCAAGATGGCTTTTATGCAGTAGTGTTTGACTATGGAATCTCCAGGTCTTGAGTTCAATCTTTACACCAGACGGGTATCAAAATTATTCTTAGAGAACCTTGGTTACATTTAGCACCCAATGTGAGGCCAGAGACTGTTTGTGCACTGAGTCACTGCAAATTGTTCTCCATATCCATAGAAATTCGGAATGGATTTCAACTTGATGGGGCAGTATGTCATGGTGTATAGTTTGCTTGTATCAACACTTGTATAGCATTTCTGTACAAGCCAGCTTTTATGGTGAAGCAGTAGTGTGTTTGACTAGAAATCTCATTCTTGAGTTCAATCCCCACACTACACATGGGTATATTTTCTCTCAGAGAAACCCTGGTTACATATACAATGCCAAGTAAATATCTTGTTTTTTTGACAAGATCTTAATACATATATAATTATAGTGGCTAGCACAAATCTTATCACGACATAAAAGTACAGTAGAACCTGTCTTAACCCTTTCCCTCATATACTCCTTTTCACGCATTTGCTAACAGAGTAGATCCATATCAGACAGCTCCTATAAGAGCCATCTGATCAGGGTTCTGCTCTGTTTGTTAATGGAATTTGATAGATCAGTTTCTTTACTTTCTAACATAGCTACAAGTTTCCACCTTCCATATTTCATTATAACTATTTTGTACATGAATATTCAATAGGTACTGACTTTTGGAATAAACACAGAACAGGGAAAGGGTTAAGTGGCCATTCATTTATTGAGTCATAGAAACCAGGTGGTTGCTTAATGATTTCTGCATTATTTTTGACCTGCATAAGCTACCACCTGCCATACAGATGCATAATTAGACCTCTTTTTGATCGCTGCTTAAGACTGGTTCTACTGTAGGCATATTTGATTAACCCTTTCCCTCATATAAACGTGTTTTCACGCATTTGCAAACAGAGAAGACCAAGATCAGACGGCTCCTAGAGGAGCCGTCTGATCAGGGTCTGCTCTGTTTGCTAATAGAATTTGATAGATCTGTTTCTTTGCTTTCTAAACTGTCTACAATGTTCCACCTTCCATATTTCTTTATAACTATTTTGTTAATGAATATTCAGTAGGTACTGAAAATTGGCCTAAATACAGAACAGGGAAAGGGTTAATCAAGGGCATCCAGCTGTCCAGTTGGAACCATACATTAGAATGACCATGATCTTCATAATATTCTGCACATTCTGTCCAAATATGATTGAAACAAGTAGAACTATCACTAATGGTGATGGAATACCCCCACTCAGCTGCCTTGATCGCAAATTAAAAAGTTGTGCCATGAACAGACAGATAGTCAAAAGTTGTGCCACTGACTGACAAGACGTGCCATGGACAGACAGACATACAGACTCCTATATACCCCTCTCAAACTTCGTTTGCAGGGGTATAATAAATGTGCTACAGTGTAAGTATGGTGTTGTAAAGAAAGTTAATTTTATAAATCAAGGGCAAACAACTCAAATTACTGCACAAATTGGATAAAGAATCAATCTTGCCATACTTGCAAACAGGAGTGAGTAAGCATGGCTTCCATCTTCCTACTTACTATTGCTGGTAGATAGTGATTTGTCCTAAATTTTGCCCAAACAATATCACCTACTGCATATGTCTTATCTGAAAGCGAACAAATAAAACATTAAGTGCCATGGAAATAAAGGGCATTTGACCTCTTACCTCATTAACCCATTCCCTCATAGGCTATTTTTAGATCCTACCTCTTTGCTTAAATCTACTGAAAAGGAGCATATACTACAGAAAATGAACATTTTAGAATTTTGTAGTTTTGAAACCATTGTGATAAATAGAGCATATGCTCCTATGGAGCAAATGCTCTATTTATCACAATGGTTTCAGAAAGTGACTTTTGCAGAGGCGTCAAAAGGCGTCAATATGCGGGAATGGGTTAATATTCATGTCACAAATAATGACACTGTGAATTTTCATAATGACATAAGAACACATGATTGTTTTTTATTGGCAGAAATTGTAGAAATCAGATCTACAGGTTCGTAAGCAAACAGAGCAGATCTTGATCAGATGGCTGCTACAGGTGCAATCAGATCTAGATCTCCTCTGTTTGAAAAGATGTGAAAAAGTGTATGTATGAGGTAATAGTTCAATTAATGTTTTAATACCACTCAGAATTGGTACACAAGGTTGAGGTCATATGTTAATACAATGTGTACATTGGGTCTATATATACATATATCAACATAAAGACCTTGACCTTGTGCATTGTGATATTGACCTACATGTACATGTAGGTCAGCAGAAACATACTATCTGATCTACAATAAGCAGTAACAGCAGGCGCGGATTTAGAGGGGGGCGGAGCCGGCGTACCCCCCCCCCCCCTAAAATTGCCAAAACAATTTTTTTAGTAATATTTTAGATCTATATACCGTACATTAAAACTTCTCTATAACGACCACTAAATTGTGTTAATTAGTTGGTATTTAGAGCAGGTGGCTGCTTAAAGCAATGTGAATGTAAAACAGAATGCTCCTATAGGAGTGTTCTGTTTTACTTTCACCTTGCTTTATGCAGCCACCTGCCCTAAATACCAACTAATTAACACAATTTAGTGGCTGTTATAGAGAGGTTTTACTGTACTAAAGCAAACAGTTCAGATCCAGATGAGATGCCAAGTAACTCTGCCCCCTCACCAGTATCCAGTTTGACAATCTGACTGCAGTAATGAAAAGAAATGAAAGAAAACAATCAACTTTCAGAATTACAGTAGATGACAATATTGGCAGACAACAATTACTTAGCGCACGAAACATTATTTCTATTAGCGCACGAAACATTATTTCTATTAGCGCACGAAACGTTATTTCTTTTAATACACGAAAATAAACACAGTAAAAGAAACATACCATCACATTTTATGGGAGTCCAACCTTCAGGTAGATCACTATCTGAGTCACTGGAGCTATCCTCCTGAGTAACACTGAAATAACAAGAGATGCTTGTAAAACATGTATGCCTCCCAATGGCAGCCAGCCTGAAATTATTTTGTCAGTTCAAAGCCCATTTTGTCGGCTCAAAAGCCCAGTGATTGTTATGTATCTTGCCGACGTTAAACAAATCTTATCTTATGAATTCTGACCATGAAGTGTGACCTTGAACTACTGACCTCAAAATCAAAAACATAGTCAGATTGTAGACCTCATGATGATGAAAAAGTGTGTGAAGTTTCATAAGATTTGCTTGAACAGTTTTAAAACAATAGCCAATGTTATTTTTTTGTTAGAGTTTAAAATAAATTAAATCAAAGTTCAGATGATCAGATGTCAGGTAATAAGTAAAAAAAACAACCAACATTGATGGTGTAATGATATGTTAAGCCACCTGTGGCTAGTCTATGCATGCTGACCTTTGCTTATCTCTGTATCTCTCGTACTAGCCGCTTACAGCTTCAGTCTATATCAAATGTTAGAACTGTAACCACGTTCTTCGACTCTTGTATGCATCCTGCTTTAGATATTGGATCTAACAAACATTACAATGGAAAGGCCATGCTGTTTACCATTTCAAAATGAGATACCTTAAATTTTTATTTCCCAATTCCATAAAGGGCATAATTTTGTAAAAATGCCATACAAAGTTATTGCCCTTTTGACGGTGAACAAGTGTGTGAAGTTTCATAAGATTTGCCTGAATAGTAAAGAAGCAGTAGCCAACGTTAAATTTTCTGGACAACAACAACAACAATGTGGATGCCGAAGCTATGACAAAATCTCCATACTTTTTTCCTTCAAACAAAACAGACAACAGAGTTACAGATAATGTTGCGTACCCAATTATTAAAATCGTCATTTCTCCACCAAACCCTATACTGGGACCACTCTTTAGAATCGTCTCTTCGAGACGATTCTAAAGAGTGGTCACAGTATTGGGTTTGGTGGAGAAATAAAGGAGCTATTCTTGAAAATGTTTAAAATTACGCATGTTATCTGGACCTCTGAGACAAGCTAAAAGTCATCAAATAAGTAAGAATACTAGTCTATAATTATTTCTCACATGAATATTCATGAAATAAAGTGTTAAAACCACATTACCTGCTATTGCTGAGAGATCTGATAGTGTCACAGTCAGTTTGTGCCGACACACCTGTTGGTGATGGTATTGTCAGATCCAGCAATGAGCTGTCCCTAGAGTCCTCTCTGTCCATAGAAGGACTAGTACATGGCATACTATAAGGCACATTCATGTCTTCTATGCTGTCTCTAATACTACAGGATGTGTCTAGTGCGCTTGATTTATCCAATCTACTCATTTTAGCACTGTGATCCAACAATGTGCTGTCCCTGGAGTCCTCTCTGTCCATAGAAGGACTAGTACATGGCATGGTGTAAGGCACGTTTATGTCTTCTATGCTGTCTCTATCTACTACCCTTGTTTTATCAATTCTACTCTTTTTAGCACTGTTTAGTTTTGGTTTCTGACATCTTTTACCAACTCGACCTGGATGAGATGAAGATGATTTATCTAATCTGGTAAATGTTTGGTTTGCATCTGATTCATCGTCTAATGTAAAAGATTCTTTGCAATCAGATTCAGTTACTGACATACTTGTGCCAGGTAATGAGCTATCACTACATGTACCTGAGCTTCCTTTTGGACTTTTTGTGGTCCTCTTTCTGACCTTAGTAACACTCTTTTTGCATTGTTCTTTACTTTTGGTAAAAGATCTTTTGTCTTCCAACTTTGTTTCTATGCTTGTCTGTACCACATCACCGTTATCAAATAGTTTTGTAGAATTACTGAAAATTTTTGAACCATCTGAAAGCACATTTCCTTTTCTTGGACTCTTTCTTATATCTAAACCATCAGTTTCTTTCAAAATATTTCTTGGACTCTTTCTTTTATCTAAACCTTCAGTTTCTTTCAAACACGTTCTTGTTCTCTTTTCAACACCTGAACTACATGTGTCATTCAAATGCCGACTGGGATTCACTCTAACATCTAAACCATCTGCCTCTTTCAAAAGTTTCCTTTGTTTACTTTTCACACTTGAGTTCTCTGTTTTACTTGGACATCCTTGTTGTCTCTTTCTTATAACTGAATTACCTACATTTCCAAAGTTTTTTGATTCTGGAATACTTTCATGATTTGAGTCGTCAGTCTCCATCAAGGTTTTCCGTGGACTTCTTCTAACTGGATTTCCTCTCTTCATAGGCTCTCCATCTACCTCGTCAAAGTTATCAACTATATCAGACCTGCTTTCATGCTCCTCACTATCAATGCCATTACTGGCAACATCCATGGTGGTGTCATCACTTAATACATTCAGGCCTTCAGGTGAGTTTCTATTGTGCCAGCGTCTTTTCTGCTGGACTTGGTTACTGAGTTCTTTCAAGTCACACAGTTTATAATCCAAATGTGTTTCGCGTCTAGATTTTATTTTCATTTGAGAGTTATCCATTTTCAAAAGATTTTCTTTCTCATCTGGGCCAGGGTTACCATTACCTTAAAAACATATGAACATAATAATTTAATAAATGCAATGAGTATAGACCAAGACCAACCACCCCATCAGGAACATGGCACAAACAGTGTACATCCAGATCAGACACTATCAAAAACAGGCAATTGGTCAAGGTCTACTATATTTGTAGAACCCAACACATTATCATTATCTTAACAAACAGAACTCTTTTCCCTTCTATAGCTGGGGTCATCTTTGTCACATGCCACTTCCCTTGTAAAATTTATTTAAACCTTTTCCTCAATTCGAGGGCTTGGTGCAAAACTATTCTAACTCCTTCACTTTGTGAAGGAGTTAGAATAGTTTTGCACCAAGCCCTCGTGACATGTAAACTCTTCTTTTTGATGCCTTTGCAAAGAGATTAAACTCAAATCTAACAGCTCCAATGGGAACTGTTTGATCAGGGTCTGTTCTGTTTGCTTCTGAAATTATAATAGATATGACTCTACACTAGTTTTTACCAAAACCAAAACACCCCAGGGCACAAAATTTTCAAAATTTTCACTCATCCTGCAATATAGGCAAAGAAGGCAACCCAAAATACTCACTAGTCCTGCATTATAGACAAAGAAGAGAAAATAACATGCAGGACGAGCGGACGAGTGAATTTTTGTCCCCTGCACCCTGTGTACATATGCCATTATAAAAACAAAGCTAATAAGTATTCACGATGTCATTATTTCTGACATTGGTATTGAACAGGGAAAGGGTTAAAATTACATACTTTGTGTGTTTTTGGTTTGTTTGTATTTTCTTTAAAAACAAAGAGTGTTCGGAAGAACACATGTGTCACCTGCTCTCAACCGACACAAAAAGTGTTAATATGCTGGAGTGCGAAAATCAGAACAAGAGGGCCAGGATGGCCCTGATATCGCTCACCAGACAATCAGAGAAGAAGATTTTCAAAGTTTTTACTATTATGTTTGTATAGAAAACTGGCCACTCCTGAGGCGGGGCCAATTTTGACTCCAGGGGCATAATTTATACCTCTTTTGTAGAGGACCTGAACATGATGCTATGAACCAAATATGAAAGCTGAGAACCTTCCAGTTTCAGGGAAGAAGATTTTCAAAGTTTTCAATATATGTTTCTATTGAAAACAGGCCACCACTGGGGCGAGGCAGATTTTGACCCCAAGGGCATAATTTATATAACTTTTGTAGAGGACCTGAACATGATGCTATGTGCCAAATATGAAAGCTGAGAACCTTCCAGTTTCAGGAGAAGATTTTCAAAGTTTACAATATATGTTTCTATTGAAAACTGGCCACCCCTGGGGCGGGGCCAATTTTGACCCCAGAGGTATAATTTATGTAACTTTTGTAGAGGACCTACAGATGATGCTATGTGCCAAAGATGAAAGATGAGAACCCTGTTTCACTATATGTTTCTATTGAAAACTGGCCATCCCTAGGGTGGGGCCAATTTTGACCCCAGGGGCATAATTTATATAACTTTTGTAGAGGACCTGAACATGATGCTATGTGTCAAATATGAAAGCTGAGAACCTTCCAGTTTCAGAGGAGATTTTCAAAGTTTTCACTATATGTTTCTATTGAAAAAAGGCCATCCCTGGGGTGGGGCCAATTTTGACCCCAGGGGCATAATTTATATAACTTTTGTAGAGGACCTGAACATGATGCTATGTGCCAAATATGAAAGCTGAGAACCTTCCAGTTTCAGGAGAAGATTTTCAAAGTTTACAATATATGTTTCTATTGAAAACTGGCCACCCCTGGGGCGAGGCCAATTTTGATCCCAGAGGTATAATTTATGTAACTTTTGTAGAGGACCTACAGATGATGCTATGTGCCAAAGATGAAAGATGAGAACCCTGTAGATTCAGAGATTTTTAAAGGTTCAAATTGTTGACGCCGGACGATGGACACTGCACCTCGACGGACGACGGACATCAGGCGATCACAAAAGCTCACCCTGAGCACTTTGTGCTCTGGTGAGCTAAAAAGGGGAATAACTCAGAAAGTATTACATGCAGAGTGATGAACCTTAGTTACATCAATGGTCCTCAATGAGAGGAAAACACATGTGAAATTTGAAAGCTCTATAATTAGTTTAGAAATGACAGCCAAAAAAAAGAAAGTGTGACTGACAGACAGACAGATGGACAGACGGACAGACAGAAGACGGATAAGTGATCCCTAAGTGACACACTGCCTCTCGGCAGGTGACACAAAAATGACTTTCCCTTGCATTCTCTTTCCACATTGCCTAAAATGGTGCCTTATTTCTCCCAGAATTCAGAGGCCAGGCTCCTCCCTTTCTATATCATAGTAATTAGTTTATGACAAGAAGCCCTGACAATTTTTGTTAGTAAATTATTTCAGACAATGAGCCAAACTTCAAGTGTACACAGGGCATGTGCCATGGCTTATCTATTATAAGGAACATTACTTAAACAAAATACATGTCAGGGCAATAGCCCTTCATCAAAAGAGTGCTTGAATGAACACTTGTGTCACCTTCCAGCAGAAAGTCCAAGTGTGATGAAAAAAGTGACAAGATAGATACTGATAGACAGGTGACTGAGAAGTGACCCCTAAGTGTCATCTTTCCAAAGAAGGCAACACCAAAGAACAAGAGTACCGCATACGGTACATAATACGCCCACTTGCAAACTTTCTCTGATTCAACATGCCTTATAAGTGTTGACTTTTCTGTGCTTCAGATCTTGATTTCCATATTAAGGTGATACTATTTTTTAAAAAATTGAAGTGAATATCTTATTAAATAAAAAGTTACAGCTAATCCTCATATTTGCAGATTTTTGAAAAGTGCAACGGCCATAACTCTGTAAAGACAAACTGAATGAACCTCAAAATAAACTCAGCTTCAGATTTTGTTGCTTAAAACATTTCTGTTAAGTTTTCATTTATATCATTTTAATAGTTTTCCCAGAAAACAAGAGACAAACTAAAAGCTGACAGACAAACAAAGCAACAAACACACAAAGTTCAAGGACCATAATTTTAGAATAAAATGACTTACTAAAAACCCCGCAATATATGTGAAAATTCATATTAAGGTTTAACCATGTATAAAAAAATTGAAGTAAATATCATTTCAAATGAAAAAGTTATGGCCATCCTCATATATATTTGCATAGATTTCCATTATTTCTTTTTAAGTGCAAGGGCCATAACTCCGAAACGACAAATCAAATGAACCTCAGAATTGACTTAGCTTCAGGTCTTGATGCATTAAACATGTGTGTGAAGTTTCATTAATATCTGTCAAACTGTTTTCCCAGAAAACAGCGGACAAACTATATGCATATACTTGCATTATTTTTTAAGTAAAAGGGCCATAACTCTGAAACGAAAAATCAAATGAACCTCAGAATCGACTCAGCTTCAGATCTTGATGCATTAAACATTTGTGTGAAGTTTCATTAATATCTCTCAAATAGTTTTCCCAGAAAACAGTGGACAAACTATTTGCATGTATTTGCATTATATTTTAAGGACAAGGGCCATAACTCTGAAACGAAAAATCAAATGATCCCCAGAATCAACTCAGCTTCAGATCTTGATGCATTAAACATTTGTGTGAAGTTTCATTGATATCTCTCAAATAGTTTTCCCAGACAAGAGGGCCATGATGGCCCTGAAATCGCTCACCAGAGGGAAAGATTTTTAAAGTTTCAACTACATGTATGTTTCTAAACAAAACTGGACACCTGTTTTGTGGGATGTTATTTGACCCTTTCTCTGTATAATTATAATGGCAAGCTTTCTGGGATGATTTGCTTTATTATAAATATTTTTTAAGTCCAATACCGAACGTTTACCGAACGTTAACTTGGAAAGCATATAACGCACAAAAAATATGTGGAAAAGGTTCATTTTCCATTACATATTACTACGCATAACCTAACAACTCCTTGATATATTGCGTATTTAGAAACGAACGACAACTCTTGTAGGGCACGTTTCGTAACAAAACCAGTTCACACCTGAACGTTTCGAACCCCTTCAGAATTAGAGTACTGATGATTGTTTCAAAGCAGAAATTGTATAAAAATCGCGATTTCACAATTTATACAAACGGAATTGTTATGGAAATGGAAAATTAAAACTTGTTAACAATAACTGGTGATAATAACCATTGTGATAAATAGAGCATTTGCCTTAGTGATAAATAGAGCATTTGCTCCATAAGAGTAAATGTACTATTTATCACAATGGTTTCAAATCTACACAATTCTGAAATTTTCCTTTTCTCTATTTAACCCTTTTCCTCATATAAACATGTTTTCACGCATTTGCAAACAGAGTAGACCCAGATTTACCTCTTTGAATAAGCAGACAACATTTCTAACATATGACAACCCTATCACAGCTTAGCAGGACTTAACCAAAATTAGCACACAGTTTGAACTCAGATCTGACACATACCGGTATGTAACTTTATATGTGGTTTGTATATGAGTTAATTTACTCCTATGGAGCAAATGCTCTATTTATCACAATGGTTTGAAATCTACACAATTCTGAAATTTTCATCTTCTCTAATTAATGCTCCTTATCAGTAGATTTATTCAAAGAGGTAGGATCTGAAAAAAGCCTTTGTGATAAATAGAGCATTTGCTAACCATTGTGATAAATAGAGCAAAAGCTCCATAGGAGTAAATGTTCTATTTATCACAAAAGTTTCAAATCTACACAATTCTGAAATTTTCCTTTTCTATAATTAATGCTCCTTATCAGTAGATTTGTTCAAAGCGGTAGGATCTGAAAAAAGCCTTTGTGATAAATAGAGCATTTGCTCCATAGGAGTTAATGCTCTATTTATCACAATGGTTTCAAATCTACACAATTCTGAAATTTTCCTTTTCTCTAATTAATGCTCCTTATCAGTAGATTTATTCAAAGAGGTATAATAGTCACTTTATGAAACCATTGTGATAAATAGAGCATTTGCCTTTGTGATAAATAGAGCATTTGCTCCATAGGAGTAAATGCACTATTTATCACAATGGTTTCAAATCTAAACAATTCTGAAATTTTCATTTTTTATATATATATTTTTTCATATTAACCCTTTTCCTCATATAAACATGTTTTCACGCATTTGCAAATAGAGTAGACCCAGATTTACCTCTTTGAATAAGCAGACAACATTTCTAACAGATGACAACCCTATCACTGCTTAGCATGACTTGACCAAAATTAGCACACAGTTTGGATTCTGATCTGACACAGACCGGTATGTAACTTTATATGTGGTTTGTATATGAGTTAATTTACTCCTATAGAGGAAATGCTCTATTTATCACAATGGTTTGAAATCTATACGATTCTGAAATTTTCCTTATCAGTAGATTTATTCAAAGAGGTAGGATCTGAAAAAAGCCTTTGTGAGAAATAGAGCATTTGCCAACCATTGTGATAAATAGAGCAAAAGCTCCATAGGAATAAATTAATGTTCTATTTGTCACAATGGTGTCAAATCTACACAATTCTGAAATTTTCCTTTTCTATAATTAATGCTCCTTATCAGTAGATTTATTCAAAGAGGTAGGATCTGAAAAAAAGCCTTTGTGATAAATAGAGCATTTGCTCCATAGGCGTACATGCTCTATTTATCACCATGGTTTCAAATCTACACAATTCTGAAATTTTCCTTTTCTCTAATTAATGCTCCTTATCAGTAGATTTATTCAAAGAGGTAAAATAGTCACTTTATGAAACCATTGTGATAAATAGAGCATTTTCTCCATAGGAGTAAATGCTCTATATATCACAATGGTTTCAAATCTACACAATTCTGAAATTTTTCAAGAGGCAGATTCTGAAAATATCCTATGAGGGAATGGGTTAAAAACAGTGTGAGCAAACAGAGACTAATTCTGAAGCAGAGTTTTGACCAGGAACTTGACCTATTCAGTGATTATGCAACACAGATGGAGTGACCTCAATCCCTCTAGTTCAGAGGAACCTTTATAGTGTAAAATAATATTTTAAAGTATAACCAACAGGGCAGGGCCAATTTTAACCTCAGAACTATGATATTTACCAATGTCAATAAGGAATACTAAGTAAATCTATACACCAAATATCTAAGCTCTGTGACATGTAGTTTTTGACAAAAAGATTTTTGAAGTTTTCCCCATGCCTAACCTAAGTGAGCCCAGCATTCTGCTACTTGTACAGAAAACAACAGTCAGCTAGAAAAAACTGGCCACCCCTGGGACCGTGGCAGAGCCAATTTTGACTCCAGGGACATAATTTATATAACTTTTGTAGAGGACCTATAGGTGATGCTATGTGCCAAAGATGAAAGCTGAGAACCCTGTAGATTCAGAGGAGAAGACTTTTAAAGTTCAAATTGTTGACGACGCACACCACACGACGCACGACGCACACCGCACGACGCACGACAAACGCCGACAGACGACGGACATCAGGCGATCACAAAAGCTCACCCTGAGCACTTTGTGCTCTGGTGAGCTAAAAACAGCGGACAAACTATTTGCATGTATTTACATTATTTTTTAAGTAAAAGGGCCATAACTCCGAAACGACAAATCAAATGAACCTCAGAATCGACTCAGCTTCAGATCTTGATACATTAAACATTTGTGTGAAGTTTCATTAATATCTCTCATATAGTTTTCCCAGAAAACAGGGGACAAACTATTTATATTTTTTAAGGACAAGGGCCATAACTCAGAAACGAAAAATCAAATGAACCTCAGAATCAACTCAGCTTCAGATCTTGATACATTAAACATTTGTGTGAAGTTTCATTAATATCTGTCAAACAGTTTTCCGAGAAAACTGCGGACAAACAAAATGTTGACGGACGAACGAACGAACGGACAGGGCCACGCCAATATACGACCACCTTTATTAGGTGGGCGTATAAAAAGCTTTAAAATAGTAAACCCTTCCCTTCATATAATCATCTGATTGCCAATTTACAAACAGAGTAGACCCTGATCAGACCGCTTCTATATGAGTTGTCTGATCAGGGTCTGCTCGTTTTGCTTTATGAAATAATAAGAGATCTTACATTACAGTTTCTACTGTAATGGGACTAGTGAAAAACATGCAGCCAGACTGGGGCTTGAACCCGGGACCCCTCACTTACAGGGCGAGTGCTCTACCAACTGAGCTATCCGAAATGCTTACTGTTCTTCACCCAGTACCTGTACCCGGCCTGTTACACTACTCCCCCTTTATTCCTGAGGAACTCGCCGAAAACTCATGAGAAATCATGGGCATGCACAGGGTCCGATTCTCAAGTTGGACACCAACTGTAACAGGACTGGTGAAAAAACATGCAGCCAGACTGGGGCTTAAACCCCGGACCCCTTAACTTACAGTGTGAGTGCTCTACCAACTGAGCTATATGAAACGCTTACTATTCTTCACCCAGTACCCTGTTACACTACCAATAGCAAAACTTTATATGTACTTATGTGATTATAAAAAATTCAGATAATACATATTCATGATGCCATTATTTCTTACATGATTATTCAATAGGGAAAGGACTTATTTAAAAATCAGATGAAAAAAAAAAAAAAAAGTGTGGTGAATTAATACAATGGAAACAAAATTACAAACAGGCAGAACATGTACATTATTTGCAAGATATCAATGAACTGAAAGCAGCCATGTATCACTATTTCCAATACAAATACTGTATAACTGGTTATTTTTGCGGGTGCAAATTTTTGCGGTTTGGCGTCTAAAATGGTATCATTTATTTTTGCGATTTTAATATTTGCGGATTTATTGTCTCGGTCCCAGCAAAAATCTTATATGTTATATTGTTCTACCATTTTGGCCCCGAGAAGCTCTACCATTTAGGCCCCGAGAAGCTATTTATTTGCATTTCACACTCTAATTACTCGAACACAAAAGGATGGCAAACACCTACCTGTTAGATTGTCGGTCTCCTGGTGTCGCATGTTTTTCCACACTAAGAGGGTACATATCAATATAATTAATTGTTTAATTAGATGGCTTGTGTTAACACAGGCGTGCATATTTTTAGCGATTTTTTTTAAATAATGAGATAATAAAACATTAATGACTATTTCAAGAAATGAGTGTTACGTGCAGTAACTTCTTTTTTTTTAAAAATCGAGCTTGTTTGGAAAACCGGAAGTAGACATTGTGTTTATGTTCACTAATTTTTGTGCTAGATTTCACGACTTGTCATGTTTGTTTGTGATAACGTTTGATAATTGTGGATTTAAAATAAAGAATATTATACATCTCTCGCGTCGGCAAAGCCTCCCATAATGGCCCATTAGGATCTGGCAACCAAAGTCAAAAACTGTTATAAACATGTATATGTCGGTTTGCCGATAATGTGTCACCTGGCTCTTTTGTGTACTGCTGTATGGAATACACATGATAATCGTGTGCGTGTCAGCGGTGCGAAAAGTTAGGGGAAGTAACGTTGCTATGGAGCAACTAGGAGGAAAAATCTAACGAATATTTTGCGCATTTATTATTTGCGGCCGGACGGCATCCGCAAAATTCTGCAAATAATACGTTGCCGCAGAAATAACCAGTTATACGGTATATGGATAAGTCCTTTCAAACAAACATGTCTTTCAACAATCTTTTGAACTCAGGCTAACACCATTCACCTCTGTAACTTTACTTTCATTATGACATGCAGTCATTTCCTTATTTACAGCCAGCTCATGGCCATCAGCATATAACAACTTCATGGCACTGAATCGTCCAATGAAAATCATAAAATTGTAGTATTCTGTGATATTTTGACATATTTCCAAATAATATATCATTATGATATTCTGGAAAGAATGCTTGCCATTATTGCAGAAGAAGATACATTTCCAAACAAATCTTACTTTTTTGTTTCTAACATGCATATATACTGTTTCTAAATAGCACCAAAAACAACATAAAAAAGTGAAATAATTAAGTAAACTCTATCTATCTTTATATTTATATATAATGCCGGACTCCACTTGTCGTGTATTATCAGCATGAGGGGTTTGTGCATCATGCAGATTAAAAGCAAATTATAAAATAGCCTCAGCCGCTATTCGTACGGAAGTTCCGTAAGAATAGAAATAAGTACCGTATACGCTATTCGTACGGAAGTTATTCAAGAATTTAATACCTGTGGGTAATTAAATTAGGACATTCATTAAAGATTTTATATTATTTGAAATTGTTTATTCAATAAAGACATTAGTTATTATTTTAAATCGTTTGTGTTTGAATCTCCGTAGATGTGTTACTTTAATCCTTGTCGACTAATTAAGTCAGTTTGCAAATGAGGTCATTGATCTACAGTGCGATCCTTAATTATTTGTAATTAATTGGCTTAAAGGATTAAAACTGATTAATTACTGAATTACAATTGATGTGTTGCTTTATTCTTTGTCGACTAATTAAGTCTGTTTGCAAATGAGGTCACTGATCTACAGTGCTGGCCTTAAATCATTAAAACATAAGCTGGAAAATTCCAGGACTGGATAGAAAATGGCGGATATTCCAAAATTATCCACAGCTTACAAAATCTAATGTTTTCTTGCTGCAAAAATAGAGAAAAGTACAATTAAATACATGATATATTGGATAAAAACATAGTGTCATTGACTCCCGTACGAATAGCGTATACGGTACTTATTTCTATTCTTATGGAACTTCCGTACGAATAGTGGCTGGGGCTATTGCCAAAAAGAAAATTTGAAATAGTTTGCTGTGGTGTGTACCTGTCGGAAGGATAAAGGGTGCATGTGGCGGGTAATTCTCGTAGGTCTCTCTAGATAGGACGGCAAGGGTATAGCGACCAACCCATAGATGATTTTATAGAAGATAATGAGCAGTCCTAAGTCACGTCGGTCTTGTAAGGTCTGCCAACTCATGGTAAATTTATGGCGATAGGTGAATGGGGACACCAAATAAACCCTGAGTAGAAGATGCTATTATAATGTAAATTCAGTAGACTGTGTATGTGACAGAAGTGGAGGGGACCAAACAAAACCTTGGCAGGTAGTACTCCGATAAAATCTACGTACGAAAAGATAAAAGGCCGAACCCCCCGTTTTCGTAGTTCATATCCGTCGCAAGGTTTGAAACTTTGTGCAAGCAAAATTAACAATTAGTGCAATGCAAGAAATCCTTTGTGACAATATGCATGTCGTTAAACATGCCTGACATACTTCTTTTGCCAGCAATTTTTCAAAATCAAAGGTTCATTTTCACTTTTCATTGAATTTCATATTCCGCGGAACGCTTGCATTGTGAAGGGAGGTCACTCAGACTATCCCCAGAATCCGCACGTGAGTGCGGGATTTTTAATGCGGGATGATTCGATAAAATATAATTAGATCTATATAATTTATGGTTGTGGATGAATTAATGAAGGTTAAACAGGACTAATCTCTCCGATGCCCTCAATATAAATACTGTTCATACAATATGACAATTAACACCAACAAATGTTCAGTTCTTTCTATAACCAAGAAAAAAAACCCTATACACTTCAACTATACCTTACATGGACACACACTACAACACGATAAAATGACAAAATACCTAGGTTGCACTATCTCGAACGATTTAGATTGGGCAAATCATATAAACAACATTACAAGCAAAGCCAACAGAACACTTGGATTCCTTCAACGTAATCTTCACATATCTTCTAAAGAAATCAAAGAAAAAGCATTCTTAACACTTGTAAGACCACAACTTGAATATGCAAGCACCGTTTGGGATCCTTACCGAAAAGCACATATCAATAAAATTGATAAAGTACAGAGACGTGGAGCAAGATACGTCCTTGGAAGGTACAGGAACCGATCAAGTGTTGGAGATATGCTGAAACAACTAGAGTGGAAAGACCTCCAAACAAGAAGAAAAGAAGCTAGATTGAACATGTTTTACAAAATAGTAAATAGAGAAGTTAACATAAACCCTTCTAAATACCTTAATAAACCAACACGATCCACCAGATATGCCCAATCACACTCATACACAGTACAAACATCAACTTTAGACTCCAGGAAATGGTCTTTCTTTATACAAACAACTAAAGATTGGAACGCTCTACCACCTAGTACCGCAAATGCCTCGTCACTAGAGATATTTAAATCCCTCCTGGCTGAGCAAATCTGACTTATTTTTTCCAAAATGGGTTAGGGAGGGGAAGGGGGTTATAAGCGCAGACAAAAACTGGCAAAATACTCGGCAAGACGAGGGTGGCCAGAAAAATGGAAGAAGAAGAAGACACGTACAATAAACAAATAAAGAGCACAGTGATTAGATTGTTAGTGTATCAATTATATATGTACAGTACCCTTTACTAAATTATTATCTTTGCACACACCCAGAATAGTCCCGATTAGAAACTCCTGCATGAAGTGGTTGGCATGTGTCTGCTCTATTTGTTTATAATAGGTGAATATATATATTTTTTATGAAAAGCAAAATTTAGTTTTCACGAATATTCATGTTGCTTTTTCAAGCCACAACATTTTTTATCTTTCCATGAATTAAAAGTGAAATCAGGAGAAAAAGTGATCACATATAACACAAATAACATTTTTAACAACTACACGAATGATAAAAGCATGTTTTTGGTGTTCTTACCCTTCCTTCAGGTACATACTCCTTTACAAACAGTGTAGACACAGATCTTACACAAAGTGGATAAAGCAATACTACAGGGAGCGCCACACACAAAATGGTACGGTATTAAAACATTATCAGACATGAGACAAAGCAATTACAGGACAAAACGGGACAAAACGCACAGCACGACATAAACCATTTACCATAACAAAGTAGACCGTAGAGTGAACGCAGTAGTACTGCATTGAAGCGACCAGTCGCCAAAAAAGGCTACTGAGGGCTTAACCCATTCCCTCATATTGACAAATTTTGATGACTCTGTAAAAGTCACTTTGTGAAACCATTGTGTGCTCCTATAGGAGCAAATGCTCTATTTATCACAATGATTTCAAACTACAAAATTCTAAAATTTTCGTTTTCTCTAGTTAATACTCCTTTTCGGTAGATTTATTCAAAGAGGTTGTATCTAAAAATAGCATATGACGTAATGGGTTAAAGCAGGTTTGTGAATACCCAACCTAACGCTTATCCCACAATCACCCAAGTCAAAATGTAAAGCAACCCACCCCTTCCAGACAATCTCGCAACATGAGTAACGATGTCAAGACCAACTATTGTTTTCTTTCAAAGGGATAATACACCCATTGGTATAAATGTAGCGTAGATCATTATAGAGAATTAATGATACAAATGATGATGTGGTAATTCATTATAACATGTATATCTACTTGCAAATATAAAACTGTTAAATACACAGTGGAACAGGTAATAAACAGTAAGCCACAGCTCAACAAACACATTGAAAAGCTCTTTTATTAGAATTTATTACAAATTTTCAAACAGTTTATTCAAATCAAAATTTCAACGTGAACTCTAGGAACTTAATTCACACCGATTTGAATTATGTAGACATAGTCAGATTATTTAAATGCCGACATTTAAATACCTATTTAATACTGGTAATACAATAACTATTATACTTCATGTCACACATGTCTTTCTTAAACTTTTACTAAAGTACATGTATGGGTCTTGCAGGAAGCACCACATGCAAAACACACATCTGCCCGAACAGCACCATGACAGCAAACGTACACGCCTATCAAAAGACAAAAGAGAACACAAAGACATAGCAAACAAAAATTGGGGGGTGGGGGGTGGGGGTGGAAGTACCGCATTGGAGCGGTCAGTGACAAGTGTCATAGGGGGTTTAAACCGGTTAAGGAGTGCCCAACCTCACACTTATTCCATCCCAACCATAAAAGACAAACAGTGTAAATAAACGCATACCCTCTCCGATTAATCTACAATAACCACGATGGTAGATACAGTGGTAATTTGCATGTAAAACGAAACTGTAGAAAAAGTAATAAAGGGTACGACAACTATCTGATGCTTTTGCCGTTCACGGTTCAGTACATGTTACACTTAGAAAGTAGATATACCGTGACAGGGGCATATAATTTACTGGGCGAACGTCTCATTTAATCCAAAAAACAACAACACACGAAACTTTATTAAAGCCATAAGCAACACGGCGTTGAAAAAGTGCATGCACGCAGATATGAGTAAAATGAAACTAACATATCTTAGATGAAGGGATATACCGGTAAACGGGTAAAACTACGTGTTATCTCATCATTGTGACTGCAAGCAGTGGATAAAAGTACAAAAATGAGTCATGCAGGAAACACCACATACAGAACAAACAGTCGCCCGAACAGCAACACAAGGAAACAGCAAATGTACGTAACTATAAAAACAACAAGAGACGCACAAAGACAAAACAAACACACAATAGGGGGAAGATGGAAGCACCGCATTGGAACGGTCAGTGACAAAAGTCACTGGGGGGGGGGGGGTTAAACCGGTTTATGGGCGCCCAACCTCACACTTATTCCATCCCCACCCTAAAAGACAAACAGTGTAAATAAACGTATCCCCTCTCCGACTAATCTACAACAACCGCGACGGTAAATACAGTGGTAAAGTGCATGTATAACGAAAACATTTAAGTGAACAAACTGTATCCACCTATCGCTAGTGTACTCAATGATTGAGCTGCAAACAGAGTAACTGTAGAAAAGTAATAAAGGGTACGACAAAAACGAAATAGTACAGATATCCGACGTTCTCCTTCCATTTCTGGATTTAAGAGGTCGCCTTCATAGAGTACTAAACCTTTCTTAAAGTTAAGAGCAAAACTGTCAATGGTTTTCATGATTCTTGTTGTTTCTTGTATTTTATTTCACATTCAAAGTTCAAAATTTGAGCGAAGTAATTTATAATTTGTTGAATAAACTCTGATAAGATGAGATAATTCGAAAGCAAAAACAGCAATGCGAAAGGAGAAAATTGCAGAATTGGTTTTATTGAGTCTATTCATGAGCAGTAATTAAAAGTGCAACACTGCTCACGCCCCCTCGCATCAGCTTTTCGATCTTCAAAACTAAAAACACTGAACTTGATGATCACGATGGACCAGAATACTTGATTAGATGTACATAATAGATAAATACAGGAATCTATAAGAGCATGTGGTAGCTTAATGCAGCATAAAAGCAATGCAGAAAGCTCCTAGAGGAGCTTCAACATTATTTCGCCATGCATTAAGCTACCACCTGTCTTACAAACTAAGAACTAGACTTACTTCGATTGGTCACTGTATATGGTAAAACCTCTCTAAACTGGAAGCCTAGTAGAGAAGAATTTAGATACTTTCAGGCAGGTGGCAGCTTAATGCAGGATGAAAGTCATGCAGAAAGCTCCTAGATGACTTTCACCCTGCATTAAGCTTCCACCTGGCCCCAAGACCGATATTTATAATAAATTTTACGTCCGGTTTAGAGAGGTTTTACTGTATAGGTTTTTACAAGTATGACGTCATGTAGACAAAGTCGACATTGAAAGAATGAACGGCGTTCTGCTCTGTAGTACTTGTGAAAGATAGTGCGTGTGAACGAAGCGGAACACTGGGCACGAATCGCCGTGTCTCTGTAACTCCTTATATGGCAAATAATTGTCGTCTGCAAAAAATATTTTCTGCAGTAATTATCAAAGTCAATTTTTATTTCCATTTTTCTTCAAAACTACACTCAGTGTGTCAAATAATATATACCCTGACGAGACGCGGAGTTATTCGGCGTCTCATCTGGATCCAAACTGTATGCAATGGTTCTCATGTATTTGCCGCTAGCATGCAAGAGGTTTTGCATTCAGTCGTTGTTATATACAAAACTTTAAACGAAACTTGATTTCAAAGCATGTGTAATCTTAAAACATTGGCGTGGAATCTTGTGTAATAAAGGGAATGAAATCAGAAAATCTCCAAATTTTTGGTAAGTAATTATTTATAAAATAATTGAATAATCACAATATCAATGCCGATGTTCAATAAGCCTGTCTGTTATGCTCGTCTCACTTTCTAACTTATTTTACTACTTATCTTATTCAGTTCATCCGCCCGTCTGTTTCAACCTCTCTCGGTCTGTTTTCTCTTCTTTCGTATCCATCTGGTAAACAGTCTAGGCCTACCTGAAATTTTCGTTCTGTCAGTACAGTAAAGTCACGCTAATGCGACTGCATGATTTATTAACATAGGGGCCTATAAAAGCAGGAGGGCCAAAGTAATGCATAAGGAGCTTTCTGCATAACTTTTGTCCTGCATTAAGCTCCCACCTGTTTTAAAAATCCAGAATTATGCTTTTTTGAATGGTCTTATAAACTTAAATGAATGTCGTTAACCTATCTGTGCCCACGACCCCATATATGGGATGTAGTAATAATACACTGTCTACACTGTTTGCTGATACGAATTTCAATATAAAACAAAACGAAAATGAAAATTTAGGCCAGGCATCCCTTAGATAAAAAATGGACTAATCCAATATATAAACATGGAAGAACCCACTGGGGGCAAATGGGTTAAACAGCTGTGTGTGTGTGTGTGTGTGTGTGTGTGTGTGGGGGGGGGGGGGTAACGGTTATCTCTGACACTATTCACGACCTGACAGCGGCGCCGGATAATGCAAGGAAACCCGCTAGGGTCATTCTGAACCTGAAATTAACTGGACATCGCGATGTGCTTGAAATACAAGTAGGCCTATACTATCAAAGCGAAGTAAAAACCCAATACAAAAAAACAAAAAACAAAACAGACAAGCGTGCGAACGAACGACAGACATACAGAATGACAGTCAGTAGGACAGACAGACGGACAGTAAGACAGATAGTCAGATGAACAGACAGACAGTAGGACAGACAGACAGTAGGACAGTAGAACAGACTGACGGACAGTAGGGCAGTAAGACAGTAGGACAGACTGACGGACAGCCAGATAGTAGGACAGACAGACAGACGAATGGACTCTTTTACTGAAGGGACCTTTTGTAAATATTTTTTGAAGTCTTCAAACTTTGCAAATCCAGATCAGAAGATCAGAGAGTTCCTTCTTATTTGGATCTTCACTGTAAGGATCACTAATCGCAAATGGTTTACATAGTTTAGAAACGTGTTATTCGAATATTTTTCTATTTCGAATTATTAGTAGAAAGTATTAGTAGAAAGGCGTATTTATGGAGTAAAGGGTGAACCCTTTCCCTGTTCTATGTTTATTTCAAATTTCAATATGTACAATGGACAAGATTATATAATTTTATGTTATGCAATTTTATGCAATATGGGAGGTGGAACATTGTAGTCATTTTAGAAACTAAATAAACAGATTTTTCAAATTCCGTTAGCAAACAGAGCAGACCCTGGTCAGACGGCTTCAATAGGAGCCGTCTGATCTGGGTCTACTCTGTTTGCAAATGCGTGAAAATGCGTTTATATGAGGGAAAGGGTTAAAGAATCACCTGCTTTACAGACTCGTATGTTGATAAATTATATGGTCGTGTTAGCGAGACTTTACTCGATTCATTTGACAGCGAAATGATAAGTATCTAATTTCTTAATCAATTTGAAAATAGTGTCAGTAAAGATTTCTTTATGGAAATACTGTAGACCCAGAGGACAGATCTGAATTGACATGAAGCTTCCATATATGACATAACATGAGTTGTTTGTTTTACCGATTGGGACATGGCTGTTGATTTTGATCTACACTGATTCTTACGAGGGCTTCCGTAGATTCTAGATGCTAGTGTTTGTTTGTTTCCCATGACAACGGCCTACTATACCTTGCAAGTACAGTACACCTTTTCTTAAACGACCTTATATTGATTGGACACAGGAATCTTAAACAAGGCAGGTGGTTGCTTAATACAGTGCAAAAGTAATGCAGAAAGCCCATATATAATATTTCTTTATTACTTTTGACCTGCAATAAGCTAACGCATGCCTCACAGACATATAATTAAAATTAACATTTTCCTTCGTAAACACTTTTTTACGCATTTGTAAACAGAGAAGTAGACCAAGACCATACGACTCCTATAGGAGCTATCTAATCAGGATCTACTCTGTTTGCTCATATCATGATATAGATCTGATTCTGCAGTTTTTGTCAAAGCAACAAATGCCCTTGAAACATTTAAAATATAAAACTTCAGCTAACAAATATTCATGACGTCAGTATTTCTTACATGAATATTGAACAGGGAAATGGTTAACCTTTGCCCTAATGTAAACGCATTTTCGCGCATAGATCTGCAAACAGAGTAGACCCAGATCAGACGGCTCCTATAGGAGCCGTCTGATCAGGGTCTGCTCTGTTTGGTTATGGTGCAATATAGATCTGATTCTACAGCTTCTGCCAGAGCCAAACTCTCCTGTGTTCATATGCCATTATGAAAAATAATCTTATTAATATTCATGACGTCTTATTTATTACATGAATATACAACAGGGAGATGCTTAAGCCAGGTTCCACTGTAGCTATTGAACCAACACTATATTGATAACGCGCTAATCCGCTGCGTTTGCAGGTGCATATTCATCTGCACGTCGTCACAAATGCATCAAATTAACTTTTAACATATACCCCGCTATGAAAACATAATAATATCTTCTCAAATTTGGATGTGGTACGATTTTGTCCACTTCCGATTCGATCAAACTTTTGAGAAACTATTGACCGAGTGTCAAACGTATTGGATCCTGGTGAAACACCGTGTAATTCATCTGGGTCCAAACTGTTCACAACTAAGAGCAAAGTCGCGCTTGGCAATATAAAGATTAAGCATCTGTTTCTAATCAGATGTTTTCTCTTGACCAACCCTGCCTAATTCATATTCAGTAAATTTTGCATAAGTTAAATGTATTTTCAATCAATAAATCGATACAGACCATTACATCTCGGTCCGGCAGTTAACCCTTAAAGACCGGGAACGGATTATACTTATACATTTGCAAACAGTGTAGACCCAGATCAAAGGGCTCCCGAGGGAGCCCTTTGATCAGGGTCTGCACTGTTTGTAATACAACTCAATTTTTCAGTGATAAGTTTTGATACAACTTTTTGTTTAATTAATATTCAAAAAAAGGAGGAGTCAGTTTTAATTATTCAGCATATTAAGCGTTAATCTGTTAATCGCGCTGTAGACATCAATACGGATTTAATCTGGTGCACATTCTAATTCAATTGAAAATATACCTCTTCATTTGAATTTATATGATGTAGGAATACATCCTAAGAGCGAATAATATATCACTCTCTGTAGTTCGAGGATTTGTAGCTTGGATATCTAGGTTTTGTTTACCATCCTTTTGAAAATATTTGTTGTGGGCTGCACGTAAAAAAGGAATAAGCGGATTAACACTTTACCTGACAGGGGCGTCTTTGCAAACAGAGTAGACCCAGATCAGACGGCTCCTATAGGAGCCGTCTGATCAGGGTCTGCCCCGTTTGCTTATGGAAATATATAGGTCTGATTCTACAGTTTCTGTCATGACCAGAAATGCATGGCTTTATATGCTGTTATAAAAATAATTTCAATTAATTTTCATGATGACATTATTTCTTTAATGCATATTTATGAGGTAAAAACTTAATGTCTTGAAACCGTGTGTGTTGTAGTTACGTGGGATGAATTACATGTTGCAAACACCCGACATAACGCACTGGCTCCTTTGAGTGCATTTTCAGGCATTAGATTAAACAGTGCGGATATATATAGTGTTTTCAGTCTTGCAGCTAAGATACAAGTAGGTGCCATATTGTTGGAACATTTAACCCATTTCGGCGCCACATTTCTAATTGTCGTCTGCACTCCAATTTTTTTGTTAAATCATTTTGTACAATAAGGAAATGAGATAAATAAATGCAAATTTCAAAGGAATAAAGCACATACATGTATATAGAAATCGAGAATGAGACAAAAAGTGAAGTCCCTGATCAGACGCCGCCTTGAAAAGGCGGCGTCTGATCTGGGACTGCACTATTTGTCGTTGTGCATTTATGCGACATTGGCGGTAAAAGGTTTAAACGTCGCAGTCACTATTTAAACCCCTTGAATGCGGGACATGTATGCAAACAATGTAGACCAAGATCAGATGGCCCATAGAGGATCCATCTGATCAGGGTCGGCACTGTTTGTCTTTCCCAATCCTCTACCAAGTTTAAGCATTTCATACTAAGTGGATTCTATTGTAAACCCACTCCCCCATAGGCTATTTTTAGATCCTACAACTTTGAATAAATCTACCGAAAAGGAGCATTAATTAGAGAAAAGGAAAAGTTCAGAATTGTGTAGTTTTGAAACCATTGTGATAAATAGAGCATTTGCTCCTATGGAGCAAATGCTCTATTTATCGCAATGGTTTCAAGAAATGACTTTTAACAAGGCGTAGAAAGGCGTATTTATGGAGGAAAAGGTTAATTAAAAACTGATAGGCTATTCCATTCCGAAATATAGCGTTGAAATGGTTAACTGTTTCCCTCATATAAACGCCTTTTCACGGCTTTGCAAACATAGTAGACCCAGATCAGACGGAACCGTCTGATCAGGGCCTGCTCTATTTGCTTATGGCGTGATATAGATCTGATTATCAAGTTTTCTGTATCCAAACATTTAAGTCCTTTCGGCGCCAAATAAATTTAATTTGTTAATATTGTCGTCTGCTTTGGATTTCAAAAAGGCGTTTTCATAATTTCTTTACAAAAAATAACCAGTGTCAAACAGTTTGAATCCTGATGAGATGCCGAGTTACTCGGCGTCTCTTCTGGATCCAAACTGTTTGCAAAAGTTATTGCGGATTCGTCTAAGACGGGGAAAGAGTTAACACTGTGCTCGAACGTTCTTTGTTAAAAAACGCAATCGAGCTTCATTGCATCTGAAAAAAATACCACATCACCAATTTAATTTCTCTGATATACAAACATTTACGCACATTTCAGTCTAGAAGAAAGTGAAAAAAAATATTGTACGATATGACTGTGTCAGTCTTTAACAAACTACTGTGAAAACTATAAGTTGGAGACCATCAGGGGAAAGACAAAGGCATGGGTTGTGGTGGATCCAAGCCAGAACCAGTGGACCAGCCGGATGACATTGATTACGTACGTATGCGCATGTTCGAGTCAAGAGACATTTTGCTAACACCGTGACGTAGATACGTCAATTGACCCTTTCCCTGTTCTATATTTAATCTAAATTTCAATACCTACTGGTAATGGACAAAATAGTTAAAATGAAATATGGAATATTGTAGTCATTTTAGAAACTAAAGAAACATATCTATCAAATTCCAATTGCAAACAGAGCAGACCCTGATCAGCCGTCTGGTCTGGGTATGCTCTGTTTGCAAATGCATGAAAAGGCGTTTATATGAAGGAGAGGGTTAAATGTCAGCATTGTCGTCTGCTGGACCCATTTCGTCTGCTTTTAGAGTGGGGGCCTGTTCAATTTCTTATTAAAAGATAAATAGAGTGTCAAACAGTTTGGATCCTGATAAGAGGCTGAGTTACTCGGCGTCTCATCTGGATCCAAACTATTTACATATGATATGGTTAGATTAAACTTTTTCGTATCGGTCTTTTATTTCTCCACTACCCTCAATATTGTGACGACTCTTTATGATCTGGTGGAGAGATGGCGATTTTGCAATACAATGTATTTGAACACTCGCCCTTACGTATGATTCAGAAACATTAATCATTTAATTTATAAATATTCATGTAAGATATAATGTATGAAAGAATATTAATTCGCATAGTCTTTATGATGGCGCATTTTTACGAGGCGCATTAATTACATTATTTTTGTATGATGAAACGTGTATTTTTGGTCATAGCGCTGAAGTATCAGATAGCAAAAGCACGACTGGTCCTTATTAATCCAACAGTAGCTATCTGATATTGCTCTACTCTGTTTGCAAAGACGTTGAATGGCGTATGTATGGAATTACGGGTTAACCCATACCCTCCTAGGATCATTAACAAGAGAAAAGGAAAAGAATAGAATTGTGTAGTTTTGAAATCATTGTGATCAATAGAGCATTTGCTCCTATGGAGCAAATACTCTATTGATCACAATGGTTTCTAAAAGTGACGTTTACGGAGGCGCCAAAATGCGTTACTAGGAGGGAATGTGTTAAGGTAGAATCATAAACGACATTTTGCACGTTCTACTTGTGTACTTATAGAGGAATGTCCAGGACGACGATGACGACTACCCGCCGCCGTACATCCCCGAGAGGTCACGTGACGATGTGTATGACCCCGAGGTAGCCGATAGCATACAGACGAACATCGACAATGTACGTTAGATATACCACATCACTAACACAGTATTTATATACAGTAAACCCCCTCTAAACGTCTGAACCGGACGTTAAATTTAGTATAGATGTCGGTTTTGGAGACAGTTGCAGCTTAATGCAGGGTGAAAGTAATGCAAAAACCCATCTAGGAGCTTTTTGCATGACTTTCACCCTGCATTAAGCAACCAACTGCCTAAAAGTATTTAAATTATTCTCTACTAGAATTTCGGTTTAGAGGTAACTTGGTATATATATACAGCAGACACCAGTACACACTTATACTATAATAACACATACACTATAGTCAGAGGTCCAGATAAGATGAGTGAATTAAATCATTTTCATTGCCATCTTTATTTCTCCACCTAACCCTATGTTGTGTCAACTCTTTAGAATCGTCTCGAAGAGGCGATTCTAATGAGTGGTCAAAACATAGGGTTTGGTGGTGAATGGACGATTTTAGTACATGTATTTGAATGCGCACCTGTATTAGATGGCCCTGTATAGTGATAGATTTACATGAAAGTTTCCTTCAGGGTAATTGGGTCTTTGCTTGCCCAATCATTTTGTCGTTTCTTTTCCGATTCGAATAAATGATTCAGATTTGATGATGATGGTGGTGATGATGTTGTTGATGATGATAATGATGATGATGATGATGATGATGATGTTGATGTTGTTGATGATGATGATGGCGGCGGTGTTAGTAATATTGCCGCCATTACTTTGTTTGAATCGTGAATATTGAAATGCAAGAATGTGTATTGAATGCTGACTGCCAGTAATAAAACTGAAACTGAACTGAAAAACTGAACTGTTTTTGTGAGGGTGATAAATGTTGTACTCTCCATGCAAGAATGTTGAACTTTACCCCAATGTCATTAGTACTAGTCCAGCCAAGCTCCATATACTTGTCTACCACCATACAAACCAGTGTCTGCTTATAGTCTATGATCCCATTATATGAATCGATAGCATGCACCTATGATAAAAAAAAATCTGAAATTGAATGTCGCTGTCAGGGGAGCATTGGCATCCGCTTAGAGTGTTCTTGTTCCTATTTATGTCTGTCATCAAGTTTGCAAACTCAAAATGGTACTTATTCAGTTTTCACTGTTCACTGACCGTGTCCCATAGTTATAAAATTATCGATTGAGTGTGATACCATTCTCAAACGCATGTTTGGCCAGATTTCAGACTTTTGTGTGGAACTCAACATTTTATCAATAAAATACCGGAGAATGTATTATGAAAGTTTAAAACCCGGGGCCATGTATTTCAGATACCGAGTGGGACGGATTCCAGGTATTCTACACTGCTAAAACATCTTTCTGAGGGGCTGACGAAGGAGGTTCAACGCGTCACTGGTATGCTCGGGGCTGCAGAAAAATATTCTGAAATAGTCAAATGCTATTTGGTGGTGGTGGTGGTGGTGGTTGGCACAAAGGAGGCAATGTTTTATCTTAGCCTGTTCAGCAAAATCATTTTAACCCATCTCTCCTATTGACGCCTTTTTGCGCCTCTGTGAAACTATTGTGATAAATAGAGCATTTGCTCCATAGGAGCAAATGCTCTATTTATCACAATGGTTTCTAAACTATACAATTCTAAAAGTCTCCTTTTCTATAGTTAATGCTGCTTTTCAGTAGAATAATTCAAATAAGTTCGGTCTAAATATACAAAGGAGGGAATGCGTTAACACATTTTTTCACAAAGTATAGTTTAAAACTTCAAGCTATAATTTGTTTGTCTACCAAAATGCATTCAGGGTGTCAATCAGTTTTTGGATTTTGGCGAGAATGTCGAGTTACTCGGACATCATCTGGATCCAAACTGTTTGCCAAAGGGCAATCATGGATCCACCGGCAACAGGCTGGAGGTTAAACCCATTCCCTTATAGGCTATTTTTAGATCCAACCACTTTGAATAAATCTACCAAAAAGGAGCATTAACTAGAGAAAAGGATTTTTTTTAGAATTTTGTAGTTTGAAAACCATAGTGATAAATAGAGCATTTGCCTCCTGTAGGAGCAAATGCTCTATTTATCACAATGGTTTCAAAAAGTGACTTTTCCAGAGGCATAGAAGGGCGTATTTATGGAGGAAAGGGTTAAATTACAATATATTCTCTTTAAAGCGACCAAGGCTGAGTTACTCGGCGTCTCATCTGGATCCAAACTATTTACATATGATATGGTTAGATTAAACTTTTTCGTATCGGTCTTTTATTTCTCCACTACCCTCAATATTGTGACGACTCTTTATGATCTGGTGGAGAGATGGCGATTTTGCAATACAATGTATTTGAACACTCGCCCTTACGTATGATTCAGAAACATTAATCATTTAATTTATAAATATTCATGTAAGATATAATGTATGAAAGAATATTAATTCGCATAGTCTTTATGATGGCGCATTTTTACGAGGCGCATTAATTACATTATTTTTGTATGATGAAACGTGTATTTTTGGTCATAGCGCTGAAGTATCAGATAGCAAAAGCACGACTGGTCCTTATTAATCCAACAGTAGCTATCTGATATTGCTCTACTCTGTTTGCAAAGACGTTGAATGGCGTATGTATGGAATTACGGGTTAACCCATACCCTCCTAGGATCATTAACAAGAGAAAAGGAAAAGAATAGAATTGTGTAGTTTTGAAATCATTGTGATCAATAGAGCATTTGCTCCTATGGAGCAAATACTCTATTGATCACAATGGTTTCTAAAAGTGACGTTTACGGAGGCGCCAAAATGCGTTACTAGGAGGGAATGTGTTAAGGTAGAATCATAAACGACATTTTGCACGTTCTACTTGTGTACTTATAGAGGAATGTCCAGGACGACGATGACGACTACCCGCCGCCGTACATCCCCGAGAGGTCACGTGACGATGTGTATGACCCCGAGGTAGCCGATAGCATACAGACGAACATCGACAATGTACGTTAGATATACCACATCACTAACACAGTATTTATATACAGTAAACCCCCTCTAAACGTCTGAACCGGACGTTAAATTTAGTATAGATGTCGGTTTTGGAGACAGTTGCAGCTTAATGCAGGGTGAAAGTAATGCAAAAACCCATCTAGGAGCTTTTTGCATGACTTTCACCCTGCATTAAGCAACCAACTGCCTAAAAGTATTTAAATTATTCTCTACTAGAATTTCGGTTTAGAGGTAACTTGGTATATATATACAGCAGACACCAGTACACACTTATACTATAATAACACATACACTATAGTCAGAGGTCCAGATAAGATGAGTGAATTAAATCATTTTCATTGCCATCTTTATTTCTCTACCTAACCCTATGTTGTGTCAACTCTTTAGAATCGTCTCGAAGAGGCGATTCTAATGAGTGGTCAAAACATAGGGTTTGGTGGTGAATGGACGATTTTAGTACATGTATTTGAATGCGCACCTGTATTAGATGGCCCTGTATAGTGATAGATTTACATGAAAGTTTCCTTCAGGGTAATTGGGTCTTTGCTTGCCCAATCATTTTGTCGTTTCTTTTCCGATTCGAATAAATGATTCAGATTTGATGATGATGGTGGTGATGATGTTGTTGATGATGATAATGATGATGATGATGATGATGATGATGTTGATGTTGTTGATGATGATGATGGCGGCGGTGTTAGTAATATTGCCGCCATTACTTTGTTTGAATCGTGAATATTGAAATGCAAGAATGTGTATTGAATGCTGACTGCCAGTAATAAAACTGAAACTGAACTGAAAAACTGAACTGTTTTTGTGAGGGTGATAAATGTTGTACTCTCCATGCAAGAATGTTGAACTTTACCCCAATGTCATTAGTACTAGTCCAGCCAAGCTCCATATACTTGTCTACCACCATACAAACCAGTGTCTGCTTATAGTCTATGATCCCATTATATGAATCGATAGCATGCACCTATGATAAAAAAAAATCTGAAATTGAATGTCGCTGTCAGGGGAGCATTGGCATCCGCTTAGAGTGTTCTTGTTCTTATTTATGTCTGTCATCAAGTTTGCAAACTCAAAATGGTACTTATTCAGTTTTCACTGTTCACTGACCGTGTCCCATAGTTATAAAATTATCGATTGAGTGTGATACCATTCTCAAACGCATGTTTGGCCAGATTTCAGACTTTTGTGTGGAACTCAACATTTTATCAATAAAATACCGGAGAATGTATTATGAAAGTTTAAAACCCGGGGCCATGTATTTCAGATACCGAGTGGGACGGATTCCAGGTATTCTACACTGCTAAAACATCTTTCTGAGGGGCTGACGAAGGAGGTTCAACGCGTCACTGGTATGCTCGGGGCTGCAGAAAAATATTCTGAAATAGTCAAACTCTATTTGGTGGTGGTGGTTGGGACAAAGGAGGCAATGTTTTATCTTAGCCTGTTCAGCAAAATCATTTTAACCCATCTCTCCTATTGTCGCCTTTTTGCGCCTCTGTGAAACCATTGTGCTAAATAGAGCATTTGCTCCATAGGAGCAAATGCTCTATTTATCACAATGGTTTCTAAACTATACAATTCTAAAAGTCTCCTTTTCTATAGTTAATGCTCCTTTTCAGTAGAATGATTCAAATAGGTTCGGTCTAAAATATACAAAGGAGGGAATGCGTTAACACATTTTTTCACAAAGTATAGTTTAAAACTTCAAGCTATAATTTGTTTGTCTACCAAAATGCATTCAGGGTGTCAATCAGTTTTTGGATTTTGGCGAGAATGCCGAGTTACTCGGCACATCATCTGGATCCAAACTGTTTGCAAAGGCAATCATGGATCCACCGGCAACAGGCTGGAGGTTAACCCATTCCCTTATAGGCTATTTTTAGATCCAACCACTTTGAATAAATCTACCAAAAAGGAGCATTAACTAGAGAAAAGGAATTTTTTTAGAATTTTGTAGTTTGAAACCATAGTGATAAATAGAGCATTTGCTCCTGTAGGAGCAAATGCTCTATTTATCACAATGGTTTCAAAAAGTGACTTTTCCAGAGACATAGAAAGGCGTATTTATGGAGGAAAGGGTTAAATTACAATATATTCTCTTTAAAGCGACCACATGATCTGGGTCTAGTCTGTTTTCAAATGTATATGAAGAAACTATCTAGTTAACCTTTAATCTGCTGAGCAAATTATTCTTGCATAATTTTTCAGCCACTACATTTTCAAAAGCTATAAACGGTTTGTCTACCAAAATACAATCAAAATGGCAAACATTTGGATCCTGATGAAACGCAGAGTTACCCGGCCTCTCATCTGGATCTAAATTGTTTGCATAGGTATAATCAGTCATCGGCCCGCAGCAGGCTAAAGTCTGATATCGATCACAGGTGCCCTTAGCATGATATGTCTCCGCAACAACAACAATATATATTTTTAATAGCATGCCATAAGTATCTAAATCATACCAAAAATAAGTTTTCTGACCCAACCAAAAAAAAAATATGAAAAAAGTTGCTCTATATAATACATGTGTAGATATATAGAGCAGGTGTGTTCGCGGAAAAAAAATTCCTTGTTTTGTTTGGTTGGGTCAGAAAACTATCTTTTGGTATGTTTTAGATACTTATGACATGTGATTAAAAATAATGTATTTGTGATGGAGTTGTTGTTGAGACATAGCATGCGAAGGGCACCTGTGATATCGATAACTAACTAGACTTGTTATCAGTGGTTTTAGTAAGAGGCTTTACTGTACAATCAGCTCTGCCGAGTATCTAATGAATATTCATGTAAGAAAATTATTTATTAATATGACATCAGAATATTTATTATATGAATCTTAACTCATTCCCTCCTAGACTATATTTAGACCCAACCTCTTTGAATAAATCTACCAAAAAGGAGCATTAACTACAGAAAAGGAGAATTTTAATATAATAATTATTGTGTAGTCTTGAAACTATTGTGATAAATATATCCTATGGGGCAAATGCTCTATTCATCACAATGGTTTCAAATTGTGACTTCAACAGAGACGTCAAAATGCATCTCTAGGAGGGAATATGTTAATGACATATGAACACATTAATTTTGACCATTGCGGACATTATAGAATTATATACATGTGTATATATGTTTCCATAAGCAAAAAGAACTGATCTTGATCAGAATGCGCCTACACGAATCGACTAATCTGAATCTACTCTGTTTGCAAATGCGTTACAATGCATATATATGTGGTAAATGGTTAAATTGTATGTTCAAGGTATGTACACATTTTCGCTGCAGCTATTTATCTGTGGATGAAGTCCCAGAATTATGAGGACGAGTCCCTGGACACAGAGAACCCGGGAGACACTCCCCGGGGGTACATGAAAATGATCAAGGACGGGGAAGGGGATCTTACAACGTTCTTTACAATTTTATGCAGGTAGGTTAGGTTATCACAGCACAGTAAAACACCGCTTAACCTGACGATCAAATTAGAATCATTACATGTCTTAACCCATTCCCTCATAGGCCATTTTTAGAAACAACCTCTTTGAATAAATCTACCGAAAAGGAGCATTAACTAGAGAAAAGGAAACTTTTAGAATTTTGTAGTTTGAAACCATTGTGATAAATAAAGCATTTGCTCCTATATGAGCAAATGCTCTATTTATCACAATGGTTTCACAAAGTGACTTTTACAGAGTCGTCAAAAGTCGTCAATATGAGGGAATGGGTTAATTACAGGTGGTAGCTTAATGCAGGATGAAAGCCATGCAGAAAACTCCCTCGGAAAGCGACCTGCCTAAAACGATACAAATTATTCTTTATTTAAATTCCGGGATAGAGAGGGTTTCTTGTGGATGATTACGCATGCGCAATGAGTGTCATTTGGATGCAGGGTACTGTACAATAGAACCTTTCTGAAGCGGCCAACAAAAAGAGGTATAATTATTGGTCTGTAAGGCAGGCGGTAGTTTAACCCATTACCTCATAGGCTATTTTTAGATCCAACCACTTTGAGCAAATCTACCGAAAAGGAGCATTAAATAGAGAAAAGGAAACTTTTAAGAATTCTGTAGTTTGAAACCATTGTGATAAATAGAGCATTTGCAATATGTTTATTTTCATATGCTTCCTCATGTATTACCTTTACTTGTTTTACGTTTTCCCGTTCATTTGAAAGTTTATTAACTCTTCACTTCATAGATTCGCCTTTTAATGCATAAATTTGCAGTATAAACCCAAACCAGACGGGCCCTGCATGAGTCGTTTGATCAGGGTCTGCTCTGTTCGCTTATTGAATTATATAGACCCTGGTTCTACAGTTTGTCATTATAAAAAAATATCTAATTAAGCCTTTCCTCCATAACTACGCCTTTCTACGCCTCTGTAAAAGTCACCTGTTGAAACCATTGTGATAAATAGAGCATTTGGTCCTATAGGAGCAAATGCTCTATTTATCACAATGGTTTTAACTTACAAAATTCTAAAAAATTTCCTTTTCTCTGATTAATGCTCATTTTCGATAGATTTATTCTAAGAGGTTGTATCTAAAAATAGCCTATGGGGTAAAGGGTTAATATCCATGATATCATTACTTCCGATATGTATATTCATGAGGTAAATTGTTAACTTAACTAGGCGTTCCAATATACCATGCATCATACTACACGGGATCGGCAAGAACGACCGATATTTTATCGGGAAGCCGGAGAACAAGCTAAAGACAAAGTGGGTGACAGTGTACGCGGACGATGAGTGGAGGCTGGTGCACGTGAAATGGGCAATAAAAGGCGCCAAAGACGGCAACCAGAACGACAGGAATCCAGAAGTAAATACACACTCTATTTTTTAATACATTATTTATCACATGATGATGTGCATGCATACATTTTTAGCTCGTCTGTTTTTAGAAGAAAAAAACCCACTATATATTATCGTAACTCCGGCGTCAGCGTTGTCGTACGTCTTCATCTGGAAACTTTAACACTGGCCATTACTTCTTTACTATTTATTCAAAATCTTACGAAATTTCACACACTTGTTCATCGTCACAAGGGCTACAATTAAATAGACGAGCGTTGGCACCCGCACGTGGTACTCGTGTTTATTGGCCACCGCAGTTCACGCTTTTCGCCGCACATTGATTGCGCCAAAAATGGGTGATCTGTTGACCTGAAATATATGCAGAAGTCCGCGGTCAGAAAATTTGCACAATATATATTTATTTGTTAATGCATACATACCACAGGGGGCCATTTCGTGGGTCTACATGGTCTAAAAGGTCAAAAATATAACACTAAATCGACCCAATCATTTTTTTGGACCTTTTAGACCATGTAGACCCACGAAATGGCCCCCTGTGATACATACCGCTTGCATTGAACTATTTCCCTGGCCCTGGACTCGTATGGACTGCTGCATCCAGAATCTTCTGTCGTATACAGATTAGGTATCAACTCCAAAACAGTGTCTAACAAAAATATCACACTACAGGAGAGACAATTCTAAAGAGCGGTCACAGTATAGTGTTTGGTGGAGAAATGACGAATTAAGTACAGTAGGCCCTAAAACCCCTCTATAACGGCCACTAGATTACATCCAAGTATTTTGTGTTAAATGCAGGTGGCTGCTTAAAGGAAGGTGAAAGTAAAACAGAACGCTCCTACAGGAGCGTTCTGTTTTACTTTCACCTTGCTTTAAGCAGCCACCTGTCCTAAATACCAGCTAATTAACTCAATTTACTGGTCGTTATAGAGAGGCTTTACTGTACTTGAGTATGCACCTTTATCTGTAGCTCAGTTAAGTATGAATAACTGTTCTGCAAGAGATTTAAAATTTGAAATTTGAGTATAAACATAAATACATTTTACTAGTTACATGTACATTTTTCTGAGAAAAAAGTCTGTTCCCTAGCTCTTTGCTGATTTGAATATGTTATTGATTCTTAATTCTATTTAGGTATATACAGTAAAACCCTGCTAATGCTAATAATTTTGGGTGCTAGATGCAGATGGTAGCTTAATGCAGGACAAAAGTAATGCAGAAATATCCTAGAGGAGCTTTCTGCATTACCTTTGTCCTGCATTAAGCAACCACCTGCTTATAAAGACACCCGTGTTTATTCATTAAGTGGTTGCATTAGAGGGATTCTACTGTATTACTGGTACAGTAAAGTCTCACTAATCCGACTACTTCATTCTTTAACCCTTTCCTTCATATACACACCGTTTCATGCCTTTACAAACAGGGTAGGCCCAGATGAGCCGTCTGATCAGGGTCTGTTCTGTTAGCCAATGAAATTATTATATATCTGACTCTACAGTGTCTACCAATACCGAAATATCCTGTTTAGATATGCCGTTATTTAAAATCAGCTAATAAGTAATAAGCAGGGTCCATGCTTATAAGACTTTTAGTTGAGTCTGGGTTCGTTCTCAAGTTTTTGATTGGTCAGATTTTAAAAATCAGCTAATAAATAATAAGCAGGGTCCATGCTTATAAGACTTTTAGTTGAGTCTGGGTTCGTTCTCAAGTTTTTGATTGGTCAGATTTGAGCCTTTGGCTCAAATCTGACCAATCAAAAGCTTGAGAACGAACTCAGACTAATCTAAAAAGCTTTATAAGCATGGACCCTGGCTTTTTATGACCCAAAAGGAAGGCATAGAATAATCACACTGTCCATCCAGACTGTCTGTCTGTCAGTCAGTCTGTTAGTCCCGCATCATGTCTGCTATGTAACTCCTACATACATATATGGATGTCAAAGTAACCTGGTACAAATGTTCACTAACATAAATTGATGTGTCGCAAAAAGAACCAGGTTCCTATCTCAAAGGTCAAGATCACAATCGGGGGTTAAAGGTTAAAAAAATGGGTCATTTTGTCGTGTCCGCTCTGTAACTCCTGCATACATGAGTAGATTTAAAAAATAACCTGGTGCAAATGTGAAAAACCTTGAGACAATGACAAAATAGAACCAAGTTCCTATCTCAAAGGTCAAGGTCACAATGGGGGTCAAGTGTAAAAAAAATGGGGACATTTTGTTGTGTCCGCTCTGTAACTCCTACATACATGAGTGGATTTCAAAATAACCTGGTACAAAATGTTTACAACCTTGAGACGATGTGTCGCGAAAAAGAACCAGGTTCCTATCTCAAAGGTCAAGGCCACAATCGGGGTCAAAGGTAAAAAATGGAGACATTTTGTTGTGTCCACTCTAACTCCTACATACATGAGTGGACCTCAAAGTAACATGGTATAAATGTTCACCACCTAGGCTTCTACAAAATGCGATATGGTCCAGGCATACACATGACCCAGGCTTTTAGTGTCAGTGATATCCTTTGGGGACATTTGTCATGTGACTGTGACTGTGACAGCTCTTGTTGGTATGTGTAGAAATTGTAGTGCAGATGTATAATAATTCATACAGGAGCCATCTGATCGGGGTCTACACTATTTACAATTGACATGAAAAGGTTTTTATATGGAGGAAAGGGTTAAACACTCAGAAATAGTTTTCTTTCGAGTGGTTGCTATAGAGATATTGTACTGCACTTAATTTCTTTCAGGTTTCCGACTTCTACTTTTTGACAGACCCAGACAAGTTTGCCGTACTGTGTTCACCCGACAATTTCCGATGGCAGCTTCTGAATCACTGCTTCTCAAGGCGAGAATTCATGGCATTTCCAAACTTTCGACCCCCGTTCTTTCTCCTCAATGGAGGCTTGATAACTCCAAGAACTGGGACGATAAAAACCTCTCGATCCAAGACTGAAATAGAGTTATCTTTTCCCAAGAATTGTATGGAAAACATGCAAATTTATTTCGATTATTACTTTGTGGAGCATTTAAATAAACGTGGAGGCAATACAGAGGACGAAGATAAAAGGAACTCTAAGGTGCCATCTAAATTGGGACGGTACGTGTTCGTAGATAGAAAAGCAACTAAGTTTGTTTTTGAAATAAGTCTTCCAGCTGCAGGAAAATATTTGTTTGATGTTTATGGTGCTGTTGAAGATGAAGACAAACAAGATAAAAATAAGAACAAAGAGCCAGAAAATTCAAATAAGAATGAAAATGAAACTGGTGATGATGATAAACCTGAAAATCTTGAAGAAGATGGTGAAGATTCGAATTCTCAGGATGATAAAAGCAATAAGAAAAGTCCATTGGATTCATTGGACAAATTGTGTCAGTTTAGGCTGATAGCCGAAATTGACCCAGAGCCCGGGGATATTGAGCAGAATCCAGACACTCCGGTGAATGGCTGGGGGCCTGGGCCCCGCTGTCGGGCTTTGGGTCTGATCCCAGTGAGTCACCTCGAGAGCTGTATCTACATGAAGCCCGGGGACACGCGAGAGCTAAAGTTTAAGATGACGAAGAAGCTAGATGTTGTGTGTCAACTTGTACATGACTATGTACCTGTGTACGATCTCGTTGAGCAGGTAAACTGCAGCTACTATTTATTGGTTAAACATGAGAGTCTTTACAAGCAGGTGGTTGCATTACCCATTCTCTCCAACTAATGCCTTTTTGCACCTCTGTAAAACTCATTTTTTGAAACCATTGTAATAAATAGAGCATTTGCTCCATAGGAGCATATGCTCTATTTATCACAATGGGTTGAAAACTACACAATTCTAAAATTCTCCTTTTCTGTAGTTAATGCTCCTTTTGGGTAGATTAATTCAAAGAGGTTGGGTCAAAAAATAGTCTAGGAGGAATGAGTTAATGCAGGTCAGAAGTAATTGCAGAGAGCTACTTTGGGAGATTGTCTGCCTTATTAAAGACAAGAATTAGATCTCCTTTTTACCCATTTCCTCCATAAATACGCCTTTCTACGCCTCTGTAAAAATCACCTGTTGAAACCTTTGTGATAAATAGAGCATTTGCGCCTTTAGGGGCAAATGCTCTATTTATCACAATAGTTTCAAACTACAAAATTCTAAAAACAAATCCTTTTCTCTAGTTAATGCTCTTTTTCATTAGATTCATTCAAAGAGGTTGGGTCTAAAACTAGCATGGAGGAAAGGGTTAATTAACCTTTATCATGCTGAGCAAATTATTTTTATGCAATTTTTCACCTACTACATTTTCATAATTCAAGCTATAAGCAATAAAGGTGTCAAACAGGCTTGATCCTGGTGAGATTTGTTAGAATTTATCAATAGTGTGAAAAGAATTGATATGACATATTTATACAGAAGAACCACTCTATATCGACCATTTATTGACTCAATACTTGAACAGATATTAGATAAGTATCAGGTAAGTCGAGTGAAACGAACGATCAACGGCTGTAGTAACGACGATTTTATTCACTTAAACGTTTCGCCTATACAATAGGCTTCATCAGGGATGACTTAAAATAAAAATATGATGCCTGAAGTATACAAAATGAGGTGCCTGGAGTCACGTGATTTAATATATTATTAGATAAGTATAAGTGTCTTTAAAAGCAGGTGGTTACTTATTAATGCAGAACGATAATAATGCACAATGTTCCTATTGGAGATTTCTACCTAACTTTTGTCCTGCATATAGATACTACCTGTCACAAAGATACCTAAATCAGATGCATGTTTTTAGGTTGATTGTAGGACTGAAGGCAAGAACGTGACTGTAAATGTTCAAATCCCGGAGGAGGGCAGGTATGCTCTGAAGATCTTTTGCCGGGAGACAGGAACCAAGGAGTTCGAAGAGGCATGTGTATACCTAGTGAGGCAACGGATACCAACCAGACTGAGTGAGGTAGGCCCATATGCATTTTAACATCTTCACAGCAGCATAGACCCAGATCAGATGGCTCCTTGAGGAGTTGTTTGATCAGGGTCTGCTCCATTTGTTCATAGAATAATATGTATCTGATTGAATAATTTCTGCCATGATGTCATTATTTCATGCATTGAGCTACCAACTGTTTTGACCCTTAAAATTTCCTTCATATAAACACCTTTTTACACCTTTGCAAACAGAGTTTACCCAAATCAGATGGCTCCTTTAAGCGTCTAATCTGGGTCAAAAGGCATAGAAAGGCATATTTATGGAGTAAAGGGTTAAACATCTAGAATTAGACTTCTTTTGAGAGGTCTTATCAGTGAAACGTTATTGTATATACTTTTCTTCATACGTTTTCTTGCTCATATTATATATTATCTATTGCACTCTGCAGAGTTTAGGAAATCGAAGGGTAAGTTTAGTGCACTGGTTTGAGTTTGATGTGTGGATTTCAAATTTTGTTGTGGAGAATTGTTTGCATTGTCTGTTTAACTTGTTTGCTGCCATCCTTTATCACTTTAAAACTGTTGTTAGCATTTTAGTTTTTAATTTTCTTTTTTTAAAAAATAATTATAGTATAGAAATGTTTTGAGCCGATTTATCATCATCTCATATGGATAAAAACTGGTTGCACAGACTTGTCAACAAAAGAGATTTGTGACCCTTTGAATGTGAGAAATGAGTTAACTGTCATTTGTAAACAGTATAGACCTAGATCTGAGGATTCTTAGAATTAAAAGCCTGAGCTTGTCTTTCCAAATCCTCTCACAAGCTGCACCCTTTCATACTGGATATAGACTCGCATTAAACAATGATGGGCCATACCTTTCAGCATTTCAAAGGCTTAACATCCATAGTTGCCGTTATGGGTTGGTAAATGCCTGCGATGGAATGGGATGAGGATCAGATATAAAGAAATACTCTTTTGGTTCCTTTATTTTGTAATGTGCCTATACAGTGTACCTCATGTGGAATTATTACATGAATATTGAACAAGTAAAGGGTTTACTGAACACATGGCGCAATACTTGTGTAAACATGCAAACCGAGAGACCCAGCAACAACAAACCCTGTCGGTGCAAAGCTTAAGCTCACATCAAGAGATGTTTGTTGCGCTATATATATACCTCCACTTCCCAAGATACAATGATCTGGTCAGCCTCATTTGCATTACCAACGTTCTACGAACGTTACATTACTCTCCCCTCTGAGAAGTCTCATCCCGAGACTTGGACCCTGGGAGACCCGTGGGTAAGGCAACTCCGGTCTGGCAGTTGTCTTTATCCCACCGCTGCAACCATTTGTAACATGCACACCGAGTGACCCAGCAACAACAAACCCTGTCGGTGCAAAGCTTAAGCTCTCATCAAGAGATGTTTGTTGCGCTATATATATACCTCCACTTCCCAAGATACAATGATCTGGTCAGCCTCATTTGCATTACCAACGTTCGTAGAACGTTACACTTGCTATAGCTTCACAAACCATGTGCCATACCTCTGTGTATGATTACTTTATCTGTATGTGGTAAATTAACAACCAACACGTTTTTTTATTTTACTGCATACATGTTTCGATTTACATCTTTATCTGTAGAAATACCGAGACAAGATGTTGCGCAAGCGCTTGGTGTACCACATAGATAACCACACCACAGAGAAGGAACTCCAGGACACGTTGGATGTGTATGAGTGCTACAACGTGCCGGACCAAGGAGAGAAGGGCGAGGCGAAGCTGAAACTCAAGGAGTACTGGGAGGTCAAACGCGGTTAGTTAGCCCTTTGAAAATGTACCCCTATCCTGCTGTAAATTTGTAAACTTTTTACTTACTTCAGGTTCTTTTACCCTTTCCGCCATAATTACACCTTTTTGCGCCTCTGTAATAGTCAATTCTTGAAACCAATTGTGATAAATAGAGCATTTGCTCCACAGGAGCAAATGCTCTATTTATCACAATGGTTTCAATACTACAATATTCTAACATTTTCCTTTTCTCTAATAAGTGCACCTTTTTGATAGATTCATTCAAAGAGGTTGGGTCTAAAAATATCATATGGAGGAAAGGGTTAAGTTATATTTTACCCATTGTTTGTGTAAATCAGTTAAACACCATAAACTGCCGACTGTTTAACCCTTTCCCTGTTGCATATTTATATAAGAAGTAATGATACCGTGAATATTAATTATCCACTGCCAAAGGTGGAGGGATATAGTTTTTGCGTTGTCCGTCCGTCCGTCCATGTGTCAGTGCGTCCTGGAGTGAAATCTCAGAAATGGTTTGGAGTATTTCATTAAAACTTTGTGTAAATATTTAGTACTGTAACAGAATGTGGGCCTGCAAATATCACTCACATTGACTTTGGAACACCAGAGTTATTGCCCTTTGTATGCCAAACATGTAACATTTTTGTGTGTCCAGGGTCCATGCTTATAAAGCTTTTTAGTTGAGTCCGAGTTCGTTCTCAAGCTTTTGATTGGTCAGATTTGAGTTCTCAAGCTTTTGATTGGTCAGATTTGAGCCAAAGGCTCAAATCTGACCAATCAAAAACTTGAGAAAGAACTCAGACTCAACTAAAAGTTTTATAAGCATGGACCCAGAGCAATTTCTCAGAAATTGTAAGGAGCTTTTCTTTGAAGCTTTGAGCAAATGTAAGTAGCATAAGGACATGCAGCTCTGCAAGTATCATTCATATTAACTTTGGAACACAATAGTTATTGCCCTTTGTTTGCAAAAAATGTAACAGTTTTGTCTGTCTGGAGTCATACCTCAGAAACTATTTGGAGTTATACTATGGAACCTTGTGTAAATGTTTTATACTATGAGGAAATTCCGCCCTACCTGTATCACTTATAGTGAACTTAGAACACCAGAATTATGGTCCTTAAATGTTTGCCAAAAACTGAACCTATTTGTGTCAGGAGTCAAACCTCAGAAACTGTTTGGAGTTTTTCTTTGAAACTCAGTGAAAATAGCACCATGCAAGGAAATAGCACCATGCAAGTGCCACTCATATTGTACTAGGAACACCAGAGTTATGGTCCTTTGTGAAATACTTAACCCTTTTGTCCATCTTAGTAATATCTCAGAAACTGTTTGGACATTTTTAATCAAACTTTGTGTAAATATCTAGTACCATTAACCCTTCGCTTGCTGAATTTTAAAATACATTTCTCCTTCTTTACCCATGCCCTGTTGTATAATTACATATATCTTCACTGTGTACACGTATTTCTCTGCGCAATCACTGCTATGGAGTGCACTGGTTGCACAATCAACTTGTAAATAGTGCAGACCCTGATGAGACAGCTCCTGCAGGAGCTGTCTCATCTGGGTCTTCACTATTTACAGGTAGGTATATTGACGCGATTAGCAAGAGAAGGGTTAATAAATGTGGTCCTGCAAGTAACACTCCACATTTCCCTTGGAACACCAGAGTTATGTCACTTTATTTGTGAAAAAAACTTTTTGTCCTTCTGGTCAATATCTCAGTTGTATTATAATCTACAGTTAAGGAAGGAAAGAGTTAAGACATGGAAAACTGCGAAGTTGAACGGAAAATCTTTGACGAAGCTCTGATAATTGACTCCAAATTGATTTTGGAACTTAGAATATTAAGTAGGTGTTCACAACAAAAACTGACACAGCTCTGACGCAACTTAAAACTTGAAAGAGAACATCTACTGTGTAAAGGTTTACCTGTATATACAATGAAATGAGTACAGATAAGTAATTTTATGACATATGCCTCGAATGGTGGACACATTTCTGCTGGTTTCTGCAGCAAAATACAAACAATGTGTTTCTTACCCAGCTAATGTTAGCACTATTTAAAGTTAATTTGAAGTCACAATAGATTCAGCTTCTGAAATTCATTATGTTATGAAAATTTGGAAAATATGAGCAGAATTCATCTTTAAAGGTTTAGAGAGTGCTCAGGTCTGCTTTGTTTGCAATGGCATTACAAGTTGACTTTCACCCTGCATTAACCCATTACCTCATAGGCTATTTTTAGATACAACCTCTTTGAATAAATCTATCGAAAAGGAGCATTAACTAGAGAAAAGGATTTTTTTTAGAATTTTGTAGTTTGAAACCATTGTGATAAAAAGAGCATTTGCTCCTATAGGAGCAAATGCTCTTTTTATCACAATGGTTTCAAAAAGTTACTTTCACAAAGGCATAGAAAGGCGTATTTATTGAGGAAAGGATTAAGCTGCCACCTGTCTCCAAGACCGATATTTATACTAAAATAACCATTAGAGGGGTTTTACCGTATTGTATCGATTGCCTTTTGTTGTTTTATGCAGATTTCAAAATTAAAAGTCATTTGAACTCCATTAACCCCTTACAGGTTATTAGATTATAATGTATCTAATTTCTATTGGTTCTGTTCAGATTCTGTTACTTTTCATTCAACATTTCATAGAATTGTTTGAAGTATGAATGTAGCATTTGATCATATGACTTGATTGTTGATAGAGCTCAACTCCGCTGTAAAGGGTCGTAACCAACGGGTGTTGCGGAAGTGGCTGGGGCGGGCAAAACGGTCTAAGTATGAGCCCGACCTACAGGAGGATATACAGAGGGCTGAGGTGATGTACAGCAAACAGGCCAGAATGAAAGGTACAGGCTAACATAGTCAATGTGAGGCAGGTTGGAATTTTAGAGAGAATTAGGTGAACAGCATCGTTGGTTTGGTTTACCGTCACTTCAATAGTATTTTGTTTCACAATGTCCAGCTCATAATAGGGGGAGAGAGACTCGTGATGTTTGCCTGCATATGAAACAGTTAGCTTTGTTTCAGGCATAGCAGAGTATCCATGAAGGACAACGAAGCTACCGCAAGCCAGGTAGAGGGATTCCTCACATGAATCATTGGAATTGCTTGACCAGGATTTAGGATTGCAGCAGTAACTATGACCACTTGGCCACAGAGGCCCCTGCTAAACATAGATTAGCTGAATTAATGGCATCATGAACAAAGGAATTTTTACCATGGCAGAAAATTTAGAAATGGATTTATGTTATTTCATAAGCAAACAGAGCAGACCCTGATCTGGATTACTCTGTTTGCATTAAAGGTGCCAACAGAAATCTTAAAGATAAAGGGTTAATATACTCTGACATGTTAGCCCTTCACTCCATGAATACTCATGTAAGAAAGAATGACATCATGAATATTAATTAGATTAATAATTGCACATGAACAAGGAATTGGCCATAATAGAAACTGTAGAAAGATATCTATATCATTCCATAAGCAAACAGAGCAGACCCTGATCAGACGGCCCCAATAGGGGCTGTCTGGTCTGGGTCTACTCTGTTTGCAAAGGCGTAGAAAAGTGTATCTATGGAGTAAAAGGTTAAATATTACAATTTACTGGCCACAATACATGTAATAATTCATGATATAAGTACACCTGGGATTTTGTTCCCCATTTCATTAGGCTATCTTCATCCCATTGCCCGGATGGACCAGAGCACGATCATTGAGATACGGAACTACAAACAGCCACCAAAATGCATACATGATGTCATGACCTCCACCTACATGCTGCTGGGTGAAAGGAAGGAGAGTCTAGAGGTTAGTTAATTTGATTAAGTTAACCCTTTCCTCCATAAATACGCCTTTCTACGCCTCTGTAAAGTCACTTTTTGAAACTATTGTGATAAATAGAGCATTTGCTCCTGAGGAACTACAAAATTCAAAAATCTTTTCTCTAGTTAATGCTCCTGTTTGGAAGATTCATTCAAAGAGGTTGGATCTAAAAATAGCCTATGCAGGATGGGTATACATATATACTGCATGGCAAAAAAAGAAACCATGTTTCTAGTACCTGTAGATCAGTTTACATGAGCAATAATGAAGCATTTGAATGAAAAAGTCTACATGTAGGTTAAAATTAACTACTTCACATTCTACTGTGTTGATTTAATACTGAAATCATAGTAAATATTGACTCAACATTAATTGAAAGTAGTTAGATCTACATGTACACTAATACCCGATTTCAGTGACAACATACTACCGGTACTTATTTTTAGGCAGGTGGTTGCTTTTTATTTACTCCATAAATACGCCTTTCTACGCCTCTGTAATAGTCACTTCTTGAAACCATTGTGACAATTCTAACATTTTCCTTTTTCTCTAGTAAATGCTCCTTTTGGGTAGATTTGTTCAAAGAGGTTGGATCTAAAAATAGCCCATGAGGTAATGGGTTAATGTAGAGCTCCTCTTGGGGCTTTCTGCATTACTCTTGATATGCTTTAAGGTACCACCTGCTTTAAAGACTTCTTTTCAGGATCACTTAAGACATTAGCTGATATTATAGAAAAATTATTTTCAAGTCTTCCATATTGTATATTGATTCCATGAAACATATATGCTTAACAAGAGCTGTCAAAGGACAGCACGCTCGACTATTTTCAGAATTGTTAGTGTAAAAATGCTTGATAGTGGACTAAAATAGTGTCCAATGATACTATATAAGCAAGTAATCAAAGTCTCAGTAAAATATCTTTAATAGTATTCAGGATGCTGGATCTCTTTGAACTCTTTAATGAAAAAAGGGCAATAACTTCTGTTAAAATGCTTGATAGAGTAATGTACTCTTGCCTACAGATGAAGCATGTGATGGTGAACAAGTGTTCCAAGTTTCGAAGCTTTATCTCAAAGGGTTATGTAAATAAGTGGACTTTAACAAAAACCTTAACCAAAAATTATAAGTTAAAAAGGTCCATAATTCTGTCAAGATGCTTGACAGAGTTATGTACTCTTGCCTACTGATGAAGTTTGTAATGGTGAACAAGTGTTCCAAGTTTTAAAGCTTTATCTCAAAGGGTTATGTAAATAAGTGGACTTTAACAAAAACCATAACCAAAAATTTTAAGTTAAAAAGGGCCATAATTCTGTCAAAATGCTTGACAGAGTTATGTACTCTTGTCTACAGATGAAGCTTGTGGTGGTGAACAAGTGTTCCAAGTTTCAAAGCTTTATTCAAAAGGTTAAAGGCAAAAAGTGGACTTTAACAAAAACCTTAACCAAGGTGTGACGCTGACGCGGACGCCAGGACAAGTAGGATCCGATAGCTCCACTATTCTTCGAATAGTCGAGCTAAAGAGGCTATTTAAGTCTTTCTGTGCTAAGTAATTTTGTCATCTGCTCAACTGTTGTGTGCAACATTTTTTAAACTACATTGTATTAAATAAATTTTCTTTTTGAATGTTTTGCAGAAGTTGAGCTTGGGTAACAAACAGTTTGGATCTCAGATTTGGCCCCTCTTTTTGTGGGACCTGATCTGGATCCACTGTTTGCATAGATCATAAATGGTGGGAGAATTCACCACTAGCATATCTGTTTAACTATTTGTATAATTTATTCATGCTTACATCAAAGGTCCAGATAAGATGTGTACATTTAAACATTTTCAAGAATAGCTCCTTTATTTTTTCACCAAACCCTATACTGTGACCATTCTTTTGAATCGTCTTGAAGAGACGATTCTAAAGAGTGGTCACAGTATAGGGTTTGGTGGAGAAATGACGATTTTAGTATTTGGGTACACACCTTTATCTGCATGTAGCTCTGTTACATGCACGTTTTTATACAAAACAACACATGAACAACTATTATAACCTTTTGTGTATTTCATCCCAGAGTTGGGAACAGATACAATACCTAATGGGCAGAGACAACATTCAGAAGCGAATCCTGAACAGACAACCAGAAGATGTAGAACCGGATGTTGCCCAGGAGGCTGATGTAAACATTCAGGACTGCAGTCTGGAGAAGTGCAGAGAGACAAGCACAGGCATTGGTGCTTTCTATAAATGGGTAGGGATTCACATAAACTATTTCTTTGCAAGTTAGGTTGTTTTCAACAAATCTTGGAAGATGTTTCATAAAAATACAGAGTATCAAACATTGTGGATCCTGATGGGACGACAAATTACTGGATGTCTCATCTGAATCCAAACTGTTAGCAAAGGTAACCACAGGTTTGCCTGTACTGTGCAAAAGGTGAAATAGCAGCCAGTGTCCGTTTGAACAGTCTTCCATTGAGTGTTACATGTAACCATGGACACCAATTCTCGGAAGTTTTAACCATTTATTCCATGAATAATCATGTAAGAAATAAGCAAGATGTTTTGTCTGTGCTGGAATTGAATGGATATTTTAGTTGAAATATAACTTTACAGGTTATTCTAAAGTTATTATAAAGTTTATATATATGTTTCAGTGCAAGCAATTTGTTCATGATAAGAAGCAGGGAAACATGGATGAGACAGACAAAGATGATGAAAACAGATCACTGGCTGGCAGAGAAACCTATCGTGACATGTTGAGTCGAGACCACACTCAAGACTCTCGGCATTCAAACAAAGATCAGGATACACATCCATTTGCAATACAGGAAGAAGGTGAAGGGGCACAGGATGAATCTGCCAGGGATCAAGATGATTATTGGGGTGGCAGGAATAGAGAAGATGAGAAACCTGACTATCAGAGTAAACAGGAACCTGTCTCTTCCTTTGGAGTTTAAGTTTGTTATGTTTGTAATAAACTATTTAAATAGTCTAGATTCAGATAAAGAGAATCACATCGCATCAGCCCTGCTGGAAACTGTGATAGAAAAGACACAAAAGTTGAATTAAAGAACTGAAACATACGGCAATGCTATAAAGAAAACAATTGCCAAGGGTATAACAGCTTGACCCATTATCGGATCAATATTAATTCTAATTCTTGTATTAAAAACTATAAATATGGAAATTCATTGTAGAAACTGTAGAATCAGATCTATATCAAACCATAAGCAAACAGAGCAGACCCTGATCAGATGGCTCCAACAGGAGCCATCTGATCTGATTCTACTCTGTTTGCAAATGCATGAAAGGGCATTTATATGAGGAAAGGGTTATTATATGGCCCTCTGATCTGATCTGGGTCTACACTGTTTGCAAATGACAATGCATGTGCATTGAAAGGGATAATGGTGCCGTTCTTCAGTATGAAATGGTATAATTTGTGAGCGAACTTTGGATGACAAACAGTGCAGACCCTGATCCGAGGGATCCTTTAAGAGCCCTCAGATCTGGGTCCACACTCTTTGCAAATGACAGCCAACTTGTTTCCAGCTTTTAACCCTTTCCTCTATAAATACGGCTTTCGACGCCTCTGTAAAAGTCACTGTATGAAACCATTGTGATAAATAGAGCATTTGCTCCTATAGGAGCAAATGCTCTATTTATCACAATGGTTTCAAACTACAAAATTCTAAAAGTTTCCTTTTCTCTAGTTAATGCTCCTTTTCGGTAGATTCATTCAAAGAGGTTTGGTCTATGGCATATGGAGGAATGGGTTAAAGGATTAAAACTTTGGAGATTCTATTGACAGAGTATCAAACATCATGGATCCTGATGAGATACCAAGTTACTCTGATCTGGATCCAAGTTGTTTGCAAATGGCAGTCAGTTTGAACATAGCAAGACTACAAGATTGAACAAGACTACCTGTATTTATTTATTTATCATGCCATATTTTTTTTTAAATAGTCTAAGACAATGCTTGCTTTAGATACTTTAACCCTTTATCTGATCAATATTAATGTAAAAATAATGACATCATGCATATTTATTAGCTGTATTTGTATAATGTAAAATTTTCAAGGGAACTTTTTGCTTTGACAAAAGCTGTAGAATCGGATCTATACCATGTCATAAGCAAACAGAGCACGCACTGATTAGACGGCCCCTACAGGAGCTATCTGTTCTGGGTCTACTGTTTGCGAATGCATGAAAAGGCCTTTATATCAAGGAAAGGGTTAAGGTGTTAGAAATTTGTGTACAGAATGATCTACACTGCTTCAGGTTAGAAACATGTAATAGGTTTTGAATTTTTTAAATATTAAAGAAGCTTACAATACTGGCTAAAATCAGTTGTCTTTCTGCTGTTTATTTTAAACAGTACTATGATATTTTATATTCAATTGCTTTAAGTCTTGCCCTGCCAGGTTTTATTGTAGACAATAATTAGTTTTAGTTATTGATTATTCTCCACATTTTTTTTGTCTCAATAAATATAACCACAGTAATAAACTGGTTGTTGCCTAAAGAGACATCGAGTTACTCCACCTTGTGTCTGGATCCAAACTGTTTGCAAAGGTGATCATAGATTTGCCAATCGGCAGCAAAACAGACATGTTTACTGTAGATACAGAACTACTTTTCCCTGTGATACATACAGTAAAACCCCTCTAAACTGGACGTTCAGTATATAAGAATTACTATGCTAGTAGTTTGGAAGTTCAGCTGTATTTTGGTGAGTTAGAAAAGTTGTTAAATGCGAGCCTTGGCGAGCATTTAACTACTTTTCTGACGAGCCAAAATACAGCTGAACTTCCAAACTACAAGCATAGTAATTCTTTTATCATGCAACTCCAAGAAAAATGGAGAAAATGAAGAAAAAGAAAGATTGCTAAAGTGGTTTCTTCCCCTGAATGAAAATACATGCAAGTACGAATTACGTGACGTCATGTTGGCATGCAGTGACGTCATCGACTTTTACAACATGAACAAACTTGATTTAATCCTTTTATATGGACAAATAGTTGAGGCAAAGGTGAGCAAATGTCTTAATTTGATGTTTATGTTTAATTATGCCTTTTTCGTCCTTCTGTTTTCCTCCTATTGGCTGAACCAAACTTGCATTCCAGTAGGGTCAGTACACATGCACTATACCTCACAAAATACAGCGTCGACGTGGAAAATATTATGCTAGTAGGAAGTGACTGTATTTGGTGACGTTGCATGATAAAAGTATATACAATGTATTTTGGAGACAGATGGCAGCTTAATGCAGGGTGAAAGTCTTTAGGAGCTTTCTGCATGTCTTTCACCCTGCATTAAGCAGCCACATGCCTAAAAGTATCTAAATTCTGCTCCACTAGAAGTCTTGTTTAGAAGGGTTTTACTGTATAATATTATACTGTGATATATTTCTGACCATTTAGTTTTAAAGCCGTTCCCTGTTGAATATTCATGTAAGGAATAATGACATTCTGAATACTCATTAGCTGATTTTTTTTTTGGGTTATATACACAACAATGTTTTAGTATTGGTGGAAACTGTAAAGTCAGATTTATTTTAATTTATCCCTTTCCTCCATAAATACGCCTTTCTACGCCTCTGTAAAAGTCACTCCTTGAAACCATTGTGATAAATAGAGCATTTGCTCCATAGGAGCAAATGCTCTATTTATCACAATGGTTTCAAAACTGCACAATTCTAACATTTTCCTTTTCTCTAGTAAATGCTCCTTTTCAGTAGATTGATTCAAAGAGGTTGGGTCTAAAAATAGCCTATGAGGGAATGAGTTAATAAGCAAACTGAGCCGACCTTGATCAGACAGCTCCTACAGGAGCCGTCTGATCTGGATCTACTCTGTTTGCAAAGGCATGGAAAAGTGTTTGTATGAAGGAAAGGTTTAACTACTTCACTGCCACAAGTTATATTGTCATCTGCAAATGTTATTGTCTGTAACAACATTAACCCATTCCCTTCATAGGCTATTTTTAGACCCAACCTCTTTGAATAAATCTACCAAAAAGGAGCATTTACTAGTAAAAAGGAAAATTTTAGAATCATGTAGTTTTGAAACCATTGTGATAAAAAGAGAATTAGCTCCTATGGAGAAAAATTAATGCTCTGTTTATCACGATGATTTCGAAAAAGTGAATTTTACAGAGGCATCAAAAAGCATCAACATGAGGGAAAGTTAAATGTTTAGTTTTCTTCTCTTTTCTGTCTTAAAACATAATCACCGTATCAGAGGTTTTGATCCTGATGAGACGTCGAGTTACTTGGCAACTTATCTAGATCCAAACTGTTTGATTAGGTTATCTCATCTAGTTCCAAACTGGTTGCATAGGTAATTATGTCTCCCCCCATATTTATATGGGGGAGACATATTGTTTTCGTGAGAGTTGTCTGTCTGTCTGTCCGTCCGTCTGTCTGTCCGTCACACTTTTTGTCCGGACGATAACTTCAATATGCCTAATGCCAGTTGATTGAAACTTCATATATGGAAAGAGCATAATGAGAGGAAGTGTCATGCACAAGGTCCATAACTCTGGCTTCACTAATATAGGAGTTATTGCCCCTTGTAAAAAAAATTCACACTTTTTTGTCCGGACGATAACTTCAATATGCCTGATGCCAGTTGATTGAAACTTCATATATGGAAAGAGCATAATGAGAGGAAGTGTCATGCACAAGGTCCATAACTCTGGCTTCACTAATATAGGAGTTATTGCCCCTTGTAAAAAAATGCACACTTTTTTGTCCGGACGATAACTCCTGTATGGCTCATGCCATTGGATTGAAACTTCATATATGGAAAGATCATGATGAGAGGAAGTGTCATACACAAGGTCCATAACTCTGGCTTCATTAATAATGGAGTTATTGCCCTTGTAATTTTTTCAACAATTTTTTTGTCTGGGCGATAACACCTTTATGGCTCATGCCATTGGATTGAAACTTCATACATGGAAAGATCATGATAAGAGAAAGTGTCATGCTTAAGGTCCATAACTCTGGCTTCACTAATATTGGAGTTATTGCCCTTTGTAAAAAACACACACAATTTTTTGTCAGGATGATAACTCCTATATGGCACATGCCATTGGAGTGAAACTTCATACATGGATTGATCATGATAAGAGAAAGTGTCATGCATAAGGTCCTTAACTCTGGCTTCAATAAATTGAGAGTTATTGCCCCTTGTACATCTGTTTAACGCTGTCTTGTCCGGACGATAACTCCTTCATGGCTCTTGCCATTGTATTGAAACTTTATACATGGAAAGAGCATGATGAGAGAAAGTGTCATGAACAAAGGCCATAACTCTGGCTTCAATACTTTTGGAGTTATTGCCCTTTGTTACATTTTTTGTCCGATCAATAACTCCTGTTCGACTGATGCTATTGGAATAACATTTCATTTATGGAAAGAGCGTGATGAAAGTAAGCGTCATGCACAAGGGCCATAACTCTGGTATCAATATTTTTTAAGTTATTAGCTGTTATCATTTTCTTCTTGAAAAATGTGGTGTGGAAAGTGCATAATGAGGGGAAATATCAATCATCAAGTCCATAACATTTTTAGTGATTTCCCTTTACATATTGTTTTTATTAGAGGGGAGACATCAGTTTTTGTGACAAAAACCTCTAGTTACAGATTGGCAATGGCAGTGAAAGAGTAAGTGATTTTTGTTTTATATTTTATTTTGGTACATTTTTTTTATATTTTACATAATATCATTCCACAACATAGCATTTAAGATGAATGTTGGTATTATGCATTGACTAAACCCTTTTTCTCTGTTCTGTGTTAATTCCAAATTTCAATACCTACTGAATATTCATGGAAAAAATAGTTATAACGAAATATGGATGGAAGGTAGAACAGTGTAGCCATTTTAGAAAGTAAAGAAACAGATCTTTCAAATTCCATCAGCAGACGGAGCAGACCCTGAACAATCAGCTCCTGTAGGAGCTGTCTGATCTGGGTCTACTCTGTTTGCAAATGCGTGAAAACACGTTTATATGAAGGAAAGGGTTAAAGTAAAGTGCTACTGTATTATCTAATCTATTAGTTGCCGAATTTGAATAGTAAGTAAAGCATAGAGAATAAACTAATATTTTCTGAAAAACTATTGCATTCTGATTTGATTCATAACAATCACCTGCTTAGAACCTGGGTCCATGCTTATAAAGCTTTTAGTTGAATCTGAGTTTCGTTCTCAGGCTTTTGATTGGTCAGATTTGAGTTCTCAAGCTTTTGATTGGTCAGATTTGAGCCAAAGGCTCAAATCTGACCAATCAAAAGCTTGAGAACGATCTCAGACTCAGCCTTCCAGCTGCCTCCCAGTAGGTCGGAGGTTCTAACTGGGTTTTCTTCTGTGAATTTTTTGTATGCACGAAAAAAACTCTGGGGTCTTCCCTGGATTAGCTGGATTTTGCAATATGTACTGTTATAGTGACGTTAAACCCCGATACAAACAAACAAAACTAGGGACTTTTATTTGAGATGCTCTCAGAGAAAATAGTATTATTGCAATGCACACAGTATAGACCCAGACTAGCTGCCCAGTCTCCGAAGTGGTATCTGATGAGGCTCTGCTCTATTTGGCAGTCATCAGAACCCATGGAATGTTGTTCTCTATCCTTTCATGAAGCAAAAGTCTTGATCAGTTACCACATCACAGATGTGATGTCGGATCTAGGTATAAACTGTTTGCTGTGTAATACATGTATTTTTCAGTCTCTGAGGAAAATATTTCAAACAATTTCCACTTTTATATGACAAGCTGTCCAACTCTTTCAATGCATAAAACAAGTGTCCTATACTTCGCAAATAGTGTAGACCCAGATCAGAGGGCTCCTAGAGGAGGGTCTGCACTGTTTGTCATTCAAAATCCTCTCACAATTTGTAGTGATTCGTATTGAATGGATTTTATCTTTAACCCTTTCCTCCATAAATACGCCTTTCTACGCCTCTGTAAAAATCACCTATTGAAACCATTGTGATAAATAGAGCATTTGCTCCTATAGGAGCAAATGCTCTATTTATCACAATGGTTTCAAACTACAAATTTCTAAAATTTTCCTTTTCTCTAGTAAATGCTCCTTCTTAGCTCACCTGGCACAAAGTGCCAGGTGAGCTATTGGGATGATCCTATGTCCGGCGTCGTGCGTACGTGCGGGCGTCAACAATTTACTTAAACATCTTCTTCTCTGGAACTACAAAGCCAATAGCTTTTATATTTGGTATGTAGTATGATGTAATGGTCCTCTACGAAGATTGTTCAAATTATGTCCCCCGGGCCAAAAATGGCCCCGCCCCAGGGCTTATCAGTTTTTCATAGGAAAATCTTTAAAAATCATCTTCTCTGAAACTGTAAGACATAGACCTTTGATATGTGGTATGTAGCATGATCTAATGGTCCTCTACTAAGATTGTTCAAATTATGACCCCTGGGCCAAAAATTGCCCTGCCCCAGGGCTTATCAGTTTTTCATAGGAAAATCTTTAAAAATCTTCTTCTCTGAAAATGTAAGGCATAGACCTTTGGTATTTGGTATGTAGCATCATCTAATGGTCCTCTACTAAGATTGTTCAAATTATGACCCCCAGGACAAAAATGGCCCGCCCCAGGGCTTATCAGTTTTTCATAGGAAAATCTTGAAGAAATCATCTTCTCTGAAACTGTAAGGCATAGACCTTTGATATTTGGTATGTAGCATGATCTAATGGTCCTCTACTAAGATTGTTCAAATTATGACCCCTGGGCCAAATATGGCCCGCCCTGGGGCTTATCAGTTTTTCATAGGAAAATCTTTCAATATATTCTTCTCTAAAATTATAAGGTATAGACCTTTGATATTTGGTATGTAATATTATTTAACCGTCCTCTACTAAGATTAATCAAAATATGACCCCCGGACCAAAAATGGCCCCGCCCAAGGGCTTATCATTTTTTCATAGGAAAATCTTTAAAAATCTTCTCCTCCAGAACTGTAAGGTCTAGGCCCTTGATATTTGGTATGTAGCATCATCTAATGGTTTTCTACCAAGATTATTCAAATTATTACCCCTGGGTCAAAAATGGCCCGCCCTGTGGCTTATCAGTTTTTCATATGAAAAGCTTTAAGAATCTTCTTCTCCAAACCTGTAAGGCAGAGACCTTTAATATTTGGTATGTAGCGCTATCTAATAGTTTTCTACCAAGATTGTTCAAATTATGTCCCCTGGGTTGAAAACTTCCCCGCCCAGGGGCATATCAGTTTTTTATTGGAAAGTTTTTAAAAATCTTCTCTTAAAAAATCTTTAAAAGTCTTCTCTGAACTTGTAAGGCATAGACCTTAGATATTTGGTATGTTGCATTATCTAATAGTCCTCTACCAAGATTTTCAAATTATGAACCCCAGATCAAAATTGACCCCGCCCTGGGACTTAACAGTTTTTCATAGGAAAATCTTTAAGGTCTAGACTCTTTATATTTAGTATGTAGCATCATCTGATGGTTTTCTACCAAGATTTTTCAAATTATGCAATCTGTCATTGAAATCATTAATCTGTTACGAACAGGTGGGCGATTAAGGGCCATCATGGCCCTCTTGTTTGAAGATTTATTCAAAGTGGTTGGATCTAAAAATAGCCAATGAGGTAATGGGCTATTAAAGTAGATCGAACAAACTATCCTGTAATTGCTTATAAATTGTAACAATCAAACAATTCTTACCTTTGAGTGGAAACGATGGAGATGGCACTTGTTCATCATTTGAGTAATGCATTTATTTAACATAAATGCCTTTTCATGCCCTTGCAAACAGAGTGGACCCAGATCAGACAGCCCCTATACGAGCCGTCTGATCAGGATCTGATCTGTTTGTAGGGTTGTAAAGAATTAAAGGAGAACAAATTTTCTAACAAAAATGCGGCAAATATAATTGACTGTAAAAATTTTATAACAAGATGGGACACATGTGCCACCTGAAGCCTGATGAAATAATTGGTGGACATACATAGAGACAGAATATAGTAAAGTTATCACTTAACCCATTCCCGCATATTGACGCCTTTTGGCGCTTCTGTAAAAGTCGCTTTGTGAAACCATTGTGATAAATAGAGCATTTGCTCCACAGGAGCAAATGCTCTATTTATCACAATGGTTTCAAAACTACACAATTCTGAAAATTTCCTTTTCTCTAGTTAATGCTCCTTTTTGGTAGATTTAATCAAAGAGATTGGAACTAAAAATAGCATATGTGGGAATGGGTTAACCAATTCCCACTTAGGCTATTTTTAGATCCTACCTTTTTGATTAAATCTACTGAAAAGGCACATTTACTAGAGAAAAGGAACATTTTAAAGAATTGTAGTGTTGAAATCATTGTGATAAATAGAGCATTTGCTCCTGTGGAGCAAATGCTCTATTAATCACAATGGTTTCAAAAAGTGACTTTTACAGAGGCGCTAAAAGGCGTCAAGATGCGGGAATGGGTTAAGTGGCACAAAAAAAAAGTTTGGGGCAAACAATTATGGTAGGACAGGAAACTGGATATAATAGTATGCCTAAGAGTTAAGAAACTTGGTGGAAGATAACCCTTTACCTCATGTAAGAAATATTCACATCAGGAATATCAGTTAGAACATGTGCAATATTTGGCCAAGACAGAAACTGTTGAATCAGATCTACATAATTCAATAAGCAAACAGAGCAGACCCTGATCAGACGGGGCCAAAGTAAAGGCATTAAAAATTGTATTCATGAAAAGAGTTAATGCCAAAGCATTTTTTCATATACACTGTAATTTATTTCTTTTTAATTCATTACTTTTCATTCTGAGGTTCCCTTTGAATATATTATATATACAATAAAATCAAATCATTAAGAGTAGAACTTATTTATTCACATTCAAGAACATTAACAACTGAAACTTAAATCAAACAAGTCTGAAAATAAAATAATAAGATATATCACTATTGGTAACATGCAGTGAAACCTCTCTAAAATGACCATTTCACCCTTTCGTTGTTGCATATCCATGTAAGAAATAAAGGCACCGTGAACATTTAGTTGCTTATTTTTTATAATGGCATATGAACACTGGTTTATTTTGGTACTGGTAGAAATTAGAGAGTCGGGTCTACAGTAAAACCTCTCTATAACGGCCGCTAAATTACAACAAGTATTTTGTGTTAAAGGCAGGTGGCTGCTTAAAGCAAGGTGAAAGTAAAACAGAACGCTCCTATAGGAGCGTTGTTTTACTTTCACCTTGCTTTAAGCAGCCACTTGCCCTAAATACCAACTAATTAACACAATTTAGTGGCCATTGTAGAGAGGTTTTACTGTAATATCATTTCATACTCATTTCACAGCATACAGAGTAGACCCTGATCAAATGGCTCCTGCTTATGAAACTATAATGAATCTGACTCTACTGTTTTAACCAATATCCAAAAATACTGTTAACATTCAGGTATGCCATTATAAAAATACAACTCATAAATATTCATGATTTCATGATTTCTTACATGAATATTCATCAGGGAAAGGGTAAAAAACAGGTGGTAGGTTAATGACGGGCAAAAGTAATACAGAAAACTATTACATAGGGTTCATACAGAGATTTGGTGGGAAAATTCAAGCACTATTAGTGACACAACCTGTCTTGCCCAAACACTGAAAAAGCTCATTCAAAAGCAATCACAAGCAGGAAATAGCTTAATTAAGTGTAAGAGTAATGCAGAAGGTGTATACAGGATCTTTCTGCATTACTTATATATTTCAATAAGTAGTCACATATTTGCAAATGTCAAAGAATCTACTATAGTACATGTACATTTGAATGATGAGCCATAGAAAATCTATAGTAGCCAATAGTTCTGCCTGGACAACTTTCAAGGACATTTCTGAAGATTTTCAAGCACTTTTCAGGATTGGACAAAATTAAAGCACTTTTCAAGCACTTATTTCAGGACAATCCCTGAAATTCAAGGAGTTTTCAAGGTTGGGCGAACCCTGTAACAAGAGTTGTCAGCATAAATAACATCCTGCATAAAGCTACATGTACCATCTGTCTGAACACTTTCCTTCATATAAATGTGTTTTCATGCATCTGCAAACAGAGTAGACCCAGATCAGGGTATATTCTGTTTGCCGATGGAATTTGATAGATCTTGATTCTTTACTTTCTAAAATGGCTACAATGTTCCACCTTCCATATTAATTTTCATTAGAACTATTTTGTCCATGAATATTCAGTAGGTATTGAAATTTGAAATAAACATAGAACATGGAAAGAGTTTAACATGCAGAATTATCCCCCTTTTTACTTCATAGTGGAATTGTAATTGTGAATACCTTTATATTCGGCCACCTAACCTTCCTCTCTATCAGATTGTAAATAATTCATTTTGGCACCATTTGGGTAACTTTAAATTTACTGACATTGTATCAAACAGTTCAGACCCTGATTAATGTTCCCTTTGGAGCAGTTTGATCTGGGTCTACACTGGTGTTTGTCTGTCGGAATACTTAGGGTAATTATGGTAATCCCAACGGTTGTGCAGGATTGAGGTAATATCCCAACTTTTTGTTCTTTGTCCTGTAAAGTGTATCACAATGAAGGCTTACAGGCGAGGTGCAAAAAAAACCTGTATTTGTCCACTCATTTTCAAGTACTTTTGAAATAGGCAGAAAATTTGTCAATGCCGCTACAAACCTCTATTTTTCAGCATAAGTACAAGTATTGCCTATTCCCATGAACAGAAAATAAAGACTGGTTTCAATCCTATTTCTCTTTCAATATACTGCATTTTTATATTACTGAGCATCAGTCTAAATCATTTCAGTTGTTGGGGCATCTGATCTGTATCTGCACTGCCTCCTCTGTTAAGGACCCTTTTTCAAAGATAAGGCTCCAGTTTAGATTGATATCACAAAAATTCTTAGAACATAATTCAATACCGAAAAGTTCATGCTTAAAAATTTACACACATGCATGTCTACATACAAAAATAAATGTTCACTGATAATATGAAAGACTTCAGCATGTGTCACTCTACAGTGTGTGGTCTATGAATAATGACACTGATGGACATCTCATTCTGGGACATATGCATGTCTTATATGAAAATTCACCACATATTCTGCATTAGTTCTCTGAACACTGATGGCGAAAGGTTCACTTGGGTGAAATGTGAAGGCCACAAGGCGTCTGGCTGAGGGTGGAGGGTTTTTCCCAAGTACTCCAGCGTAGATCTTGAACTTGAGTAACCCCGAGTCTCTGGCATAAAACCTAAACAACAAAATCAGGTTGAGGATAAGGGAAGTACTGGGTCCATGCTTATAAAACTTTTAGCTGAGTCTGAGATAGATCTCAAGTTTTTGATTGGTCAGATTTAAGCTTGAGAACTCAAATCTGACCAATCAAAAGCTTGAGAACGATCTCAGACTCAACTAAAAAGCTTTATAAGCATGGAGCCAGATTTATCTAAACAGTAGTCCAGATAAGATGAGTAAATTAACCCCTTCCTCCATGAATTTTCATGTAAGAAATAATGATGTCATGAATATTAATTAGATTAATTTGTTGCAATATTACATGGACACAGGAATTGATGACCATGGCAGAAACTGTAGAATCATATCTATATTATATCATAAGCAAACAGAGCAGACCCTTATCAGACGACTCCTATAGGAGCCATCTGATCTGGGTCTACTCTGTTTGCAATGGCATAGAAAGGTGTATCTATGGACGAAGGGTTAAATTAAATTTTTTTCAAGAATAACTTCTTTATTTCTCCACCAAACCCTAGGTTGTGTGATGATTTTACTGTGAAGAGTATTCACAACATAGGGTTTAGTGGAGAATGGACAATTAACTCATTCTCCCCATGACCTATTTTTAGACCCAACCTCTTTGAATAAATCTACCGAAAAGGAGCATTAACTATAGCAAGGAAAATTGTAGTTTTGAAACCATTGTGATAAATAGAGCATTTGCTCCATAGGAGCAAATGCTCTATTTATCACAATGGTTTCTCAAACAAAGTTTACATAGGCGCAATAAGGCGTCAGTACTACTCAGTAGGAGAGAATGAGTATTGGAGTATGTACCTTTATCTGTTGCTCTGTCTTAATCTCCAAATTCTCAGTCAAATCTTGTTGGCACTTATTAGAATCACAAGAGGCACTTCTAATGTGTACCAAAAGGATAAAGGTTTAACCCTTTCCTTCATACAAGCACTTTTTCATGCCTTTGCAAACGGAGTGGAATCAGATTAGATGGCTCTTGCAGGAGCTGTCTGATCATGGTCTGCTTTGTTTGCTTATGAAATAATAATATATCTGACTCTACAAGTTCTACCAATACCAAAAGTTCATATGTATATATGCCTTATAAAAATTCAGTTAATAAATATTCATGATGTCATTAATCCTTACATGAATATTCAACAGGGAAAGTGTTAATGTAATTTCATTATGAAATACATGTATAGAAAATATTTCCCAGTAGACCATGTATATTCTTCTTATGTACAACTCTTCAGTGTGTTACAAGTTCTCAAAAATGAGATAATAAATTTCTCATAAAACGACAGTTGATAAATTATGATATAATCAAAGGATTCTATTTGAATAACATTCTCCATACTGAAAGTGATTTTGCCTGTGCAAATAGTTTGATCCAGATGAAATGCAGAGTAACTAGACATCTAATCTTGAGCCATTGTGTTTACAAAAACCATTTTGGAAAGAAAATCACCAGGAATATTTGAAGCAGAAAAAAGTTATTTAGTTCTAAAAGGTGCGACACAGGGCACCATCTACTGTATGTAACATTCCATGGCCTTGACCTGGAAAGACAGGGCTGGAAACAACTAAAGACCTTGACCTGAGTCTACATAGCTGGAAACAACACATGATCTTGGCCTAAAAAACCCACATGGCCTTGACCTAAAAAATGGCTTTTCACACCTGTTTTATTAGCAGAGTATGTATGCTTTTTTTTTTTTTAAAAAAAAAACTGTTTTATTAGCAGAGTATGTATGCTTTTTTTAATAAAAAAAACCTGCATAAAGTAACTACATTCACTGTAGTTGAGATTATAGTTAAGTCTCGGATACACAGAAAATCAAATCAATATAAGCAATACATGTATACCATATTCTACCAATAAAACCCCTCTAATTCTTACTTAAACTAAAATCCTACATAATAATCACTAAATAAAGAAAGGAATATAGGGTTTTCAAACATAGATGACAGCTTAATGCAGACTGAAAGGAATGCAGAAAGCTCCCCAATGAGCTTTCTGCATTGATTTCATTCTGCTTTAAGCAACAATCTGTGTACAAAATGCAAGAAACTCCTTTTAAAAAACTGTTACTCCCCCACCCCAAGAAGCATTTATAACTGATAAAACAGTAACGCAATATCTTTGAATCCTGTAAGCCATTAATGCATTGAACATGACACAAGTTACAGTTATATTCAGCCAGACGAACATAAGCAGATGGTGTAGACCCAGATCAAACTGCTCCTGCTTTTGCCATTTGCTTAAGTTTGTTACACTTTTTGCAACTCATATGTTGAAAATTATAAACACAGTGCCAAATTGACTTATTCAGCTTTGCAAACAGATGAAGAGGGGAGATCAAGCTAACCATTCTCTCCTACTAATGCCTTTTTGCCCCTCTGTAAAACTCATTGTTTGAAACCATTGTGATACATAGAGCATTTACTCCATAGGAGGGAATGAGTTAAACAACTTCCCAGTATTTTGGGTAATTAGGGAATCCGTTGTACCTGATTGGATAGTCCCCACAGGCTTTCGGTCTCTCCATCACAGACACCCACTTGTCATCATAGCTAAAAAGTGCCAGGTCCAGGTATGGACTGCTACTGTAAGACTGAGCACTGATAGGTAACTGGGCCAGCAGACGCTTCACCGCCTCTGTAACAGAAACAGTCTAGATATAGACAGAATGAAATATACTCACAGTGGTCATCATTTAGTGTTTCTTGCATACTCACAGTGGACATCACTTGGTGTTTTTGTATACTCACAGAGGTCACCATATAGTGATTTTGCATACTCACAGAGGTCACCATATAGTGATTTTGCATACTCACAGAGGTCACAATATAGTGTTTTGCATACTCACAGTGGTCATTGCATGGAGTTTTTGTATACTCCCAGTGGTCACCGCTTGGAGTCTTTGCATACTCACAGGTCACCACTTGGTGTTTCTGAATACTCAGTGGTCATCGCTTGGTGTTTTTGTATACCCACAGTGGTCACCATTTGGTACCGTGGTTTTGTATACTCATAGTGGTCACCACTTGGTGATTTTGTATACTCAGTACTCACAATGTTCAATGCTGAGTGTATTTGTACGAAAAACTTTTCATCATATTCTTTTATTTCTCTTAACCCATTACCTCATAGGCTATTTTTAGATACAACCTCTTTGAATAAATCTACCGAAAAGGAGGATTAACTAGAGAAAAGGAAAATTTTAGAATTTTGTAGTTTCAAACCATTGTGATAAATAGAGCATTTGCTCCTATAGGAGCAAATGCTCTATTTATCACAATGGTTTCACAAAGTGACTTTTACAGAGTCGTCAAAAGTCGTCAATATGAGGGAATGGGCAAAATGTCAAACAGTTTGGATCCCGATAAGATGCAAAGTTAATCAGCATCTCAACTGTATACAAACTGTTTCCATATGTACATGTAATTCAGCACTTACATGTAAAGAGTTCACCCTTTGCTCAATAAATACGCCTTTCTACACATTTGCAAACATCTAGTAAAGCCATCTGATCAGGGTCTGCTCCGTTTACTTATGAAATAATACAGTTATGACTCTACAGTTTTGACCACAGCCAAAATTTTCTGTGTTCATATGCCATTATAAAAATAAACCTAATCAATATTCATGACATTGATATTTCTTACATGAATATTCATCGAGTAAAGTGTTAAAAATACATGTACATGTACCTGTATTCCCTCCAAACTTGGCATTTATGATTGTCTGTTTGTATCTTTGCTGTATTTGCCTGGCATACACATTGCTTGAGGCAGAGGATGTAAACTGGGCCTCTGTGTGTAGTGTTGCATTACGGAACATGTCACAGAAATTTTCAAATAACTCCAGCAGCTCTTCAGATATATTCTCATACACTGCTATCACAGCAGTTGTCACCATATTGTACACAACGAAGAATGATGGCTGGGAATTTGGGTCTGTTATTTTCAGTGTCACAACATCCTCACTCGCATATTTTATAAGTAAATGATTTTCATCAAGCAACTGCATTTTCCACATTTTCAATGCCACAAATTGTTCAAAATATTGATAAAATTTACGGAGCTCGTAAATTGAGCCACTGTTTTTCGCACGATTATAAAGAAAGACAAGAAAGCGATGCTTCAAGGAATTCATTGTTTTCTCCATGTACTGAGTTTGTGGTCCTCGACCTGAAACATATATAACATTAGAGTTCCAGATAAGATGCGTAAATAAAACATGTTCAAGAATAACTTCTTTATTTCTCCACCAAACCCTACATTGTGACCACTGTAAGAATTGTCTCATCGAGACGATTCTAAAGAGTGGTCACAACATAGAGTGACTGGTGGAGAAAGGATGATTTTAGTATTTGAGTATGCACCTTTATCTGTTGCTCTGGTATCAATATTGGAGCATTGCCAAAACATAGTAAATATTACATCACAGTACATGCAAATTATATGTATACATACATCTACACTTCAAAAATGGTAAACTATATGAGAAAACATTTATCTAACAGGGCACAAAATTTTGCAAAAATTTCACTCGTCCTGCAATATAAACAAAGAAGGCAATGCAAAATACTCACTAGTCCTGCAATATAAACAAAGAAGAGAAAATTACATGCAGGATGCGCGGACGAGTGAATTTTTGTCCCCTGTAACATTGAAATGCATGTGCTTAATATTCATACAGCAAACAATAATTATAAAGGTCATGTTTGAGCCTATGATATCCAGACACATGGAAAGTAATAACAATCAATTTGATGATCAATGTCTTGATTATTTTTCTATTGTAATTAACCAACAGTTAAGAAAATAGTTTAACTAGAATTGAGTCCATAGGATATGGACGCCCCCTTCTGGCAATAGTGTTTCTTAATCCTATCCAAAGGACAAATTTCAGACAATTTTTTACTGAAAATGTGGTCAAGATCAAAGCCACAAAGACACCAAAGTAGTATGCTACACTTGCCCTTCTAAAGATGCACTATCACAATAAATTGAGGATTTGAGGGGTTGAGGATTATATCATCCAGACAAATTTCAGACTAATTTTTACTAAAACTGAGGTCAAGGTCACAGAGATACCAAAGTAGTATACAACACTCTGTCTTCTCAAGATACACCCCCGCACATAACCCAAGTGGTTGAGGAGACATAAAAAATCTGGACAGAAGGATGGATGGACAGATGGACAAAAGGATGGATGGAAAGCAAACATATAGTCCCCCCTCCGGTGGCAGTGGGGGACTAAAAATGTTTTGTACATGGAATAACAATTGCCTGCATTAGAACTGTTCTATTAATCATTTCCTCATATAAACACTTTCTCATGACTTTGCAAACAGAGTAGACCCAGATCAGACAGCTCCTGTAGGAGCAGTCTATTTACAGTCTGCAGGGTAAGGTTTAATTATACAGTCTGTCAAACTAACTGGTAGTGAGGCTGAAAGACAAATTGCACTTTACCTGTGTGGTCCTGAAACATATCAAAGTAGAGTCCATCATCTTCATAACAGAATCTACCGATACTCCTCACATCTATAAATTCCCCTTCTGATGTCACATGGAATATATGTATAGTCTGTTGTAGAACTGACAACACAGCTAGAGTGTTTCTGTATAAATATAATCCCTGATTGTGAGAAAGAAATATTTTGTCATATTTAAAACTTCTTGAATCACAAAGGTGCCCAGATTCAAGCTCTATAACATGTAACGAATAATCCTCTAATGGTGATCTTGGAGTAGCATTCACTGCTTCATTGTTTCTATGAGTTTCAAAGAACAGAGGATGTGGTTCCTCAGGCACGTACTGAGCTGAACCAACTATAACAAACTTGCCATCATCTGTAAAAAGACTACACTCTCTGTTTAAATGTCCTCCATTTGTAGCAACAAGGGTTGTGCATTTCAATTTAAAGAAATGTTCGAATAGCTTGCTCCGTAACATGCTGATTGATGGGTCAGTTGTGGATGATGCTATATCACCTTTGACTTTCCTTATCAAAGTCTCAGCAGCTGCTGACCCCTCAAAGGTGTAAATCTCTATTGAAGTCTGATCAGAAGAAAATGCTATGAAGTATTTTCCATCGGGTGAAAATTTTCTCAAAAAGCATGGAGGTTTCTCAACATTCACAACTGTGAAGTTAGGAAATACATTTGTATAAAACTGTCTTGCTCTCTGGAACTGAGTTCCTGGTCTGCCTGCATGTGTTTCTCTCTGCATAAGGCGGAAGACAACATTCTGGTTGTTAATCTTCCTGGGTTTCAGGAAGTCTTCCAGAGGGATGTTGTTGTCTACTACAGGTATTGATTTAGATGATGCTTTTGACTTAGGGAATATACTATGGTAGCTTGTCTGAAGAGAAAAATTAAATCACAAGAATTTTAACAAAGCTGAATTTGTAATATTTGTAATTTCAAATAACTTCTTTGAAACTATTTAACCCTTTCCTCCATAAATACGCATTTCTACGCCTCTGTGATAACCACTTCTTGAAACCATTGTGATAAATAGAGCATTTGCTCCTATAGAAGCAAATGCTCTATTTATCACAATGGTTTCAAACTACAAAATTCTAAAATTTTACTTTTCTCTAGTAAATGCTCCTTTTGGGTAGATTCATTCAGTGAGTTTGGGTCTAAAAATAGCCTATGGAGGAAAGGGTTAAAAAGAAAAACATCAAACATATATATATCTGTAAATGCACCAAATGGCATAATTCAACCTCAGAGCATGGAACAAACATTGAAATGCATGTACTAAATATCCATACAGCAAACAAAAATTATAAAGGTCGTGTTTGAGCATGGAGCAAACATCAGGGCACAATTTTTTTCAAAACTTTCACTCGTCCTGCAATATAGACAAAGAAGGCAATGCAAAATCCTCACTAGACCTGCAATATAGACACAGAAGAGAAAATTACATGCAGGATGAGCGGACGAGTGAATTTTTGTCCCCTGTAACATTGAAATGCATGTGCTTAATATTCATACAGCAAACAATAATTATAAAGGTCATGTTTGAGCCTACCATATCCAGACACCTGATCACCCCTCTCCATCTGTGTAACCCTTTCCCTGTTCTATATTTAGGCCAATTTTCAGTACCTACTGAATATTCATTAACAAATTTGTTATAAAGAATTCTTGAAGGTGGAACATTGTAGACATTTTAGAAAGTAAAGAAACAGATCTATCAAATTCTAATAGCAAACAGAGTAGACCCTGATCAGACGGCTCCTCTAGGAGCCGTCTGATCTGGGTCTACTCTGTTTGCAAATGCGTGAAAACACGTTTATATGAGGGAAAGGGTTAACCCATTCCTAGGCTATTTTAGACACGTTGTTACCCCTTTGAATAAATCTACCGAAAAGGAGCATTTACTGAAGAAAAGAAACATTTTAGAATTGTGTAGTTTTGAAAACATTGTGATAAATAGAGCATTTGCTCCTATGGAGTAAATCTTCTATTTATCACAATGGTTTTAAAAAGTGACTTTTACCGAAGCGGTCTGCATGATCTGGGTCTTCTCTGTTTACAAATGCATGAAAAGGCATTGATATGAGGGAAAGGGTTAACCCATGACCCCATAAATACACCTTTCTATGCCTTTGCAAACAGAGCTAGTATACCCTGATCAGATAACTTCTGTAGGAGCCATCTGATCAGTCTGCTCTGTTCCTTATGATATAAATAGATTATATGATTCTTCAGTTTCTGCCATGACCAAAATTTCCTGTGTACATATGCTATTATAACAATTAATCTAATATAATTAACACATAATTAAAGTAGTTAATCAAAATCTCCAAAGGCATGAGGGCTAATTATCACTTCTGTTATCACTAACTGATAGATGCACTTGCTATTGTATATTTAATTATAAAATTGTTAATTTGATATAGTACCAATATGTCCAGCCAAATCAGTACCTAAATGTCTCGGTATCCGAAATGTCCAGATACCGAAGTGTCTAGAATTCGTGTCAGCTGTTCTGAAAGTAACAGGTCAAAACCAAATCAGACCCGAGTCAAATCGGACAAGGTCAAATCAAACCATTTTTTTTATAATGGTAATTTACTCATACAATCTTATATTTTTCTAACTATTTTTGCTTGGGAATACCAAAGTATGATATTAAGATGATTTTAATTATAAATTGTAAACTTTTTTAAGGGCTTTCTATCAAATCAACTTTGATGACATACACTGGCTGCTTATCGCCAATCAAATGCTTTCGAGGATTATAAAACCAATCATATTGTGGGTTTTTTTCTAACCAGTCAAATTACATATACATGTATAACAATTTTAGTTAATTTCTCTTTTATTCGCCGATTGTCTACATAACATAATCTGAAACAGGGTGTGAAAATGCAATTCAGTTAACCAATAATAAAGCAGGTAAGTAGCAATCAATTACACAATCATCATTTGATTAAAGTATGACATTTACAATTATTAAACACCTCTTCATTAATGAGTCAATTAAAGTAACACCCTTCGATTAAAAAATTAAGCATCTTTAATTATGATCAGTTCAGTTGGTGAGGACAATGCTCTCTTCATAATTATACACGATCATCAAAGTTTTTTTGTTTTTTTTTATCTTTCTTGCTAAAACAATATCAGAACAACATATATCCCATATACCCCAATTACCTGGGCCGGCCTAAACAGATTTAATCATTAATTAACACCTTTTGTCAATGCATGCCACTATTGTTATTTGTTCAAATTTAGGTATCTATTGTTTGTCATTTGCCACTGGGTCATAATTTATAGAACTAACAAATCATATGGGGCAGCATTCTATTCAATATATATAGAGTGGTTCGATTTTAGCCAGTTTGATTTGACCCAGGCCAATTTGGTTTTGGTCCAATTTGACCCGGATTCATTCTGCCATACAAAGCCGCTTGTCCTGCAAGATTGTACAAACCAATATATACTACATACTTATGATGTATAGTCTACATACACATCCTTATGATTTTTGCTTTAGTCAGACAGTGATAATCTGTTAATGGATTTTCCACATAAGCAGGCGCGGACTTAGAGGGGCGGAGCCATTATACGCCCTCTATACATGTGTAACCAGGGTAGATAAAGATGACAAAACCCTAGTGGAGTTTGTTTAGTGTATTCTCCAACAGTAATGTAATATATAGATGAATAGGGTTGAATAGGGTCAGCTGGTCGGAATACGAAGCCTGCTTAGTAATTAAGTAGAGAAGTAAAGATATGATGTCTTCGCTAGAAGAGTTAGAGCCAGAATGAGAGCGGGAGCTAAAGGAGATGTTGCACGTTAACTCGTGTCACGTGACTAAAATAACCACGTTATCCTCGCACGCATATACCAGACACTCCCAAACCAGTTCACTCTCTCTTGACATATACAGGTAAATAAATATAAATAATGAAACGGGCTATAGCAAGCGGAATGCGACAATGCTATAGTCTGTTTCAAGATACAGCGCTAGCAACGGTACAAGGGATCTAAACCTGGGTTACATACTCCCTGGCTAGATTTAAATGTCTCCTGACATTTCCTAAAAACAGTATTCAGAGAAATAGTTAATAAACGTTTAACTTAAGGGAACTCCATACCCTAAGCAGTAAACAAATTAAACTGTACACAATTTATATGAAATGTTAATATGCTAAATTTGTAGCAGGCAACATTTCTGCATATTATAAAAGTTATAAGCCTTAATAATCAATTATCAAGTTGCATGATCATCATAATTTATAGACTGTTCAAGGTTTTAAACCATTTGAGCTGAGCAAAACTGATTCTGGCTCCTACTAAGTGAAAATGATAACACTATAATTATAAAATTGGCAACTCAGATTACAGTCAAAATATAAATTACAACAGCTGGTAAAAATGGATAAAATATAATCTAGGTATGATTCTAAGAAACCCATTCCCCATACCTATCTCTGCCTAACTGGCCGACTTGGAAGGGGTGTAGACCTAGACGCTTGAGTGGGTGGTGAGTGAAATTGGTTTGTGTGAGTAGTACCAGTCTGGAACAGTAGAGTGTCTGGAATGAGTGTGGTATCTGGTAGGTGTATATGTACTTGCAAAGTCAAGGGTAGGCGTGTGTCTACTGACAGAGTCAAGGGTAGGCGTGTGTCTACTGACAGAGTCAAGGGTAGGAGAGGAAATTGCAGATCTACTCAGTGAATGTGGTAGAAAAAGGTACAGAAGTGTCAACAGGTGTCAGATCAAGACTGGGTCTTCTCTGTGAGACAGGTTTGTTTTCCTCCCTGTAACTGGGAGGATTCCTTCTCTGAGGGATAATATAGAGGCTGGATTCTGAATCCTCCTCTGAAGAATCTGAAGAGTCAGATTCAACTCTCCTCTCCTGTTCAGGCAAGGGTTGAGCTCTTGGCTTAATTGTCAAAACAAACATTTTTGAGTAATTTTATTAGGTCTAAATCTAATATCAATAAAACAATGATTTAATCTGATTTTTTTTTATTTCCCTGTTCACAGTTGGATGGCATCACTAGAGTCTTTGTAAATGACAAAACCTCTAGTTTTTTGTGATCCTTTTTTAAATTTTTATTTTATTTTGCTTCTGTTTATATCACAGGGGGCCATTTCATGGGTCTACAAAATTTAATGTAGATGATCTAAAAAGTAAAAAAAAATTGATTGGGTTGATTAAGTGTTATATACAAGGGTTCCAACTCTCGATTCGCCGATTTCCAGACCCATTCGAAATAACGCCCTGTTTCAGACAGCCAGGATGGAATAACCACTAATGTTTGGTACAACCGTGAAGCTGGCACATTGTACTTTTCAAATAATATAACTTTTGATACATTCCGACTAAGCCGTAGACAGTGCCGCTGTGAAATTCCTACAGAATACGCTGATTTTGCTTAAACTCAAACGAGAAGTCTTAACAACAATTGCCGCTTGGCCCCTTGTAAAACGGCCATAATCGCGATGCCTCGGGACAGAACGATTGTGCAATCAATACATATGACAAAAAGCTATAGTTTACCTCTCAAGCTCTCTGCAGACACTGATGCAGATCCGAAATGCAGATGAATTTTCGTGCAAGTAGCAGATGTAAAGATCTTTCAGGCCACGAGTCACGTAACCCGCTTCCTTTACAATAACAACATCCGGGTGCCTGTTATCTTGCTTACCCTATAAGCGTCAACGAGAATGCAGGGCACCATCGCTCAGTCAATCAGGTGCCTTGTTATTGAATAAGTAGGAAGCGGGTCACGTTGTTGCGACTTCTTGTTCGATTAAGAAAAATTAGCATATTTTGTAGGAATTTCACGTTGGCACTGGCTACGGCTTAGTTGGAATGTATCAGAAGTTATATTATTTGAAAAGTACAATGTTCCAGCTTCACTTTCGTACCAAACATTAGTGGTTATTCCATCTTGGCTGTCTGAAACCGGGCGTTATTTCGTATGGGTAGGGAAATCGGCGAATCGAGAGTTGGAACCCTTGTGTATAATATAACACTAAATCGACCCAATCAATTTTTTGACTTTTTAGACCATCTAGACCCACAAAATGGCCCCCTGTGGTTTATATACTTGTTTGTCGGAATAAAAGCCCTACTGGGATTGTTATAATATACTATCCGACTTGAAATAAAATTTGTCTATGTCTAATTAGTCTATGTCTGTAGTGACGTCATCCTACTTTTACATGTACTGTAACACCCCATGATACCGGTGGCCTCACGATACCGGTGTAAATATAAATCTCGCCACCTGCCAATTGTCAAGCACTAGTAACTTCTGCTATCCTAATGTGAAATTATTTTTCACGCTATAATGGAGCGATTTCATGTTCATGAAACGTGTTCTAGAGTCCGTGTCATGCGTAGAAGTGATGAGTTAAAGTGCCCACACTGTAAAAACAGTTAACTTCCATGTTGAGATATTGTGCTACTGTTAGTTAATTTTCCTGTTAGATTGAACTTTTCGGAACTTGAAAAAAAGATTAACGGTTATAATATGTTTTATCCAGTCACCAGGCTTCTCTAGTGACATAATAAAGGGGGTGCAAATAAACTTAGGTTTATTAGGTTACTTCCGGTAGTAGAAGGTTTATTAGGTTAGTAGATAGGCGTAATGATTCTATAACCATGGAACTATTTTAGTTTTCTGTAAATATGCATAAACATGTTGATAGAATAGATCTAACAGATCTATTTGGTCACCAAAAGAATTATTCAAATGAGAAAAAATAAAAATAATTGGCTACAGCTGGATTCGAACCCGCGCCTGAAAACTAATTCTGATCACTCTAGAGACGTCGCCCTTACCGATTACGCCACAGAGGCCACATACAAAATGACGTTGATTTATCAGTTTTATTAATTTAATCCACCGCTGGCAAAACCGTTTTTGATAACATCAAACCTGGAAGCAAAGATTGACAGGTAAATAGTAAATGTTTTCTTTTCACTCTCATGATAATTTGATTGATAAACTCTTACAGGGGCGGTGATAGTCATAAACCTAAATATAGCCTGTTCAGTTCCATATTTACTTCGTGGTTCCATCGATTTATGAGTGACGTTAGGTCTATCTAAAAATAGAAACCGAGACTACGTAACTCGAATTTGACCAGAGAATGTAATCATGTCTGTTTGAAATAACTTATCGACCCTCGATTCAAATCATCTTATTTTTCAAATTCAACCACGTTTCCCTTCTAGTAATGCAAGTATCGAAACTATATTCCTCTGCGGTAGCTCATTAGATCTATTTACGTCTAAATGGAAGTGAAAAGGGAGGGATCCGTTGATCGAAAAACTGCATTTTCAATGTAAATTATTTCAAGGGTCTATAAAAAAGACATTAACTAAATTGACTGGATAAATCGAATAATAGGTTAGTGCCGTAGATGGGACACCTTTATCCGACTCGGAGAGAAAACAGTTGAGGCTCGGCAAGCCTCGCCTCAACGTTTTCTCCCCTCGTCGGATAAAGATGTCCCATCTACGGCACTAACCTATTATTCTCTATATGTGTGACTTTGAGTCTATGTGAAAATGTACATTTAAAGCAGTGTCAACACGACTTTCCATACTACGACAATTTTTACTATTGCACCGGTTACATGGAGTTGGTTCCCTTACGTCATTCAATGTGATCGCTTTATTTTGACATTTCTCAGATTTGGTAATATAAAAGAAATAATCTTGTACTTGAGACAATTTGAAAGATTAGAGACAAGTGAAGGAAAGGCTTGCTGATTTTTTTCAGTTAAATTATATTTTCTTTGTATGAGTGTTGAGTTCATTAAGTACACCGGTACCGTGGGGACCCAGGCTATGTCCGGATTAATTATCGTATCCGAATTATATAGCACCAATGTGAATAAGGAATTATACGGACAGATTAATGAGAACATGTTTTACCTTCGTATGTTTCTCTGTAATCAGTATGTTAGTTTTAGTTGCCATTATTTTAATTTTGAAACAGTTAATACTATTTTCTCCCAGAGTATTTAATTAGAAACATTTCGTTCCCTTTCTCCGGTTACCGATCTCAATCGTTGAACGCTTGCAAATGTTTGTTTCCGTTTCAGGGACCAATCCTTAATGGGTAGTGCAGGCTCTTAGTAGATTTTATTTCGCCTTTAAGTAAATAAAAATAATAATCTAAAATTTCAAACAACTTTGGCAGTAATATTGATTTTTTTGTTGATATTAGAGAAGTTCAATTGAGGAATTAGTTAACATGGAAAATAAACTTTAGGAGCATCTCTTTTTTTAAGAGTTATCCCCCTTTATACAGAAAAAGTAACTAATTCAACTTCACCAGCGCGTGCTATTGTGCGAATTTGATTTCATTTGTCAACCTAAGGGTACAAAAGTTAAGCATAATGTCAGGAATAAAAGTCCAGCAGTCACGATTTGCCTTGCTGAACATCGAAGACGAGGAATCGGATGATACAAGACCCAAGAGCAGCCAGCAAAATAAGGGGAACCAACAGAAAAATGCACAGAAGAAGAAAAATAAAAAGAAGAAACAACAACAGGCTCAAGCAGAAAATGAAGAAGTATACTGAATTATTTCAAATTCAAACCATTGACCCTTTAAGAAATGTAATGGAAATTCCACTGCTTATAATCAAACTAATAAACAATAACATAGCAACAAATGCCATGATAAAAAAAGGGTCCTCTTGATCTATTCCTTAACCCATACTCCCAGTGGCAATTTTTAGACATCGTCTCCCCGTTTTGAGATAAGTTTAAATATAGAATACAATGGGAGAAACAATATCAGGATCAAAACTCCAGTTTTGATCCTGATATTGTTTCTCCCATTGTATTCTATATTTAAACTTATCTCAAAACGGGGATGTGGAGTTTTGATCCTGATATTGTTTCTCCCATTGTATTCTATATTTAAACTTATCTCAAAACGGGGATGGAGTTTTGATCCTGATATTGTTTCTCCCATCTCAAAACGGGGAGAAGTCAACAGAGTTATGGGACCGGCGGACATGCTCTTGTGGTTAACGCACTTGAACACAATATCAAGGGTCCCAGGTTTGATAACCTGCCGGACCAAGTCCTTTGGATGTGACTATAAATCAATGTCTGATGTATCAGTGCTTTACACTAGGCATATATCTAAAAGATCCAGAGAAACTCTGTCGATGATAAGAGTAGGCATCACGCCTGGGTTTCTCTGTATCCTCTCCCCTCTCTCGGGGTGGGGTTGGGGGGGGGGGGGGGGTTCCAGTTAGCTCATAGTGAGCAGAAACGAATGTTAATCAACACAAACAAACAAACAGGGTTAGGGAGACTTTTTCTCCTAAGTCGCTCTCTAGCTTGTGCCCTGTGTTGACTTTGACACATATGTGGAACAAATCATTGCTCTCTAGCTTGTGCCCTGTGTTGACTTTGGCACATATGTGGAACAAATCATTTTTATGCCCCATTGACGATTATTATAATCATCAACGGGGCATAAAAGTCAGGGGGCATTATGTTTTGCACTTGTCCATCAGTCCGTCTGTCTGTGTGTCACACTTGTACGTGGAGTTGGTTGTCACAGTTTTTTCATTCTCTAGCACCGGCACCATGGGGGCATCGCTGTGTCTTACAGACACAATTTTTTAGTTTTAATAGCTAGCCTTTGACATTCAGTCCATGAATTTACCCCATGCAACTACAAGGTGCTTTTATTGCCATTATATTACCAATGTAAACAACTCAAGATACTTACTGAAATGTTGAATGATTATATGCATGAATGAAACATTAAATTTGGTAGGTTTCTTTTGTAAAGATTTGTTTGAAGATCATACACTCCTTGCAAAATATATTTTAGCAATACTTGCTTAACCCTTTCCTCCATAAATACGCCTTTCTACGCCTCTGTAATAGTCACTTTTTGAAACCATTGTGATAGATAGAGCATTTGCTCCTTAGGAGCAATTGCTCTATTTATCACAATGGTTTCAAAACTACAAAATTCTAAAAAAAATCCTTTTCTCTAGTTAATGCTCCTTTTTGGTAGATTTATTGAAAGAGGTTAATGGATCTAAAAATAGCTTATGAGAGAATGGGTTAACCTTTACATATAATATTGAATATTCATTTAGATTTAATTAGATTATGTTCATGTCCCCATTAAATAATATTATTTTTTGATGGGATTTTTTGCATTATTATTGAAATTTCAGGGAAAAAATCATCTTGTATGTTTGCCTGCAACACTCCATGGAAAAACAGAAAACCAATGTTACCATGAATGCCTGTTTTAATGTGTGCCAAAAATAAATGAGCGAGACTGCTTTTGATACCAACATTTATTTTCCAAAAGCATACATAAACAAAGACATCAATTGTGAATTTGCTTCAAAAATTGAGGGGAAAATATATGATTTTGGATTGGGACAATGATCCAATAAATCCAATAAATGATCTTTAACCATTTCCTTCATGTAAACGCATTTCCATGCATCTACAAACAGAGTAGACTCAGATCAGATTGTTCCTATAGGAGCAGTCTGATCAGGGTCAGCTCTGTTTGCTAATGGAATTCTATAGATCAGTTTCTTTAGCTTTTAAAATGGCTACAATGTTCCACCTTCCATATTTCATTATAACTTTTTTGCCCATGAATATTCAGTAGGTATTGAACTTTGGAATAAATATATATAGAACAGGAAAAGGTTTAATATTGGTTAAAAAAAGGATCCTGGTAACAGACAGCAGTCTTGCTTTGGCTCTGTTGTACAAAATTTAATCCATGGTTAATCTGGTTCAAAGATAATTCTAAATGTGCAAAGGGTCAAAGGTAACTATAGTCCAACAAGATTCACCTGACATTGACCTTTATGCAAGAATAAACCTCTCTATAACGGCCACTAAATCACATCACATATTTTGTGTTAAAGGCAGGTGGCTGCTTCAAGCAAGGTGAAAGTAAAACAGAATGCTCCTATAGGAGCGTTCTGTTTTACTCTCACCTTGCTTTAAGCAACCACCTGCCCTAAATACCAACTAATTAACACAATTTATTGACCGTTATAGAGAGTCTATATTAGAGTATTTTAGTCTAGTATACCTGGATATACCAAGTGCACTCATGTATAAATAATTCACGGAGACTACCGAAGATATATATAGAAACCTAGCGTAGTGTGACATTATGATGATAGAGGTCAGCAACGTCAGGTGAATCTTGTTGGACTATACCCATATTAAATTGATTCATTCATTCCGTTTAACCCATTACCTCATAGGCTATTTTCAGACCCAATCTCTTTGAATAAATCTACCGAAAAGGAGCATTAACTAGAGAAAAGGAAAATGTTAGAATTGTGTAGTTTTGAAATCATTGTGATAAATAGAGCATATACTCTATTTATCATAATGGTTTCAAGAAGTGACTATTACAGAGGTGTAGAAAAGCGTATGTATGGAGGAAAGGGTTAAAGGTCCTATTCCCAATGCATAATAGGTAATATTTTTCCTAATTTTTGGAAAAAAATCCCAACAGAGGCCAAATGTTGATTAACCCTTTCTTTCATATAAGTACCTTTTAATGCATTTGCAAACAGATTAGACCCAGATCAGATGGCTCCTTTAGGGTTTGCTACAAGCTTGCTAGTGGAATCTGAAATATCTGCTTCTTTACTTTTTAAAATGGCTAGAATATCCAACCTTCCATATTTCATTATAACTATCTTGTCCATGAATATTCAGTAGGAAGAGCTACAGATAATGGTGCGTACTCAAATACTAAAATCGTCATTTCTCCACCAAACCCTCTGTCGTGACCACTCTTTAGAATCGTCTTGAAGAGACGATTCTAAAGAGTGGTCACAACATAGGGTTTGGTGGAGAAATAAAGAAGTTATACTTGAAAATATTTTAATTTATATAAGCATCTTATCTGGAGTTCTGAGTAGGTAATGATTAATCGAATAAATTCAGAATAGATATAGAACAGGGAAAGGGTCAAATGCTTAAAAAATGCAAAATAAGTTAAATGGGACCAAACATGCTTTCCAAATCATTGAGTTTTATGTCCACTCACTGCAGCTGTTACAATGTAGACCCCAGACTGTTACAGCTTCTTTTTATACAGCTATGCTGATGTGTACTATTTTGTCCTTGCAGTTGAAGCATCTTGCGTTTGGTGTTCCCAGTAAGCATAGGACCCACTCTGAAAGTCATAGTGACCATGGTCAGACAAATGGTGCAAACCCAAAAGGCTCACAATGGCAGGAGTGGCAAAAACTGGACGAAGAGGTATTTGCAGAAAGATAAAAAACATTATCTTTTTACTTGATGAATCAGAGGCCTGGATATAAGATGTAAATGAAAAGATTATTAAGAATGGCTCCTTTATTTCTCTACTAAACCTTATTTTGTGACTACAGTGCCCCCTCTCTATAACGACACCCTTTGGGATACGAATATTGTATGTGTTGTTCAGAGGGAGTTGTTATAGGGAGGGAAAATCAAACATAATTAGCTTGTTTGAAGATCCCCAGATAAGGTGTATTTCGAGAACTAAAACCATTATGCCTCAATCAAACCCTATGTTGTGACCACTCTTTAGAATCGTCACTTTGTGGCGATTCTAAAGAGTGGTCACAACATAGGGTTTGATGGAGGCATAAAGAAAATACGTTGGAAAAAGGTTGTTTCTGGAGCCTTGTAGTTTCGGAAACAGTGACATGTGTTGTTGTAAGGAGGGAATCGTTATGGAGAGGGCCGTTGTAGGGAGGGAGCAGTGTACTCTCCACCAGACCTTATTTTGTGACCATTCTTTAGAATGGTCTCGAAGAGACGATTCTAAAGAGTGATCACATGAGGTTTGATGGAGAAATGATGATTTTAGTATTTGAATACACACCTTTATCTATTGCTGATGAATACTCATGCAAGAAATAATGACTCTATGAATATTACCTAAACTTTTATTGTGATATATGGACAAGGGTTTTTTGGGGCCTGGCAAATACTGTAAATCAGATCTATAAAGATATTGCAAATTGATCTCCTTGATCAAAGTCTGCATTATTTGTCATGAACATTTTCTTGATTTATAAATTTTGATACATTTCTTTGTTTAACCCTTTCCTTAATACAATGTCTTTTCATGTCTTTGTAAATAGAGTTGATCCAGATCAGATGGCTCCTATTGGAGTCATCTAATTAGGGTCTGCTCTGTTTGCTTATGAAATTATAATAGATCTGACTCTACAGTTTCTACCAGAATCAAAGCATCCTGGGTACATATGCCATTATAAAATGTTAGTTACTAAATATTCATTATTTCTTACATGAATATTCAACAGGGAAATTGTTAATTAATATTCAGAAAGTGTTTAACTGTAGAGTCCAGTTACTTGGAAAGATTTAAACGTACTAGAGGAGCCTGAATGACAAATAGTGCAGACCCTGATCAAAGGGCTCCTCTAAGAACCCTTTAACCCATTCCCTCATAGGCTATTTTTAGATACAACCTCTTTGAGTAAATCTACCGAAAAGGAGCATTAACTAGAGAAAAGGAAACTTTTAGAATTTTGTAGTTTGAAACCATTGTGATAAATAGAGCATTTGCTCCTGTAGGAGCAAATGCTCTATTTATCACAATGGTTTCACAAAGTGACATTTACAGAGTTGTCAAAAGTCGTCAATATGAGGGAATGGGTTAATCTGGGTCTACACTGCAGAAAAAATGATGTACATATGTTCTCAAACTCTGATCTTAAGCAATTTTTACTGACTTCAAGTTTGTTCAGGTATGTTGAGACCAGAGATACAGGTAACGGTACATGTAGGTACTAAAATTCTAAAATCGTCATTTCTCCACCAAATCCTGTACTGCAACCACTCTTTAGAATTGTCTCTTTGAGACAAGTCTAAAGAGTGGTCACAGTATAGGGTTTGGTGGAGAAATAAAGGAGCTATTGTTGAAAATGTTTAAATTTACGCATCTTATCAGGAGTTCTGTTGAGACACTGCTGTCAGTCTTGGTGTCAAACAGCCTCGATCTTGATGAGGCACCATATTGCTTTCAGTTTCATCTTGATCCAAGCTGTTTGCAAATATGTCAGGTTGGGCTTAGCAGGATAAGGTTAGCATAATTACTGTTATGATAATGTATTAGCATCATTAGTGTTATGATATTGTATGCTCTTCTTTATTTTAGTATGCAGCTGACAGATTTGAAAAAGATCTACAACAGGCCCTTCTACTCAGCAAACTTGACAATGAACAGGTAAATACAATGTCTTTACCCCTTCCCTCATAGAAATGCCTTTTCATGCCTTTACAAACAGAGTACACCTGGATAAGACGGCTCCTGTAGGAGCCATCTGATCAGAGTATGCTCTGCTTGGTTGTGAAGTTTTAATAGATCTGACTCTACAGCTTCTAAATCATCCAGTGTTCATATGCCATTATAAAAATTCAGCTAATAAATATTTGTGATGTAATTATACCCCCACAAACGAAGTTGGTTTGGGTTTTTTTTTTTGGGGGGGGGGGGGGGTGTATACTGGAGTCACCATGTCAGTCCATCTGTTCTTCCCTCCGGCTTGTCCGGATCATAACTACCAAAGTATAAAAGCTATTGACTTCAAAACTTCATATACAGATAGATCACATTGACCGCAAGTGCAGTGCACAAGGTTCGTAACTCTGTCTTCTGTATTTTTGGAGTTATTGCCCTTTGTTATTTTTCTCAAAATCTGGCTTGTCCGGATTATAACCTTCAAAGTATAAAAGCTATTGACTTCAAACTTCATATACAGATAGATCACATTGACCACAAATGCAGTGCACAAGGTTTGTAACTCTGTCTTCAGTATATTTTGAGTTACCCGGTATTGCCCTTTGTTATTTTTTAGCTCACCAGAGCACAAAGTACTGAAAGGTGAGCTTTTGTGATCGCCTGATGTCCGTCGTCTGTTGTGCGTCGTGCGGTGTGCGTCGTGCGTCGTCAACAATTTGAACCTTTAAAAGTCTTCTCCTCTGAATCTACAGGGTTCTCAGCTTTCATCTTTGGCACATAGCATCACCTATAGGTCCTCTACGAAAGTTTTATAAATTATGTCCCTGGAGTCAAAATTGGCCCGCCACGGTCCCAGGGGTGGCCAGTTTTCTCTAGCTGACTGTTGTTCTGTTCTCTGTACAAGTAGCAGAATGCTGGGTTCACTTAGGTTAGGCATGGGGAAAACTTTAAAAATCTTCTTGTCAAAAACTACATGTCACAGAGCTTAGATATTTGGTGTATAGCTTTACTTAGTATACCTTATTGAAATTGGTTAATATCATAGTTCTGAGGTTAAAATTGACCCTGCCCTGTTGGTTATACTTTAAAATAGACTTTTAAACTATAAAGGTTCCCCTGAGCTAGAAGGACTCCAGATACTCAGTCTGTGTTGTGCAGTCACTGGAGAGGTCAAGTTCCTGGTCAAAACTCTATAAAGTTGTCTGCTTCAGAATTAGTGTCTGTTTGTTCACACTGTTTTTAACCCATTCCCTCATAGGCTATTTTCAGATCCTACCTCTTTGAATAAATCTACTGATAAGGAGCATTAATTAGAGAAAAGGAAAATTTCAGAATTGTGTAGATTTGAAACCATTGTGATAAATAGAGCATTTACTCCTATGGAGCAAATGCTCTATTTATCACAATGGTTTCATAAATTGACTATTACAGAGGCGTAGAAAGGCGTTTTTATGGAGGAAAGGGTTAATGCATATCAATCTTACAATTAACTCATGTACAAACCATATAATTATGAAGTTACATACAGGTATGCGTCAGATCAGAATCCAAACTGTGTGCTAATTTCAGTCAAGTCATTCTAAGAAATAAAGCCCCACCCCAGGGGTGGCCAGTTTTCTATAGGACATAGTGAAAACTTTGAAAATCTTCTCCTATTTGTCTGGTGAGCGATATCAGGGCCATCATGGCCCTCTTGTCTCAAAATCTGGCTTGTCCGGATCAACTTTCAAAGTATAAAAGCTATTGACTTCAAACTTCATATACAGGTAGACCACACTGACCACAAGTGCAGTACATAAGGTCCATAACATGTCTTCAGTATTTTTGGAGTTATTGCCTTTGTTATTTTTGTCAAAATATGGCTTGTTTTAATTAATTCTAAAAAAAATTTCGGGCCTTTTCTCTGTCATACCTCAACAGAACTTTTTTTAAATTTTGCAGTATTGTTGAACACCATCTGAAGTTCTGCACCTATGATAAAGGTTTTGATTTGTCGCTTCGTGCATGAATGAATGATCTCCCCTTTTGTAATTTAACAAATGAAAATTTAGCGGTCGGGAGCTTTATTACTATAACCCCCGGCCCCATCTCTGTGTCAAATGTGCTAGTGGGGGTATTAATCACCTTTAGTGGTAGTTCTAGTTATTTCTGACATGAACATCCTACAGGGAAAGGGTTAATCCTCCTTTTTATGCTTTTGCATGCAGAATCGATCAGCTGAATCAGGGTCTGCTCTGCTTGCTTATGCTACAGAACTGATTCTCTTCTGCTTGCCATGGCAATGTTTCCTTATTTTATATTTTAATACAAGAATTGAATTAATCATAATGGTTGGAGTCTCGTATGGATTTTCATAAACTCATCTGTAAAAGTTTTTGATAACATTGTAAACACAAGGTAAGTTAGCATTGCTGTATGTAGAAATGGATGAAAAACGATCTTTTAGTATTTTCGCAAATGAAAATTTTTGCAAACAGAAGTTACTTAGTGCTTGAAGGGTTAACATCAAATCCACGATGTACTAATGATGAATTGTTTTTCATAGAAAAAGACAGGCAAGCCAGTTACACAGCCAGTTGTTTCACACAGAGGAGAAGGGGATGGGAAGGAAAAGCAGAAGAAAAAGAAGGACAAACCTCAGCCTATGTCGTTAGACCAATTTAATAAATCATTAGGCAATGGCAAGAAAACCACAGCAGATGGTGAGTTAATTTTTTTTTGACGAGTCCTCAAGTAGTCTAAATTTTATCCTTTTCTCTAAAAAAATTATTGACATGTAGTATGGTGAAACCTCTCTGCAATAAACACTCAAAATATGTGTAATTCTGGGTTTTTCGGACAGGTTTTAGAATGAAATAAGACGTAAAGTCGTACAGAAAGCTTTCATAGACCTTTTATTTTGCACTAGCCTTTAACCTTTTCCCCCATAAATGCGCCTATCTACGCCTCTGTAATAGTCACTTCTTAAAACCATTGTGTTAAATAGAGCATTTGCTCCATAGGAGCAAATGCTCTATTTATCACCATGGTTTCAAAACTAAAAAATTCTAAAATTTTCCTTTTTTCTAGTTAATGCTCCTTTTCAGTAGATTTATTCAAAGAGGTTGTGTCTAAAAATAGCCTATGAGGTACATGTAATGGGTTAACCCCATGAATATTTATGTGAGAAAAATTGACATTGTGAATATTATTTCGATTATTTTTTAAAATGGAACATGAACACAGGCACTTTTAGCCATGGCAGAAACTGTGCAATCAGATCTATGTAATTTCATAAACAAACAGAGTAGACCCTGATCAGACCGCTCCTACAGGAGCCATCTGGTCTGGGTCTACTTGTGGATTTACAACACGTATATAGATAGTATTTTCCAGTTTCTGCCATGGCCAATAGTTCCTATGTTCATATGCCATTGATGTTATAAAAGATCAGCTAATAAATATAAAGGATGTCATTATATTTCTTACATAATTATTCATAAGGTAAAGGGTTAAGGACAAAAATATATACTATGGATTGATGTATGGAGAGCTACAGATGATGGTGCGTACTCAAATACTAAAATCGCCATTTCTCCAACAAACCCTATGTTGTGACCACTCTTTAGAATCGTCTTGAAGAGACGATTCTAAAGAGTGGTCACAACATAGGATTTGGTGGAGAAATAAAAAAAATTATTCTTGAAAATACATGTATTTGAATTTATGCATCTTATCTGGACCTCTGATGTATGGCTCATGGTTACCTTGAATTGCAATGGGTGAACGGTTGATGACAATACAGACAGTAATGCAATAGCAGACCTAGGTCTACACTATTTGCTATAACCATGACTGGGTGCCATTTTTTGTATGACATCAAATGTGCCATTGTTTTTCTAGAGCTAGATTCTGTGCCAGACCACTCACCGGTTTCCAAAGTTCCTCCAACAGATGGTGATATTAAATTCTTTGACAAAGTTGACGACGATGTTCACAAAATTCTGCGGCAGGAAAAAATGCAGGAAGAGTACAAAAAGGTAAGATCAGCATTCAACAAATAGCAAATCTGTCTGTACCTATTTATTAATGACTTTTTATGCCCCCCAGATCAGATCTTTGGGGGCATATTGTTTTTGCCCTGTCTGTTTGTTTGTCTGTTTGTTTGTCAGCAACTTTAACGTTGGTCATAACTTTTGAGCCAGTACAGATAGAGACTTGATATATAGCATGTATATGTACCTCATAAAGCTGCACATTTTGATGGGTGACATGTCAAGGTCATCCTTCAAGGTCAGAGGTCAAATATATAGGTCAAATCACTGACTTTAACATTGGCCATAACTTTTGAAACAGTAGAGATAGAGACTTGATCTTTAGCATGCATGTGTATCTCATGAAGCTGCACATTTTGAGGGGTGACATGTCAAGGTCATCCTTCAGGGTTAAAGGTCAAATTGGTCGGGGGCATACTGCCATAGTGTTTCACAAACACATCTTGTTATAATGATATGATAGTTAAACTCTTTTAATATCTAGATTTAATGTCTGAATGAGCTGAGCCATGATAATTGATACTTTTTAAGCTTTTCAAACAGGGTTGAGCCAGTCCAGCCAACCCATCTCTGGCATCTTTACAGTCGTTAGCATCTTCAGATTTAATAGTACAGTAAAACCTGTCGACAATCACCACCCAATGTAAGTATATGCCTGGGTGTTTAAGACAGGTGGTAGCTTAACCATTTCCTCCATAAATACGCCTTTCTACGCCTCTGTAAAAGTTACTTTATGAAACCATTGTGATAAATAGAGCATTTGCTCCATAGGAGCAAATGCTCTATTTATCAAAATGGTTTCTATACTACGCAATTATAACATTTCACTTTTCTATAGTTAATGCCTCTTTTAGGTAGATTCATTCAAAGAGGTTGGGTCTAAAAATAGCCTATGGAGGAAAGGGTTAATGTGAGAAGAAAGTTCTGAAGAAAACTCCCCTTGAGTATTGTATGTGGTTCTTTTATTCCAGCAATATGCAACAGAATCAGTAGTAACAGCAAAGTATCAGGAACAAATTAGAAAAATGGAGAAAGAAGTGGAATTTTTACGAGCAACAGTGAAAAAACAAGAGGTAAGAATTAGCTGTAGATAAAGGATGTATGTAGGAAATCTATGGAAAAAAATTCTTTATTTCTCTGCCTACACTGATCTTGCTGCTACTCATTAGGCTCTTATCCCTTTACTCCATAAATATGTCTTTCTACACATCTGCAAACAGAGTAGACCCAGATCAGACAGCTTCAGTTTCTGTTAGGGCCAAAATTGTATGTGTTTATAATTACATGTATACTATTAAGCAAATTCGTCTAGTTAATATTCATGATGTCATTATTTCTTTTACATGAATTTTCATGGAGGAAAGGGCTAAGGAAGAGGCAATCCTAATGCAGCAGCGTGCTAAGTTATTATTTCTTCAATAAATATTCATGGAGTAAAGAGTTCAAAAGCAGTATTTTATGTCATTAGTTTGTATGCTTTCATTTCAGGAAGAACTTAAACAAGTAAAGAAAAGAAACAAACAACTGTGTGTCATATTAGCTCAGGGAGAAAGTAAGTAACATTTTTAGCTTGTCCGTTTCGAAGAAATCACAAGCTATTGTCGTAACTCCGGCGTCGTCGTTGTCGTTGTCATTGTCGTCCGAAATCTTAACATTGACCATAATTTCTTCAATTTTTCATTTACAACCTTCATTTTTGGTATGCTTGTTCATCTTGACAATGATGACAGACGAGACGCTTGCGGTGCTCTTGTTTTATACCAGAGGAACAGATAAATGTGCTTACTCAGATACTATAATTTACTGTCATTTCTCCACCAAACCCTATGTTGTTACCACTCTTTAGAATTGTCTCTTTGAGACGATTCTAAAGACTGGTCGCAACATAGGGTTTGGTGGAAAAATAAGGAAGTTATTCTTGAAAATTTACACATCTTATCTGGACCTTTGTTATACTCCCACAAACAAAGTTTATTTAGGTATACAGGATCAATACTGTTAGTCTGTCTGTTAGTTGGTCTGTTGGTTTTTCTCTTCTGTTCATTTTTTTTTCAGGAAATACTGATAAGATTTCAATGAGTCTACAGTAACATGATAAGTTTCATTATCAAGAAATGTGCATATCATTACTGCATTCCATTTTGATGATTTATGGTAACTAACATATTTTGTTCATTCTGTCCGTGATATTTCTCAGCAACTACAGACAGGATTTCAATGAAACATTATGGAAAGAGGAAATGCACATCGAGGGCTTGGTGCAAAACAATTATTGTAACTCCTTCACAAAGTGAAGGAGTTACAATAGTTTTGCACCAAGCCCTCAACATGTTTTATATGGTTTACCTTTCAGATTATTTGTCAAAGAGTTATGGTCGCTTATTTATTCAACAAGCAACTTTTCTGTATTTTCTGTATGTAATCCGGGATTGACTGAATGTGTCCGTTGATTTCTATGTAATCCATGTCTCTTAAAAAGTCAGTGAGTTTCTAAGGATTTAGCAGTGTTCAGATTCCATGAATATTTATCTGAATACAATGAACCCTCATTATACTGGCATTCGTTACAATGGCACCCTCGTTATACCGGCAATATGCATTGAAACAAAATTACCGTTAAATCTTTTCAACAACCACTGAATAAATAGGTACAATGCCAATAAGACAGGTGATCGCTTATTGCAGAACACAAGAAGTGCAAAAAGCTCCCAGGGAGCTTTTTGCACTTCTTGTGCTCTGCATTAAGCATTCAGCTGTTGGTACTAGTTTAAAACTGGCCATATGGTTCCTTTCATATTTAAACTCGTTATAATGGCAACCTCGTTATACCAGCAAAATGTCTGGAAACAAACTCCTCCGTTGTAACGAGGGTTCACTGTATATATAAATTGTTGGAAAATGGGCTGCAAGCATTATTTTAATAATATGAATATGTGGACAACTTTTAGTGTTGATTGATTTATATGAAAAATGGACAGAATAAAACTTTACAGTTAAAAAAAAAAAAGGACTTCTCTAGACAAATTATTCTCGCTTCTCAGACATACTAGATAACATGAGTTACTAGAAATAGGAGTACTAGAAATCCTTATCTGGAACACCCCTTGTCTAGTGTATTTATACGCATGATTAGGCGAAATTAATTAAAGGGAAGTAACTCTTACAGAATTATACCAACATTTCTAATATTCTATAGGCAACAGCCTTATGAATTAAAATTAATATAAGTAATTAGCACATATATGAAATTCTATTTATCATGTAAACATTTTAAAAGCCTATTTAATTAACCGAAGATGTTGTTTTGTAGTCACTTAATCATTTATATTTTACGCCAAAACGTAACGTTTGTGGCAATGTCATAACAAATAACGTCATTTGGTGTCACGCTTTTATGCTGCAGTTTGTTGCTATTAGATATGAAATTAATATTACGCAATGTAAAGTAGTACTTCACAAAATCCATTAATTTACTTGGTTTTAGGGCGTATTTCAGCGAGAAAATTAATCAAGCATGGGTTTTGTTAAAGCCGGGGGTTTCTATACCCTCGGTTGGTCTGTTCCTGTCGGAAACTCGCGAAACCCATGCTTGATTCTATTATTGTTGGTTTTGGTTTATTCAGCAGTACCTTATTTCATGTATTCGGACAAATGAACTTAATAGGCAAATATTGCAGACCCAGATCAAGATCAAACAGCTCCTTTTTGATCGAGTTTAACCCTTTCCCTGTTCTATTGTTTATTCCAAATTTCAATACCTACTGAATATTCATGGAAAAAATAGTTACAATGAAATATGGAAGGTGGAACACTGTAGACTTTCTAAAAAGTAAAGAAACACATCTTTCAAATTCCATTAGCAAACAGAGAAGACTCTGATCAGACGGCTCCTCATGTTTATATGAGGGAAAGGGTTAAAGTTGAAAATCGTCCCAGACTGACTAATTCAGTTGTACAAACTGGTACAAAGGGGAAACTGGTTGTTCAAATACTTACCTTCATATAAATGCCGTTATACGCATTTGCAAGCAGAGTAGACCCAGATCAGAAGGCCCCTATAGGGACCGTCTGATATGGCTTTGCTCTGTTTGCAAATGAAATTTGATAGATCTATTTCTTTACTTTCTTAAATGGCTACAATGTTCCACCTTCCATATTTCATTATAACTACTTTGTCCATGAATATTCAGTAGGTATTAAAAATTTGAATAAATATAGAACAGGGAAAGGATTAAGATAATTAGGGTATGTTTGAATTGAATGATTTGAGTTTTATTGAATACTTCTATCTCATGTTACATCAAAATGTTTTGATAAGAATTCAATATGAATATTAATATAAGATAAAATGACTGCATGAATATTAATTAGCTGTTTTTAACCATGACAGAAACTGTAGAATCATTATATTATTTTATGAGCAAACAGAGCAGACCCTGAACAGATGACTCCAATAGGAGCAGTGTGATATGGCTCTGCTCTGTTTACAAAGGAATTTAACCCATTACCTCCTAGGCTATTTTTAGATACAACCTCTTTGAATAAATCTACCGAAAAGGAACTTTAACTAGAGAAAAGGAAAACTTTAGAATTTTGTAGTTTGAAACCATTGTGATAAATAGAGCATTTGCTCCTATAGGAGCAAATGCTCTATTTATCACAATGGTTTCCCAAAGTGACTTTTACAGAGTCGTCATAAGTCGTCAATATGAGGGAATGGGTTAAAGGCATATCTATTGAGTAAAGGGTTCAGGCATACAAGGTGATTTTTTGTTACAAAGCGTCTACCATACATGCCTTTGTGATGACAGAATTTGATGTGTTTATGAAATAAAAAAATTGAATTTAATATCACATAAAATGCTTTTTTTTCAGTGAAAGATAAAGCTGAAGTATTGATGCAGGTTGACCAATTAACTGAAGTAAAAGATGAGTTAACAGATCAGGTACAGTATGACATTTTGTACAGATCTGTCTGCCATCATTAATTATAGAACCATTACTTGTTTTGCTGGTTTCCCTAATGAACATTTATCTGTGAATTAGTCACTTCATGAATATTCATTAACTTAAATTTTATAATATAAATTTGTCAAGGGACTTTTTAGTTTTGACAAAATCTGTAGGATGAGATGTATATAATTCTATAAGCAAACAGGGCCGATCACAATCAGGCAGCTCCTGTAGGAGTTGTATGATCTGGGTCTACTCTGTTTGCAAAGGCATGAAAAAGTGTTTATAGCATGTATGAGGGAAAGGGTTATGCACGATATAAGGAGTAGGCTGTTCCATTATCATACAACTCACATCACCTGACAGATGCATGAGAACCTCCTCACAGCAACCACTTAACCCTTTCCCTCATGAATATTAATGAAAGAAATAATGACATCATGAATATTTATTTGCTGAATTTTCATAATGGTATATGAACACTTAATCTTTTGGCTTTGGCAGAAACTGTAGAATCAGATCTATGCCATTTCATAAGCAAACACTGCAGACCCTGTAGGAGCTGTCTGATCAGTGTCTGCTCCGTGTGCTTGTATGTTTATAGATCTGATTCTACAGTATTGATCTTGGCAATAAGTATCCTTATTTTATTTTTTTCAACACAGGCATTCATTAATATTCATAATGTCACAGTCTTGAATATTAAACAAGTAAGGATAAATTGTTGAATTGTTCTCTCCCCAGTGATGTGACTCCTTTACTTAGTGTATAACATGCTGTTCTGTTTTGATTTACTGAATGATCCATTTCTGTTTAGGTATCGGAGTTAACTGCAGAGTTAGAGAAGGAGAGGTCTAAATCACATGCACTGAAAATGGAGTTAGATAAAAACAAGGTAAGATATTACATATGATGGGTTTATTTAGGAATTAAGTGACAATGATCAAGTACTAAATCGCCACAAAACATCTTAATCAATACAGAATTTTGGTCCTGCAGGTTTAACGCCATATCAAAAATTTAATACAATAATTACTGTAAGTATTTCAGACACTCAGTCACTCTTTTCCATCATTTGTAAAGCTGAAAAACTCAGGTTGGCACCATTTGGATAACTTTAAATTAGACGTCCATAACAGCAAATAGTGATGATCCTGATCAAATTGCTCCTTCAGCACTATTTTACCTAAGTTTGTTTGTCCGATTTATTAGTGTACTGCTATTAATACTACTGCTGTTACAACTATTATTTTACTACTGTTATTATTTATTTTACTAATACATGTACAACAACCTCTGTTACTGGTGTTGCTATTGCTTTGTGCTAATATTAATCCAATTTTCATTTCTTGTTTGATTCTTATGATCTGTCTTACACTGTGTGAAATTTTATAATGATGACTTTCTGACAGGATAATTTGGATCAAACATTGAGAAATTTGAAGTCTTACCAAAATTCAAAATGTTTTAACACTCTGTTGACTGTGTTGGAGAATAAATGAAAGAAAAACTCTACTTTGAACAATGAGGTAGACAGAGGAGATGTTAACTCTTTCCCTGTTCAGTATTCATGTACGAAATAGTAACAACATTAACATTAATTAGCTCAATTTTTATGATGTAATCTTTTCAAGTGAATTTTTTGCTTTAACAGAAACTGTAGAATCGGATCTATATTATGTCAAAAGCAAACAGAGCAGACCATGATCAGATGGATTCTGTAGGAGCCATCTGATCAGGGTCTACTCTGTTTTTAAGTGAATGAAAAGGTGTATATATCAGGGAAAGGGTTAACCTGTTACCTGATAAAGATGCCTATTGATTCACTCACAAACAGAGATGACCCAGATCAGATGGCTGTGTAGAGGCTGTCCGATGATGGTCTGCTCTGTTTGCTTAACCCATTCCCTCATAGGCTATTTTTAGATACAACCACTTTGAATAAATCTACCAAAATGGAGCATTAACTGGAGAAAAAGAACATTTTAGAATTTTGTAGTTTGAAACCATTGTGATAAATAGAGTATTTGCTCCTATAGGAGCAAATGCTCTATTTATCACAATGGTTTCAACAGGTGACTTTTACAGAGGCGTAGATAGGCGTATTTATGGAGGAAAGGGTTAAGAAGTTATATAGATCTGTTTCTTCAGTTTTAGCCATTGTAAAAAAATTCTATGTTCATATCTACGGTAATAATAGTTGTGATGTCATTACTTATTACATGAATATTCATCAGGTAAGGGTTTATGTGTGTAGAATTATTCATGAAGTTGTGGCTTGAAAGAGTTTCATCAGATCAATATTCATAAGATCATGTTTGAGTGGACAAATACTTACGTAGATTATCTTTACTTTCCAGGGCGGGAAGCATAAGTGAGTCCACATCAACAGTGTGCCAGTGTCAGTGTTTTTTATCTACATGACAAAGCAGTATGGCTAATGTCAGACACGCAGTAATGTGATACAACTGTTAGACGCATTTTCATTTTGTCATCATTTCAGTTCATTTAAAAAATTAATTTTTTCAGGAAGAATTAAACAAAATACTTGATAAAGTAAATATTGTGTTATCTTTATGGCTTTGATGTACCCAGAATACAAGTTGTTACATGTATATATAATGCTTTACTTGCAAGAATTTGCCCATAATGAATAATTATTTAATTCTTTGATTAACCCTTTCCTTCATATACACACGTTTCATACATTTACTAACAGAGTAGATCCAGATCTAGATCTCAATAGTGGATCTACTCTGTTTGGTTATAGACTTTTATAGTTTTGTTTCTTTGCTTTCTAAAAAGGCTACAATGTTCCACCTTGCATATATCATGATTATAACGATTTTGTCCATGAATATTCAGTAGGTATTGAAATTTGGACTATATACAGACCAGAGAAAGGGTTAAAATAAAATAAAAATAAGGAAATTTATTGCCATAGCAAACAGTAGAGAATTAGATCTGCATGATAAAGGCAAACAGAACATTGCTCCTACAGGAGCTCTCTGATCTGGGTCTACTCTGTTTGCCATGGCATAAAAAAGATAGAACTATCCAGTACAGTAAAAACTCGACACTACGACATATGTTAGTAATGAAGAATTTATATCTTTGTAGGCAGCTGACTGCTTTATGCAGGGTGAAAGTCACTTTCAGTCTGCATTAAGCTGCCACCTGTGTAAAAGATCAATAATGGTATGTATTTGAATGTTTGTAGTATCAAGTTTTTACTGTGATTGTATTACTGTGGCTGTACAGTGTCCACTCAAAGGCAGGCTGAATAAATGTACCTTTGCAAATAGAGCAAACCCAGATCAGACGACTCCTGTAGGATCAGGGTCTACTCTGTTTGCTTATGAAATAATATATATAAATGATTCTACAGTTTCTGCCATGGCCAAATATTCTCATGCTTATGTATTATGATAGAAAATAAACTTCTTTACTCTTTGCATGCTAAGTAATTTTTCATCTGCAACAATTGTCTGCTTAAATTCTTAAAATAAACATTGTCTCATATCTTTGCAAAAATATGGTCAAGATGACAAACAGTTTGGATCCTGATGAGACGCAGCATCATGCTGCGTCTCATATGGATCCAAACTGTTTGCTTAGGTTATCACAGTTTAGCCGCTAGCGTGCAAAGAGTTATTTTTTATGATGTCATTAATATTCATGAAGTACATGGTTAAAATATCGATGGTAGCTCAATGAAGGGAACAGAGCAAAAGTTATATAAAAGACTACAGAAGTTTCTTGATTACATTAAGCCGAACTAGGAAGCCACCTGCTCTTAACCTTTTCCTCCATAAATACGCCTTTCTACGCCTCTGTGAAAGTCGCCTGTGGAAACCATTGTGGTAAATAGAACATTTGCTCCTATAGGAACAAATGCTCTATTTATCACAATGGTTTCAAACTACAAAATTCTAAAAAAAATCCTTTTAATGCTCCTTTTCGGTAGATGCATCCAAAGAGGTTGTATCTAAAAATAGCCTATGAGGTAATGGGTTAAGGCATCTTCATCAGCATCTAAACTGTTTGACACTCTGACTATGTTTTAGAAGATGCTAAAGGAAAGATATTTTTGAGAGATGTCTCGGACATTTTTTGGTAGACAACAATTTATTTAGCCATTTACCCGATAGAGACGAGTTTACTACTTCCCAAACACAGTAGACCCAGAACTGCCTCTCGTGTAGGATTCTTGATCTGTGTTTAGCTTGTCTGTTTTTCGAAGACAAAAGTACGAGCAATTGTAACTCAAGTGTCCGTGTTGTTGATGTGGTCCCGAAACTTTAACATTTGCTTTTACTTCTCTTACTATTCATGCAAGTTTTATGAAACTTCACACTGGTTATCAGCATCACAAGGGCTATAATCTGACCATGGGTCATAACTCTGTAATGCTTCTTTACAAATTATGCCCCTTTATGGACTTAAGAAATGTATTAAAACATGTATTGCAGACAAACGTTGGTACCTGCACAGGGTACAGGCCACGACAGACCAAAGTCGTTAAAAGTTGGTACTAGTTGCTCCACTGTCTACGCTCGAAATTAAAGGGGAAGTTCTAGAAATCGGCCCAGTGTCAGGATAATGTGACTGGTTGGGATGCCCTTGCCATGTGCCTGTGGCAGGGGCATTCCAGTGAGGCAGCACTATAACTTGTCTCATGCGGGTACAGTTTTCAAATAACTGAAATACTGTTGGTCGGATGTAAAACCCAACTCACTCACTCACTCACCTGCACAGGTTTGAACCAATTTTAACAGGAATGACGTGTACATTTCCAAGTTCTGTGTTTTACTTGCATCTTATGTATAACTGTATGGTTGATAACTGTCCACTGGTTTTCACTTATCTATGTGTTGTATGCACACATGGATTCTTGTCCTGGCTTCATCTCCAAAAGTAATCTAATTAAAACTTTCAAAAAGGGACCAGTACTAGGTTTAATTAGTCATAGTATATGCATTTTATACTTGATCTGGATCAGACTCTGTCCTGTTTGTGTATGAAATAATATAGATTTGGTTCTAAGGTTTCAAAAATGTCCAAAATATTTGATTTTAAATGTAAATGCCATTATAAAGATATTAATGACGTCATTATTTCTAATATGAATATTCACGATATAACGGGTTCACAGCTGAGCAAACATGTGTTGGTGAAAAAGGGTCCATTACTTCAGTTTTCAATTTGATCATGCACGAGATTAACCCTTTCCTCCATGAATACGCCTTTCTACGCCTCTGTAATAGTCACTTCTTGAAACCATTGTGATAAATGGAGCAAATGCTCTATTTATCTCAGTGGTTTCAATACTACACAATTCTAAATGTTTCCTTTTCTCTAGTAAATGCTCCTTTTCGGTAGATTTATTCAAAGAGGAAGGCACTAAAAATAGCCTATGTGGGAATGGGTTAAAGGACTTGACCATAGTGTCAAAGAGTTGAGATCCAGGTGAGATCTAATCTGGATCTATGTGCAAAGGAAACCACCAAATAGCTTGTTGCATGTTAAATGTTTAATGCTAGTTAAATGCATGTTTCTAGTGCATAATTTGATAACTCCTGCAGGAGGTTTCGGCATAACTTTAATCCTGCAATAAGCTACTACCTGCCTTTAAGACGCACACTTTGACATTTTAATGCTGCCGTTGACGATAGTCAGGGGGCATTATGTTTTGCATATGTCTGTCCGTCCGTCCGTTCGTCTGTCCGTGTGTCATGCTTTTAGGTGCAGTTGGTTGTCACAGTTTTTCAAGTGTTATAAGCACTTATACACATGAAACTTCACATACACATCATTTACCATCTGTGCTATCATTTTGCACCCCATCCATGCTGCCCACAAGCCCAAGGTCGAGGAATTGCATATACATGTACACATTAAACACCATCCATAGTTTCATTGCACACCCAGCTCATGCTGCCCGCAAGGTCAAGGTCAAATGACTTGAAATTGTACGTGCAGTTGGTTGTCTTAGTTTTTTTGTCTCCCTTACCACTATAGCTATTCGCATGGAATTGCATATACACATTAAATACCATTAAATACCATCTATACTTTCATTGCACAACCAACCCATGCTGCCGAAAGTCCAATGTCGAGGTCAAATGATTTAGGAATTTTACGTGCAGTTTTTTGTCACAGTTTTTTCATTGTCTTATATGTCCCTAACCACTAGCTATTGCCATGGAATTGCATATACACATTAAACACCATCCATAGTTTCATTGCACACCCAGCTCATGCTGCCCGAAAGGTCAAGGTCAAATGACTTGGAAATTTTACGTGCTGTTGGCTGTCACAGTTTTTCACCGTCTTATATCTCCCTAACTACTGTAGCTATTAGCATTGAATTGCATATACACATTAAATACTATCTATACCTTCATTGCACACCCAACCAATGCTGCCCGCTAGCCCAATATCAAGGTCAAATGACTTAGGAATTACTTGATTATTTTTATGTGCAGTTGGTTGTCATATTTACGTGCAGTTGGCTGTCACACCTTTTTCATCATCTTATATTTCCTTAACCACTGTAGCTATTAACGTGGAAATACATATACACATTAATACCATCTATACTTTCATTGCACATCAAACCCATGCTGCCCGAAAGCCCAATGTCAAAGTCAAATGACTTAGAAAGTTTACGTGCAGTTGGTTGTCACAGTATTTTCATAGTCTATATCTCCCTAACCACTGTAGCTATTTGCATGGAATTGCAAATGCATATTAAATATCATCCATACGTTCATTACGCACCCGGCCCCTACTGCCAGCAAGCCCAAGGTCAAGGTCAAATGACTAAGGAATTTTACGTGCAGCTAGGCAAGCACATACACGGGGGCATCACTGTGTCTTACATACACAATTTTCTAGTTGTTGGACGCTTTAGAGAGGTTAATGAGACATATAAATATTTAAAAATATTTTATATTAAAATACTTAAAATTAATCCTTTCCATATGAACATTTATGTATGAATTGGTGATTTCATTAACAATTTTTTAATTTTCAATGGAATTTTTGGCTTAGACTAAAACTGTAGGATCAGATATGTATGATTTCAGAAGCGAACAGGGCAGATCCTTATACGATGGCTAATTGTATAATAATTTCGTAATTGGTGCTAAATGACAAACATGTATTTAGTGTTGCAGTGACGTAAAAAACAACTCTCTCATTCACTCAGGAGTTTCTGAAATGCAAATGTAATAAATACCACTTCTTAAATAATATACCTACATGTACCTACATGTGTATACAATAAAATCCATCCAAACCGGATGTTCAATTTAGTAAAATGTCGGTCTTTGGGATAGGTGACAGCTTAAGGCAGGACGAAAGTCATGCAGAAAGCTCCTCTAAGAGCTGTAACTGTAACTACAGTAAACCGCTTCTAAACCAAAGGTTAAACTAAGCAAAAATCTCTGTTTTTGAGACAAGTGGCACTTTAAAATAATGCAGGGTGAAAGTCACGCAGAAAGCTCCTGTAGGAGCTTTCTGCATGACTTTCACCAAGCATTAAGCAGACATTTAAGTAACTAAATGCTTCTCTACTAGAAACCCGGGTTACTGTGCATATACTAACAAATTATTAACCTTTCACCGCCAATGTCGCAAAAATGCACCACGACAAATAGTGCAGTCCCAGATCAGACGCCGCCTTTCCAAGGCGGCGTCTGATCAGGGACTTCACTTTTTGTCTCAAACTCTATTTCTATATCTGTGCTTTATTCCTTTGAAATTTGTACTTATGTATCTTATTTCCTTATTCTGCCGAATGATTTAACAAAATTGGATTGCAGACGACAATTGGCGCCGAAGGGGTTAAATGCGGGACGCACGTGCACTGTCATTTGCGAACAGTGTAAACACAGATCAGAAGGCTCATAAAGGGTCATGGTATGCACTGCTGGTCATTCAAACGCCTTTAATAGGTTTATGGCTTTCATACCGAGTGGATTCTATAGAACTTTACATACTGATGGGCTATTCCACTCTAAAAAATCAGCACTGAATGGTTGATAGTGTGCTGTTTGAGGGGTTAGGATGATGATTGATCCCTAAATATGCTGAGATCTGGCAACTGAACTCGGACAGTGGTGTTTAGCTCATTTCTCTCCTACATGTAGACTATTTTAGAACCAATCTCTTTGATAAATTTACCGAAAAAGAGCATTAACTATAGAAAAGGTGAAATTTAGAATTGTGTAGTTTTGAAACCATTGTGATAAATAGAGCATTTTTGCTCCTATAGAGCAAGTGCTCTATTTACCAAAATAGTTTCACAATAGGCAACAAAATGTGTCACTAGGAGGGAATGAAAACCTATACTATCAAGTACTGTTGTGCCATCTAGGACTTATTTCATATCCTCAGCTCGGCACTACTTCCATACCACTGGGTTGCAGCCTGGAAATAGACACGTTGCAGTGGCTGTCGATATGTACATACTTATACATGTGTACGACAAGGAGGTCTGCGCAGTTCGAGTTTTTCTCAGTTATAGTAAAAATAAATATTTAAGCAGCATTTAATGAAATATCATGGAGAGGAAAATCAGCCATTGGCAAATGTCTGAACAGAATGCAAATCCATACACAGATGATCGAATTACAGATATTAACGGGCGGTAGGAGGACAAAAAGGTAATAAATGAGAAAAGGCGTGAAAAAAATCACGGAATGCGCTCAGCGGTTGATTTAATTGATTTTTCATGAAGCACATAATAACGGAAATTAAAGAACTTAAAATCGTTACTTTTTTCGGTCTTGGGTTTGTAACCTTTTGTAATTCTATTCGCTTCAACTGGAAAGAAAGATAGTCTAAACTTCAACAAACAACCCTGTTCCTACTGGAAATATAAACAAGAGGGCCAGAATGGCCCTGACATCGCTCACCAGACAATCAGGAAAGAAGATTTTCAAAGATTTCACTATATGTTTCTATAGAAAACTAGCCGACCCTGGGGTGGGGCAAATTTCAATTCAGAAAGAATAAATTAATTTATACTTATGTTCAAAATTTCAGATATTTTCATTACGTCTTCATGAGTTCATATTTTTATTCATATCTTAAGATTGATGTACTTTTAACCCTTCCCCTGTACTATGTTTATTCAAAATTTCAATACCTAGTGAATATTCACGGACAAAATAGTTGTAATGAAATATGGAAAGTGGGACAGTATAGCCATTTTAGAAAGTAAAGAAACATATTTCAAATTCCATTGACAAACAGATCAGACCCTGATCAGACACCTGCTATAGGAGCCGTCTGATTTGGGTCTGTTCTGTTTGCAAATGCATGAAAAGTCATTTATATAAGGGAAAGGCTTAAGTAAACATATTATAAGTACATGTATATTGTACACAAAATAAAAATAATTTAATGCAATTTGCACTATATTATATCATAAGCAAATACAGCAGATTGATCAGATGGCTACTACATGAGCCATCTGATTTGGGTCTACTTTGTTTGCAAATGTGTATAAATGCATATTTATGGAGTAAAGGGTTAATTGTTCTATTTACAGGTCAGATCTAATTTGAAACTGCCATTATCCAGAAGGAAGGCAATCCAGTTGTAATCAAAAAGTGTGAAAGGGAAATAACCTACCTTTTATGTATGCTTAAAATAGCCAGCTAAAAATAGACACTGCTCTCCAAGATGCAATAGAACACTTGAATTTGTATTAAGCTGAACTTAGTTATAGGATCTATATTGATAGCTGGCAGCTTAATGCAGGGCATAGATATGGAAAAAAAGCTTTAAAAGCTTTCTGCATTTTGAGAATTATCCACATAGTTTTCTCAATCTAAAATGAGTGTGTGTAATTTGTCTAAACACAATTCCTACTCTACTGATCAGGCTAAGGGTGATTACCAATACATTCCCACTGACCAGCTAGTCCGGCTTATCTGAGGAAAACTTTAACCTGTAGAAACTTTAGACTGTAATTTTCTGATGTGAAAATATATATACACAGGGCTGGGCCAATTTTAACCTCAGAACTATGATATTAACAAAACTCATAAAGGTATGCTAAGTGAATCTATACAACAAATATCTAAGCTCTGGGACATGTAGTTTTGACTAGAAGAGTTTCAAAGTTTTTCCTATGCATTTATAGTGATCCCATGGGCTGTTTATGCAGTCAGCTAGAAAAAAAACTGTCAATCCCTGGGGTGGGGCCAATTTTGACCCTAGGGGTATAATTTATATAACTTTTGTAGAAGACCTGAAGTTGAAGCTATGTGCCAAATATGAAAGCTGAGAACCTTCTAGTTTGAGAGGAGAAGAATTTCAAAGTTTTCACTATATGTTTCTATTGAAAACTGAAAACCCCTGGGGCAGAGCCAATTTTGACCCCAGGGGCATACTTTATATAACTTTTGTAGAGGACCTACAGATGATGCTATGTACCAAAGATGAAAGCTGAGAACCCTGTAGAATCAGAGGAGAAGATTTTTAAAGGTTGAAATTGTTGACGCCCGACGACGGACGACGCACGACGCACGACGCACGCCGACGGACGACGGACATCAGGCGATCACAAAAGCTCACCCTGAGCACAAAAGTGCTCTGGTGAGCTAAAAATGTTTAAATTCTATTGATTGATAACAAACCATCTGATAACACAATTACATAATTAAAAAAGGTAATTAATTGCAGTTTAGCACCTAAACCCTACAATGGTTAAACCTTAATCTAATGAATATAGATGTAAGAAATATTAACCAGAAGTCCGCATAAGATGCGTAAATTAACCCTTCGCTTGCTATTCACGTCAATATACGTGCCTGTAAATAGTGAAGACCCAGATGAGACAGCTCCTGCAGTAGCTGTCTCATCAGGGTCTGCACTATTTACAAGTTGATTGTGCAACCAATGCACTCCACAGCAGTGATTGCACAGCGATATACTTGTACACAGTGGAGATATATGTAATTATACAACAGGGCATGGGTAAAGAAGGAGAAATGTGTTTTAAAATTCAGCAAGAGAAGGGTTAAAACATTTTCAAGAATGAACTCCATTACTTCCCCACCAAACCTTATGTTGTGACCACTCTTTAGATTTATCTTGTAGAGACAGATCTAAAGAGTGGTCATATCATAGCGTATGATGGAGAAATGGCGATTTAAATATTTGAATGCGCACCTTTATGTGATTAACCCATTCTCTCCTACTGACGCCTTTTTGTGACTCTGTAAAACCCATTCTTTGAAACCATTGTGATAAATAAAGCATTTGCTCCTTAGGAGAAAATGCTGTATTTATCACAATGGTTTCATAGCTACGCAATTCTAAAATTCTCCTTTACATAGGTAATGCTCCTTTCCAGTAGTTTAATTCAAAGAGGTTGGGTCTAAGCTAGTCTAGGAGGGAATGAGTTAAATATAAGGAGAGAAAGCGGGGTTTATGGGTAAGCCCATCTGATCCAAAAAACTGGCCAACCTGCGATAACCGCTTTCTCTCTCCTAGTAGCCATAGGAATCAATTTCCTATGGATTTGCACAATATTAGGTACTATACATCACAAAAGTCCATGAATCATTTTTCTCCTTTTATTCATTTAACCCAATCATGGCGAATAGTTGGCGTGAACCCCAGATATATTTACAAAAGTTTCTTTTGGCCACAATCTTAAGCTTTCAGAATATTGAACACGTAGCGAAACTCTTTACTAATAGAACTGCAAAATATAGTGGCCCAAATTATAGCAAATTTATATAGCAGAAACCCTATGCCAATATCAGGCACTTAGCCTAAACACAAAGTAGCACATAAATGGAAAAGTAGTAAAGTCAAGCAGGCAAAGCCACATACAAGACGCAACCACCACCAAAACACCGATAGATAGCATGACACACACGCACGCACACGCACAACCACACACACACACAACCACGCACCCAAACTCACACACGAGATAAACACAGAAAACATCAACAATAACACAAGAACTAGAGACAAACACTCCACACATATACAAAATCACAAGCACAAAGACGTAAGGCAAACAAAAGGAAGGGTGACAAAGAGAGTACCGCCTTGTTACGGTCAGTAGCAAAAACACCACTGGGGGTTTAAACCGGTTTACGGACGCCTCACACTTCTCTCAAAGTCACCCTAGCTTTACAAATAGTGTAAATAAAGGTATCCCCGCAGGACTTACCCACAACATAGACGACGTTGAACACAGGACAACATGTAAAACATAGCATAATAACCGTGACAATCCGTCAAATAGTAGCACTCTGGTAGCATTTCCAGCAAAATAGCACAAAACGAAGGGACCCGAATGAGGCATGGTGTCCTGTCTTTATAACTAAATGTCTTAATGTTATGTGGCGCCGCAAAATAGCAGTATGGCACCTTTATAGCAAAGCACAAACAAATGTCTTAATGTTATGTGGCGCCGCAAAATAGCAGTATGGCACCTTTATAGCAAAGCACACACAAATGTCTTAATGTTATGTGGCGCCGCAAAATAGCAGTATGGCACCTTTATAGCAAAGCACAAACAAATGTCTTTATATAGCAAAACACAGCCAATTGGCGGGCCCGAAATAACATGGTGCCCCCTAACAAATTCAGGTAGGTCGGCTGAAGCTGATGGCCAAATGGAAGGGAACCGAAAGGGAGACATCAATGTCGCCCATTCGGAGCCCTTCCACCGCCCAAAAGCACTTCGGGTATAACCTAAAACACGGACCCAGCACAACCCAAAACTCTATAATCAATTTGCTCCAAACAAACGGTGTTATTCTGAATAATAACACTCCTTATTTATCATGGCAATATATGAAAAAGGGAATACAATTTTGAATCAAATCTATACCGTTTTATAAGCAAACAGAATAGACACTGATGAGACAGATGAGGTATAGGTAAAGAATGATTCAGAAGCCACTTTCGTCAATGCTTGCAGTAACAGAATCGTCGAAGCCGGGGATTCGTGTTATATAAACACGCTGACTGGTTTCCGTATTTGTTTATCCTGTCGATTTCCCCAATTATTTTCACACCCGTGCCGCTACTCAACTCACATGTTGCTTCAAATTGCGCATGTCCAGGAAGTGTTTCGATAGCAACTGAAAATCTTTCCCGATTTTCTTCAGGTTTTGAGAATTGGAATACAGAATATCCGTTGTGTGATATTCCGGCGTGCTCTAAACCTAGTGACATCGCATCTGCCGTAAGGACTCTTGATAATGCGATATTAACACAGCGTTTCTGTGGGATAACCAGTTTGTTTATTTTATCTACAATTGCTTTAGCGATTCTTTCAACTTTCACATTATCTGTTACATTAACTTTTGTAGATTTGTAACACGCGCAAAACTCTTCGGGCACACCAGCCTCAAAACAGGACCTCTCATTTGGCAAGGGCTGGAACAGACTGACGCCTCTCGTTTTCCCTTTAATTATTTGTTTGGACGGGTTGTCAAATCTTTTATTCAAAATGTCAGCCAACATCTGATGAACGTCAAAAAGCGTTACTAGTCTCTGTGCATTTATATTGAGACTCTTGTTTATATTTGGATACCTTTGTTTCAGTCTTTCAGGAACTATCACATTTAAGAAGGGCATTCTTGATTCTATTCGTCCCACAAATGTGTTCCTATAATGTTGATATTGAGGGCCATGGTCACTGAACACGACCAAAATCGTGTTATTTAAGAAACCCGTTGAATTCATCCACTTAAACAGGTCAGAAAAATCTTCATCTCCATAAGCTAAGAAATTGGTAAAATCGTGGCCTAGTTCGGTTAAAAAGGTGAAGGAAAATTTGGGCTCATTTTTGTATTGCAGCATGAACTGGCGAATGTAGTTGAGCACCACTACGTGTTTCTTGGTGTTCTGGTAGCAAAATACGGACTCTTTCCCAACTTTCATCCCTTTGTCTTCGAGGAACCTGGGAAGACAAGAGAAATTATATACTTTGTAATTAGAAAAGTAGGCATAGAGGAACAGAGTAGACCTAGATCAGCCAGCTCCTGGAGGAACAGAGTAGACCTAGATATATAGAGGATCTTACATGAGTGTTCTTGATTATTGGATTTATTAAATGAGTCTTTTTAAAACGATAAAAAACGAGCTTTAGCGAGTTTTTTTTATCGTTTTAAAAAGACTCATTTAATAAATCCAATAATCATGAACACGAATGCAAGATCCTATTTATAACATAACACACACAAATGTTATTTGCAGCCAATATTTCAGCAGTAACGTGGATTGTTATAAATTCTCCTTACATATAGAAATGATGAATGAAAGGTGTTATTAGGTTCGCTAGGTAACTGGGACAAAGTAGGTCCAAATTTTCCAACTTTTTTTTTGACTTACTGTCAGATCAAACAGGATCTAATTCAGACCTTTCTGGTATTCAATTTAACTGTGATAGTTTATGATACAAAAACATAAAGAAACACGTCAAAATAAAGTTTGAGTTACAGTTTTGACATACATAGAACTTTACAAACACGTCACATTATGACGTCATTGTACACAACTTGTGTCTATGTAAAGCGCGCCATTTAAATGAAGACCCACATACAGTCGCCAACACGTCTGACACTCACTGTCAATGGGATTCAAAATGCGCCTTCGTTTTGGTACATTAAGCCCTTCATTAGTGTTGTATACACATGGACATGGACATTTCCACCGAGAAACAAATATCTCGATTCAAGTTCAGTGAAAATGTTTGAAATGGACAAAAGATTCAGCAGATCTACGAACTGCTGCATAAAATGTGTTGGAACAGGAGGAAGATTTTCGCGATCAGCTGAGTATAGCATATTTGAAATATGTTTGTGCTGTGCTGGATTCAGATGACTATAGTTGTTGATTGACGAGATATTTTTATGAGTAGAAATCTGCATAAACAAAAAGACATGCGGTGAAGAAAATGCAAAGTTGTGGAGGCATTTTCTATGTAGAATGGATTGTACATATGGGTCAGAGTAGCTGGTAAGTCTTTTTTGGCATACATTTTGTACATAATTACTGACAGCGATTACAATTTGTATTATTTTATCGAAATTAAGGCGCAAGTGCCAACAATCCTTTGCCATCTATCGTGACTCAATCGTTGACAGGTAGGTCACCGTCCGCCAGTTTGTTTGTTTTGACAGCGCGTATGAATACAGTTCGGTCGTTCGAATGTTATTCACTAGTGAATATATGCCCGTGAATATCAAAAAATAAATGATAGTGTTACGTCACGCTGAAGCCACGAGTTATGTTATAAAAAGAAATATGGAAGGCGAAACATTGTAGACATTTTAAAAAGTAAAGAAACAGATCTATCAAATCTTATTAGCAAACATAGCAGACCCTGATCAGACGGCTCCTAGAGGAGCCGTCTGATCTGGGTTCTACTCTGTTTGCAAATGCTTGAAAACACGTTTATATGAGGGAGAGGATTAAAGTGTTTTTTAACCAACATTTAACCCTTTGAATGCGAGACGTGCATGTACTGTGATTTGTAAATAGTGTAGACCCAGATCAGAGGGCTCCTAGAGGAGTGCGTTAATATGGGTTTGCACTGTTTGTCATTCGAAATCCTCTAGTAAGTTTTAGCCTTTCATACTGAGTGGACTCTCTAGTTAAACACAGATGGGCTATTCCATTTTGAAAACTCAGCGTCAAAAGGGTTCAGATAGCAATGAATCTTTAACCCATTTGCTCCAAGTGGATTCTTCCATGTTCATATAATGGATTAGTCAATTTTTTATCTAAGGGGTGCCTGTCCTAAATTTTTAATTTCGTTGTGTTTTATATTTAAATTCCTATTAGCAAACAGTGTAGACTCTGATCAGACGCTGCATTGTGCGGCGTCTGAGCAGATTCTACACTGTTTGCCTTTGTCCCATATATGGGACCGTGGGAGCAAATGGGTTAATTAACCTGGGGTACATTGTACATTATCCCAATTCCTCTCTAAGACAATGATTCAGTTAAATGCACTGCTCAAATAAGAAACACGAACCAACATAATTCTTTAATTCTAATTTGAATGTCATATTTTCCCGAAATACCTATTTTGTCTATGTCACGTTTGGAAAACCTTGGTCAACGCTGTTCGCCAATGTCCCTCTCTAGTGACACTAGGTAAAGATGTATTAACAATTAGCCTGTCAGCGCGATCTACCTGTAATTGCGAACAGCTTGGATCCAGATCAATCGCCGAGGCCCGAATTCAAAGAAAATGTATTTAAAGATTTTTTTCATAACCCATTCCCTGATATTGACGCCTTTTGACGCCACTTTTGAAACCATTGTGATAAATAGAGCATTTTTTCATATGGAGCAAATGCTCTATTTATTACGATGGTTTCAAAACTGCACCATTCCTAATTTTTCATTTTTCTAGTAAAATTCCATGCTTCTTTTCAATAGATTAATTACAAGAGGTTCGGTATAAAAATAGCATATGAGGGAATGAGTTAATTATATTATACATGAGGCATAGCCAAACGGTGTATACCCAGATCAGATGGCTCCTGTCGGCAGTTGTTGCCAACAGTGTAGATTCTAATCAGACACCATAATCTGAGCAGTAGATAAGACACGTACTGGTCGATTTCTATTTCTCAGCCAATACTATTATTCATTAACCATTTACATCATGTCCTTTGCAAACAGACTAGACCCAGATCTGGGTCCATGCTTATAAAACTTTTAGTTGAGTCTGAGTTCGTTCTCAAGTTTTTGATTGGTCAGATTTGAGCCTTTGGCTCAAATCTGACCAATCAAAAGCTTTGAAACTCAAATCTGACCAATCAAAAGCTTGAGAACTCATGATAAAAATCACCTGATAAATATTCATGACTTCAGTATATCCTCCATGAATATTCATGACTTCAGTATATCCTCCATGAATATTCATGACTTCAGTATATCCTCCATGAATATTCATGAATTCAGTATATCCTCCATGAATATTCAACTTCGAAATGAGTTAAAATCACACCGAAAAGACGATTATGATGAGAAGCAGCAACGTAGAGTTTGGTGGAGATTTTTTTAACTATATTTTTTATCAACCAACACCTTTTAACGCACTTGCAAACAGAATGGACCCAGACCAGACGTATCCTTTAGGAGCGGTCGGATGTCGGTCTACTCTTTCTGCAAGGGCGTGAAAATGCGTTTATATGAGGGAAAAGGTTATTAATTGGAGACTGCTTTTTGCAGAACGTCAATTATGCAGAAAAGCTCCTATAGGAACATTCTGCATAATTTTCGTCCTGCGGTGACCATTGTTATTAACACATTACCCCCTAGTGACGCATTTTTGCGCTTCTATAAAATTCACATTGTGAAACCATTGTGATAAATAGAGCGTTTGCTCCATAGGAGCAAATGCTCTATTTATCACAATGGTTTCAATACTATACAATTCTAAAAATCTCCTTTTCTATAGTTAATTCTCCTTTTCGGTGGATTAATTAGAAAAGGTTGGGTCTAAAATAGCCTAGGAGAGAATGAGTTAAGACTTCTTGTGAATAGCTGATGTAGACCTGGGTCCATGCTTATAAAACTTTTCGTTGAGTCTGAGTACGTTCTCAAGCTTTTGATTGGTCAGATTTGAGCCTCTGGCTCAAATCTGACCAATCAAAAGCTTGAGAACTCAAATCTGACCAATCAAAAGCTTGAGAACGAAACTCAGACTCAACTAAAAGCTTTATAAGCATGGACCCTGATTTACTGTAAATGATGCCTACAGGATTCATATATACAGCAGAAACCTCTCTAAGGCGACCACATGGTGAAAAGAAATAGGTGTCTTTACAATCAGGTAGTGAGAGCTTTCTGCATAACTTTCGTACTTCATTAAGCAACCACCTGCCTTTATTACCAACCTCTTTGCAATGATCGATGTTGAAGAGATTTACTGTATATTTCCAAGCATAATTTTCTTACCTGTAGACATTATCAAGGTTATCCTTGAAAACATTCATCTGATTCTGAGCGTGGAAAAACGGCCGCATATAATGATCTGATGGAATATGCCGAAACCCTTTGAAATAGTTGGTAAAAATAGAGTACTGGGGCATGTCTTCACCCATTAGCGTTCTGTATCCCTTCAACGAAAAGTTTTTCCATATTAATGGTAAGTGGTCCATAGATTGATCTATAGACCATTCGTCCAATCTTCGACCAGTCAATAATGGTATTAGATTAGGGGGCGTGTTTTCCCCTACCTTCATATACCCCTTAAAGTCGTACGCCCCTAGGCGTTTGAGTGTATCTCTTGTTTTAGGTAAATGTCGAATAGAAGCAGAACGCGACACGGAATCTATGCCAAACAGAACAATGTTGAAATTCTCGTCATATTTCTGTTGTAGATTTGATCTATTTTCATTTCTCACCACTGTTACAACTATATTGTCGTACAACACCTTTCCGTGTTTCACTTTGCACGTGACTCGTGAGAAATCTGACGTAAGGTTCATCGGTAGAGTTGATATAACTGCTTCAGAAAAAATAACATTGTAGTCATCTTCACTCCGCACAACTTCACGAATTTCACATACAATATCTTTGGAGTCGGCGACGCCGAACGCTTTAAGTGCTGTGACATTGTAACGTAACGTGCTGAGGTCATCGACGTAAGCTATCGCAGGCGTGGAGTCACAAACTAATGGCTGTGGATTCCAGTGAAACTTTGAGATGGAAGGATCGAATGGATCCGGCAGCTGGAAGGCACACGGGACACGAGCGTTGTCATTATTAAACACAAACAGCGCTGGTGCTGTAGCTTTTATTGTAATATTCACCAAACAATACACCATCAAAAGTCCTAAAAGAATCTTCGTCCTTCGCTTTTTGACAACTGCTAAAATTTTGTACCCGAATTTTGACATGGTTCCAATTTTAACCTCTTTTAAAGACTCCAGTCACCGAAGGATACGGATCACATATGACCATTGCTATCTCAACACTCAGTTAAATCAATCGAATGACTTAGAAGTGCCGGAACTATCGGCTTTCTTTAACGAGGTACATCGAGTATTTTGTAGATCTATATCGCGGCAAACAGTTCACCCTATCTTTTCCTGTTAGCCTAGGCGAAATTTGGAAAATTCTGACCCCACTAGGCATTTCGTTTTAAAAGTTGGCAAACAGTTGTCTTTACATAATTTGAGTGTGCTAAATCCGAATATGCTGTTTGCCAAACTGTATTTTCCGTATTTAAGATACAAAATGGCGGAAAACAAAATGGCCGCCAACGAACAGTATTTCCAGCCAAACAAGGTTACACTTCACCGAAAATCTTGGCGTAACACTAAAATGTTCTGTTAATATGTACAAACGACCAATGGAAGACAATTTATTAAAGCTGGATATCCTTTATTGCATTCAAAGTTATATCCCGAGCGTTAAACTAAAATGGCGGAAAACAAAATGGCAGCCCAAAACTCTTAATGCAGAAATGTGTTCATAGATTTTATAAATACAAAGTCGTTTTCTTCTTATACAATGTATGTGTTTGATTCAACAATAGTTGAACTTTGCGGAAAAAAGTAGTTTTTAGCTAGTTGTTTATCTCCCTACACTGACATTCAAAAAGTGTGGGTAAATAGACCATCTCTTCTCAAGCGCATTGCTGGCCAGCGCCAATTAAAACAAAACATGTAAAAAGGTGATGGGACTACATTTAAATGCTTTAACTGTAATAAAAATGTAAATATTTCTCTATTGAAAACTGATTTAGACAGATAAATGGTACTCAGATATTTGTGTCTTAAAATTTTAAATTGCTCTATCATATTTTGTTTATCTCATTCATATCCGAAACAGGCTATGTTTTCGAGGGATATTGAGTGGGCAGGAAAAGCAGAAGGTACATGAGATGATTTAGAAATCCGAGAAATAGTATATTGCCATTATCATATTCCCATCATGTATGGTAAACTTCTGTCTTTGTTTCATCTGTCCCCAAATAGAGCTATTATTATATTTTATTATCATTCATTCTGATTATCGACTTTCCGATGGAAGATGTGGTTGTAATGTGGAGAAGCCTGTTTCTTGAAATGGATTTAATTAACCCATATACTATACTGACTAGCAATAAAACTCAAATAAGCCCATCTGTTAGAATCATATACGCCAACAATAATGGAGAGAAAGGTTGTTACTGGTAGCAGCTTGTTTCCTGAAATACATTTAATTAACGTATATACTATAATGCAGAGCAATAAAGCTCCAATAAGCCCATCAGTTTGAATCGTACACTAAACGTTATTGGAGAGCAACCCTGTGACTGGTAGCAGCTTGTTTTTGAAATAGATCAGATTAACCAATATACTATAATGCAGAGCAATAAAACTCATAAAATCTTGTTCACGCTTTTGCAAACAGAGTAGACCGAGATCAGACACCTAATGTAGGAGTCATCTGATCAGGGTTTGCTATGTTTGCTTATGAACTTATAAAAGATCTGACTCTACAGTTTCTAACAATACACATATGCCATTATACAAATTCAGGTAATAAATAGTCATGATGTCATTATATTCTAGATGGATGCTCTACAGGGAAATGAATAACTGTTTGGATTATCTCTGATCACCTGTAATGCATTCATGCAGTTTGAATCCAGATAAAACGTCATAAATAGTGGGTCTGATCCTAGGTCCAAACTACTAGTCACTTTACTTCTGTAATTGTTAAGTTATTATTTTACGTAAACAATCAGGTGAGATTTGAGATGCAATTTTGAATTAGCATACATACTTAGACAACTGTAATTTAGTTCATTTAGTGATTCAATGTTGTTGAAATCACATACACTCAAGCTAAAAAGTATTGTCCCCTATGTTGTGTGACTTATTACTAAGTTACTGTTAAATGAAACACATAGAGTGATATACCGATTTAAGACTTATTTCATTCACAATAAAAAAAAATCATGAACAACAAAAACTAAACCTAAATATGGAAAAATAGTCAAACAGGGAGAGCCACACACGAAATGACACCGCACCAAACACCATCAAACAAGAAACGGTAAAGCCACAAGATAAAACATAACAGGACGCATATCAAGACGAAAAACATTAAACATAAGCATATTAAACAACAAAATTGACCATAGGCTGAAAGCAGGAGTGCCGCCTTGGAACGGCCAGTAACCAAAATAAGCTACTGGGGGACTTAAACCTGGTTTACGGGTACCCAACCTCGTCCTTATCCCACTTTCACCAAAGTCAAAATGTAAATAAAATTCCCCTCCAGACAACTCCACAACATGCATAACGATGTCTGCCAAAATGAAAATGATTTGAAAATAAACGTTAGACGTTACTAAAACCCAAAGTGTATTACGCAAAACAAGTGGCCAAGCATTAAAGTGAAAATCACATCAGTAAGATATCTCCTACCAAATAGCTTCTAAATTCATCATTTGCTTGCACCACTGGTACTAGATAAAAAAAAACTATAGACGAGGTCATCGGAAGTCGACACGGGATTCAAGAAACGAAACTCGGCAAAACGTAAACATGTAAGTTTTAAATCGATATTTATTCATTTAACAGTAACTTAGTAATACCTCGCACAGCATAAGGGCCAATACTTTTGAGCTTGGGTATATATGGTATTATTTTCACAGTGACATATTTGGTTGTTTCATTGCCGCGTTAATTTCTCTATAGTGCAACTTGTTCCATTTCTTGATTATAATTTAATGACCGACATTACCGGTACATGATCATGATTTTGATTTTTGGCATTACCTTCTATTTCAGTAGCTAAGTTTGTATTACTATTTTGCAGTTACAAATTATTGCCGCTTGTATTATAAGATGTTGTTTATCTGCTTTGCTGTTTGTAACAAATATGGAAAAATAGTCAAACAGGGAGAGCCACACACGAAATGACACCGCACCAAACACCATCTAACAAGAAACGGTAAAGCCACAAGACAAAACATAACAGGACGCATATCAAGACGAAACACATTAAACATTAAGCATATTAATCAACAAAATAGACCGTAGGCTGAAAGCAGGAGTGCCGCCTTGGAACGGCCAGCAGCCAAAAACAATAAAAAAAAGGGCTACTGGGGGACTTAAACCTGGTTTACGGGTACCCAACCTCGTCCTTATCCCACTTTCACCAAAGTCAAAATGTAAATAAAATTCCCCCTCCAGACAACACCACAACATGCATAACGATGTCTGCCAAAATGAAAATGATTTGAAAAGAAACGCTATTAGAGGTAAACAGGCGACGTCATCATGTAAATGACGTCATAATTTAAAAGTACGGGAAAACTATTTGAAACACTTCTACACCGACATTTAATAAAAGATAAATCGCAAGAAGATACAATTACTAGTGGATATTAAGCATGTACAACTGTTTTGTTTGAAAAAGAATAAACTTGACATCGTAGGCATGTACTCGATGACTATTCAGGTCAGAGCAGCCGTGGAGTAGTCATTTGGGGTGCGACAGAACTGGCAAAATACAAATATCTAATTTCCTCCCTCCGTAAACGGGTTTCAGAGGGAATCTTCATAGAGTATTAAGCCTTTTCCGTCGTCGCACAAGCAAAGAGGAAAGCATAATGACCAACTGTAAAGGGGTCGACCACCAAGCATGTAGTGTGCTGCAATATAGAGGGGTCATATCCCTTTTTAATGAATTGTTTTATACGTTTGACAAACAAAGTATCAAAATATGTGTGTCCAATAATTTTTCGAAGTTTGTAAATGACATCACCGTAAAACTCCGGATGTGAAATACCTAACTTTAGAAAAGTACGTAAATTACAATTGTATTTGCTGATGAGTAGAATATTACGGTGGTAAAATTTTGAAAATGTTTTACGAAGTTTGTCATATCTGTAGCCCTGTTTTAGTAGTTTTTCAGTGATAATAAGGTTACGATTGTTAAAATCATCAACAGAGGAACAAGCTCTAGCAAAACGAATAAGCTAAGAAATGTATACACCGTAACATGTAGCACGGGGAACATCCCCATCCAAATGAGGATAGTTAACTATTTTAAAGTTAAAGTCATCCCTTTTGTCATAAATTCCAGAAGAAATTGTTCCATTGTTTATAGATAAATTTAAATCTAAAAAGGCTGCAGATATGTCAGAACTATTTGCTTTATTAAGCTTGAGCTCCCTAGGGTAAATTGAGGTTATCATAGAATCAAAGTATGGGTTATCAATATTAAAAATGTCGTCTAAATAACGTGCTGTATTGTTAAAGGCATTGATGACATCCGCCTGTGAATCGCTGTTAAGGTTAAGCATAAAATCCCGTTCATAACAAAACAAAAACAAGTCTGCAATTAAAGGAGCACAATTGGTTCCCATGGGAATACCAATAACCTGGCAATAAACAGAATTACCAAAACGAACAAATATATTGTCTAACAGAAACGTAATAGCGTCACAAAGATCTAAACATGTCCATGAGGTATATTTATTTGTAACGCCATTGGTAAAGAACGCATGTCTAGAATTACAGGCAATAAATGATACTTTTTCTCTGGCAAATGTTTTATTTATAAGATTAGTAAGTTTGATCTTAATTAGATCGTGTGGTAATGTGGTATAAAGTGTAGAAAAATCATAAGTGCTTATAGTGTTAGCTTGGTGTTGCTTGATTTTTAATTTAGTTAAAACCTCATTGGAGTTTTTTATAGACCAAAAAAGGTTAATTCCTGAATTCTCATAAGCTTTATCGCAGTAACGCTTGACATGGTCTTTGACCGCTGTTAGACACGATGTTATTAGTTTGGATAGTGCAGTTGTTGTGCACGAGACAGAATTTGCTATGAAGCGTGATTTATATGGCGTTTTATGGAGTTTAGGTATCCAGTACATCGTCGGAAGTTTATGATGTGTGATTAATATATCAGCATTGAACTGTTTACATTTATTAACATGTTCAGATATTATGTCGTTTTCAGACTTAGAGACCACAATATATGACTTTGTCTTAGTTAGTTCTTGTTCTAAAACATCCACATAATAAAGTCGTCAAACGATAATTACATTGTTTGACGCTTTCTCAGCTGGGACAAACACGTATTTAGAGTGAAATTCTTGTATACTATTTTTTAAGAAGCGAACTGAAGTCTTAGGTTTAGGCGGAAGAAGGTGAATGTTAGATTTGTAAAACGCGATACGTGTATCCATTATATTTGAAATTTGTTTTATCCATTTTGTAAGGGCACTATTGTCTGCATGTTCTCGGCGACACCATTTTACACTGAAGTCTAACAAAGATTCTATACTTTTGCTACGGCAGATTTCGAAATCTATCAAAGAAGGTAGTCTGTATTTAGGTCCCAGACTTACAAACGTGACAGATAAATCTCTGTTAATATTTCTGTTGAATAGTATTAGGTTGCACTGTGTCAGTTTGCTCCATTTCCCAATAGAACAGTACACATTTAAAAACTTTTTCAGCTTTTTTTTCACCAAAATGCCCCATATCCAAAGTAAATATTGCGAAAAATCTGTCATAAAATACATTTTTTTTTTACATTTCCAAATACTGTTTGTCTGTTCGAACATGCAAATGTAACTATGTATTAATAATGAGAAATGATAACGGCATGATCCTTTAAATTTAAAAATTTGCGAGCTGTTTTCTCCAAAGCTGAAAATGGTAGATTACACAGGGGGGCCATTTCGTGGGTCTACATGGTCTAAAAAGTCAAAAAATTTGATTGGGTCGATTTAGTGTTATATTATATACAAGGGGTCTAACTACCCATTCGCAGATTTCACGACCGATTCGAAATAACGCCCGGTTTTGGGCTATCAAGATAAAAAAACCCCACTAATGTTTGATACGAACGTGAAGCTGGGACCTTGTACTTTTCAAGTAATATAACTTTTGATACATTCCGACTAAGCCGTAGCCAGTGCCGACGTGAAATTCCAACAAAATACGCTGATTTTTCTTACTTTTCAACAACTTGACCTAGTTTCTACTTGGCCAGTAACAATGCACATGATTGACCTAGGGATGGTGCCCTGCGTTCTCACTAACGCTTTTTGGGTAAGCAAGGTAACATACACGCGCGGATGTTGTTATTGTAAAGGAAGCGGGTCACGTGACTCGTAGTAGCCTGACAGAGATTTAAATCTGCTAATTGCACGAAAATTCGCCTGCATTTCGGATCTGCATCAGTGTCTGCAGATAGTTTGAGAGGTAAACGATAGCTTTTTGTCATATATATTGATTGCACAATCGTTTTGTCCCGAGGCATCGCGATTATGGCCGTTTTACGGGGTCTAGCGGCAAATCGTTGTTGCGCGATCTCGTTCGAGTAAGCTAAATCAGCGTAATTTGTAGGAATTTCACGTCGGCACTGGCTACGGCTTAGTCGGAATGTATCAAAAGTTATATTATTTGAAAAGTACAAGGTCCCAGCTTCACGTTCGTACCAAACATTAGTGGGTCTTTTATCTCGATAGCCCAAAACCGGGCGTTATTTCGAATCGGTCGTGAAATCTGCGAATGGGTAGTTAGACCCCTTGTATATAATATAACACTAAATCGACCCAATCAATTTTTTTTTTACTTTTAAGACCGTGTAGACACACGAAATGGCCCCCTGTGGTTACAGATATTAACTCTTCTCTTGCTGAATTTTAAAATACATTTCTCATTCTTTATCCATGACATGTTGTATAATTACATATATCTTCACTGTGTATCGTAGACTCACCTTCTATCGAACCTCACCTGTTTATCGATCCTTTCATTTTTTGTGTTTTTACGCATGTACAAGTGCATACTACGTCATAAAATCATGAGTACCGTTGCTTTGTCTGTAAACAACGCCTCGTAACGAAATAGACGTCATAAACATGTCAATACAGTTTATTTTTCCTTGAACTATGCTAAACATGAGAAAACTCTTACTACGTTATAGAATATCAACATAAATTGAAAAGTGTACATGTACCACATTAAAAATGTTTGACAGCTTTGACCCCTTCAGCTTATGCAAATGTCGCGTGCCCATGATGAAATCAAGTGGTTATGAGTATTATGCTACAGTAAACAGTTTTTAAAATAAAGGTTCGATAAGCAGGTGATATTTTTCTGGCAGCCATTTTTGTTTTTGTTATGTGGGTGGTGGGGAACACTGGATAGTTTGGGGATTAATAGATGAGAATAAAATTACTTAATTGTTTCAAGGTATGTGTAAAATATTATTTTGAACTGCTGATTTATTATTTTCTTCAATATCCACGGTAAACGTTTTCTGTTCCTGATCAAAGGTTAAGAGGTTCGATAGACGGTGAGACCATGCTACAAGTATTTCGCTGTGCAATCACTGCTGTGGAGTGCACTTGTTGCACAATCAACTTGTAAATAGTGCTGAGTGCTGACCCTGATGAGACAGCTCCGTCAGGAGCTGTCTCATCTGGGTCTTCACTATTTACAGGTAGGTACATTGACGTGAATAGCAAGCGAAGGGTTAAGGGCGTTAGGGTGACAAAAAGGTAATAAATGAGGAAATGCGTGAAAAAAAACCGGAATACGCTCAGCGGTTAATTTAAATTTATTTTTAACAAGCACATAACAACGGAAATTAAAGAACTTAAAATTGATACTTGTACTGCTCTTTGGTTTATAACCTTTTGCAATTCGCTTCAACTGGAAAGAAAGATAGCCTAAACTTCAACAAACAACCCTGTTCCTACTGGAAATATAAAAAATGTTTAAATTCTATTGATTGATGACAAAGTATTTGAAAACACAATTACATAATTGAAAAAGGTAATGAATTGCATTTTAGCTCATAAACCCTACAGTGGTTAAACCTTTATCTAATGAATATACAGGTACGAAATAATAGCCAGAAGTCCTGATAAGATACGTAAATTAAAACATTTTCAAGAATAAACTCCATTATTTCTCCACCAAAGCTCAAACCACTCTTTAGATTTGTCTTGTAGAGAAGAATCTAAAGAGTAGTCACACCATAGCGTTTGGTGCCATGGAGAAATGGCGATTTAACCCATTTGTGCCCATGCTCCCATATATGGGACATAGGCAAATAGTGTAGACTCGGATCAGACGCCGCATAATGCGGCGTTTGATCCGAGTCTACACTGTTTGCTGATAGGAATTTCAATATGAAACAAAACGAAATTGAAAATTTAGGCCAGGCTTCCTTCAGATAAAAATGGACTAATCCAATATGTAAACATGGAAGAATCCACTGGGCGCAAATGGGTTAAATATTTTAATGCGCCCCTTTATCTGATTAACTATATGTATTAGCTGAGTATTAGTCCTCCACCGGTTACCGGTTGGGGGACTATAGGTTTGCTCGATTCCGTCCGTCTGTCTGTCCGTCTGTCTGTCCGTCTGTCCGTCCGTCTGTCACGCTTCGTGTCCGGGCCATATCTCCTACAAAGTTATGCCAAATTCATTATAACTTCACACATTGAAGAAGCATGATGAGGGCTAGTGTCATGCACAAGGGCCATAACTCTAGCATCAATATTTTGGGAGTTATTTCCCTTTTACATATTTTTTTGTCCGGACAATAACTCTTTATCTACTAATTCAATTGATTTGAAACTTCACATATGGAACAATCATGATGAGGGGTAGTGTCATGCACAAGGGCCATAACTCTAGCATCAATATTTTTGGAGTTATTCCCCTTTTTCATATTTTCTTGTCAGTCCGTCTGCACGCTTCGTGTCCGGGCCATATCTCCTACAAAGTTAGGCCAAATTCATTATAATTTCACACATTCAAGAAGCATGATGAGGAGTAGTGTCATGCACAAGGGCCATAACTCTAGCATCAATATTTTTGGAGTTATTCCCCTTTTTCATTTTTTTTCCGGACAATAACTCTTTATCTAATGGTTCAATTGATTTGAAACTTCACATATGGAACAAGCATGATGAGGGGGTAGTGTCATGCACAAGGGCCATGACTCTAGCATCTATACTTTTGGGGTTATTCCCCATTTCATAATTTCTTGTCCAGGTAATAACTCTTTATGTACTTGTTCAATTGATTTGAAACTTCTCATATGGAACAAGCATGATGAGGGGGTAGTGTCATGCACAAGGGCCATGACTCTAGCATCTATACTTTTGGAGTTATTCCCCATTTCATAATTTCTTGTCCAGGTAATAACTCTTTATGTACTTGTTCAATTGATTTGAAACTTCTCATATGGAACAAGCATGATGAGGTGTAGTGACATGCACAAGGGCAATAACTCTAGCATCAATATTTTTGGAGTTACTCCCCTTTTTCATATTTACTATAGTCAAACAACTAGGTCTGACGGGTCACGGGTTCGCCGAGTCTATTTTTAAGGGAGATCAGCATTTCGGATATCCACGTGCCATTTGTAAAAGAAAATGTTCAGTTATAGGTATAAAGAATAATCACAGTTAGTTATCGGAAATATAGCGTAGTGGATAAGTCGTAGGACCATAAAGAAGTATATGATCGGCGAACATTTTATTAGGCGCAGGTTCGAGTCTCGCATCAACCTAAAAAATCTTTTTTGCTTAAAATATTAAGGAAAGTCCCCTTAAGAGCATTAGTTTTGTTGTGCATTAAGAAGCCACTTGTACAAGACATTTGCTAAAACTTATATTGATATTCATATTTTAGCATCGATTTCATTAATATCATTATTATTGAAAATATGGCTAATATAGGACTCGAACTCAAACAAATGCACCCTTCCCTAACATAGACGAACATGTGCATAATTGGTCATTACAATTATACAATATGACATAAAATAATACTCTACTATTCATTCAAAATTAAAAAAGTTTAAGGTCGACACGGGATTCGAACCCACGCTCAATAAAAAACTACTCTCGCAATGTCTTCTGCGTACCAAGACTTTACCCACTGCGCTAAACTGCTGACAACAATTTCGCCTTCAATTTTATCTTATATACTAAACTCGTCTGTTTAAAACATGGTCCGAGAACATGCGGAATGCTGATCTCCCTAAAAAATGGACTCGGCTGACCTTTGACACGTCAGACCTAGTTGTCTGACTATAATACCATTCAGGTGGTCATGTTTATACCATGGTCAACCACACCATGGGTGGGTGGGGTGGGGAGAGTGGAGGTTTTTTTTCAGTCTGGTGGGGGACTCATGTCTTGCATAGCAATACAACACGCCCTTGTTTATCATGGCAATATATGAAAAAGGGAATACACTTTTGAATCAAATATATACCGTTTTATAAGCAAAAAGAATAGACACTGATGAAACAGATGATGTATACAGTAGGTAAAGAATGGTTCAGAAGCCACTTTCGTCAATGCTTGCAGTAACAAAATGGTCGAAGCCGGGCATTTGTGTTATATAAACAAGCTGACTGGTTTCCGTATTTGTTCATCCTGTCAATTTCCCCAATTATTTTCACATCTGTGCCGCTACTCAACTCACATGTTGCTTCAAATTGCGCATGCCCAGGACGTGTTTCGATAGCAACTGAAAATCTTTCCCGATTTTCTTCAGGTTTTGAGAATTGGAATACAGAATATCCGTTGTGTGATATTCCGGCATGCTTTAGACCTAGTGACATAACGTCTGCTGTAAGGACTCTTGACAATGCGATATTAACACAGCGTTTCTGTGCGATAACCAGTTTGTTTATTTCCTCTACAATTGCTTTAGCGATTCTTTCAACTTTCGCATTATTTGTTACATTAACTTTTGTAGATTTGTAACACGCGCAAAACTCTTCGGGCACCCCAGCCTCAAAACAGGACCTGTCATATGGCAAGGGCTGGAACAGACTGGCGCCTCTCGTTTTCCCATTGATTAGTTGTTTGGACGGGTTGTCAATTTTTTTATTCAAAATGTCAGCCAGCATCTGATGAACGTCAAAAAGCGTCACTAGTCTCTGTGTATTTACATTGAGACTCTTGTTTATATTAGGATACCTTTGTTTCAGACTTTCAGGAACTATCACACTCAAGAAGGGCATTCTTGATTCTATTCGTCCAACAAAAGTGTTCCTATAATGTTGATATCGAGGGCCATGGTCACTGAACACGACCAGAATCGTGTTATTTAAGAAACCCGTTGAATTCATCCACTTAAACAGGTCAGAAAAATCTTCATCCCCATAAGCTAAGAAATTGGTAAAACTGTGTCCTAGTTCGGTTAAAAAGGTGTAGGAAAACTTGGGCTCATTTTTGTATTGCAGCATGAACTGGCGAATGTAGTTGAGCACCACTGCGTGTTTCTTGGTGTTCTGGTAGCAAAATACGGACTCTTTCCCAACTTTCATCCCTTTGTCTTCGAGGAACCTGGGAAGACAAGAGAAATTATATAAATTATATAAATAGAAAAGTAGGCAAGCATTTGGACATAAATCTTAACCCTTTACTCTGTGAATATTCCTGTAAGAAATAATGAAGACATGCATATCAATTTTTATAATGGTAAATGGACACAGGGAGTTTTGACAATGGCAGAAACTGTAGAATCAGATCTATATCATTACATAATTACATGTATATAAGTAAACAGAGAGAACCTTATCAGACGGCTCCTACTAGAACCTTCCGATCTGGGTCTACTCTTTATAGGCGTGTATAGGCGTTACAAGGCGTATACACGTATATGGAGTAAGGTATTAAAAAGCCAAATCAGACAACAACACAATAGATGATATCTGCTGTAGCCTGCCTAGCCTTTTATTCCATAAATACACCTTTTAACGTATTTACAAACATGGTAGACCCAGACCAGACGGCTCCTGTAGGAGCCGTCTGATCAGGGTCTGCTCTGTTGGTTTTAATATAGTTCTAATTATACAGTTTCTGACATGGCCAAACTTTTATGTGTCCATAATTATATTTGTATGAAAATGCATCCAATTAATGTTGATGTTGTGATTTTTTACATGAATATTCAAGGAGTAAATAGTTAACCATTTACCCTGTTCTATATTCATGCAAGAAATAATGCTATCACGGATATTAATCAGATTAACCATTTCGGCGCCAAATTTCTAATTGTCGTCTGCAATCCAATTTTTGCTAAATAATTCGGTACAATAAGGAAATGAGATAAATAAATGCAAGTTTCAAAAGAATAAAGCATGGCTATAGGATATAGAACTACAGACTGAGGCAAAAAGTGAAGTCCCTGATCAGACGCCGTCTTGACGGCGTCTGATCTGGGACTGCGCTATTTGTCGTGGTGCATTTATGCGACATCGGCGGTGAAATGGTTAATATTTAGAATGACATTTTAACACAGGACATTTTTGGCTCAAGCAGAAACTGTAGACTCAGAATCAGACCATTAAAATAAGTCTACAATGTATATGTGGGGCGCCATGACAGGCAGTTAATTAATGCAGGGAAAAGGGATATTTAAAGCCCGCAAGGGAGCTATCTCTCTGTGCCCTTTTTGGCCTACTTAATTAACTATTTCCCTAATGAACATTTATATGTGAATTAGTCACTTCAGGAATATTCATTTACTTATTTTTGTAATGTTACCTTATTAAGGATTCTGTTTGCTTTGATAAAAATGTAGAATTAGATCTATATAATCAGATTTATAAGCCAACGTAGCAAACCCTGCTATGGGTCTACTCTGTTTACAAAGGCGTGAAAATCGTTATATAAGGGATGAAAAAAACCTTATGTTTAATCAGGAAGTGTTCGTTTAACCCTTTCCCTGTTCTGTGTTTATTCCAAATTTCAATACCTAGTAAATAATCATTAACAAAATAGTTACAAAGAAATATGGAAGTTGCAACATTGTGGACATTTTAGAAAGCACAGAAACAGATCTATCCAATTCTATTAGCAAACAGAACAGACCCTGATCAGACGGCTCCTCTAGGAGCCGTCTGATCTAGGCCTACTCTGTTTGCAAATGCGTGAAAACACGTTTGTATGAGGGAAAGGGTTAAAAGAGAGAAATTATTGAGCTTGGGTATTCCCTCACCAGCTATTTGTTTAGATCCGTTTAACATGTTTGTTTAGCCTACATCTACGTAATGTTATGATGGGGCTATAGCCTATTAAACATCTCTGTGGTATTTGGCTATTTTGGTACATATTATCCTTTTTTAAGTCCTTCTTAATTACCTTTTGCCACGATCATCTGTTGACTCCATACGGCGATGGGCCTATTAAATGCACAGGTACCAGGCGCGTGACCATTTCATAAACACTACTTATAAATACAGTTGAACTTCGATATCTCGAACTCGGATAACTCGAACTTTGGCATAACTCGAACTAAAAGTTCGGTCCTTCCAAAATACAGAATTGCTCTAAAATATATCACTACGCATATATAGAAACACATTTCACAGCTTAATGCAGTTCTACAGTAATGCTGAAAGCTCCTGCAGGAGCTTTCAGCATTACTGTAGACCTGCATTAAGCTATGAACTTGAGAAATTGTCCAGATTACAAATCGGTTAACTCGAACTTCTGTTATATCGAACTAATTTACATAGTCTCTTGAAGTTCGAGATATCGAAGTACAACTGTATCTTCAAATACTTCTAGACACTATGTAATTACATAGTAATATACATACATAGTAAAACACATTCATTGTTTGTCAAAGTATGATGTCTAGACGTATTTGAAGCTATTTATAAGTAGCATTTATGAAATGGTCACGCGCCTGGCACCTATGATTAAATGAAGACAAAACTAATATTGTCTAGACGGACATTGCTCGTCTGTCCTTTATCCCGATATTAATCAATCCAGGTGGGACGCCGAGTAACTCGGCGTCTCATCATGATCCAAACTGTTTGAAACTCTGTTTACTGTTCTGTAAAGTAAATGGAAAAAATGCACACACTTACACTAAAAATAAACGAAACTATGCCCAGCAGACGACAATGCTGGCATCGAAAGGGTTAAATAGATTGTTATAAATACATGTAACACATGGACACAGTAAGTGTTGACCATGGCTGAAACTGTAAAAATATATCATTAACAAACAGAGCAGACCTTGATCAGACGTCTGATCTGGATCTACTCTGTTTGAAAATGCGTACAAAGGCGTATTAATGGAGGAAAGGGTTAACACTTGCCTGTGTAAAAAACTCGGACACAGACCAATCCTAATTTAAGTAGAGTCTACTGGCATTGACTCTATACGAATTCTAAAAAAACAGCCCCCCACCCCCCCCCCCCCCCCCCCTTTTGTCCCCATATCTCATATGTGTCTTTTGGTGACATAATCACATACCCGGCATCTAAATATTTATTACATGACGGATAACTCAAGTAATCCTGATAACGGGAATTACTTGTCTGCATACATTCCTGTAAGGTAGAGTTTTCATTTACTCTTTTAGCGAGGGACACGTGTCATTATAGTTCTTTGCAAACAGTGTATATCCAGATGAGAGGGCTCCTAGAGGAGCCCTCTCATCAGGGTCTGTACTGTTTGTCATGTTAGAGTTTTCTTTAAAAAAAACCCAACAACACGAATATGTACGTATATTCCATTTGAAAAGTTAGCGCTGGGTTTAGTTCTTTCAAATGCATAGGTCAAAATGTTGTAGATTGCGTTCCTACAGAATGCTAAGTTGATAACTACTTTAACGTGTTACCGAGGGGTAACACAAAGCTCGATATTGTTGTTCTAGAGGTTAATTAAACATTCACTACATGTTTGAAGTATTCCCTTATCTGATGAATATTAACCCTTTCCTTCATATAAACGTGTTTTCACGCATTTGTCACGCATAGAGTAGACCCAGATCAGACGGCTCCGATCAAGGTCTGCTCTGTTTACTTTATATGGAACATGAGAGATCTGTTTCTTTTGTTTCTAAAATGGCTACAATGTTCCACCTTCCGTCTTTCATTATAACTATTTTGTTCATGAATATTCAGTAGGTATTGAAAATTTAAATAACCATAGAACAGGGAAAAGGTTTTATGGCAGAAATAATGACATCATGAATATTAATGAGACGAAATTAATGTTTCTAATGCCAGAAGAATACAGACATTTTTTTGCGATGACAGAAACGGTACAACCAGATCTATATACAGCTGAACTTCAATATATCGAACTCGGATAACTCGAACTTCGGCATAACTCGAACTAAAAGTTCGGTCTTTCCAAAAATTTACAATACAGAATTGCACTAAAATGTATAACTGCGCATATCTAGAAATACATGTGACAGCTTAATGCATGTCTAAAGTAATGATGAAAGCTCCTACAGGAGCTTTCAGAATTACTTTAGACCTGCATTAAGTTGTGAACTTAAGAAATTGTCCAGATCAGAAATCGGATAACTCGAACGTCTATTATCTCGAACTAATCTGTATGGTCCCTTGAAGTTCAAGATATCGAAGTTCAACTGTATATCAATACAAAAATAGGGCAGACCCTCATTGGGCGGTATAATATGGATTTACTTTGCGAATTCGTTAAAAATCGTCTCGACCAAATAAAAGGAAATACAGTCATACAGATTATAGGACAACGGTTATTCGTTTAAAAATGTTATCTCACGAGATAGAGAATACATGATTGATAACATGACAAGTGTCCTGGTAACTTATGGACTTCGATAGGTTTGCTTATGATTTTGGACTTGGACTTGGATATACAGCAAAACCTCTCTATAACCGCCACTAAATTGTGTTAATTAGTTGGTATTTAGGGAAGGTGGCTGCTTAAAGCAAGGTGAAAGTAAAACAGAACGCTTCTATAGGAGTCCTAACCCTAACCCTCCTATAGAAGCCCTAACCCTGGAGGAACAGAGTAGACCTAGATAAGCCAGCTCCTAGAGGAACAGAGTAGACCTAGATCAGCCAGCTCCTACAGGAACAGAGTAGACCTAGATCAGCCAGCTCCTACAGGAACAGAGTAGACCTAGATCAACCAGCTCCTAGAGGAACAGAGTAGACCTAGATCAGCCAGCTCCTGGAGGAACCCATACCTTCTCTGTTTGCTTATGGAATTTTAAAACCGTTTCAACCATGGTGACAAATATTACTTTTCCTTCCGGTTCCATTCATTCTGTCCATGAATATTAATGAGGTGATAAAATCTTGAATAAATGTTAAACAGTTAAAGGTTTTTCTTTTACCAACATTTAACCCTTTGAATGCGAGACGTGCATGTACTGTGATTTGTAAATAGTGTAGACCCAGATCAGAGGGCTCCTAGAGGAGTGCGTTAATATGGGTTTGCACTGTTTGTCATTCGAAATCCTCTAGTAAGTTTTAGCCTTTCATACTGAGTGGACTCTCTAGTTAAACACAGATGGGCTAGTCCACTCTGAAAACTCAGGGTCAAAAGGGTTAGGTAATAGCAATGAATCTTTAACCCTTTCGCTGCCAAACTCTGTCGTCTGCTAACTTTGTCGTCTGCTACAAATTTTCATTCTTTTGATTTTCTTCATTTTTGTTTCAAAAACATAGTAACAGTAACAAACAGTTTGGATCCTGATGAGACGCCGAGTTACTCGGCGTCTCATCTGGATCCTAACTGTTTGCATAGGTAATCACAGATCCGGCATTGGCAGCGAAATGGTTAATGTGTGGTACATTGTACACTATACCTATTCCTCTCTAAGACAATGATTCAGTTAAATGCACTGCTCAAATAAGAAACACGAGCCAACATAATTCTTTAATTCTAATTTGAATGTCATATTTTCCCGAAATACCTATTTTGTCTATGTCACGTTTGGACGAACCTTGGTCAACGCTGTTCGCCAATGTCCCTCTCTAGTGACACTAGGTAAAGATGTATTAACAATCAGCCTGTTAGTGCGACCTACCTGTATGTGCGAACAGCTTGGATCCAGATCAATCGACGAGGCCCGAATTCAAAGAAAATGTATTTAAATTTTTTTTTTTCATAACCTATTCCCTGATGTTGACGCCTTTTGACGCCACTTTTGAAACCATTGTAATAAATAGAGCATTTTTTTCATATGGAGCAAATGCTCTATTTATCACGATGGTTTCAAAACTGCACCATACCTAATTTTTCATTTTTCTAGTAAAAATCCCTGCTTCTTTTCAATAGATTAATTCAAAGAGGTTGGGTCTAAAAATAGCATAGGCAGGGAAAGAGTTAATTATCTTAAACACAAGGCATAGCCAAACGGTGTATACCCAGATCAGAGGGCTCCTGTCGGCAGTTGTTGCCAACAATGTAGAGCCTATACCATATAATCTGAGCAGTAGATAAGACACTACTGGTCGATTTCTATTTCTCAGCCAATACTGCTACCCCTTAACCTTTTACATCATGTAAACACATATTCATGCATTTGGAAACATACTAGACCCGGGCCAGACGGCTCATACAGTGCTCCCTCCCTACAACGGCCCTCTCAATAACGATTCCCTCCTTACAACAACGCATGTCACTGTTTCCGAAACAACAAGGCTCCAGAAACAACTTTTTTCCATCGTATTTTCTTTATGCCTCTATCAAACCCTATGTTGTGACCACTCTTTAGAATCGTCACTTTGTGACGATTCTAAAGGGTGGTCACAACATAGGGTTTGATTGAGGCATAACGGTTTTAGTTCTCGAAATATACCTGATCTGGGGATCTGCAAACAAGCTAATTATGTTTGATTTTCCCTCCCTATAACAACTCCCTCTGAACAACACATACAATATTCGTATCCCAAAGGGTATCGTTGTAGAGAGAGAGAGAGAGAGAGAGAGAGCAATGTATAGGATAGCTGTCTAACCAGGGTCTGCTTTGTTTGCTTAAGACATTATAATAGATATGACTCTACACTGTTCACTAATACCAAGAAATCCTGTGTACACATGCCATTATAAAAAAATCAGCTAATAAATATTCCTGACTTCGTTATATCTGCCATGAATATTCAACAGGGAAAGAGTTAAAAGACGATTCCTATGAGTTGCAGCAACACAGAGTTTGGCGGAGAAATATAAAAAAACCTAGACGTCCAGATAAGATGAGTAAAAATAAATATTTTCAAGTATAGCTCATTATTTCTCCACCAAACCCTATAATGTGACTACTCTGTAGAATCGTCCCGAAGAGACGATTCCAAAGAGTGGTCACATTATAGGGTTTGGTGGAGAAATGAAGGTTTTCGTATTTGGGTACGCACCTTTATCTGCAGCTGTGAAAAGGTATTTTTACGCCATAAATACTCCTTTTAACGACCTTGCGAACAAAGTAGACTCAGATCAGACGTATCCTATAAGAGCCGTCATATTTCGGTCTACTCTGTTTGCAAAGGCGTGAAAGGGTGTTTATATTAGGAGACTGTGTCTCATTAACCATTTCCTCCATAAATACGCCTTTCTATACCTCTGTAATAGTCACTTCTTGAAACCATTGTGATAAATAGAGCATTTGCTCCATAGGAGCAAATGCTCTATTTATCACAATGGTTTCAAAACTGCAAAATTCTAATATATTCTTTTTTCTCTAGTAAATGCTCCTTTTCGGTAGATTCATTCAAAGAGATTGAGTCTAAAAATAGCATATGAGGTAATGGGTTAATGCAGAACGACAATTATGCAGAAAAGAACTCATATAGGACCATTCTGCATAACGTTCGTCATGCAGTGACTACTGCTGTGTAAAAGCAGAACTCTAAAGACTTCTTGTGAATGGCCAATGTAGAGAGGATCTACTGTAACCGATACATACAGGAGTGATACATACAGGAATGATACATACTGGAGTGATACATACAGGAATGATACATACAGGAGTGATACATACAGGAATGATACATACAGGAGTGATACATACAGGAGTGATACATACAGGAGTGATACATACAGGAGTGATACATACAGGAATGATACATACAGGAATGATACATACAGGAATGATACATACAGGAATGATACATACAGGAATGATACATACAGGAGTGATACATACAGGAATGATACATACAGGAATGATACATACAGGAATGATACATACAGGAATGATACATACAGGAATGATACATACAGGAGTGATACATACAGGAATGATACATACAGGAATGATACATACAGGAATGATACATACAGGAGTGATACATACAGGAATGATACATACAGGAGTGATACATACAGGAATGATACATATAGTAGAACATCTTTAAAGCGATCATATAGTGAAAAGAAATAGGTGTCTTTAAAAGCAGGTGGTAGCTTAATGCATGACGAACGTAATGCAGACATATCCTGTGGGAGCGTTCTGTATATAACTTTCGTACTTCATTAAGCAACCACCTGTCTTTATGACCCACCTCTTTCTGGTGATCGCTGTAGAAGAGCTTTACTGTATATTTCCAAACATATTCTTCTTACCTGTAAACATTAGCAAAGTTATCCTTGAAATCATTCATCTGATTCTGAGCGAGATAAAACGGCCGCATATAATGATCTGCTGGAAGCTGCCGAAACCCTTTGAAATAGTTGGTAAAAGTAGAGTACTGGGGCATGTCCTCACCCATAAGCGTTCTGTATCCCTTCAACGAAAAGTTTTTCCATATTAATGGTAAGTAATCCATAGATTGATCTATAGGCCACTCTTCCAATCTTCGACCAGTCAATAATGGTATTAGATTAGGGGCTGTGTTTTCCCCTACCTTCATATACCCCTTAAAGTCGTACGCCCCTAGGCGTTTGAGTGTATCTCTTGTTTTAGGTAAATGTCGAATAGAAGCAGAACGCGACACGGAATCTATGCCAAACAGAACAATGTTGAAATTCTCGTCATATTTCTGTTGTAGATTTGATCTATTTTCATTTCTCACCACTGTTACAACTATGTTGTCGTACAACACCTTTCCGTGTTTCACTTTGCACGTGACTCGTGAGAAATCGGACGTAAGGTTCCTCGGTAGAGGTGATATAATTGCTTCAGAAAAATGAACATTATAATCATCTGCGCTCCGCACAACTTCGCGAATTTCACATACAATATCTTTGGAGTCGGCGACGCCGAACGCTTTAAGTGCTGTGACATTGTAACGTAACGTGCTGAGGTCATCGACGTAAGCTATCGCAGGCGTGGAGTCACAAACTAATGACTGTGGATTCCAGTGAAACTTTGAGATGGAAGGATCGAATGGATCCGGCAGCTGGAAGGCACACGGGGCACGAGCGTTGTCATTATTAAACAGAAACAGCGCTGGTGCTGTAGCTTTTATTGTAATATTCACCAAACAATACACCATCAAAAGTCCTAAAAGAATCTTCGTCCTTCGCTTTTTGACAACTGCTAAAATTTTGTATCCGAATTTTGACATGGTTCCAATTTTAACTTTTTTTTAAAAACTCCAGTCACCGAAGGATACGGATCACATATGACCATTGCTATCTCAACACTCAGTTAAATCAATCGAATGACTTAGAAGTGCCGGAACTATCGGCTTTCTTTAACGAGGTACATCGAGTAATTTTGTAGATATCGCGGCAAACAGTTCACCCTATCTTTTCCCTGTTGAACATTTTCCTGTAAGAAATAATGACATCATTTATTAGCTGTTTTGTAATAATTCCATAAGGACACAGGATGTTTTGGTATTGGTAGAAACTTAATGTCATGTTTTTTTTTTATAATTTCATAAGAAAACAGAGCAGACCCTGATCAGACGGATGATGTAGGACCCATTTCATATGAGTTTACTCTTGCTTGCAAAGGCGCGGACGCGTTTATAAAAAAGGAAACTCATTTACTACATGATGAATTTTAACCCATTTGTGCCCACGATCCCATATATGGGAAATAGGCAAACAGTGTAGACTCTGATCAGACGCCGCATATCAGTTTGCTGATAGGAATGTCAATATAAAATAAAAACGAAAATGAAAATTTAGACCAGGCATACCTTAGTTAAAAAATGGACTTATCCAATATATACGCATGGAAGAATCCACTGGGCGCAAACGGGTTAATATGATTTATAAAATGGAACATAGGTAAACAGTGTAGACCAAGCTCGGAAAATGAATATACTTTAATACGTTTGAGTCGATGATCGTTGATCCTTTATCCGATGAATATTCATGTGAGAAATTAGGACATCATGAATATTAATTACTTGAATTTTCTAGCGGATTTTGAACTCGGAAATATTGGACCATGGCATATTGTGGAATCGGATCTGTTCTATCCCATAAGCAAACGAAGTAGACCCCTATAGAAGCCATCTGAGCTTGACCTATTCATTCTTTCCCTTCAATAAGATCTACTAACCTATGAAGTTTCATGTTGATACCTCTTATATTTTCGAGCAATGAGCTACATTAAAGTTTTTGCCCGCCGACACCGATGGCGACAACGCCAACGTCAACGACGACAAAGACGACACCGCCTACGACGAATTAATCGCAATAGCTCGACTTTTCTTCGGAACAGACGAGCTAAAATGACTATGTTCATTAAAACAATATGACAATGTGTAACCTAAAATCCTACTCATAGATGTAGGGCATTGTTATGCTTTTACTGTTTGCTAAACTGTATGGTCTCCCGCACGGTTATGTATAAATAGTCGACGATGATCTGTCCTTCGTCGACCATCATGTCGGAACCTTCACTACGTGATCGGCGAGTACTGCGATTTTCTACGCCTTTGCAAATAGAGTAGATCCAGATCCGACGGCTCCAACATGAAACTCTGAACTGTATACCGGTACTCTGCTTGCTTATGATATACTATAGATATAATTCTACAGTTTCTGCTAAGGAAAAAACATCCCTGTGCACATGTGCTATTAATCCAATTGAATCTAATTACTACAGTAAAACCTCTCTATAACGGTCACTAAATTACATCAAGTATTTTGTGTTAAAGGCAGGTGGCTGTTTAAAGCAAGGTGAAAGTTAAACAGAACGCTCCCATAGGAGCGTTCTGTTTTACTTTCACCTTGCTTAAAGCAGCCACCTGCCCTAAATACCAACTAATTAACATAATTTAGTGGCCGTCATAGAGAGGTTTAACTGTATTCATGGTGTCATTATTTCCATAAATGAATATCCATGTAGTAAAGGGGTTACTCTTATGTCGTAGAAATGTCACGTCTCCTCAACTTTCGTTCTACTGTCCTTCCTATTTTTTTCTCCGAACCTCGCAATGTCCAGGTAACAAACATACTGGATCCTAATCTGATTACTCAATCTCAAATTATTTATAGATACATCTTAGATGCATATATTTGGACAATGACGTCTTTGGCTAACACAGTACATGTAGACCCAGAACAGACATACTGTAGGAGCCGTTTGATCAGTGTCTGCTCTGTTTGCTTATGGCATACTAATAATTATGATGATGATGATGATGATGATGCTGATAATAATAATAGCAATAATAATGATAATGATAATAATAATAATGATAATAATAATAATAATAATAATAATAATAATAATAATAATAGTAACAACAACAACAACAACAACAACAACAACAACAACAACAACAACAACAAAACAACAACAACAACAATAATAATAATAATAATAATAATAATAATAAAAATAATAAAATTTATAATTATTATAATAATAAATCTATTTTTGCAAATTCTGCCATAACAAAACCAATCCTATGTTCACATGCTATTATAAATAATCAGCTAATAAATAAATAATCATGTCATTATATTTGCATGAATAGGGGCCTATTATTCAGATAAAGGTTACATATTTTCCGAGATTCGTGAGCGCCAAGGTGATTAATGGAGTATGCATATACGTACACTCGTACTTAGATTAGATTGTTTTAACACGTGCCTTGACTCCATGACAACAGTTACGAAAAGTTTGGATCCAGATGAGACACAGAGTAAATAGACGGGTCATAAGGATCCAAACTGTCTGATACTCTGGTTCAGGTTGTGTGTTAGAACAGAAATTGAAGGGGAAAACGAACCACATTGATACCTGAAGCAGGTGATAATCTCAACAGACGAAATGTCTTCGTTGACGAAAGATAAAAGTAAGGCTTGTCAGATTGTTTTAACCCTTTCGGCGCCAAATTTATAACTGTCGTCTGCAATCTAATTATGTTCAATCATATGGTAAAACAAGTAAATGAGATAAATAAATGCACATTTCAAAGGAAAAAGGCAAATATACAGAAGTAGAGTTTGAGACAAAAAGTGAAGTCACTGATCAGACGGCGCCTCTGATCTGGGACTGCACTATTTGTTGTTGTGCATTTTTGCGACATTGGCGGTGAAAGGGTTAAACAGTAAGTGTGTACATAGTACTAAACACACATTTAATAACATGGGTCGAAGTTCCGACATCTCCGAAATACTCGTAGTTCACATGCACTAAATGAACTGTCGCCGGAAAATGAGTCATAGGTCAAGACTGGCTGCTAAGAGATTATCTGTGATTACACGTGCAAACAGTTGTGTAGCTAATCTGTACATCGCTTGTGATTTTTTGAATAATTTGAAGGAAAGACCATCCTATATACTAAAACTTCAAGCAGGCGACAATATTTGCAACAGAACAGTATTTGGCGCCAAAATAGTGCGACTCATACATGCTCAGTTGGACCTATCTAAAGCGACCGTTCTATGACTAGATATCGTTGTTAAAAGCAGGTGATTGTTCACTGCATGATGAAAGAAATGCCGAAAGTTCTTTCTACATTACTTTTGTCCTGCATTAAGCTGCATCTGACTTTAATACCCAGTAATATAGGCCTACCTCTTTCATGCGGTCGCTTTAGACGGGTTTTTAATGTACATGGGAAGGTTAGTCGGCACCTGCCTGTTTGTAACTAATATTCTTTTTATCGAATGTCGTTGTACATAACGAGAGTTCACCGCATCGTACATTATTGCAGATTGTGATTAACACTTTCCTTCATACATATACCTTTTCACGCATTTGCAGACAGAGTAGACACAGATAGAACAGGAAAATGAACGTTTTTTTCACTATGGTAGAAACTGTAAAATTATATATATAAAATTCTATAAGCAAACAGAGAAGACCCTGATCAGACGTCTGATCTGGGTCTACTCTTTTTGCAAATGCGTGAAAACACGTTTATATGAAGGAAAAAGCTAATATTTATGTAAATAATAATAACACCATGAATATTTATGAACTGAATTTTTATTAACTAATATGTACACGTTGGTATTAGTAGAAAGTGTAGAGCCAGTTACATGATATATATGCTAATTTCATAAGAAAACAAAGCCGACCTTAATCAGACGTCATCTATTGATCCGGGTCTTTTCTGTTTGAAGAGGCGCGAAAAAGTGTTCATATGTCCCATTATGTGGGAACGGCCTGGCTGACAAGGTAAAGTTCATATGTGAATTTTGACTGGGTTAGTTGAACACTTTGGGGTTAACACATCTATATAATATTGTGAGTAAATTGAAAAGATCTCCACCGGAAATGAGGAATATCTCCTTAACCCTTTCGGCGCCAAATTTCTAATTGTCATCTGCAAACCAATTTTGTTAAATAATTCGGTAAAATAAGGAAACACGATAAATAAATGCAAATTTCAAAGGAATAAAGCACAGATACAGAAATAGAGTTTGAGACAAAAAGTGAAGTCCCTGATCAGACGCCGTCTTGAAAAGGCGGCATCTGATCTGGGACTGCACTACTTGTCGTGGTGCATTTATGCGACATTGTCGGTGAAATGGTTAAATGAGACGCAGTTCACTGGCAGTCAGTACTATGACATAGATCATTCAAGCGAATATGCATACACATGTATTTGAAATGTTAATTTATGTTAGTTTTCTAAAGTAGGCTTTTTTTCGAAAAAAGAAAGGCACTTAGTCGAAATCAGAAATTTGATTGCCAACAAATTGATCCCATACAAAGAATACTCACTCAGGAGCTTTCTGTCTGAAAGATCTAAATTGTTCTTTATTAAATATCCCATTTGGAGGAGTTTTACTGTATCGCCTTGTTTACCTACGAGCAATAAAGTTTCGCTAATACGACCACTCAAAAGAACTATCATTCTGGATTTCTGAAATAGGTATTAGCTTAATGCAGGACAGGTTATGCAGAAAACTCCCGTAGGAGCTTTTAAACCTTTCCTCCATAGGCTATTTTGAGACCTAACCTCTTTGAATGAATCTACCCAAAAGGAGCATTTATTAGAGAAAAGTAAAATTTTTAGAATTGTGTAGTTTGAAACCATTGTGATGAATAGAGCATTTGCTCCCATAGGAGCAAATGCTCTATTTATCACAATGGTTTCAAGAATTGGTTATTACAGAGGCGTAGAAAGGTGTATTTATGGAGGAAAGGATTCAAGCATAGCATTTACCCTGTATTAAGCAACCACCTGTTGTTACCGACTCCTATGTTAATAAATTGTGTGGTTGTATTAGGGAGACTTTTCTGTATTAATCCTTTACTTCATGAATATTCATGTAAGAACTAATGACAATATGAATATTCATTAACATATTCTTTTTTAAAAAACGGCGATATGAACAAACTGTCAAAACAGTAAAACCTCTCTAAACTGGACGTTAAATTTAGTATAAATATCGGTATTGGAGGCAAATGGCAGCTTTATGCAGAGTGAAGGTCATACAGAAAGCTCCCCTAGGAGCTTTCTGCATGACTTTTACCCTGCATTAAGCAGCCACTTGCTTAAAAAGTATCTAAATTCTTCTTTACTAGAATTCCGGTTTAGAGGGGTTTTACTGTACTATGGACCGATTTATGACTATCTTTGTTAACTATTCTTTCAATGAATATTCATGTAAGAAATAAGGACATCGCGAATATTAATTAGATGTTGTTTTTTAAAAAAAAAATACATACTAACACAGGAAGTTTTGTCCGTAGCAGAAAATGTCGAAACAAGCCTGTACCATAGGCAAACAGAGCTGACCCCGACCAGACGGCTCTTATATGAGCCTCTGATCTGGGTCTTCTCTGTTTGCATATTCGTAGAAAGGCGTGTTTATGGAGAAAAGTAAAGCGTGAAGTAACAGATGCCTATGTTGACTCTTTGTTTAATAATAATAATATAATAACATATACAAACAGTTTGGATCAAGAGCAGATTCTGTGTCTCAATAGACTGTTTGATGCACTGAGTTTTCAGGTGTAAAGGCAAACGTATACAGTAAAAGCTCTCTATAACGGCCACTTAATTACATCAAGTATTTTGTGTTAAAGGCAGGTGGCTGCTTAAAGCAAGGTGGAAGTAAAACAGAACGCTCCTATAGGAGCGTTCTGTTTTACTTTCACCTTGCTTTAAGCAGCCACCTGCCCTAAATACCAACTAATTAACACAATTTAGTGGCCGTTATAGAGAGGTTTTACTGTACATTGTAGCAAAGGACAATTGCAGTAGACGAATATCACTATTCGTTCAAAGAATTAACCCTTTCCCTGTTCTACATTTAGGTAAAGTTTCAGTCCCTACTGAATATTCATGGAATAAAAATTATGAAATATGAAAGTTGGAACACTGTAGCCATTCTAGTAAGTAAAGAAACAGGTCTACTCTGTTTGCAGATGCGTGAAAAACACGTTTATAAGACGGAAAGGATTAAAGCTTATTAATTACATGTACATACTGTAATTAACATGATTCATAGTGTCGTAAATATGCCATACTTTTTGTCCTACTTAAAACTAACAGATAAGAGATTATTAACCTATTGAACCAGGGACACGTATGTAGAGGCATGTGCAAACAGTGTAGATCCAGATCAGAGGGCTCCTAGAGGAGCCCTCTGGTCAGGATCTGCACCGTTTGTCATTCACAATCCTGTAGCAAGTTGATTAAACACTGATTGGCATTTACCCTTTAGCCTCCAGCGGGCGGATGAGTGATTGTCCATACAGCGGGCGGATGAGTGATTGTCCATACAGTGGGCGGATGAGTGATTTCCATACAGCGGGCGGATGAGTGATTTCCCATACAACGGGCGGATGAGTAATTGTCCATACAGCGGGCGGATGAGTGATTTCCCATACAACGGGCGGATGAGTGATTGTCCATACAGCGGGCGGATGAGTGATTGTCCATACAGCGGGCGGATTAGTGATTGTCCATACAACGGGCGGATGAGTGATTGTCCATACAACGGGCGGATGAGTGATTGTCCATACAGCGGGCGGATGAGTGATTGTCCATACAGCGGGCGGATTAGTGATTGTCCATACAACGGGCGGATGAGTGATTGTCCATACAGCGGGCGGATGAGTGATTGTCCATACAGCGGGCGGATTAGTGATTGTCCATACAACGGGCGGATGAGTGATTGTCCATACAACGGGCGGATGAGTGATTGTCCATACTCCATACAACGGGCGGATGAGTGATTGTCCATATAACGGGCGGATGAGTCAGTGTCCATACAAACAGCGTATATCCTGATTAGACACCATATTTGAAGTCGAGTAACTCAGGATTCAAACTGTTTGATACTCGGAAGAGATGCAAGATAAATAAACTGTGACAACTGAAGTTGGTGGCATTTTCTACCAACAAAAGTTTGCTCAGCAGGGTAAAGGTTAAAAAGGTAAATTAACTACAGAAACACCTCGATAATTCGAAATATTACTGTAGAAGAATTAAGACCTTTTTAGGCTCCAAGAGGAGCTTTCTGCATTACGTTCACTCTGCATTTAACTGCCACCTGTGTTAAAGATCAATAAAGATGCGTGTTTATCTTTCGAATAATCGATATGTTACTGTATTTACATGTATAGTGCTAGGTATACAGATTTGAATAAAAAGATTAAGATCCTTTTAGGCGAGTGGCTGCTTAATGCAGTGTGGACGTCATACAGAAAAGCTCCAAGAGGAGCTTTATTCATGGCGTTCACCCAGTTTTAAGCTGCTAAATGTGTTAAATATCAGTAATGATATGTTCGAATAATCAATATACAGTACAATCTCGTTTATTCGAATATTAAAATACGCATCATTATCGATCTTTAAGACAGGTGGCAGCTTAATGCATGGTGAAAGTTATACAGAAAGCTCCTCTAGGAGCTTTCTGTATGACTTTCACCATGCATTAAGCAGCCACCTGCCTGAAAGGATTTAAATTCTTCTATACAAAAATTCGAATAATCCAGATTTTACTGTATTACTGTACTTACACGTATACTGCTTGATATACAGCACGGGCACGTGCAATAGTAATGACTCATATCCTGTTAAGAAAAACCTAACTAGTATTTTGCAAACAGTTTGTATCCAGATGAGGTGCCAAATAACCCATCAGCATCCAAACTGTTTGACTGTTGGTCAATAATTTCTCAAAAGTTTGGATGCGTCACGACTAAGTAAAATTTGCTTAAAACTGTCTAAAATTGAGCATACATCAATGTTCACACCATGATAAGAAATAGAACTGTTGGCACTGATCAGATGACCAGATATATTTATTCGTGGTTTATGTGTTTCGCCTACGTGCGGTATACTTAACCCGTTCCTTCGTATAACACCTTTCACGTCTTTGCAAACAGAGTAGACACACATTATACGGCTCTTGTAGGAGCTTAATGTCAGTCCTATTTGCTTATAAAATTATATATTTAACTCCACAGTTTTCACGAATACCAAAACGTCCTGTGTACATATGCCACTATCAAAATTCAGCTAATAAATATTAATGATGTCATTATTTCTTACACGAATATTCGGCAGGGAAAGGGTGAAATAAAAAAATATAAAACCTTCTAACTGAACGGCTTCAGTTAAATCTCTTTGTAACAACCACTCAAGATATAACACTTTCTCTACTTAACCCATTCCCTCATATTGACGACTCTGTAAAAGTCACTTTGTAAAACCATTGTGATAAATAGAGCATTTGCTCCTATAGGAGCAAATGCTCTATTTATCACAATTGTTTCAAACTACAAAATTCTAAAATTTTCCTTTACTCTAGTTAATGCTCCTTTTCGGTAGATATATTCAAAGAGGTTGTATCTTAAAATAGCCTATGAGGTAATGGGTTAATAAAGACGCATTTTGATGCCGTTGCGTACATGGTAGACCCAGATCCGATGGCTGCTATAGAAGCTGTTTGAGCAGGGTCTATTCTGTTTGTTTATGTAGTAATATAGATCTGATTCTACAGTTTCAGCCATAGTCAAAACTCTCCTGTTCTGTTTATAAATCATTATGCTTCTGTTAGAGGGCCCTGGGGTAGATTAGTCTGTTGACTCACCGGGTAACCCTCTTTAAGTAAAGTCTTTTATTTCATTCATAAATGATTTAGCTCTAGATCAAAACTATTCTCAGTGGTTCTCACAATTGTTTCATGGAACAGCCACGTTTGAGCTACAATCAGTATAAGATAAGTTCTTGGCATGTTTATTACCTAAGTGACATTTAATGCCCAAGCTCATAATTACTATATAAGACATAGCAACTCTGGCAAATAGGTCAAAAGATTTCAGTCACTTTCAGTTTCAAAATGGAGCTTTTTAAATATATAAACTTAGTAATTACCGTGCTTTGCGTGTCTCATGTATCTGTTTCATTCAAGATGGTGAGTATTTGTCTCTCTAGAAATAATGACATCATTAACCCATTCCCTCATAGGCTATTTTTAAGATACAACCTCTTTAAATAAATCTACCGAAAAGGACCATTAACTAGAGAAAATGATTTTTTTTTAATTTTGTTGTTTGAAACCATTGTGATAAATAGAGCATTTGCTCCTATAGGAGCAAATGCTCTATTTATCACAATGGTTTCACAAAGTGACTTTTACAGAGTCGTCAATATGAGGGAATGGGTTAAACATTCATTAGCTGATTTTTTATGATTTAACACGCGACTTTTTGGTATTGATAGAAACTGTAGAGTCGGATCTACTATAAATTCATGGGCACACAGAGCAGACCCTGATCAGACGACTCATATAGGAGCCGTCTGATATAGGTCCACTCTGATTGCAAAGGCATGAAAACGCCAATTTGAGGGAAATTGTTAAAGGTAACCTGTTTATAGATAACGCGTTTAACCCTTTCCCTGTTCTATGTTTATTTTAAATTTCAATACCTACTGAATATTCATGGACAATATAGTTGGAAGGTGGAACATTGTAGCCATTTTAGAAACTAAAGAAACTGATTTATCACATTCCATTAGCAAACAGAGCAGACCCTGATCAGACTCTATTCTGTTTGCAAATGCGTGAAAACACGTTTATATGAGGGAACGTGTTAAAACATAACCATTTGCATACTGTACTGTTTTAGACTAGTTTATGAAGACCCCCTGAGGCCTCCCTTCCCCTCCTACATGTACATGTAACACCCTAACGCCCTATATAGCGTAAAACAAGACGTGTGTAATCAATAATAATGGCTAACATCGCCGCTCGTACATGTATTATCCTACCAATTTGACCTGAGACTCATGCATATTCCATGTATTATCGTCGGTAATCTTCGAATAAATTTCCGTTGGTATAAGAATGCGCTATAAAAATACAGTAAAACCCCTCTAATGCGACTAGCAAAACGGGGCATAATTCACAGTGGCAAAGGCAGCTGGTAGCTTAATACAGGACGAAAGTTATGCAGAAAGCTCCTGTAGGAGCTTTCTGCATAACTTTTGTCCTGCATTAAGCAACCACCTGCTTATACAGACAGCCATGTTTATTCATTAAGTGGTCGCATTAGAGGAGTTTTACTGTACAATCCTCGAGGAACATGATTACTACCGGCTTTTGGTTTTGGTAATTTTTGTCACAGAGTATTACGAACAATCCCGATAAACACGCCGAAATTTAATCGAGTCTCAGGTCAAATTGGGAGGATAATAATTATTTTATTCTAAATATTAGTTCGATTTCACGGATACATTCGGAACCAATCGGAATACATCGGAGATCTAATCAAACACAACCGAATAGCGATCGATACGGAACTGAAACGTACAGGAATTATGTCTAAAACACTGGCGAAAAACCCTTTACTCCATGAATATTTATGTAGTAATAATGGTATCAAGATTAATAATTAGATGCATTTTTTAAAATGTTATGTGAACACAAGAACGTTTGGCCATGACCAAAAATAGAATGAGATATCGAAGACGCGACATCTGACCACAGTCCCAATAAAATAGTTATTTAATAAGAAAGCCTGTATATTACTTAACCCATTCCCTCATAGGCTATTTTTAGACCCAACTTCTTTGAATAAGTCTACTGAAAAGGAGCTGTAATTAGAGAAAAGGATTTTTTTTTTAAATTGTGTCGTTTTGAAACAGTTGCGATAAATAGAGCATTTGCTCCTATAGGGGCAAATGCTCTATTTATCACAAGGGTTTCAGCAGGTGATTTTTATTTTTTTTGCAGGCGTATTTATGGAGAAACGGCTTAAACTGTTTATTCACAAGACCTTTAACTCAACTCGTTCCCTCCTTGACTATTTTAAACCCAACCTCTTTCAATAAATCTACCGAAAAGGAATATTTACTAGAGAATGGAAACTTGTTTTTAGAATTGAGTAGTTTTCAAACCACTGTGATAAATAGAGCATTCGGTCCTATGGTGCAAATGCTCTAATTATCACAATAGTTTCAAAATGTGATTTTTACAGACGCGCAAAAATGTGATTTTTACAGACGCGCCAACTGAAATGCGTCACTAGGAGCGAATTAGATGCGATATCGTAGCTGTAAGACTGATAATGACTAGCGTCCAGTTTACAGCTACGACATGCTAGCATCTCTACTGTGGCGCAACCCGAATGTGAATCACACGCGGCGGTTTAACGCTTTTATTTTCACAACAAATGTAAAAATAAATCAATGTTTCGATTTAAAACGATTTTTTGAACACTCTGGGCTAACAAAATCATGTTACCTTTCTTGAAAATCATGTAATTTCAGATTAAAGTTTTACCACTCTAAGCGGACGACGTTTCCGAGAGATGGTCGGCCATTTTGAAAAAAATACCCATGCTCCGGGTGGTGACCTTATATGCAAATAGCTTCCATATACTTATATGGAAATCGTAGTAAAACGAGCAACAATCGTCAATCTAAACAACATGGCCGATCCGTAGTAAAGTTTCCTTATATGGCAAAACGAGATCTCGGGAGATCTGTCATGGCGTCCAAAATCAAAATAAAAGTCGGCCGGTATTGCAATTATTTTTAATCGACCGCAGAGAAGTTATAAGATAGCGTAGGCTGATAAAATCTGATTTTTATTGATAAATAATAAGTTTTAAAGGAATACATTAACTGTTTGGAGACTCGTGCTGGTTTACAAGCACTTTAGATTTTGCGCCATTGTAGAGATGCTAGCGAATCGTAGCTCTATTTAGGAATAGAGCTACGTTATCGTATCTAGGAGCGAATGTGTTAAGAAACAGCGCAGTGAGTATTTGCCTCAACGGTAATTACGGACAGAAAATCAAGAACTTACCCCTGGTTGTGAAATAAGAGACTTAAATAGGTGATATTTGTAACTATCAAAAGTCATATTAGCACCCGAAACAAAAACATGTAAACACCAATAGATTAAAATCTCACCTTAAAAGTCACGTTAAAACTGACATAACTAAAGAGCAAACTAGATGTGGTGTGGCCAAAAGTGTTTAGATGGCATTATACAAAAATGTCAAGGATTATTATTATATCCACAGATTCTTGCATAATTAGCCCTTTTCCTCATATAAACATGTTTTCTCTCATTTTCAAACAGAATTGACCCAAATCAAACGAAGCCGTGTGATCTGGGTCTACTTTGTTTGCTAATAGAATATAAAAGAGCTGCCTCTTAACTTTCTAAAATAGCTATAATTTTCCACCTTCCATATTCCATTAGAACTATTTTGTCCATGAGTATTCAGTAGGTATTGAGAACAGGGAAATGGTTAATCACGAGGTACATGTAAGTGGTATAGGTAGTTGGTAGCTTTAAACAGAACGAAAGTTTGCAGCTTTCTAAAAAAAACAACTTTACTCCATAAATATGCTTTTTTCTACGCCTGTGAAAATAGAGTAGACCTAGATCAGACGGCACCTGTAGGAGCCGTTGATGAAGGTCTGTGCTGTTTGCTTATGCTATAATATAGATATGATTCTACAATTTATGCCAAAACTTCCCGTGTCAATGTACAGTAAAACCTCTCTATAATGGCCACTAAATTGTGTTAATTAATTGGTATTTAGGGCAGATGGCTGCTTAAAGTAATGTGAAAGTGAAACAGAACGCTCCTATAGGAGCGTTCTGTTTGACTTTCAGCTGGCTTTAAGCAGCCATCTGCCTTTAACACAAAATACTTGATGTAATTTAGTGGCCGTCATGGAGAGGTTTTACTGTACCATTATAAAAATAAACTAATTAATATTCACGGGGTCATTATTTCTTACCAGCAAGAGGTCGTTAGAAATAGGTTTAACTACACGGTGTCTTTGGTAACAGTATTTGATATCTAGACATTAATTGTCGGATATGTTTTTACAGGAGTTGAACCTGGCCTCAAGACATGAACGTTACATGAATTATACTGACACTACCATGCGGAAACGAATTGTCACAAGCAATGATGCAATACTGTGGGAGAAAGGCATTGTACCTTACGTCTTTGGTGACAATCTGCGTGAGTTTTTAAGAAATGTTAACCCTATAAGCGCTCCCTGAATGACACTCGGTGTCTCATCCGGATCCGAGTTGCTTGTCATTAGGTTGAATGATTATCAACAGATTACAAGTTTATATGCATTGTAACCGCTCAGAGTTTCAACTTATTTGTTACAGCAGCATACGAGTAAACTATGTAGACCATTCCCTACTAGACTACTGTTAGACCCAATATCTTTGAAATAAGTCTACTGAAGGGGGGGGGGGGAGGGGTTATATACCAGAAACAGTTTGCATATAGGCTAATGTTAGTTTGATTCTTCAGTTTATGCTACGGCCAATAATTCATTTGTTCATTGGTTATTACTGAATTTCTGCTACTGAATATTCATGGTGTCTATAAATATATATACATGTATGTCTTTTTAAAGCAGGTAGCTGCCTAACCCTTACCCCGATTTAACGTCTTTTTCACGCATTTTTACGTATTTGCAAAAATAGTAGACCCATACCAGACCGTTATATAATTTTGCATATCTGGTTCAGATTGCGCGGATGGTATATTTAGTTTTACTATTACATACAAGGTTCAAATCCAAGTTATATACAAGGTTCAAATCCATGTTTAGCTCCATTGAGTGGAAGGGATGACTGTGCGAATATCATTACATATCAGGTTCTGACCAGAATTAAACCACTTTGAATTGGTGGCTTTTACCCATTCCCTCATATTGACGCATTTTGAAGCCTGTGTTCAAGTCAAGTTTTGAAACCATTGCGATAAATAGAGCTTTTGCATCACAAGAGCAAATCACAATGATTCAAAGCTACATTGTTCGAAACGGCTCCTTTTTTCTATTGAATGTTCCTTTTCTGTAAATTTATTGAAAGCGGCTGGATCTAAAAATAACCTATGCGGGAATAAGTTAAAAGTTATTTACAGCACTATATATTATGTTCAGACAAGATATTAAGCCCCACTTATTTATTACATATCAGGCTATGACGATTGCAATATTAACTGAAATTAAAAAGTCGTATTAGACCCACATGTTTGTGATGTTCCTTGCAGAAACTGTAGACTCTTGGTCCATGCTTACAAAACTTTTAGTTGAGTCTGAATTCGTTCTGAATTCGTTCTCAAGCTTTTGATTGGTCACATTTGAGCCTTTGGCTCAAATCTGACCAATCAAAAGCTTGAGAACTTAAATCTGACCAATCAAAAGCTTGAGAACGAACTCAGACTCAACAAAAAAGTTTTATAAGCATGGACCCAGATCTGTAAGACTCAATAAGCAACGGATCGGACGACCGATCAGACGACTCCTACCTGAGTCATCTGATCTGAGTCACTCTTGTTTGCATCTGGCGTATCTCTTATGGGGGTTAAAACAAGAATATTTTGCACGGAATTTAAGTCATGGAGAAATGCTCCTTTAAGGTTTCATGCAGAGTTGGGACCTTGCATTAACCGTTCGCTTGCTATTTACGTCAGTATACCTACCTGTAAATAGTGAAGATCCAGATGAGACAGCTCCTGCAGGAGCTGTCTCATCAGGGTCTGCACTATTTACAAGTTGATTGTGCAACCAGTGCACTCCACAGCAGTGATTGCACAGCGATATACTTGTACACAGTGGAGATTATGTAATTATACAACAGGGCATGGGTAAAGAAGGAGAAATGTATTGTAAAATTCAGCAAGAGAAGGGTTAATTTGTCACATGTTTAACCCCTTCCCACATATGCGTTTTTAGACTTTGAATAATTCTACTGAAAAGGAGCCTTTACTAGGAAAAAAATAGAATTTTGCAGTAGCTCTTATGGAGCAAATGCTTTATTTATCACAATGGTTTCAAAAAGTGACCATTACAGAGGAGTTAAAAGGCGTCAATATGAGGGAATGGGTGTGATCATTGTACGAGTGATTGTATTGTTGATTAATTAATAATACCTTGTCGGTTTTGTTATTGCAGCCTCTGATAAGGCTAATTCATACAAGTTGTATGTGTTTCCGGTATACGAGAAATACTCCTGTATAAGATTCGTACCCTGGACCTCGAACACCCAGACTGAGTACGGTCTCTCCCATAATAACTACCTCAGGTTTGTCGTGAACGGTGCAAGGTAAGTTATCTTCTAAATCATGGCAAAATTAAATCCACTTTTTAGGCCGAGGGGTAGGTGGTTCGGGTGTATGCTGCAAACAAACACCATATATGCTTATATAAGCCATCAGCATCATCTGATCAGTGCAAACAGCAAGCCCTGTTTAGATGAATCATGTTTTGAGCGCTTTAATCTGGATATACTCTACCCCTGTTCAGTTTATGGGATCGCGGGAGTAAACGTGTTGACATTAATTGAAAGAATAGTCTGAACACTAGCGTAATGGGATGGCGTTGGCATTGACAAGCAGATATCTGTTTTCATAATAAATGTGGTGTTTTTAAGCCTTTATGAAAGCTATAATAACATAATGATTACTGATTAGCTTGAAGCTTCTGGGATTGTAGTGGACTTTCGCGAAGCATTTCGTGCCTGACTTCTGGTCTACTTCATTTTACAGCACAAATGTAATTTCAGATGTGAATCTTATTTGGGAAATGTGAAGTCAAATGGCCAGGACATCTCTGGATGCAAGTGGGTGAGTTTCATTATTGCTTAAGTCAAGCAGCCTTTTATCATTATGAAAACAGCGTCTTAGCCTTTTACGCCATAAATACACCTGTCTAAGTATTTGCAAACAGAGTAGACCCAGATCAGACGGCGCCTATATTAGAGAGGTTTTACTGTATTCATGTACCGTGCAATCACGTATGGATAAGATTGTAATGGCATACATCAAAGTTTGATGTTCTAAAGGAACTCGACGAATTGTATTCACAAAACGTAGAATCATGCTAAAACATTCTAATTACGCCTCGCCTTTGATTAATAATAATAATAATAATAATAATAATAATAATAATAATAATGATGATGATGATGATGATGATGATGTTGATGATGATGATGATGATGATGATGATTATGATGATGATACTACTACTACTACTACTACTACTACTACTACTACTACTACTACTACTACTACTACTACTACTAATAATAATAATAATAATAATACTAATACTAATACTACTACTAATAATTATAATAATAATTACGGGTATTAACGAAGAACTTTATGAATCTGTTTTGGTTACAGACCACCTGTCTACATGAAATAGGCCATGCACTGGGCTTTGCACATGAACACCAGAATGTACTTCGAGACGAATTTACACGTTTTAACTACCAAAATGTTGCACCAGGTTTGTTTCATGAACCCTATCGGCACTGATGTCTCAAATAGGTTGCAAACTTAAAAAATGGTCATACTTACCGTAACTATTCATTTTCACGTGTTGGCAAACAGACTAGAGCCTGGTCAGACGCTCCTGTAGGCTCTGCTCTGTTTGCTTATGAAATTATAAAGTATTTGATTCTGTCAGTACAAAACTACCTGTGCACAAAATCAGATAATTAATATTCATGATGACATTACTTCTTACATGAATATTAAACAGGGGGGGGGGGTGGGGGTGTTAAAGAGGTTAAAACATCATCCAGAAATATTTTCTGATCAATGTTTAACCCATTACCTCGTATTGACGCATTTTACGCCTCTGTAAAAGTCACTTTTGAAAGTATTGTGATAAATAGAGCATTTGCTCCTGTGGAGCAAATGCTCTATTTATCACAATGGTTTCAGAACCAAAAAATCTAAAATGTTCCTTTTCTCTAGTTTATGCTCCTTTAAGAAGTTATATTCAAATAAGTTGGATCTAAAAATAGCCTATGAGACAATAATAACCGGATTTTGAATTTACGTTTAACATTTAGCCTGCTGCGGGCGGATGGGTGATTCAGATCCAAACTGTTTGATTCTCTGATTCTCTGAAAAGACAGGGCAGACAAATCAACCGTGACATCTGAAGTTGACATTTCATACCAGCGAAAGTTTGCTCAGCAGGCTGAGGGTTAATTTGTTCAAAAACGCACGCACAGTAAACCGTCATTACAACGGAGGTATTTGTTTCCAGAGGTTTTGCTGGTATAACGAGGTTGTCGTTATAACGAGCTTAAATGTAAAAGAAACTATATGGACAGCTTGAAGCAAGTACTAACAGGTGAATGCTTAATGAAGAATACTAGAAGTGCGAAAAGCTCCCTTTGGGAATTTTTTTCACTTCTTGTGTTCTGCATTAACCCAGTCTCTCCTAGGCTATTTTCTACCGAAAAGGAGCATTAATTAGAGAAAAGGAACATTTTAGAATTTGTACTTTTAAACCATTGTGATGAATTGAGCATTTTCTCCTATACGAGCAAATGCTCTATTTATCACAATGGTTTCACAATATGAACTTTATAGAGGCGCAAAAATGCGTCACTAGTAGGGGGATAATGTATTAAACAATCACAGGTATCAGTGGTAGTACATATACACCCGTGTATTCAGTGGTTGTTTCAAAGACTTAACGGTAATTTTGTTTCAATGCATACTACCGGTATAATGAATGTGTCATTGTAACGAATGTCGGTATAATGAGGGTTCACTTTATATTGGCAATTTATAGCAATTGTGTTTTATGTATTCAACACATGCATGTTTCAGGCTCTGAAGGGAATTTCAAGTTGGAGCCAACATTTCTGAACTATGACATGTACGATCTGGACTCATTAATGCATTACGGTTTTAAGGTGAGTTAGTGCTGTTGAGGTTCGCCCTTTTTCACCATTTTATCACTTTCAAATTACGTTAAGTCAGTCTCGCTATACCTAAGGTTTGATCTATATCTGCAAATATTGTCTTTCGCGTTAGATTTAATTCCATTACAAAACACTACTAAACCCGAACTGATTGAATGAGTATGAATAGAATAATGTATGAATAGAATAAAAAAAAGTATAAATGAAGTAAGCGGCACTGTTTGAAGACAAAGATAATATGAGTAACATTTGCTCCATAAATACGCCTTTCTATGCCTTTGCAAACAGAGTAGACCCAGATCAGAATACTTCTAGGGGATAATGTACCACTGTATCTACAGCAGTCTCCATGAGGATTAAGTATGCTCTCTGTCCTGTCTATAGAAATATCAGAACATTATCATGTACAATAAAACTGCCCTAATACAGCAACCAAAAAGAGGTCTAACTGCTCTTAAAGGCATATGCCTATTCGCATTATGGTTGCTTTAAAAGGACTGTAACTCTTTCGGCGCCAAATTTCTAATGGCCGTCTGCAATACATTTTTGTTAAATCGTTCGGTACAATAAGGAAATGAGATAAATACATGCACATTTTAAAGGAATAAAGCACATGTATAGAAATAGAGAATGAGACAAACAGTGAAGTCCCTTATCAGACGTGCCTTGAAAAGGCGGCGTCTGATCTGGGACTGCACTATTTGTCGTGGTGCATTTATGCGACAATGGCGGTGAACAGGTTAATAGTGTACTAGTTGTCCCATGTGACACCTGTACACTTTTGTTTGCAAATGACACAAGTTTATTGCCATGCTATTTCATTCTTTAGCAGTACTGTATATTTAGCAGAATCTTTATGTTTAGCGTAAGTGATTATCGATGCAAACAGATTGGAACCAGATGAGACGTAGAGTAAATCGGCGTCTCATCAGGATCTAAATTGGCTGATACCCTTGCCATGTCTTTGAACACAAATTCAAGATAAATCAACTATGACAACTGAAGTTGATGATATTTCTTACCGACAAAAGTTAACCAATTACCTCATATTGACGACTTTTGACGACTCTGTAAAAACACTTTGTGAAACCATTGTGATAAATAGAGCATTTGGAGCAAATGCTCCATTTATCACAATGGTTTCAAACTCCAAAATTCTATTTTTTTCCTTTTTTCTATTTAATGCTCCTTTTTGGTAGATTTATTTAAAGAGGTTGGATCTAAAAATAGCCTATGATGAAGTGTGGGTTAATGCAGGACAGAATTACTACTAAACACTCCTTCAGTACTTTTCTGAATAAAATTTGCCTGCAACCACATTGTCTTAAAAATCCAGCTTTAAATTTCTTCATAGAGGCCAATTTAGAAAAAAATAAGTTTTTGTTCGATAAAACCTCTTTGAATTATCCACCAAAACAGGTCTAATTCTGGGTTTAATCCGTTCCCTGATATTGACGACTTTTGACGACTCTGTAAAAGTCACTTTGTGAAACCATTGTGATAAATAGAGCATTTGCTCATATAGGTTTCAATGGTTTCAAACTACACACTTCTAAAATTGTCCTTTTCTCTAGTTCATGCTCCTTTTCGGTATATTTATTCAAAGAGGTTTTATCTAAACATAGCCTATGAGGTAATGGGTTAGAAACCAGGTGGTAGCTTGATACAGGGCACAATAGTTGCTATCAGCTCCCGTATGATTTGTTGTATTACTTTCGCTCTGCATTTAGCAGCCATCTTCCTTTACAGACATGCATGTTTATTTACTAAATGTTCGCTGGTCGTTATATAGAGGTTTTACTGAAATACAGTAAAACCCCTCTAATGCGACCACTTAATGAATAAACATATATGTCTTTATAAGCAGGTGGTTGCTTAATGCAGGGCAAAAGTAATGCAGAAAGCTCCTCTAGGAGCTTTTTGCAATACTTTTGTCCTGCATTAAGCTACCATATGCATCTAGCACCCAGATTTATACCTCTTTTAGGTGGTCGCATTAGCGGGGTTTTACTGTATTAAATATAATTATTGAATAACTCAAAATAAGCACGGCACTGTTTCAGGCATTCTCCAAGAACACAGCCAAGACGATCGACCTGCTGGATGAGGACCTCCGTCCTTACTCCGCCAATGTAGACCCGACGGCCTACTTCTACTTCTTCTACGAGCTGAACGAACGGTACCAGTGTACAGGTATGGGAGCTCGTATTAGCCACGTCACCGTTCCTGTCCACAAGAAACACGTCACGTATTCGTCTAAACAGTAGAACTGTCTATAGCGATGCATTACCATGCATGTACTAAAACATTGTTGACTGCTGAATGCCGAATGCATGATGTGCAAAAATCTCATATGCGAGCTTTTTGCATAACTTTCGACCTGTATTTTGCTACCATCTGTCTTCAAATCCCAAATAACTTAACTTAATTTGAGTGGTCATCACAGGGATGTTATACAGTAAAACCTCTCTAAACTGGATATTAAATTTAGTATAGATAACGGCCTTAGAGACATGTGACAGCTTAATGCAGGGTGAAAGTCATGCAGGAGCTTTCTGTATGAATTTTACCCTGCATTAAGCAGCCACCTGCCTAAAAGTAACCAAATTATTCTCTACTAGAATTCCGGTTTAGAGAGGACTTACTGAACTGTAAAAGTCACTTTGTGAAACCATTGTGATTAATAGAGCATTTGCTCCTATAGGAGCAAATGCTCTATTTATCACAATGGTTTCAAACTACACAATTCTAAAATTTTCATTTTCTCTACTTAATGCTCCTTTTGGGTAGATTAATTCAAAAAGGTTGTATCTAAAAATAGCCTATGAGGTAATGGGTTAAACCGTTTGATTGCTGAATTCTAAAATTGGAATAGTCCATCACTGTTTAAAGGCAGAGTTAATTCAGTATGAAAGGGTATAATTTGTGAGGAGTGACAAACGATGCAGAACCTGTTCAGATGGTTCCTCTAGGGACTGCTTGATCTGGGTCTACGCTTTTTTGCAAATGACAGCCAACTCATTTCGCGCATATTTCCTTTTGTTGCCCCTAAGTATGACACCGAGTGACAACAGATCATTTACATGTACTTTAATATAAGTGCTGGCATGTAAAAATGGTTGCTAAACTGACATACTTATTCCATAGCTTCGTTTGTCATCATATTTAAATTACATACATTAGAAGAAGAATCTGTCTAAGGCCACAGGTACCCTTCGCATGCTATGTCTCAACAATAATAACTCCATCAAAAACATTATTTTTAATCATATGTCATAAGTATCTAAAACAAACCAAATGATAGTTTTCTGACCCAACCAAAACGTGTTTTTCGCGAACATCCCTGTTCTATATAATAAGTAATAGAGCAGGGGTGTTGGCGAAAAAAAGATTTTATTTTCTGATTGGGTAAAGAAAAAACTATCTTTTGGTATGTTTAATATACTTATGACATGTGATTAAAGAAATAACGTATTATCGATGGAGCTGTTGTTGTTACATAACATGCGAATGGCACCTGTGTATTAAGCAATGTTATATGAATTGGATACCGGCTTCTTTTTCCCTTTCCCTCATATAGACGTGTTTTCACGCATTTGCAAACAGAGTAGACCCAGATCAGACGGCTCTTAGAGGAGCCGTCTGATCACGGTCTGCTCTGTTTGCTAATAGAATTTGATAGATATGTTTCTTTACCTTCTAAAATGTCTACAATGCTCCACCTTCCAGATCTATTTATAACTATTTTGTTAATGAATATTCAGTAGGTATGGAAATGTAGCCTAAATACAGAACAGGGAACCAGGATTAACAGCAGGTTACTGCTTAACATATGGTAAAAATAATGCAAAAAATGCAGTTTGTGACGGTTTTCTTTCTACTAATCTTTTCCCTGTCCAATATTCATGTAAGAAATAATTACATCATGAATATCTATAAGCTGAATTTCCAAAATGTAAAACAAAGTTTCAAAGGAACGTTTTGTTCAGAAAAAGACTGTAAAATCAGATCTATACCATGGCATAAGCATGCAGAGCAGACCCTGCTCATACGGCTTCAATATGAGCCATCTGATCTGTGTCTACTCTGCTTACAAATGCATTAAAAGGGTGTTTATATAAAGGAAAGCTTTAACATTTTATCTGATTAATACTTATAACAGACTCCACCAATTATGACTTTCAATCAGCTAACTGTTATATAAAACAAGTGAATACATGGCTATGGCAATTGGTATAGGCTCATTACTATGCTTTATTTAGAAAGCAAATAGAGCAGACGCTGGTTAGACACCCATCTGATCTGTGTCTACGATGTTTGCAAAGGCGTCAAAAAGCGTCTTTAAACCATTACCTCATACTGACGCCTTTTACACATCTGTTAAAATCATTTTGAAACCATTGTGATAAATAGAGCATTTGCTCATGTGGAGCAAATTCTCTATTTATCACAATGGTTTCTAAGCTACACAATTCTATAAGTTTCCTTTTCTCTAGTTAATGCTCCTTTTCAGTACATTTATTGAAAGAGGTTGGATCTGAAAATAGCCAATGAGGTAATGGGTTAACAGATAAAAGGTTATGGTATTTCATAGGTTCAATTGCATGCTTGTCAAATGCTTTAAATGTTAAACCCTTTCAACTCAAGACACGCATGTATTCATTTGCAAACAGTACAGACTCAGATCAGAGGGCTCCTAAAGGGCCTGCACTGTTTGTCGTTCACAATCCTTTAGTAAGTCCGGTGTCTAGAGTAAGTCTTGTAAGTACAGTAAAACCTCGATTATTCGAATTTTCGGTATAGAAGAATTTAGACCCTTTTAGGCAGATGGCTGCTTAATGCATGGTGAAAGTCATGCAGAATGCTCCTAGAGGAGCTTTCTGCATGACTTTCACCATGCATTAAGCTGCCACCTGTCTTAAAGATCATTAATAATACGTATTTTAGTGTTTGGATAATCGAAGTTTTACTGTATTTCATACTGTGTGGAATCTATATTTAAACACTGATGAGGTATTCCACTCTGATAATTCGGGATAGAAAAATAATATTTTTCATGTTTCTGTATATTGATTTGCAGCTAGCTGTAGTACCTCCTGTGAAAACGGCGGGTATGTGGCGTTTGTTGAGGGGGCATGTGGTTGTCGATGTCCAGAAGGGCTGGATCCCACCAGACGATGTAGAGTGCTCCTCAAAGCAGGTAACGAACTAAAATGTCATGTGTCTCTGAATATGCATTGCTTATTATTTATGAGAGGAAACATTCCAGCTTGCTTGCGGTTGGTCGGTGTCTCTATCCGTGTGTTCTTCTGAGCACGAAGCATTGCAACTTGTTTCATGTACAGAAGAAATTATTGGGTCTTCCTCCACCTTAATTAGATAGACGTATCGATATAACTGAAATACTGTTATTAAACCCTTCGCTTGCTGAATTTTAAAATACATTTCTCCTTCTTTACCCATGTTCTGTTGTATAATTACATATATCTTCACTGTGTACACGTATTTCGCTGTGCAATCACAGCTGTGGAGTGCACTGGTCGCACAATCAATTTGTAAATAGTGCAGACCCTGATGAGACAGCTCCTGCAGAAGCTGTCTCACCTGGGTCTTCAATATTTACAGGTAGGTATATTGACGCGAATAGCAAGCGAAAGGTTAAAAGCAACGTAAACCCAAATACCCCCCCACCAAACAAATAATAAAAAAATACCCCCCCCCAAAAAAAAACAACAACAACAACAACAAACAAACAAAAAAACAACCAACAAAACAAACAACAACAACAACAGAAAAATCAACGATAATTAGCTTTTATCCTGATAGCACAATGGGATACTTGGCATCTCACGTGGAACAAAGCTATTTGCAAATGACAGGTGGCGATGTGCAGGCTTACGGTTAGCAGATTTTTAACACGTTCAGTGCCAGCATTGTCATTTACTGGACACATCTTAGTACACCTCAAGTTTTAGAGTTCAATTTCTATATAAAAAGGGTGTCAAACAGTTTGGGTCTTGATGAGACGCCGAGTTACTCGGCGTATCATCTGGGTCCAAACTGTTTGCATATGATATTACATTCTTCACGGCACTGAAGGGGTTGATCAAATGACACATGTTACTATTTTTCAGATTATAACTGTGGAGATATTATAACACTAGATGACACAGCTCCTACAGCAACCATCATATCACCAACCATAACTGCAGACCATGACGTCACATGCCATTGGTTCATAAAGGTACCGTCATTTTTAAAGTTTGTTTCTTTTTAAATTATCACATTTTCCAAAGAAGCTAAGAATACGAATGTGGACTATCTATATGTATGCCATTTTGGAAGGCATAACCCAGGACAAAGGTAGATGAATAAAGAATGTTGGATGAAAATAGTTAGTTAAAACGAGTATGTGTAAAAATCCGACGAATTGCTAAAGACACATCGGGAACTATGACCTTTATTTAAATTCAATATAGCTGAACCCTTTACTTGATACAATCGCTTTTTCATGTATTTGCAAACAGAGTAGACCTAGTTCAGACTGCCGACTTATCAGGGTCGGCTCTGTTGGTTGCTTTTGTATATTATGATAGATCTCGCTCCATATATAGTTTCTACCAATATTTGTTTATGCCATTATATAAAAAAACAGCTAATAAATATTCATGATGTCATTATTTCCTATATGCTTATTGAAAAGGGAAAGAGTTAACCCATTCCCTCATACTGACGCCTTTTGACGCCTCTGTAAAAGTCACTTTTAGAAACTATTGTGAGCAAAAGTTCTATTTTATTATATCACATTGGTTCAAAACTACTAATTCGAAAATATCTCTTTTTTCTAGTAAATGCTTTATTCAAATATAGTGGATCTAAAATAGTCTATGAGAAAATGGTGTGATAAATGTCCTCATTCTTTAACAAGGCTAACCTTTATTCCCTTAATCAGGTGAATAATTAAAACTGGCTCTTTCACCCTTTCTGAATAGTAACTAAACAAAAAAGCTGCACTAATTTGTTTCACTGAAGACATGATCTTATGACAAACAGTGCATACTCTGAGAAGCCATCTGATCTGGGTCTGCATTGTTTGCAAAAGTCTTATATACGCGGATGCCGCACAGTAAGATTATGAATATCTTGCAGTGTAGACTCCTAGCTTACTTTGCATCTGTAAGTCACCATCTACGTAGTCTGTAAATGTACATGTATTCATAACACGGAACACACATTTATTTCCTAAAGTTCATTCAAGTATATGTGTTTTTCAGAGTCCAGAAAACTCAAAGATTGTCCTTGATTTTCCTGAATTTGACGTACAAACAACAAATGGTGAATGCACAGATGAAGTTGCCCTGCGATATTATATGCCTGGATCATTTGGAGCTCCGTGAGTACCATTAGTGGTGTTAGTTGTATGTACGAATAAGAGAACAATAAAGTATTGAGTATTGAGTGGATTCGTTAATAACACACAGTAAAACTCGATTATTCGAACACTCAAATACGTACTATTATTGATCTTTAACTGGTTTCAAAATGTGAATCTTATAGAGGCGCAAAAATGCGTCACTATGGGATAATGTGTTAATGCAGGGTAAAAGTCATGCAGAAAGTTCCCCGAGGAGCTTTCTACGTGACTTCCACCCTGCATTAAGCAGACACCTGCTTAAAATGGCACCTCTTCTTTATAGGATTTCTTAGTATCGAGTTTTGACTGTGATTGTGTTCCATGTCCAATATTTCATTTTAACTAGTTTGTCATTGACTATTCAGTAGGTATTGCAATTTGTGCTAACTATAGAACAGGGAAAGGGTTAATTAGGTGGTCGTTGTTGACCGGTTTTACCATATGTTATATTGCTTTCTTTCTCTCTACTTGTTAGATTCTGTGGTGGCTTCTTTCCGAAGGCCGTACAGAGCTATGACAATATGATCGTGATAAGTTATACCCAGTCTGCCACAGGATCTAAATCATCCAACTGGAAAGCTTCTCTCTCCATGGTCAGAGGTGAACAGAAGAGTATTATTATTGTGTCTTACTTCTGTCTAATTGTTATCCTCGTTGCCTGGTTTTCATTCATCCTCCTAAGTTTTTCTCTTTATGAATTTAGCTTATTTGTGATTTTAGTCATCCAGTTTGCAAACATGTTTGAAAGCTGTAGAAATAATTCTTTACCTTCACTTGAACATATAACCAAGCTATTGATGTTATTATTAACCATTTCAAAGTGAATGGTCCATCATTGTTTAATGGTAAAGTCTAGTCAGTATGATATGTTAAACATTGAGAGGAATTTTAATAACAAACAATAAATACCCCAATCTAAGTGCTCCTTTAGCAGCCCTCTGATTAACGTCTACACTATGTGCAAAGGCGTGTAACATTTGTACATGCATATATATTTATCACTGTAACAAATCGCCATTTAATAATCACAAAACTTACATTTATTTTTTGATTTCCTGGTGTGTGTTTAACCAATCCCCCCATCTGATGCATTTTCGCGCCTCTGTAAACGCCACATTTTGAAACCATTGTGATAAATGGAGCATTTGCTCCATAGGAGCAAATGCTCTATTTATCACAATGGTTTCAAAACTACGCAAATCTAAAATTCTCCTTTTCTATAGTTAATGCTCCTTTTCGGTAGATTTATTCAAAGAGGTTGGGTCTAAAATAGTCTAGGAGGGAATGGATTAAACCTTATCCTGCCGAATGCAACTTAGCAGTCACTTGCAAACAGCTTGGATCCTGAAGAGATGCCGAGTAACTCGGTAGTTCCTTAAACGCTTGAATGAATCTGGTGTTACTTACTTACCTTATATAAGAATTCGAGCAGATATTAGCCAGATAAAGGTTACAATAACGGTATCATGCGCCTGTAAATATGTCTCCTCAAAGAGTCTTGTTTTACATAGATGAGGATTTATGCTATGATGTGTCTACCAAGGGACATACTTATGACGGACAGGTTGAACACGCAGAAAATTATCGCCCTTGCCTTAGATGGGATGAAGTCCACCATTGTAAACACAATATATTCAATCCAAAGTAAGTACACGTATGTCTGGAACTATACAGTCATCTAGGAATTGAGCATATCCATACTGTTAAGAATGTATATCGACAAGCCTTAGCCTTCTAATAATGTTTTTCATCTTCTGTGTATGAATACCATTAAGCCTGCTGAACAAAATATTTTTACACAATTTTTCACCCACTACATTTTCAAAATTCAAGCTGTAATCATTGTGTCTACTAAATGCACACAGGGTGTCATACAATTTGGATCAAGATGAGACGCCGAGTAACTCGGCTTCTCAACTTGATCCAGATCGTTCGCAAAAGTAAGCATGGATCCGCCGGTAGCCATTTGATTGTATGATTTACACCGCTTTAAAAAAAGGTTCTGCAATATGTTGAACCAAATATAGTATAACAAGGGTTTCGCAAAGGCGGATTCTGAATCTTTCCACTTATCTAGTAAACGGTACCAAAAGTTCAAATTACGACCAACGTTAAGTTTACTACCAGATTTCAGGTCACAGTCCATTATTCCAATAACGAACTGCGAAATAATTGTTCCTTTGACACATTTTATAGAGCTTAGCGATGCCCAATGAGGGTTCCAATGTAACATGGTTTCCTTGCAATGCATGGGTGTTGGATGGCGCATTGTTGATGCACCATGCCTCTTATTTTGCAATAATTACATTCAAATGCACATACCCAAACGACGAACAGTTAGAGAATTACATTTAAATACACTTTTCCAATATGAAAGGTGATGCTATTCTAATGATATAGTCAAATAGGGCTTGTTTGAAAAATATAGGAAATGTTTTACCTAGGTTTCCTGAATACATATATTCGTCTTATCAACAACTCTGTCGAACACAGTAGACCCTGTCTTAAGCTGCCATAAAATGTCTAATTATGGGCATGTAAGGCAGGTGATAGCTTAATGCAGGTCAACATTAATACAGAAAGCTCCAATACATTACTTTTGCCCTGCATTAAGCAATCGCTTGCTTTGTAAGACTCTTATAAATGAATAGCCCCTTGAGACAGGTTCTTCTATATTTATTTTGGCTGCAGTGACTTCGGCAGCCATCTTGAAGGAAACAGCTGCAGAAACCCGGATGGAGCCACGAGACCCTGGTGCTACACAGAGAGCGAACACTGTCAGAGGACATATTGTGACGCATGCCAGCTAGGTGACTAGTAGCACAGTGAAACCCATATACATTGGAATTTTAATGCAGTAGAACCTGTCTTAACTGGACGTTCAATTTAGTATAAAGATCGGTCTTGGAGACAGGTGAAAGATCAATGCAGGGTGAAAGTCATGCAGAAAGCTCCTAGAGGAGCTTTCTGCATGACTTTCACTCTGCATTAAGCAGCAACCTGCCTAAATATATCTAAATTCTTCTCGAACAGCATTCCGGTTGGAGAGGTTTTACTGTTTAGCAGAATACGAGTCTTCTAGTACAAAAGAAATATGTGGGTATGGATAAAACAGTATGTATGTTAGGGATTGTTAAAATGTTACAAGATTGTACACGTACGTGCAAACAAGTTGGGAACTGTATTGCACTAAAGTCATAATACTGCTAAAATCATGATTCTAATACTTGTTTATACGTATAAACTCTGATAAAATGACCATTGAATCCGTATTTTTAATACCATTTCAACTAAATAAGTAATCTAAGTAATCAGCCAATTAATGTACGATTCATTATCCTGTTGTCATAACTCTGTCGAGACTCTTTCCGAGCGTAACCGAAGAATTGTCGGCACAGTTCGTAAACTGGGAAATGTTTTCTTAACTAATTGCACCAATTATTACATGTTGCTAAATTTAGATTTATTTCTGTGTGAGGACCATTTTGAGATTTTTAATTTTGCTAAAGACACATCTGACTCCTTTCAAAACATTCGCACGTATCGCGATATTGAACTACAAGTATATATTATGACTTTAGAATTAAGCTGGATTGTGAAACTCGGATCTGATTCTAGTGTCTGCCATTGTCAAAAATTACCTTGTTCTATAATGCCATTACAAAAAATCAGCTAATTGATCTTCATAAAATTATTATTTCTTACAGGACTATTCATTAGATAAAGGGTTTAATAAACACAGGGGACCCTGATCAGATACACCCTACTGGAGTTATCTAGTCTATGTCTACAGTGTTTCCAAACACGTAAATGATTGGATTGCTAAGTAAACGCTTACGAAAATGTACTTTTTGTGTGCATGTAGATACATGCAAAAGTTTTCCATAAAATCAAACAAAATACTAAATCCAGTAAAACTACTGTAAATATTTGATCAATGCGATAGGGTATTTTAACCATTTACTCCATGAATATTCATGCAAGAAATAATAGCATTATGAATATTGATCGAATTTTTCTTGTAAACTAGCACATGAACGCAAGAAAGTTTGGCAAATGCAGAAACAGTAGAATCATATTGATATAATTTCATAAGCAAACAGAGCAGAGCCTGATCAGACGGCTCCCATAGGAACCGTCTGATCTAGATGTACTCTGTTTGCAAATGCGTGAAAAGGCGTTAATATGAGAGAAAGGGTTAAATAATTCCACCTTGTACCTTATAGATTGTGTATCTATAACTAAACGTGTTTTATTTAATATCTTCAGTCCCCTGCAGAGATTTATTCCCAAACTGTGCGGCCGAGATGTCCAGTAACTCCGCCTACTGCTCACAAGACCCCGCTGCCACTAGAGGGTGTAGGAAATCCTGTGGTCTGTGTGAAAACTCCACGCCGCTAGCCAAAGGTTTGACAATACCGCATGGAAGCTTTATCATAGTACATTGTCCGTATATAGTGGAACATGTCTTAAGTTGTCATCAGAACAAGGTCTAGTTGTGGATCTTCAAGGCAGATGGTAGTTTATTGTAGGTCAAAAGTAATGCAGAACTTCATGGAAGAGCTTTCTGCATTAATTTAGCCCTGCATTAACCAACCATCTGCGTCTTAAATATGGAAAAATAGTCAAACAGGGAGAGCCACACACGAAATGACACCGCACCAAACACCATCTAACAAGAAACGGTAAAGCCACACGACAAAACATAACAGGACGCATATCAAGACGAAACACATTAAACATTAAGCATATTAAACAACAAAATTGACCGTAGGCTGAAAGCAGGAGTGCCGCCTTGGAACGGCCAGCAGCCAAAAAATATATATAAAAAGGGCTATACTGGGGGACTCCTTTGTTAAATAAATGGCTGAACGCTTAGGAGAGGTTGTACTAGAACCCCTTTGAAGTGACCACATTATGGACAAAGATCGGTGTATTAAAAAACAGATGGTTGCACAATTGAGGACGAAGGTAATGCAGAAAGCTCATGTACGAGCTTTCTGCATAATGTTCGTCTTGCAAAGCTACCGTGCGGCTTTAAGACTCAGAGTTATTCATCTTTAAGTTAGTCTCTTTAGAGGGGTTTTGCTGTATTGCTTTATCATATTATTTAATTGTGCACTTTGACGTAATCCTCAACGCACCAAGACAACTACTTTAAGTTTGCAAAAAATATAGAAAGAGCTTCAGCTTTGAAGTAGAGAGATATATAGATTTATTTCGGTAAAGTAGCAACTTTCCACTTGAATCGAGGGTAAAACAGTTTGTGTCCTGATCAGACACCAAGATATTCAGAGTGTCCTTGAAACTGTTTGCAAAGATTATCATGAAATCATCCATAAACACACAGTTCAGTTTGACACCTTTCAACCCATTTCCTCATATTGACGCTCTTTGACCATTCCCTCATATTGACGCATTTTGAGGCCTCTGTATAAGTCACCTTTTGAAACCATTGTGATACACAGAGCTTTTGCTCAATATGAGCGAATACTCTTTTTACATGTATCACAATGGTTTCAAATCTACACAATTCTAAAACTTTCCTTTTCTCCAGTAAATACTCCTTTTCAGTAGTTTTATAAAAAGAGGTTGAATCTAAAAATAGCCTACGAGATAATGTGTTAATTACATTTTGAGGGCTGAATTTAAACTTGTAACTGCAATCTATTAGGCGCTGCGGTGATGATCTTTTCAGAAAAATATTGATTTCAGAATGAAAGAAGAGTACAATTTTGTAAAATGCTTAGATATATTAACCCCTTCGCTGCCAATGACGGATCTGTGATTACCTATGCAAACAGTTTGGATCCAGATGAGACGCCGTGTAACTCGGCGTCTCATCAGAATCCAAACTGTTTGTTACTGTGACTATGTTTTTTGGAACAAAAATGAAGAAAAGTAAAAAACGAAAATTGTAGCAGACGACAAAAGTTGCAGAAGACAAAATCTGGCAGCGAAAGGATTAAAGAATGTAGTTACAATGGCTTTGCATAAAGCTCTTGAGCTTACTAGTAAAATGTAATGTCCTTACTTCTAACATGAGTATTCAACAGGCAAATGATTAAAGCTGGTTTGGTTACACACTTTCATCTTGTCATTTAGGCTGGGTTTGTCATGGCACGGTTCATCTTGTTATTAAGGCTGGGTTTGTCATGGCACGGTTCATCTTGTCATTAAGGCTGGGTTTGTCATGACACGGTTCATCTTGTCATCAAAGCTGGGTTTGTCATGGCACGGCTCATCTTTGTCATTAAGGTTGGGCTTGTCAATGCACGGTTCATGTGTACTATACACAGTCAACATAATGTAACAGCAAAATGGTGTACTTTGAGTTTTATTTAAAACGTTTAGTGCAGGAAATGAGTGAACTGGCATTTGCAAACAAATGATATGTGTTTTTATCGACTGAAGTTTCAGACGTCACGTGCCCGAAACCCAAATTGCCCACCGATGCCGCAGATATGAATTTGAAGAACAGTTATGTAGTAGGAGAAACCGTTACTGTCGTGTGCCAGTCCGATAGCTCAGTCTACAAAACGATCACGTGCTTGACAAGCGGCAAGTGGACAGAATTAAATTTCGTGTGTGGCAGTAAGTAGACATATACTTTTGTTAACCTGATAGATCTATGTGCCTTTTGCACACAGAGTAAACCCAGATCACACGACCTCTTTATGAGTTGTCCGATCAGGATCTGATCTGATTTCTTAGCGAATTATAAAGATCCAATTATACTTTGTTTTTTATGGCCAACATATATTGACTTCATTTGCCATTATGGGCATTCGGCTAAGAAATATCCATGACGTCATTATTTCATGAAGTACAGAGATACTTGTCTTATAGTCAACTTCGAAAAAGTCTGCAGGAGGCTAGAGCATCAAATTTAAAAATACTGTCATGGTTTTATTTTTCCTGTTAAAAAGCAATAAAACGAGCTTTTGGTATTTTATGCATAAATAAGAACACGCGTTTTGACATTTTAATACTTATAACATAGAAATGTCAATCATAGTACTACAATACAATTGTCAAGATTTTACTTTATATGTCAATCATTGTACAGTAAAACTGTCTATACATTAACATAGAACATGTCATTTATAGTACAGTAAAATTCCTTGATAGATTTTAACTCTTGTCGAGTTCAGATTGCGGAGGCTTTACAAAATTTTAGTATTAAATGGTGTCGAAGAGAACATGTTGAGTCTAATGCTCTTTCTTGCTGGAAAAAACTAATTTTTGATATAATTGATAAACGCATTTCCTTTTACAGCTCTAATAAACACATTCTTCCACCTAAACCTAGAACTTCTTTTAGACATCTTAAAAAGGGTTTACAGGATTTCCATTCAAAATGCGTTTTTGTTCCTGCTGATAAGGCATCGAATAATGTGATTATTATTTGACGATTACATTATATCGATGTCTTGAAGCAGGAAATTATTAATACAAAGTCATACATTACAGTTACCACTGACGAAAAGACCATCATTTCAGACCATGTCAAAAAGTGTGAACAATTTGGAACCGATGTTAAAATTACACAACATAAACTTCCTACAATGTATTGGTTACCAAAACTACATAAAAAACCATATAAAGCGCGTTTCATTGCAAATTCTAGTTCATGTACAACTACTAAATTGTTTATACTTTTGACTTCTTGTTTAACTAAGGTAAAGGAACATGTAAAATTCTACTGTGATAAGACTTATGAAAATTCTGGAATAAATCTCTTCTGGTCTATTAAGAACTCTTCAGAAGTCTTAAACAAACTTAAAAACAAAAGGTATCTTGCATCCACTGTAAGCACGTACGATTTTTCTACTCTGTACACAACTCTTCCTCATATTTTAATTAAGGATAAGCTTACTAACTTGATCCAGAAAGTATTTGCCCGAGAATAAACATCATTCTTGGCATGTAATGCTGAAAAAGCTTTCTTTACTGACGAGCAAATGAAATATTACACCAATTGGACTTGCTCAGAAGTTTGCGAAGCACTAACCTTTCTTTTGGATAACATATTTGTACGTTATGGGAATGCTATATACCGTCAGGTAATTGGTATTCCTATGGGTACGAATTGTGCACCACTTGTCGCAGATTTGTTTTTGTACTACTATGAGAGAGATTTCATGTTGCGTTTGAATCCTCACTCACAAAAAGATGTTATAAAAGCCTTCAATGAAACTTGTCGATATTTGGATGATATTTTTAACTTAGATAACCCTTTCTTCGATGCTCTGATTCCTACAATTTATCCTAAAGAACTCAAATTGAATAAAGCTAACCCGTCCGACAATTATGCAGCGTTTCTTGATCTAGACCTTATAATTAATAATGGAATGATTTCTTCTAAAATATATGACAAAAGAGATGATTTTGATTTTAATATTGTAAATTTTCCTCATCTTGACGGGGATGTTCCCCGTGCTCCATCTTACGGGGTTTATATATCTCAACTTATTCGTTTTGCTAGAGCTTGTTCATCTATTGACGATTTTAACAGTCGAATTCTCATTTTAACTGAAAAACTGCTTAAGCAAGGATATAGATACCATAAACTAAGAAAAACTTTCTCTAAATTTTACTATAGAAATCTCGCGCTTATTGACAAGTACAAATGTAATCTCAAGGTGCTTCTGCGACACGGTATTTCACATCCTGAATATTATGGTGATGTGATTTACAAACTTCGTAAAATTATTGGACATACCCATTTTCTCACTTTGTTCATCAAATGTATAAAACAATTCATTAAAAAGGGATATGATCCTGTAGTACTACAACATACTGCATGTTTGGTTGTGAACCCTTTTACAGTTGGCAATCACGCTGGCCTCTTTGCATGTACGCCGACAAGAAAGGTTTACTACTCTATGAAGGCGACCTCTTAAATCCAGAAATGGAAGGAGAACGTCGGATATCTGTACTATTTCATTTTTGTCGTACCCTTTATTACTTTTCTACAGTTACTCTGTTTGCAGCTCAATCATTGAGTACACTAGCGATAGGTGGATACAGTATGTTCACTTAAATGTTGTTTCGTTATACATGCACTTTACCACTGTATTTGCTGTCGCGGTTGTTGTAGATTAGTCGGAGAGGGGATACGTTTATTTACACTGTTTGTCTTTTGGGATGGGGATGGAATAAGGGTGAGGTTGGGCGCCCATAAACCGGTTTAACCCCCCAGTGACTTTTGTCACTGACCGTTCCAAGGCGGTACTTCCATCTTCCTCCTATTGTATGTTTGTTTTGTCTTGGTGCGTCTCTTGTTGTTTTTTTGCTGTTTCCTTGTGTTGCTGTTCGGGCGAGTGTTTGTTCTGTATGTGGTGTTTCCTGCATGACTCATTTTTGTACTTTAAGATAGAAATGTCACTCATTGTTCAGTAAAATTGCCAATACTTTCACATAGAAAACGTCAATCATAGAACAGTAAAACTGTCAATACGTTAACATAGAAAATCACACTCATAGTATAGAATATTGTCAATCTTTTAGCCTAGAAATGTCACTCAAAATACAGTAAAAATGACTCCATAGGAGCAAATGCTCTATTTATCACAATGGTTTCAATACTACACAATTCTGTCATTTTCCCTTTTTTCTAGTAAATGCTCCTTTTCGGTAGATTTATTCAAAGAGGTTGACTCTAAAAATAGCTGAATTTTCTGGGTGAAATGTTTAACTATGGAGTCCACTCAGTATGAAAGACTTAAAATTGCGAGAGGGTATTGAATGACACACTGTGCAGACCCTAATCAGAGGGCTCCTAGATGAGCCCTCTTATCTGGGTCTACGCTGTTTGAAAATGATAGTGCATGCGTGTCGAGCATTCAAAAGGCAAATACCATTGTTATTATTAGCCTGTGCGGATGGCTGGCTGTCATTCAGAGATAAGTGCTATAAGCTCTTCCACAACAAGCGGAAGTTGATCAACACCTACAGCGACTGTGCCGATGCGTTCCCGGGAGCCAGACTGTTCACTGACACAGACAGCGAGGTTCATGACTTCATTACATCAGCTTTCAAGTCAGATAGGTAAGTATATTGGCTGTTCATGACAATGTCTTTAGGTCATGCGTTTCTTTGACGATTTTTACTAGTTTTCATGTTTTGTCTGGTATACTCCACTCCTAAATTTCAGTACACTGAATTCCATTTCTAAGCTAAGTCAGAACATTCTAGTATTACATCATGGTCTAAGATTATAAAACGTATGAGTCTGAGTCTGAGATTATTCTCAAGTACCTGATTGGTCAGATTCTGAGCAAGCTCAGAATTTGACCAATTAGATGCTTGAGAATGATCTCAGACTAAAGCAAAATGTTTCATGAATTCGGGGACATTTTAGAATCATCGTTGGGATTCGCTGTATCATGGGACCATGTGAACTCGAAAGTGCCCCTGATATATTATGTAGCTCAAAAGGTGACCTCACCTTTTGAGCTACATAATATATCAGGGGGCACTTTAGAGTTAACTTATTTCAGTCGTAATTGTGATCAAAACGGTCGCCCTGCCCAGCCAGCTTAATGACTGATGTACACAGAGTGTGCCAGGTAGGTTCAATATAGCCTACATTTTCGTCAAATACCCATAAAGCGCGAGTATATCTGTTGAATATTTTCCGAAAGAATTTCGGCATAACGTCGCTGTCCATGTGTTCAATCATAAGCATTATGATTGGTTTGCCTTGATCATATGCCTCGCCCACTTCCATCTGGCACCACCCTTTTTGCAGATAGTTTCAGAGACAACAAACAAAGCGACTGCCGACTCTTCAAAGCTGCTAACAACTTCAGTGTGAATAGGAAAACCGGGACGAAAATCTTTGTCTCCAAAACAAACATAATCCCTATTGCTTTTCGTTGTCCCACACATAATTCTTGTTGCAGTTGGTTGTATATGTTTTCGAAAACAAAATATGCATCATCCGAGCAAAATAACAGGAAAACCAAAAACTTCTTTTGAAAATGTCCATCTTTCAGTTGCAATACGAGCTCGTCGAATTTCTTTCCTTTACGAGCACTTTTTTTGCAAAGACGATTCACAAACCGTCTTTAGAACTAACGAAACAATTTATAACTGCACTTTGGAGAATGAACGTTCAAATATTTTGACAACAGCAGTTTCCTTGACAGAAGCGTTATGTTCAAGACGACTCTGTTAATTGCCGGGACGGTAGTACTAGTAATACCGTCTAGCACAGACTGAAAAGGCCGAGCAATCGTTATTGAGCAAAAATAAATTACTTTCATGTTTGCTGGAGACAAGAGATCCAGTAAGATCCAAATATTAAAGCTTCTGCATGGTTTTGCGCCGATAAAGTTTTTCGGGTACCCAAGCTTGATTCTTTGAAGCTTTGCCTTCACAAGTGTACGGCACACAATGCTTGTATACTACCAAAATCAACGGTGCCAATATTCAGATTAGAGAAATCAATATACTTGATAGATCGTGCATAAGATACTGTGAAGAAAAAAATTGCATCTAAATCAGCTGTTTCGCCCCTGAGAACGGTTGATCTTGACATTGAGAGGTTTTGCAGACTGGGTAATATCGAGTATTCCAATCTAGAATTCAGAGCACCGAGAAAATATTAAAAAGACCACCACATACTACGGGACAGGTCCAATACGGTTAGCCTGTCAATATCAGCAAATGCGTACTTACCGAGTATACAAATGGTTTTGTGAGTATGTATACCAAGATAGCTCACTTTGTGCAGTCCAGTAAAACTGAAACCATTTAAACCTTTCATAACACTACGTAATACCTCCGGATTATCCATCGATATATCCAAATAGGTATCCAAATAGGATCCGCCTAATCAGGGTCTTTTGTGTTTGCAAATACGTAGAACGGCGTATCTATAGAGTAAAGGGTGATTCCTGTGAACATATAAAGTCTTCTCTTTGGACTTGGTGGCATTATGACTACTTCCGATTAATCAAGATTTGAGTAATTATTGACCGAGTATCAAACGGCTGGGATCCTGTTGAGACACTGAATCACTTAACGCCTCACCCGGGTCTATGCTATTCGTAATACGAATCAGGTCGCGAATCACGGCATATGGGTTCAGATCTATTCAAATACAAAAGTGACACTCTCTGGGGGAAGTTGTCTTATTGTATTTCAAAGAGTGTAGACGCAGACCAGTCACTATGACTCTGTTCAAGGTCCGCACTGTTTATCACGTATCTGTAGTTTCTAGTAATCTATATCATGTTAACCCTTTCACCGCCAATGTCGCATAAATGCACCACGACAAATAGTGCAGTCCCAGATCAGACGTCGCCTTTTCAAGGCGGCGTCTGATCGGGGGCTTCACTTTTTATCTCATTCTCTATTTCTATCCCTTTTTCCTTTGAAATTTGCATTTATTTATCGTTTTTCCTTATTGTACCAAATGATTTAACAGACATTGGATCGCAGATGACAATTAGAAATTTGACGCCGAAAGGGTTAAAAGCAAACAGAACAGACCCTAATTAGGAATCTAGAGTCAACTAGTCTGGGTTAACTCTGTTTGCAAATGTGTGAAAAAGGCGTTTATATTATGAAAAGGGGGTACTCTTTAAAAGTGCCGAAGGTGATAATAGTGAGACCCTAATCATTGATGGATTCCCTATTTTGCATGTGGTGAAAGTGAGTTTCATCCTAAATCAGCTGTTTTCCTGTTTCAAATTCTGCAAAGGTAAGACTGAGCCTTAGAAACCAATTGTATTCCTGTTTGGAAAGCGGCGAAGGTGAAATTGACTCTTTATAAATGTTTGTTTGTGTTCCTGTTTTGCAAGTGGCCTGTGTGAGATTGCATGGATGGGCGTAACGAAGAACAAAAATACCAACACGTATGAATGGACTGATGGCTCCCCAACTATCACGTGGGAGAACTGGAATACAGGTACAGTATACGGGCAATGAAAGTATACGAAAATATGAAATGGCCAATAAATGACCCCTAGTCATTTACTCGCCTTTTCATAAATTTGAATATTTCGAATGTTTTTCTTGTCCCGATATTTGCAGTATTGAAATAATTTTCTCTTTAGAATACTCGTATAAATTATATACTGTTAAATAAGCTTACTTTCTTCATTCTGCTCCTTTATCCAATTACTCCGTAAATACAGTTAAATCTCTCTACAACAACCACTAAATTGTGTTAATTAATTTTAGGTATTTAGGGCAGGTGACTGCTTAAAGCAAGGTGACAGTAAAACAGAACGCTCCTATAGGAGCGTTCTGTTTTACTTTCACCTTTCTTTAAACAGACATCTGCCTTTAACACGAAATACTTGATGTAATTTAGTGGTTATCATAGAAAGGTTTAACTCCGTAAATACACCTTATAAGTCCTTTGCAAATAGAGCAGACCCAGATCAGATGACTCCTACAGGACCCATTAGGGTCTATTCCATTTGCTACAGAACGTTATAGATCAGATTCTGCAGCTTCTGTCGTGGCAAAACATTATCTATTTGGAATACCATAATAAAATTTACCCTAATTAGTAACATTGATGTCATTATTTCTTATATGAATATTTATGGAGTAAAATGCAAAATATATCGAGGGTTCCGTGTAGAAATGATTTTCTACTGAGTTCTACTTTTAAGCATTTAAGAATTGTTGCTTTCAGTTTCAAAGATATGAATTGTAAATAAAACACTGTGCCAAGAAGCTAAAAAATGGAATCCATAAAAGACATTGATTTATGTACATGTATTCAAATTGTTTCCAGAAAGTATCACAAATTAGCTGATGTAGGTATTTCCAAAGAATATTATTTCACACATTCCTTATAATAATGTTGTATATTGTACATGCATTAACCCATTCCCTCATAGGCTATTTTAAGACACAGCCTCTTTGAATATGTCTACCAAAAAGGAGCATTTACTAGCAAAAGGGAAACAGTTTTGTAGTTTTGAAACATTTTGATAAAAAGAGCATTTGCTCCATACGAGGAAATACTCTATTTATCACAATGGTTTCAAATAGTGACTTTTACAGAGGCCTCAAAAAGCGTCAATATGAGGGAATGGGCTAGTACATGCTTGGTATAAATTTGATCTCATATACTTCAGCAACGAGTACCAATTAATGACCACCAAAGCCAATGGTACTGCTTGATTAACCGGTTTAACCCTGTAAACTTTACAGGATGAATACTGGATGTTCAATTTAGTATAAATATCGGTCTTGAAGACAGGTGGAAGCTTTATGCAGGGTGAAAGTCATACAGAAAGCTCCTCTGGGAGCTTTCTGTATGACTTCCACCCTGCATTAAGCATCCATATGCCTAAAAATATCTGAATTATTTCCTACTAGAACTCCGGTTTAGATGTTTGTTTACTGTAGCCCATCAGTGATTAACTATAAAGTCCACTGAATATAAAAGACTTAACGTTCATAGAGTATTTTAAATGACAAACAGTACAGACCCTGATCCTCTAGGAGCCATCTGATCTGAATCTACAATATTTGCAAATGACAGTGAATGTGCGTTACGCAATCCAAGGGATACATATTACTCATTTTTTTTAAATTGCACTTGCTAAAGCATGTCGTATGGAGCAATCTTATTTTCATGTGCAATAATGTTTCTGCAATATTTCTTGCGCCAATGTGACTGACCGTTACAACGTTACAAAATATTTGATTAAGCAAACAGTGCAGAATCTTCTTCCGTACATGCATGCCTAGCATTTGCATTTTTGCTAGCAAAGGATTAAGCAGTCAACTGTCTGTTTCTTGACTTTTGATATGGATAGTACCTTCATGCATGGCGAAAGGAGCTTCCTGCTTACTTCTGTTTTGTATTGACTATGTACTTCACAAACTATATTGATTCAAGTGGTCGTTTTAGAGAGATTTTGCTGTTCAGTAGAATCCCTCTACACAGGAATTCTAGTAGAGAAGAATGTAGATACTTTTGGACAGCTGACTGCTTAATGCAGGGTGAAAGTCATGCAGAAAGCTCTTAGAGGAGCTTTCTGCATGACTTTCACCCTACATTAATCTACCACCTGTCTCCAAGACCGATATTTATACTAAATTGAACGTCCGGTTTAGAGTGTTTTTAATGTATTTTTAGCTTTCCCGAGTAGTAAGCGGTACCCGTGTGTGTTGATGGCTAATGACTGCACGTGGAAGGACAAGAATTGTGGACTGACCAACAAATATATTTGCCAGTATACTAAGACCAGCGGTGAGCACTTCTATCACAATACTGTTGAACTTGTTTTCTTTTAAGGACATTTTAAGACAATCTGTCTTAAGCGGCCATCAAAAAGATGTCTAGTTATGGGGTACGTAAGGCAGGTGGTAGCTTAATGCAGATCACATGTTCAATAAATGAATGACTCTCATGTTGACGCCTTTTGACACCTCTGTAAAAGTCACATTCTGAAACCATTGTGACAAATAGAGCATTTGCTCCTATGGAACAAATGTTCTTTTTATCACAATGGTTTCAGGATTACACACTCCTAAAATTTTCCTTTTTTTCTAGTAAATGCTCCGTTTCGGTAGATTAAATCAAAGCGATTGGATCTAAAAATAGCCTATGATGTAATGGGTTAAGACATGTTCTATTGTATATGTTAAGCATACCTTGTGATAGTATAGCCTTACAAGAACAAATATCCCATATACGGGTTGCAAGATGTCACGCATTCACCCCTGACCGATATCAGGACTCGGGGTTATAAATTTGTTTGTGTGTATCAGAACATTCTCAAGCATCTGATTGGTCAGAGTTTAAGCTTGCTAAAAACCTGACCAATCAGATAATTGGGAATAAACTCAGACTCAGAAGTTCTATAACCTCGTGACCAGACTGTCAACTAGTTTATAGTTCGTAAGTGTCGGATATTTTGAGCATTATGAAAATTTTAATTATATATGAAGACGTGATAAATGACGATGATAAAGCAATTTGAATAATCATGAACACATGCTTAAAGATAGAAGTTTAAATGTAATCTTGTAAAAGTGTATTTTGTTATGTAAATATTAATAAAGTGATAAAATATACCATTTGGTTTAATTATTAACAGAGCCAGTAGTGTGCAAGGACCAGAGACTCGACTGTGATGAGGTCTTGCGTACGAACCCGGATGTCTGTGAGCGGGAAAGAGGCTCGTTTGCTACAGTGAACTGTCCGTACACATGCGCCATCTGTGGGGATGTTTCTCATGGTAAAACGTCGGACAATCTACCCAAGTACAGTAAAACCTCGCTAAACCGGACGTTAAATGTGGTATAAATATCGGTCTCTACACTAGAATTCCAGTTTAGAGAGGTTTTATTGTACTGCCATGATATGTATAGTAAAACCATGCAAACCAGAAATTTTAGTACAGAAGAACAGAGAATTGTGTAGGCAGGTAGCAGTGTAGCAATCCGTTTTGAAATAACGTTGCACTTTGAAATAATTATTTCAAAACGGGTTGAAGTTTATTTCAATGTGCGACGTTATTTCAAAACGGGTCGCTACATAGCAGCTTAGTGCAATTCTAATGCAACATTTTTGTAACACGCATTCTGATTGGTCCACGTGACAAAATTTGAAGCATATAAACCACCGATATACTGTCGGAAAAATGAATATACTGTCGGAAACCGAATCACTAGAAAATTTACTACGAAATATTCATACGCGCATTAATAGTAAAATTGAATGAATGGGTCTGAATGAACGAAGACACTGGATGAATGAAATGTCATTTTTTTTCAGTTTGCTTGTTGTTGTTTTTTCAACACATTTTATGGTTGTAGTCAATGTGAGTCTGGCGATTCTATTCAAATATCTATCGCAAATTCCCACAAGTTGATCCTGAGTCCATTTATTTCACATGTTGATCTAATTCGATCACTGTCATTGAACAAACGTTTCTCTTCCTCTATTCTGTTGTGAGGTGTTTGTGGCACTTGCACCCTGTAAATATAAGATTTAAGGTATATAACCACGTAGCTGTGAGCTTTATATCCATGCTGAAACTATTTAAGAAGGACCTGACAACACTTAAACATTACCAACCGATCACAGACAATGATCTGAAAACACTAAAAAACTCAGGTTTCCTCTCTGTCATAAATCACAAATCTTTCCAAAGAAAAGTGGTTTGACATAACCTTGAATTTCGCTCTTCGTGGTATACATATAATAGAAAACCTAAGATCTCTGACAAAAGTACAATTTATGAGTCATGCAGGAAACATGTCATGTAAATCTCTGAAAACATACCTGATAAAACTGCTCCCGTGATCGAACCATTTCATTCAGTAACCCAAACGTTCAGTCGATTATGAAGAATCATATACACATCCAGGCCTGTTGGTGAGCGTGTGCTGAACGAAATGATGAAAACAATTTCTGCTGAGGCTTGTTTCGTCAAAAGTTTTAAAACACAAGTCACTGTGTCCGAGAGACCGCAATCATGCACTAGCTGTTGGCCTATGCTGGTGTCAAAACCAGGGAAATAATGAATAAGTCCGGTCATCATAATGAAGCCAGTGTTCGAAGCTATAATGCCGACTCGTCCGACAATCAGAAGCGGCAGTATTCTTCAATTCTTCAAGGACAGTCCCATAATGAGAATTCACCCCACCCACTCAAGACCACTCGAGGGCTCTTTGCAAATTCCAAACATGCCTGTAGAGTGTCGCTCCTGATAATTTCCATTTGCACGTCCACTTGGCCTATCATCATTCTCATCAAATACACCAATCAGCCAAAGTATCTTGAATATGCAACCAGTTCCACATTGCAAACAATTTAAAAATAAATAATTCCGTTGTCAATGTGCACAATTATTGTGGAATTTCGAGCAATGTCGAGGTCAAATTTGATTCATCTTTCGTAGTTTTGAAAGGGACCTTCCGTCAGAAATTCAACGGACTATGACTTAACGGTTTTCATTCAAAGTATCAAGTGAAAACACCAGTGCTTGGTATATTAAATATAAGCATAATTGCTAGGTTCCGGGAGAACTATTTTCTATATGCGTAATGCGGAGATATGCGGTGTTTCATGACGTCATGCTATGACGACATAGAGAAAATATCAAAGGACTTAAAGTATTGTTTGTTTTTTACCATCTGGATCTATGGTTTCATTAGAATAGGGATAACCGTTGCGTATTTGAAGATTTGCAGCAGTATATCGGTGGTTTATATGTCGCAAATAATCGTTTTACATGCTCCGCTAACGCGTCGCATGTAAAGCTAAATTTGCGACATATAAACCACCGATATACTGCTGCAAATCTTCAAATACGCAACGGTTATCCCCTAAGCATAATGTGCCCATATGCCCCATTTGTTGGGTCATGAACGTATATGTATAATGTGTGCGTATGTCCCATTTTTTGGGTCATGGACGTACATATGTAGTGTGTGCATATGTCCGATTTGTTGGATTATGGACATGCATCTATAATGTGTACATATGTCCCATTTGTTGGGTCATGGACGTACATATGTAGTGTGTGCATATGTCCGATTTGTTGGATTATGGACATGCATCTATAATGTGTACATATGTCCCATTTGTTGGGTCATGGACGTACATATTTAGAGTGTGCATATGTCTCATTTGTTGGGTCATGGACGTACACATATTGTGTGTGCATATGTCCTTTTTGGGTCATGGACGTAAATATATAGTGTGTGCATATGTCCTATTTGTTTGGTCATGGACGTAAATAAATAGTGTGTGCATATGTCCTATTTGTTGGGTCATGGGCGTAAATATATAGTGTGTGCATGTGTCTTATTTGTTGGGTCATGGACGTAAATATATTGTGTGTGCATATGTCGTACATGCGTTAGGGTTAGGGAAATTGCGTGAATATCATCTCCAGTATTCTTAGAATGAGCGCTTCTTTCCAACATAACACATTCCAAACAAAGAAGAACCAGATTACGTCGAACAAACAACACGAACAAATATTTAACTAATTACTCAATGAATATTCAATGACATCATGAATAGTAATAGCTGAATTTTACTAACGGCATGGAAAACAAAAGAACGGGCTATGGCAGAAAATGTATATTCCGATTTATATTGTTTTATTAGTAAAAAGAACTGGCCGTAATCAGCTGGCTACTACAGGAACCGTTTGATATGGGTCTACTCTGATTGCAGAGGTGTAAAAGACACATATGGAGAAAAGGTTTAAGTGCGTCAATTTATGTCATTACTGGCCAATTTGTCCACACTCTAATTAATATTTGCCAATATGTTGGGTTAAGTTTGGATAAATGTTCCGTTATTTCAAGTATTAACCCTTTACTCCATAAATATGCCTTTCTACGCCTTCGAAAACAGAGAAGGCCTAGATCAGACCGCTCCTATAGGGACCGTCTGATCAGGGTCTGTTCTGTTTGCTAAGACATAATATAGATACGAATCTACAGTGCCTAATATTGCCAAACTATTCTGTGTATCTGTCCTATCATTAAAAAAATAACCAAATAATATTCATGATGCCATATTCGGTTACATGAATATTCATGGAGTAAAGGGTTAAAATCATCCAAGCATGACAGTGAACGATACATCGGGACCTGCAATACCGGTATATTGGGATTATACCGAGTGTAGTATACATGTACTCTAAGTAAATATTGACGGACGACTCGTCGTTTCACCAGGATCAAAGATGTGTGACAGTTGGTCGATAGCGTCTAAAAGTAAAACAAAATAAAAAACAATTGGGTGTTTATGAGACGTCATATTTTCAGCAGGATAAGTTTTAATAAAGAAAAAATAAAATGATGTCTTCTCAATACGGATCTTGTGCAGATTTGCATTCTTCCGATTTGATAAAATGTTTGTTAACCTGTTGATCGAATGTCAAACATCTTTGGTCCTGATGAGACGCCGAATGACTCGGTCTCTCATCTGGATCCAAGGTGTTTGCAAATTCGAGTCACGTCGCAGGTGGCGGGATAGGAGCTAAACTGACATATATTTCCTATGTACGCTTTCCAAGGATCGAAGTTATGACACCTTTTCAACGTTTGGATTTATATGAGAGGACCAGCCACGCATTCACTTAACAGTTACAGTTACAACTCTTCGCAAAAATTAAGACCGAAAGGTTGCGATGGCTCCTGTAATCGCAGCATTTCGGTCTTAAATGCGTGAACAGTTACTGAACGCATCACTGGTATTCTGCTTTCAGTAAAGTGCTCAGACGAAGGCTGGAGTAAGAATGCACAACTAAGCGCCACGGTGATGTCGCCAGGCCAACATATCAAATACACGTGCAACTCGGGCTTCAATCTTGTCACCGGAAATTTACTCCGCGCATGTACATTGGCAGGAGAGCTGACGGGTTCCCCACCTCAGTGCTTAGGCAAGTTTTCTTTTGAAATAAATGTGTGAGTGTATTCCTAAATACCAGTTTAAAAGAAACTGACAAAGCATGGCTCTTGGATTAACATTAAAATGAACCCAGTGGAACCGCAATAAAACGACCACTTAAATATTTTGGCGCCAAATTTAAAAGTGTCGTCTGCAATAATAATTTCATATTAAATATAATTTTCAACTAAATAATAAAGGTATATTGGTAAAACATTTGTTTTTAAAAACCTGTATGCTTGGGCTAAAAAATACAGAAAACAGTGACGTCCCAGGTCAGATGCCGCCTTGAAAAGGCGGCATCTGACCTGGGACTGCACTGTTTTCAATGGAGCCAACAGGCGACATTGGCGTCGAAAGAGTTAATAGTCACTGGTGGTTGCTTAATGTAGGATGAATGTAATGCAGAAAGATCCTGTACAAGTAGGAGCTTTCTGCATTACGTTTGTACTGCATTAACGTACCACCTGGCTTTAAGGTCACCAAGTATGCGTTTTATAGTTGGTCACTTTAGAGGGAGTTTATTTTGTATATTTTATTCAGGAAGTTTAAACTAGAATTTCTGCTCGTATCGGTTAGTGTTTGATTCGTCGTATTGGATTCATGTTCAGATAACCAATTAATAGGTTTATCAGTAAATAATAAAGACATGTGCTGTTGTTACAACATTACCTGTTGAATATTCATGGAGAAAGTGCATGGCATCACGGACATTAGCTGATTAGTTTATATGGTATTTTGCCGTAGCGGTATCTATAGACTCTGACACAGAACACATCATATGTCCACAAATGCATCTATGAGGCTAAGGGTTAACTGAAAATGTTATAAATAAATACTTGAATTGCGCTGATCCAGTATTCGACCACTAAGGACCTTTTTCAAAGATTTTCATGTCAAAATACACGTCACATTTTTGTTACATGCATTCAGTCATAAAATCAAAGACGCCCTTAGTGGTCGAAATATTAGATCAGAGCAATTCAAGTATTTATGTATTATCTTAATTCCCTTTTTGGAATATTTTCTTCATTGTGAAGATGTTAGCATATGAATGCTATATCACTAACAGTATCTGGGTTTAGACTTTCAATACTATGCTCTGCCACTGTGTCTACAATTTCAGCTAGCTGAGTGGTCGGATTATACAATATTTTGACATCTCCTTCAGTTAAAATAACAAATAAATGATTAATTTCATTTGCATTTTAAATTCATAGTCAGAGTATGTATTGTAGTCTAGTTTCTAATGATTCGCTAGCTTATTTTGATTTAACCCTCTACCTGATATATACACCTGTTTAGAGACTTTGCAAACAGGGTAGACTCAGACAAGGCTCCTGTAGTAGCCGTCGATCATGATCTGCTCAGTTTGCTTATGGAATTAGATAGGTATGATTCTATTGATTTTTAATTGGCCAAAATAACATATGTGTCACATAACATTATAAAAATCAGTTAATGATATTCATGGTGTAATTATTCTTACATGCATATTCATCAGGTAAAATGTTAACCCATTACCTTATAGGCTATTTTTAGATCCAACCACTTTGAATAAATCTACCGAAAAGGAGCAGTAATTAGAGAAAAGGAAAATTTTAGAATTTTGTAGTTTAAAACCATTGTGATAAATAGAGCATTTGCTCCTATAGGAGCAAATGCTTTATTTATCACAATGGTTTCACAAAGTGACTTTAACAGAGTCGTCAAAAGTCGTCAACATGGGGGAAGGGTTAACCTAGGGGCAAAGTCTTGTGTTCTATAAAACGACTGGACTAGCTTTAATGAAGATCGCATGACAAGTTTACTGTTTCCTTCACATAAATGTCTTTTCACGCTTTGCAAACATAGCCTGCTCCATTTGCTTAGCACTTTCCTTCATATAAGCGTATTTTCACGCGTTTGCAAATAGAGTAGACCCAGATCAGACGTCTGATCAGGGTCCACTCTGTTTGCTAATAGAATGTGAATGATATTTCTATACTTTCTAAAATGGCGACAATGTTCTACCTTTCATATTTCTTTTTAACTATTTTGAACAGGAATATTCAGTAGGTATTGAACTTTGGAATAAACATAGAACAGGAAAAGGGTTAAAGTGGTGTAATATAGATCTGCCTGAGCTAAAATGTGATGTGTTAACCCTTCGCTTGCTATTCACGTCAATATACGTACCTGTAAATAGTGAAGACCCAGATGAGACAGCTCCTGTATGAGCTGTCTCATCAGGGTATGCACTATTTACAATTCTGAAGGGTGGTGATCCTCCGAAAGCAAAAATTGCAACACAAAAAGAAAAGATTGCGGTTTTATTGAGTCTGTTCATGAGCAGTAATTGAATGTGCAACACTGCTCACAAGTTGATTGTGCAACCATCGCACTCCACAGCAGTGATTACACAGCGAAATACTTGTACACGGTGAAGAAATATGTAATTATACAACAGGGCATGGGTAAAGAAGGAAACATGCATTTTAAAATTCAGCAAGAGAAGGGTTAATATTCCATTAAAAAAATGATTGTTATTAACATTAATAATGTCATTTATTCAAGAGGGAAAGGGTTAACCGATTCCCCCAATATTGGCGCATTTTGACGCCTCTGGAAAGTCATGTTTTTGAAGTCATTGTGATAAGTAGAGCATTTTCTACACAATTCTAAATTTTATGCTAGTAAATGCCCCTTCTTAGCAAATTTTAGATTTATTCAGAGGTTGGGGCTAAAAATAGCCTACGAGGGAATGGGTTAAGACAAGGTCATGGACAATTTTCTCATTTTCTCTAAGATGTTCTTTTTATTTTGTTACTGAATCATGGACATAGAAATATTTTATGTCGTTAAATTAATATGTCAGAATACATATTTTACCCTTATACATGAGTATTGTTATATCAAGGCTTAGTTGTTTGAAAAAGGGTACCAGGGAAATAACACGTACATGCACACTGTTCACCCATTCCCTCCTAGGCTATTTTTAGACCCAGCCTCTTCGAATAAATCTACCGAAAAGATGCATTTACTAGAAAAAAGATATTATTAGAATTGCTTTGAAGCCGTTGTGATAAATAGGGCATGTGCTCCGATGGAACACATGCGCTATTTATCACAAAGGTTTCAAAAAGTGACTATTACAGAGGCGCCAAAAGGCTCCAGTTGGAGAGAATGGGCTAAGGCATTTTTCATTATCATCTGGTATATTTACTGGCCCACTGGTGCCTTTTACAGGGGTTCTGAAATATGACTGGCCAGTGAATACCCTAGAAATACGTGAAAGGGATAATATCGGACAAGCTGGCTTCACATATATAGCCAATAATGAGTACATGCGGATACCGAGGAAGGGCGAACTCATGCGCTGGAGTTTCTACAGCATGTTCGATGGCACAGTGGCTCTCCAAGTGTGGAGGAAAGTCTCTTCTACACAGTAAGTACCAAATACCCATGTGTACAATCAACTCTCAGCTGCTATATTATCTTTATGCATCAGTTTGCCCTGCATTAAGCAACCACCTGCGTTTTACAGAATATGTGGTCGAAATAGCCAGACTGTACTGTATTTTGTTTCTACATGTAAAACGCAATGCATGGGAATGTTTTTATTTCGGGGCGAAATTTACTCGCCAGATTAATGGTTTATTTCATGCAATACAGATTTAACATTCGCTGCTATTCAAAAGCCATTTATGATATACAGTAATACCCCGCTAATGCGATCAGCTAAAAGGTATTATTCTGGGTTCTAGATGCAGGTGGTAGCTTAATGCAGGATAAAAAGTAATGCAGAAAGCTCCACTGGGAGCTTTCTGCATTACTTTTGTCCTGCATTAAGCAACCACCTGCTTATAAAGACACCCATGTTTATGAATTAAGTGGTCGCATTAGAGGGGTTCTACTGTATATTATTTTCAAACCGATACATTTATCTATATTTATACATGTACAGTAGAACCTGTCCTTAGCGGCCATTTATTCATTGAACATAGGAGTCTTTAAAAGCAGGTACAGTAAAACCTCTCTATAATGGCCACTAAATTGTGTTAAGTATTTGGTATTTAGGGCAGGTGACCGCTTAAAGCAAGGTGAAAATAAAACAGAGCGCTCCTATAGGAGCGTTCTGTTTTACTTTCACCTTGCTTTAAGCACAGATATAGAAATAGAGTTTGAGATAAAAAGTGAAGTCCCTAATCAGACGCCGCCTTGAAAAGGCGGCGTCTGATCTGTGACTGCACTATTTGTCGTGGTGCGTTTTTGCGACATTGGCGTTGAAAGGGTTAAACACCCACCTGCTCTTATAGAAGCCCATATTTATAGGCAGGTTCTAGTGTATGTACTAATTACGGGATACTGGGTTGCAATGGCGCGAATCTTTAATGAAATACGAATTCTCGGATCACAGGTACGCGAATCATACGAAGTACTCAAATTATCTGATCAGAATTGCGTCTAAATAAAACTGATCTAAATAAAAGTGCGTGGATCTACGTCTAATCACCAGAGTCAAAATGCAAATTATTTGGACATAAGTGTGCAAATTGGCGTCAAAATGCGAATGATCTGGACACAAGTGTGCGAATTATCTGATCTATGCATGATTGTATGTCGAAATGTAAATTATCTGATCACAAGAGTGCTGATCTACGTGGAAATATGAATGTTCCTTTGTACGTTATCTCTCCAGATATAGTCTAGTCGGCCAGAACGTGATTTCTAACACCATGGAAGACAGACAAAGAGAGATAACAATCCCAGATGACGGCAGTCGAATCGTTGTCAAGACAGGGGACATAATAGGGGTCTTTTACGCTGGAAACAATCCTGGTGGGATTCCTTTTGACACGTGCTCCACCAACTATTTCCCCGCTGGTAACCAACTGGAGACGTCGTCTTTTAAGGCCAATCCAGCGAAGTTTAATGTCGGCAGCACATACTCATTTGCACAAAAGAGTGGCCAGTGTCGCCTGTTTTCTTTGAATGCACTGATAGACAGCAAATGAGTTAATCGCCTTGTTAACTTAACCCCTTCCCTGATGAAAATTCATGTAAGAAATAATGACGTTATGAATATTAACCCTTTCGCTGCCAAACTCTGTCGTCTGCTAACTTCGTCGTCTGCTACAAATTTTAATTTTTTGATTTTCTTCATTTTTGTTTCAAAAACATAGTATCAGTAACAGTTTGGATCCTGATGAGACGCCGAGTTACTCGGCGTCTCATCTGGATCCAAACTGTTTGCATAGGTAATCACTGATCCGGCATTGGCAGCAAAAGGGTTAATAAGATTATTTTTTATAATGGCTTATGAGCACATGACACTGTGGCTCAGGCAGAAGCTGTAGAATCAGATCTATATTTCACCATAAGCAAACAGAGCAGACCCTGATCAGATGGCTCCTATAGGAGCCGTCTGATCTGGGTCTACTCTGTTTGCAGATGCGTCAAATTGTGCTTACATAAGGGAAAAGGTTAACCGTTTCCTTCATAGGAACGCCTTTTCACGCCTGTGCAAACAGAGTGGACCCAGATCAGATAACTCCCACAGGAGCCGTCTGATAAGGGCCTGCTCTGATTTACTTAGTGAATAATATAGATCGGATTCTCCAGTTTCTACCAATACCTAAACTGTTTAGTGCATATGGCATTATAAACATTCAGGTAATAAAAAAATATATGACGTCATGATTTCTGACATAAATGTTTAATAGGGAAAGTGTTTAGACTGCATTTTAATATCATTGAATGTTTTGCTCATTGCCTCTCTTCTCTACACTCGATTAACTATTTCGCTGCCAAACTCTGTCGTCTGCTAACTTTGTCGTCTGCTATAAATTTTCATTTTTTTTTATTTTCTTCATTTTTGTTTCAAAAACATAGTAACAGTAACAAACAGTGTGGATCCTGATGAGATGCCGAGTTACTCGGCGCCTCATCTGGTTCCAAACTGTTTGCATGTGATATCATAGACCCGTCTTTGTGGCACGGAAAGGGTTTAAAGTGATAATGTCCTGTCGTATAATTACATATATCTTCACTGTGTACAAGTATTTCGCTGTGTAATCACTGTTGTGGAGTGTACTGGTTGCACAATCAACTTGTAAATAGTGTAGATCCTGATGAGACAGCTCCTGCAGGAGGTGTCTCATCTGGATCTTCACTATTTACAGGTAGGTATATTGAACGTGAATAGCAAGCGAAGGGTTAAATAAACACTGAAGAAGAGAAAACTTTCACGTGTTTGGTATCGAAGACCCGATGTTATTCGCCAATGTTTTAGTATTTATTCGGGTTGCGTTTTAGTTTCGTAGCTGTTTGACATAAGCAGACAACATTTAAGTATTGATAAAAACGTTTGCTTCTTTGTATCAAAGGGCATTTTTCGATATAATCTCCCTTTGACAATCTTCGTAAGAATGATTGAACATAACAAACACCATGTTAACCCTTTCCCCTCATATGAACGCTTTTTCACGCATTTCCAAACAGAGTAGACCCAGATCAGACGGCTCCTATAGGAACCGTCTGTTCAGGGTCAGTTCTGTTTGCTAATGGAAATTGATAGTTCTGTTTCTTTACTTTTCAAAATGGCTGCAATGCTACTCCTTCCATGTTTCATTATAACCATTTTGTCCATGAATATTCTGTAAGTTTTGAACGTTGGAATAAACATAGAATAGAGAAAGGGTTAAATATGCTTTTATTGTAACGCTTTACCTTTTAACGGTTTATGAGTTGAATATCGGCAGCACATATCCATGTATTGTTTATGAGTTTAATAACGGCAGCACATATCCATGTATTGTTTATGAGTTTAATAACGGCAGCACATATCCATGTATTGATTATGAGTTTAATAACGGCAGCACATATCCATGTATTGTTTATGAGTTTAATATCGGCAGCACATATCCATGTATTATTTATGAGTTTAATATCGGCAGCACATATCCATGTATTGTTTATGAGTTTAATAACGGCAGTACATATCCATGTATTCAGAAGAGCGATCAGTGTCAAATGGTAATGACTGTCACACTTTACCTTTTAACGATTTATGAGTTTAATGTCGACAGCATACATCCATGTATTCAGAAGAGCAACTGTTTAAAATGTTTTCTCCACATGCACCGACAGACAGTACATAATGTGGCTGCATTTTAACCTTTTACTCCATGAATATTCATGTAATTTTATCATGACATCATGAATATTCATTAGCAGATTTTTGTACTGGCATATTTACATACGAATGTTTGGTATTGATAGAAACTGTAGATGCAGGTTTATGAGAATTTCACAAGCAAACAGAGCAGACCCTGATCAGACGGCTCCTATAGAAGCCGTCTGATCTGGGTTTATTCTGTTTATTCTGTTAGAAATGCGTATTTATGGAGTAAAGGGTTAACATATACTTTTCGTCATCACTCCTTCTCTTCACGTCACAATGTTAACCATTTACCTGAAAGAAACACATTTTGATACACTTTGAAAAAACGACCAGACAAGACGGCTCCTGTAGGAACTGCATTATCAGGATATGCTCTGTTAACTTATGAAAGAATATAAATCTTATTCTACAGATTGTTCACAGTTAAAACCCCTTATTCTTTATGCAATTACAACACATGTCAGTTGATACAATTTATGCATCAGCTGACATGTGTTGTAATTGCATAATGAATACGGGATACTGAATAAGCATTATATTCATTTCTTACATAAATATTCATAGGTTAGTGGGTTTCATATTTACCGTTACACTCGCAGTGTGAAATACGTTAAGGTAGTAGGCACTGTGTGTGACAGTGGTCGCAATGTACAGTATAACCTCTCTTAACCGGAATTCTAGAAGATAATAATTTAGATACTTTTAGGCAGGTGGCTGCTTAATGCAGGGTGAAAGTCATGCAGAAAGCTCCTCTAGGAGCTTTCTGCATGACTTTCACCCTGCATTAAGCTGCCACCTGTCTCCAAGACCGATATTCATACTAAATGTAACTGCTGGTTAAGAGAGGTTTTACTGTATACCAATTATTGGTACAGTAAGTACAGTAAAGCCACTCTAGATCCAACTTTCAAATTAATACCAATGCCGTTCAATAAGGCAGGTGGTAGCTTAATGCAGGATGAAAAACGTATAAAGCTCCGAGAGTAGTTTTCCGCCGCATGACGGTCACCCTGCATTAGGCAGTTACTCCCCCCCCAAAAAAAAAAATCTAGATATTTCGTTTAATACTAATTGTCCGCTCGCTTTATAGGGGATTTACTGTGTATAAACCTTAAAAGATTATATATGTTGTGGGATAAAACTACATACATCAGGATGTAAGTCCAACTGTTAACTAAATACGCCAGGATGACAACACTGAGCTAATACGTCGTTTTAAAAGATAACTGAAGATAAACGTTTTGGTTTAACTTCAAACTGTATTTCAAACAAATTTATTATCTAAGCTAACAATCTAATCTAAGAAGCATAAATAATAAATTCGCAAAGTATGTTACACTTGAGCCAAGACAAATGAACACGTTATAGAATTCAAACCAGAATATATATTTACCTACAGAGAAGCAGCTTGTTGCTAAAAGATCGAAGAGAATAGCCAAAAAAGGATTTAGGGAATACTTTTGATCCATAATTCTCTCCAATATCAATTTAGAAACAAAAACTATTAAATGCCAAAATCAGAAATATGTATGTCAAAAAAAGATGCCAAACGTTTCCTGCTACAAGGTAAGAGATGTAGTTTTCAAGTACATGTATCTAGTTCTGGAGAGTATGCTGGACCCCTGCAGCAGCCTTATTATAGACACAAATCACATGAACAAAACCAAGCTGTCTAATTGGCTGGCTGAAATACCTGACCAAATCTCACACTAAATGTTTTTCTCAAACCTATTGCGACAAAATTACTTCGCACAAAACTAAGCTTCCTTTACATCAATATAACCAGACATAAGTTCAAAACTGCTCTCAAAAATCAATAAAGAAAAAAAACACTTTCAGTCTAGGTCTGCAGCTTCTAGGCTCCAGACCCATGTATACTGCAAAAAACATGAATTGCACAATACAGATAATCCTAATAATTCTAGTCAAGTTGGAATCCTAAATCTAGCATATTCGTAACCACTAAGAAAATATTTCCAGAATTTATAACAACTTCTCGACAGTTAGAATAGCAAAAAGCGACTTTCGGACTTTGCATCCCCTAATGGCGGCCATTGCCATAAGGACACATGCTGCTAAAATCTCAATACATACAAACTATGGCTCTCTGGAACTTGACTCTGTAAATATCTAAACCATTTAAGTAAAATGTCTAAACCATTTAAACAATACTGATCTACAGATCAGCCATACAAAGTTTTTAAATCCAATCTCAAACATTTTTAAAAAATAACATTTGTTTGGGTTCCAAACATGTAAACAAAAAAGATTATGGCTTATTACACTAATCATATTCAATGACACTCCACATCAATGTATACCAACAAGTTTTATTACTAATGAAAAAGTAGTAGAGTCAAGCAGGAAAAGCCACACATACCAAAATATCGTACGATAGCATTTCACACACACAACTACACACCCAAACACACACAACTACACACCCAAACACCGTACATACATGAGACGAACACCTAAATATATTAACATACGCACAAGAACAAGAGGTCAACATTTCAAACATCAACAAACGCAAACGTACAAAGACACAAGACAAACATAAATGTAAGGGTGAAAAAGAGAGTACCGCCTTGGATTGATCAGTAAAATGAGATCATAGAGAATTTCTGCTTAAAGGTGCATCTTCACTCTACGTCATATCTGTCTATATCAGTTATATAGAAGAAAATGACAAGCTTATAACACATTGGTATGGCCAACTCAACTCCAGTTTTACAACACGTATCAGACTGTTTAACAAGTGGTTAATCGTGTATTTTTTACACTTATCTTGCTGAAAAAGTGTCACTCGTATCTGGTGCATATTTATACGTTATTTAGATTCGTTAACGTTTTTTTTTTTTTTATAAAATTTCCAAACTTGAAGAAACAGATTGTATTCTGACGCAGAGTTATCTATTAAATTGTTTTCAAATGCCAATCAAATCGCTCCTAGCCAGACAAATGAATGATACTATAGAATAACCCCGGTACACTGTAGTATTTTTACTAAACGCTACCCGGAGGCTACTTGCAAGTCAAGCCAAGTCAAGTCAAGTAATATTTATTTACAAGTCGGTACAGAATTAATAAATAACATAAGCTCAACAGAGCTTTTAACATCGACATTTCATATACATACACGATACAGCACAGACATAGACTCACATTAGCATAAAAGCAACAGTAAACAATCACATATAGCATAAGAAGCATAAGCTCGCATAAGATGAGGATACATACATAGTAAAGTATAGTATAAGGCATAAAGTAATCACATATAGCAAAAATAAGCATAAGATAGCACAAAATAAAACATTACAGGGGATGTCCCTACATTTGACGCGTTTCATAAACACTTAAAATATACGAAACTCATTTGTTTATATGCTGATAAGTAGTATATTGCAAAAAGCCCCATCGAATTACCGTTTATAATGACAAAACATCCATGTGCTTGATATCGCCGATCCCGGTTTTACTCCCCGATGTTTCAGTTTTATTCGGGTTGGGTTTTAGTTTCGTAACTGTTCGCCCTATTCGCGATTCTCCGACCACTTCCGAGAAAGCTATTACGTAAACAATGGAGGGATCGGGTGATAATCGGCAAAACGCGGAAAAACTTAACGGAAAAGGCCGATAATATTGTGTTGTAGAACAAAAATTATCAGTATTGATGAAATCGGTTTATTTGTATTACAGGGGCATTTTTCGATATAAGTTCAAATTGGGAACCTTCATAATAATGATAGAGCAAAACAAATACCAAGTGTTATGATATTATTGAAAATATGCGATCATTGTAGGGACTTCCTCTTTAAGCGAACATAGTAAAGCATCTGATAAGGCATAAAGCATAAGATGTTATCTAGACTAAGAAAGCGATATCACATTTTACAGCAAACACTAAGAAGCGATATCACATATTGAAAGCCATTAATGTAAATCAGTATATGCATTTCGAGGGCTTGGTACAAAACTATTCTAACTCCTTCACAAAGTGAAGGAGTTAGAATAGTTTTGCACCAAGCCCTCGATTTTTCTTACAGGAGTGATATATTTGAATAGATACACCTTTGTTTGTTTGTTTGTCTCAAATTTAGACTCAAAATGTTATTGAATGTTTGTGCCTCAGTTGTGTACATTGACATCGACATTTAGCCTGCTAAGCAAATTATTTTCACACAACTTTTCACCCGCCAGTTTTTCAAAATTGAGGCTATAATCAGTTTGTCTACCGGAGTTATTCGTCGTCTCATCTGGATCTAAACTGTTTGCAAAGCTAATCATGGATCCACCACCAGCATCAGGTCGAAGGTTCAAATCCACTTTTCTGTCGTATAAAGGTGAACATGAACTAGTTTATTCAACATGACTGTGTTACTTCATAGTTTCACAAAATAAATTGTATCATGCAAATCTGCTACATATATGAGTTGTGTTATATTCTTGACCCTACTACATATAGCAATTCTATTATATTTGCTCATTTGTAGGAAATACTCTATTTATCACAATGGTTAAAATGAATTTTACAGAGGCGCCAGAAGGTGTCAGTAGGACGAAATGGGTGATCTATTGGAATATTTAAATTCAACATTCGTCCGATCCCCTTGGTTGCTGTTGTATTGGACTTCCTGGTTCAGGTGCAATGACGTTGTTCTTGGGGCAGTTTCTATCACAGCCATATATGGAACCGAAACAGCAAAATGTGCAGCCACAGAACCACGCCATTACCACAACTGGAATGCACGCCGTACAGAACATTGTATTGAACAGACAAGCACCACAATGTGTTTTGTCGCAATCGCATGGGTCATGCTCTCTCCATTTGTGTTCAATGGGGTATTTCTTATTGGCAGAATCGTATGAACCCCCTTTTTTGCAGAGTGCTTCGACATTTACTTGTAAACATTTAGAACAGTGGAGAAAAGAAAGACGACAACTGTTCATAAAAAGGGTTCTCGGATGATGTTCCGATTCTTCAGGGTTGCATAATAACCACAGCCCGTCTTCCCTGCAAGTCTCAGCAACTTTATCTCGAATAGTAGTCATACTGATGACATATGTCTGAAATAAAAATCGACAACAATTTTCATTACATCTTCTCTTCTACAGAATTTCGATTGCGATCAATGCACATTATCAAGCGGTGTACAGTATTGTGCAATGGGCAGTAACGAGTAGGGTACAACATCGGGTATGTCACTTATCGAACAGTGTATATTATCGAGTAATGTACATTATCGAACGGTGAGTATTATCGAGTAGTGCAAAGTATCGAGTCTGCCTTATCAAACTGTGCACAATATTGAGCCGTGAAAAATGCAGTGATAGTATCGAAACGGTGTACAGTATCCAGCAGTATATAGTTTCTAGCAGTGTAGAGTATCGAGAAATATACAGTATCCAGCAGTATGTAGTTTCTAGCAGTGTAGAGTATCGAGAAATATACAGTATCCAGCAGTATGTAGTTTCTAGCAGTGTAGAGTATCGAGAAATATACAGCATCCAGCAGTATGTAGTTTCTAGCAGTGTAGAGTATCGAGAAATATACAGTATCCAGCAGTATGTAGTTTCTAGCAGTGTAGAGTATCGAGAAATATACAGCATCCAGCAGTATGTAGTTTCTAGCAGTGTAGAGTATCGAGAAATATACAGTATCCAGCAGTATGTAGTTTCTAGCAGTGTAGAGTATCGAGAAATATACAGTATCCAGCAGTATGTAGTTTCTAGCAGTGTAGAGTATCGAGAAATATACAGTATCCAGCAGTATGTAGTTTCTAGCAGTGTAGAGTATCGAGAAATATACAGTATCCAGCAGTATGTAGTTTCTAGCAGTGTAGAGTATCGAGCAATATACAGTATCCAGCAGAGCTGAAGAAGCTAAATTGACAGCAGCAGTTACAACAGTAAAAGTAGAAAAAACTGTACAATGTAGTTATTTCAGCAGCAGAGGAAATGACATGAATAGTTGCAACAGAAGCAGAAATGACAGTGGTAGTTACTGTAGAAGGAAGGAAGGAAATGACAGTAAAAATAGTTACAATATCACAATGGAAATGACACTAATAATTACAACTAGTTACACCAGACAATGCAAATGGCTGCAGTTATTACAGGTGAAATAAAATAACGGTAGCAGATACAACAGAAGTGCAAGTGATAGTATATATTACAGAAAACCTGGAAACGACAGTAGTAACTACAGTAGCAGTGGTCATAACAGTAGTAATTACAGCAGAAGTGGAAAAGACAATAGTTCTTACAGCAGCAGCTACAGCAGTGGAAATGACATTTTTTAGTAATTACAACAGCATCACTAGTTTTGATAAAAGTAATTGCAGGCGAATTGGAAATGACAGTAGCAATTGCAGTCATAGCAGCAGTGTAAATGCACAACATAAATCCTTCTCTTGCTGAATTTCTTCTTCTTTACCCATGCCCTGTTGTATAATTACATATATTTTCACTGTGTACAAGTATTTCACTGTGCAATCACTGCTGTGGGTGCACTGGTTGCACAATCAACTTGTAAATAGTGCAGACCCTGATGAGACAGCTCCTGCAGGAGCTGTCTCATCTGGGTCTTCACTATTTACAGGTACGTATATTGACGTGAATAGCAAGCGAAGGGTTAATCAAATAGAGATGGAAATGACAATAGTAATTGCATTCAGAGAAGCAGTGGAAATAAGAAATAACAGAAATTCTTACAGTATCAGCTGTGGAAATAACAATAGTGACTACAGCAGAAGTTGAAAAGAAAGTTGTTGCTACAACATAAGCAGAAAGTATGGTAATAATTTCAGCAGAAATGACACTGGCAGCAGTACGAGTTATCATAAGAGTTACACTCAAATGCACCTTAGTTACACTCAAATGCACCTTAGTTACACTCAAATGCACCTTTTCTAATTATTTTGCAATCATGCATTAAAAAATAATTTAATATGATGATGATGATGGTGAAAGTTTTGAAACTGCAGTAAAATGGCGTTGAAGGCATTTATTGCAGCTTAGATAAATACGTGCATCCAAATATTTAAATCGCCATTTTTTTTTACCAAACCCTATACTGTGACCACTTTTTAAAATGTCTCGAAGAGACGATTCTAAAGAGCGGTTACAATTTCGGGTTTTGATTATGAAAAAAGGAGATACATGTATTGTTGAAAATGTTTAAATTTACGCCTCTTATCTGACCTCTGGTTAAGGCATACATCATTTTATTGCTGGACAGCGACGATGCAAATGCATCACTAAGATTGGCTAACGATTAAATGACGTCACTGACGTCATGCAGTGGTTCCGGGTAAGATTCATTATTAGCCAGATTCAAACTGCTCATTTGAACAAAATGCACTAATGCAATAAATACATATTATCATCGATCTTTAAGACAGGTGGCAGCTTAATGCATGGTGAAAGTCATGCAGAAAGCTCCTCTAGGAGCTTTCTGCATGACTTTCACCATGCATTAAGCAGCCACCTGCCTAAAAGGGTCTAAATTCTTCTATAACGAAAATTCGAATAATCGAGGTTTTACTGTATATGACTACCCATCGACACTTTTTCGATTATATGAGACGATTATAAAGTGTAATCACACGATAGGGTATTGTACGAAAATCAGTAAAATATTGCTGTAAAATGTTTCCCTGAAGTCTTGTGCTGATGTAAATTCTGTCCAAGTAGCCATTTCCCTATTTTTAAGAAATGTACGTTGGTTAAATAAATAAACTGTTTGTTTTTACCATGGTTACAATATCATTAACTGATAAAATATAAATGTAACCTTGCAATTTGTAAATTATCCTCGAAAAAAAACCCTGCGCTGTAACCCGACCAGAGCTGTGGAACAAACTACCGCGATAGATGAGTGTTTTTTCTGTACTATATTTCAATCATAATTATTCATTCTAATCAAAGCAATCATTCTTCAATTGTAACTATGTTCGGTACTTTATGTAGGATCATTGTTTTCACTAGGAGTGCACCATTGTATTAGTGTTTCATTTGACCGAGCAGTTTTATAAGTTTAACATGCTGTGGTTGGATGAGTGATCATCAACGCAAACAGCATGGATGCAGATGAGACGCCGAGTATATCGGTGTCTCATCAGGATCAAAACTTTTTGACAATCCAAGTGCATTTTGGTATACAAACTGATAATAGCTTGAATTATGAAAATGTAGCAAGTGAAAACTTGTGTAAAAATAATTTTCTCAGATCAGCAAGAATGCCGAGTCTGTCAATGACAAACAACTTTAAGTTGGTGTAACAGGAACCGATTTTCTTATAATATAACATAAAATTATATCATGATAGAGTGATTCAGATAGCAGGAAATTGCACCATTCAATGTGGCATACCAATCATATTTCGACTACCGGGTAGGGAAAGAGAAGTACAGAACGTTACAGATTTATAGACCTAGCCACTCCGAGATGTTTGTCTATTTGGTTCATCATAAGAAGAAACGAAATGCATCTAAGAATAAAGAAGATTCGTACTTTAAAGACAATTGTCAAATATCGACTATGGAAGAAACATTTGTCACAACAGTGTGTGTGCTATCTGGATGCTTGAATATCATCTGAATGTCTGACCAATACCCTGGCAAAAAAATCCACCTGTAGCCTGCTGAGCAAATTATTTTTGCAATTGTTTTCACCTACTGCATTTTGAAATCCAAACACTAATACAACCAGGATGTCAAATAGTTTGGATCTTGATGAGACGCTGAGTTAACAGAGCAGACCATGATCAGACCCTACTCTGTTTGCAAATGTGTGAAAACAACACGTTCATAAAAAGGAAAGGGTTAAAAAAGAAGCTGTCACTAAGCATATATCACTGAAGAAAATTATTATTATGACAAACAGTGCAGACCCTGATCCAAGGACTTCCTAAGGGACCGTTTAATATGGGTCTACACTGTTTGTAAAGGTCTTCTATTTTCGGTTCACACACATAAAGAGTGAACAGTTTATTTTATTAAAGATCTATCAAGATATACTTTCAAAAGTCACTCTGCACAACAAATCTGTCAAATGATGTTGAGTTTAATGATGCAGCCTTTCCATAGTATAGAATAACTTCAATTTAATAGATTTTAACACTTGCTCATATACAGATGCTCTGTATAAATACCGTTTTATATCTCCATTATCAATTTATCACAGTACTCAATACACCGAACTCAATCTACAGCCCAGTATTATGTCTTTTGATACTTTTCTTCTTTCAAATATTATGTGCATGTACAATTATCCAGAGCTACACATAAAGCTGTGTCTTTTCGAGGCGATTCTAAAGAGTGGTCACAACATAGGGTTTGATGGAAAAAGTTATTTTTTGGAAATGTTTGAATTTACGCATATTACCTGGACCTCCGTTTACTGCTAATGACCGGATTCTTCAGTTGTCCATAAAGAAGAGGACTGGCTTTGTATAGACGAAACTGATTCACCTGGCTCAATGGCGTTGTGCTTGCTGTATATTTCATCACATTCACAGATGCGATTGCAGTAGCCTAGACAGCAGCACATGATGCCACTGAGTAGCGAACACACCATGAATGGGAGACACAATACACAGACGGAGGCGTGGAAACAGCACGCAAAATCACGGTCTTTGTGACACCAGTAGTCATCATCGTTCCACTGTGGTTCAAGAGAATCTCCAGGGTTTGTGTTGCACTCGGAAGCGGTGCATGTGCAGCTTATGCAGTAGCTTACACAGAGGTTGCAACTTTTTATGCAACATGAAATAGGGTTATTATTTTCGGATTGTTGATAATTACATAAACACTTGCCGGTTTCTATGCAAGATTCAGCATCATGACACCCTTTCATGTTGATGGTCTGTTAAACCCTTTCTGAAAACAAATTCGATCTTATTATGTAATATGAATGAGGTCAAGTTAATATTAGAATGTTAAAACTTCACACACTGAAGGGAAATCTGACTTACGTTGCGAACAGATTATATCCAGGTGAGACGCGATATACTCTAACTTCATAACGATCTAAGATGTGGTTTTTTTTGCCAAAACTGAAAGAAATTGTCATGGAGATTTGAGGTAATTGTCATGAGTGCAAATTTAGGAGATATTGCTGTTACTTGCTTTACAGTTACCTAATGGTGTGGATAGCATATTTCAAGGCAGTTGCTTTAGCTCTTTCGATTATTTGTTAACATAACCACTGCCGACTGTTGTTATTCGTAGCTGCCTTAGTCACAACCTGTTGCGGTCACTGCAAATCTCAGGTCGTACTACGACTGTGAAGAATGCAGACAACACAGCTTTACAAGCTACATGAGACAAACAGATGCGTTCATGTCGTTAATGCCCTGCCATCTTTGTTTCTATCCGCACGACAGTTTGCCCATTCACCCTGAGGCACCGTTATAACGTAAGGGAGGGTGGGGTCATGAGGCGGCCCCGCGACCGTCTTAACGCGAGATAACATTGTATACACTACACAATATGTTATACGGTTGTTATTACGGTCGCTGTTCCGTAGTTTTGCAAGTCTCACAAATACCCTTCTCCATTTACCCCATAAAGCAATACGTTCGACGTGCGCATAATATGCTGCCACCTTTATGTCACTTGCGAGTACTGAAAAGCGCATCTGGATATCTGGAGTAAAATCAAACTACTAAACATAGATGTTTGTGCGACTGCAAGCACTGATATTTACTAAAATTAAACGAAGTGGCAGGAGTAGAGGCAGCTATATCACATTTAAGTTTAATTTACAAATGTGGTATATTATCTCTTTTGTTAGTAGCTACTGCATGACCAATGCATTTGGTAAAGGCGAGAATAATGTACACATATGCAACTCTCAGTGTTATTATATTTTCTGGTCCTTCGGCGCAATATGACATATTCAGTGTCGCAGTGCCGTAAAACACAACTCACTCACTCACGCCTTCGGGGTCAGTAGTTTATTAGTTATACAGATCATTGGCGGGGTATCTGACTTTTTGTTTCCTGCTGAGAAAAATCATGCTGCCCGAGCCGTCAGGCGAGGGTTACATGTATTTTCCTCAGCAGGGAATAAAAAGTCAGATATCCCGCCAATGATCTGTATAACGATTATATTATACCGCAAAGTTTAACATTTGTAGCAGTTAATTAGCGTTGTTAATGTAGGTGTCGTTTTGCTTCCCCTCAGGGTCCTCTTACTGTAAGGTAAGGGCTTATATATCACTCTGCAACCCTAGTTCACCGTGTATAATAACCAGTTCATTATATTTGTGGATAGAAAGGGATCTTCTAAGTGCATTAATTTTTCAAAGGATTGGAAGAATCAGACGTTAGTAAAACTTTCAGCAGATCAGCGGTTAAGCAGACACCACTAGTTTTCAGCATGAGAACGGTTTAACTTAATTGAGGGAATTTTGGCGCAATTCCGACGTCATTTGGATGACGTCAAAATGACGGTTGTATAATATTCAAACAACTCGTGTTGGAGGGAGCGGCTATACTGCAATTTGCAGGTACGTGTACTGTGCATGTGCATAAATAAAACTGAATCGAATTGGGTGTGGATTATCTTTGTAAAAGCGAGGTTTGAGGGCTAATCGGTACGTACACGAGCACTTTGACAACATTTGCAACATCAGAGCAGAATAAGACCTTCGCAACATATCGGGTTCATTTACATTGTTATACAACTATAGCAAAACTGTTTCTAAATGGATAACCTTTTTCCACCCAAACTCTTATTATTTCGTTTGAGAGCAGTTGTTTGAATCGAATCGACGAAGTGAAGCTGGTCGGCCATTTTTATTTTGTTATAGCAAGGAAGCGAGGCCCTCGGCGGGGAAATTCCATTGTTGCTCATAACTCCGTAGGCCCTATATACATCATAATTTAGAGGGATACACGGCTTTTATACATGGCTAACTGACCAATCAAAATCGAGGAGTTTACTTTGCGTTATAATAATTGATGTTATTAGTTTTGAAAATTTAATACTGCTTTAACCTGTGCTAGGGGTGTGAGCTGTGTAGCACGCTGCACTGCTCACGTACAGACTCAATGAAACCGAGTCTGCAATTTTCTCTTTTCGCATTAATACTTTTTCTTTCGAAGGATCTCCCACATTCAGAATATATTTTATTGTAAACATCATGAATGAGGAAACACTGAGTACTAAAATAATATTGTTATGTATCAGAGGAATCATACAAATGCAAATGTCAGTCTGTAGATAAGAATATGACACACGTATTTATGTTTGAGAAAGAAGGAAGACAGTCTGAATATTTATGCGCAAGTTGGTACATTTGAAATGTAGCCCTGTTTAAGTTTTGAATGAGCTTATACTTGTAAGCTATTAACTGATTAGATAAATTTTGTAATTCTATTATTTTGAAAGTGATAGAAGTGGATGACTAAACGTACAGGGGGAGCAGTATGGATTACGAGTACATAGACTCACGCTACTGTGCAATATCCACAAGATACGGGTCCTGAAGTTTTGAAATTACGATCTTGGCTATTTGGCACCTTAAAATCTAAATGAGTTTTGTAGTCTTGAAGGTGAAGAACTCCAGATAAGTGGAAGGGTCAAATGCAACTTTCACTTTTTCCAAGAAACCCTATGACTACCCATAAAGATTTTGCCTAAGAAACGATTCTAAAGTGTAATCGCACAATAGGGTATTGCTGTAAAATGTGCTGATGTAAGTTCTGTTAAAGTAGCTACTTCCCTCAGTTTAATAAATGTTTGTAAATAAACTGTTGTTGTCATACATGTACATGTAGTTACAATATTGTTAACAGGTAAAATAGAGAGGTTACCTCGCAATGTGTAAATTATCCTCGCAAAAAACTGCGGTAATTTATACCCAACCAGGGCTGTGGAACCAACTTCCCCAATAGGTGTGTGTGTGTTTTGTCGGTAAAATTATTCAATAACAATTTATGCATTTTAATCATGCTTCAATCGTACAACTACGTGCACTACATTGTGTAGGATCATTGTTTTCAGTAGGAGTGCACTGTTGCATAAGTGTATCATTTGATTGAGAACTTATATGATTTTAACCTGCTGTGGTTGGATGAGTGATCACCAACGTAAACAGTTTGGATCCAGATGAGACGCCGAGTAACTCGGCGGCTCATCAGGATCCTAACTGTAATCCATGCATTTACAAACAGTTTGGACACAGATGAGACGCCGAGTAACTCGGCGTTTCATCAGGATCCAAACTGTTTGTAAATGTAATCACTCATCCACCTGCAGCAGGATAAAGGTTAAAGAACGGACCTAATTTATTCTTCTTAATTGCATTTCGTTGTTGAAAATAAATGCAGGATAAATGAACAGTGAGAATTGAAATCGATGTCATTTTCTACAAACAAAATTATACTCAAAAGGCTAAAGGTTTAAGATAATTGCCAAGTATTGATTATTGATAGAAGAAACGTTTGTCACAATAGTTTGTGCGGTATGCGAAGGCTGGAATATCATCGGAATGTCTAGCCAATAACCCGGCAAATAATTAACCTTTAGCCTGCTGAGCAAATTAATTTTGCGATTGTTTTCACCTAATACATGTACATTTTTTAATTTCAAGCTATAATGAAATCAGAATATCAAACAGTTTGAATCCAAACTGTTTGCATAGGTATTCACTTATCCGCCCATAGCAGGCTAAAAGTTAAAAGTGGCTTCTCCTTGTATGGACATTGATTAACCATTCACCTGATTAACCCTTTCGCTGCCAACCTCTGTCGTCTGCTAACTTTGTCGTCTGCTACAAATTTTCATTCTTTTGATTTTCTTCATTTTTGTTTCAAAAACATAGTAACAGTAACAAACAGTTTGGATCCTGATGAGACGCCGAGTTACTCGGCGTCTCATCTGGATCCAAACTGTTTGCACAGGTAATCACAGATCCGGCATTGGCAGCGAAAGGGTTAATGTTTATTCAAAATTGTAATGCCTACTGAATATTCATGGGCAAAATAGTTAAAAATGAAATATGAACATTGTAATTATTTTAGAAGGTAAAGAAACATATATTTCAAATTCCATTAGCAAACAGAGCAGACCCTGATCAGACGGCTCTCGTAGGAGCCGACTGATCTGGGTCTACTCTATTTACGTGAAGGAAAGGATTAAAAAGGAGTTGTCACTAAGAATATATCACCGAAGAAAATTGTTATTGACAAACAGTGCAAACCCTGATCAAAGGACTCCCCCAGGAACCATTTGATCTTGATCTACACCATTTGCAAAGGTCTTATATTTTCGGTTCCCACACATAAAGATTTAAAGTTAATCTTACTTAAAGTCTATCAATATATACTTTTAGAAGTCACTCTGCTCATCAAATCTGTCAAATGATGTTGAGTGTAATGACGTAACGATTTATAGATTAACGTCAATTTAATAGATTTTAACACTTGCTAATATACAGATGTTATTTATAAATACAGCTTTGTTTCTCCATTATCAATTTATCACAGTACTCAATATATAGAACTCAATCTACAACCCAGTATTATGTCTTCTGATTTTCTTCCCTCAAATATTATATGCATGTACAAAGCTGCGTACTCCAATACTAAAACCACCACTTCTCCACCAGACACTGTATGTTGTGATCACTCTAAAGCGTGGGATCACTCAACATAGGATTTGATGGAGAAATAAAGAAGTTATATTTGGAAATGTTTGAATTTACACATCTTATCTGGAACTCTTTTTATAACTAACGACCGGATTCGTCAGTTGTCCACACAGAAGATTGCTGACTTTGTGTAGACGCGTCTGGTTCACCTGGCTCAACGGCGTTGTGCTTGCTGCATCTTTCATCACATTCACATATGCGATTCCAGCAGCCAATACAGCAACACACGATACCACCAAGTAGCGAGAACACCATGACTGGGAGACACAATGCAAAGACGATGGTGTGGTAACAGAACCCCAAGCAATGGCTTTCGTCGTCATAGCAGCAAGGGTCAACGTCTTCCCACACTGGGTCAAGACGATTCAAAGATATAGCTTTTTCAGTTTCTTTGGACAACAGAATAGCGGTACAGCGTGTGCAGTGTATGACAGAGAGGCAGCAGCTTCTCATGCAGCATGAAACAGGGTGATCTTCGGATTGTTGACAATTACATAAAAACTCGCCGGTCTCTGTGCAAGAATCAGCATTATGACACTGGTCCATGTTGATGGTCTCTCAAACCCTTCCTGAAATATAATCGATCTTATTATGTGATATGAACGAGGTTCGTGTTGATATTAGAATGCTAAAATGTCCCACACTATAGGGAAATCTGACTTACGTTGTGAACAGATTATATCCAGGTTGGACGGCGAGATACTTTTAATTTCATTACGATCTAAGCTGTTGGACACCTTGGCTTTTTACTACAATTGGAAGACATTTTCATGGATATTTGACGTAATTGTCGTGAATGCAAATGTTAGGAGATACTGCTGGAACTTGCTTTATACTTACATAATGGTTGGAGTACTTTGTTTCAGGGCAGTTACTTTTAGCTCTTTCCGAACGATGGGCAATTTTGTTACAACCATTGCCGACTATTGTTATACATAGTTGCCTTTGTGTGACAACCTGTTGCGGTCCCCGCAAATCCCAGGTCGTCCCACGAGCCATATGAGACGCCGAAATTGCTTTTCATTTGATATAATTATGCTGTTTCGTAAAACGTGATAGGAGTTAACTCATTTCCTGCTCTTAAGACTAGTTTTAGACCCAACCTCTTTAATACAATGTACCGAAAAGGAGCATTAACTGTAAAAAAGAGAATTTTAGAATTGTGTTGTTTTGAAACCATTGTGATAAAAAGACCATTTGCTCCCATGGAGCAAATGCTCTATTCATTACAATGGTTTAAAATAAAAGCTTTACAGAGGCGCAAAAAGGCGTCACTAGTAAAGGCGCGTACACAATACTAAAATAGTCATTTCTCCACCAAACTCTATACTGTGACCACTCTTTAGAATCGTCTCGAAGAGAAGATTCTTAGTAGTGGTCACAGTATATGTTTTATGTAGAAATAAATGAGCTATTCTTGAAAATGAAAAAGATGTGGTAACATAAAACTCCTTATAGCATACCAGGAAGCTAATGCCACTTTAATGTATCAAAGCTTAAGAAGGGATATCCCTAAGTTCCTTACAGTATGTCAGGAACAACATGTTACCTTAATGTATCAAGGCTAAAAAGAGATAACATGCAACTCCTTACAGGATTTCAGGGATTTTAAGTCACCTTAATATTTCAACACTATTGGGGTGACATGAAACTCATTACATCGTGTCAGGAATCTCATGTCACCTTAATGTAACATAGCTAAAGGAATGATAAAATGAAACTCCTTACAGTATATTAGGAATCTCATGTCACTTACGGTTTCACCACTAAACGGGGTGACATGAAACTCCTTACAGCATTTCAGGAATCTAATGTCACCTTACTGTTTCAACACTAAAGGGGTGACATGATCAGGAATCTCATGTAACCTTACTCTTTCAACACTAAAAGGGGTGACATTAAACTCCTTACAGCATGTCAGGAATCCCATGACGCCTCAAAGTATGGTAACATAAACGTCCTTACAACATATCAGACTCATCATGTCACTTTAATGTATCAAATCTAAAGTAAGTGTGACATGAAACTCCTTACAACATGTCAGGAATATCATGTCACCTTAATGTATCAAAGCTAAATAAACGGTACCATGAAACTCCTTACACCATATCAGAAATCTAATGTCACCTTAATGTATCAACGCTGAAGAAGTGGTGACATAAAACTCCTTACAGCGCGTCAGAAATTTCATTAATGTATAACTGCTAAAGACGTAGTGATATGGCACTCATTATAACATAGGAACCCCATGTCAGTTCCCTTGAGATCCCTTACAGCATGTCAGGAATCTCATGTCATTTTAAGTTATCAAAGCTAAAGTAAGTGTAATTTGAAACTCATTACACCATGCCAGGAATCTTATGTTACCTTAACGTATCAAAGCATAGAAAGAGTAACACGAAACTCCTCACAGCATGTCAGGAATCTCATGTCACCTTAATGTAACATGGCTAAAGGAATGATAAAATGATACTCCTTACAGCATGTCAGGAATCTCATGTCACCTAAATGTATTAACGCTCAGAAAGGGTACCATGAAACTCCTACATGAATCTCCTTACAACATATCAGAATCATCATGTCACTTTAACATATCAAAGCTAAAGAAAGGGTTACTTTAAACTCCTTACAACACGTCAGGAAATTCATGTCACTTAAATGAAATAAAGCTAAAGAAGTGGTTACATGAAACTCCTTACAGCATGTCAGGAATCTCATCTCACCTTAATATATCAAGGCAAAACATGTAGTTACACGAAATTCCTTACAGCATGTCAAGAATCTCATGTCACCTTAATGTTTCGAAACAAAAACAGGGTAATATAAAATTCCTTTCAGCATGTCACAAATCTCATTTCACTTGAATATATCACCGCTAAAGATGTGGTGAAATGAAAATCTTTATAACATATCAGGAACCTCGTGTCACTTTAATGTGTCAAAGCTTAAGAATGAGTAACGTGAAACTCCTAACAGCATTTCAGGAATCACATGTCACCTTAAGGTATTGGCGCTAAAAAGAGATAACATGCAAATCCATACAGCATGGCAGGACTCTCGTGTCACTTTTATGTATCAAAGCTAAAGAAAGGGTAACATGAAACTCCTGACAGCATATCAGGAATCTTATGTCACCTTACTGTTTCAACGATAAAGACGTGGTAACATGAGACGCCTTACAACATATCAGAATCATCATGTCACTTTTATGTATCAAAGCTAAAGAAAGGGTATCATAAATCTCCTTACAACGCGTCAGGAAATCCATGTCACGTACATGTACCAAGGCTAAAGAAGTGGTTACATGAAACTCCTTACAGCATGTCAGAAATCTCATATCACCTTAGTATATGAAGGCAAAATATGTAGTTGCACGAAATTCCTTACACCATGTCTGGAATCTCATGTCACCTTAACGTTTCGAAACAAAAAAGGGTAACATAAAATTCCTTTTAGCATGTCAGGTATCTCATTTTACTTTACTATATCACCGCTAAAGAAGTGTTCAAATAAAACTCTTTATAACTGATAAGGAGTCTCATGTGAACTCTTAGCAGCATGTCCGGAATCACATGCCACCTTAAGGCATCAACCCAAAAAAGAGGTACATGAAACTCCATACAGCATTCAGAACTCTCGTGTCACTTTTTGTATAAAGAAAGGATAACATGAAACTCCTTACAACACGTCAGGAATATCATGTCACCTTAAGTTATCAAAGCTAAAGAAGGTATATAGTTTAACTCATGACATCATGTCAGGAATCTCATGTCATATTAATATCAAAGCTTAAGAAGGGGTAACATGAAACTGCGTCCATCATGTCAGGAATCTCACGTCGCTTTAACTTATCACAGCTAAAGAAGGTGCAATTTGAAACTCGTTATATCATGTCACAAAAACTCATGTCATCTTAATATATCAAAGCTAGAGAAAGGGTAACATGAAATTCCTAACAGATGTCAGGGATCTGATATCACCTAAATGTATCAATGCTAAAATGGGGTAACATGAAATACCTTACAGCATGTCAGGTATCTCATGTCTTTTTAATGTATTAAATATACAGAATGGTGACATGAAACTCCTTACAGCGTACCAGGAATCTCATTTCACCTTAATATACCAACGCTAAAGACGTGGAAGCATGAAACTCCTTACAGCATGTCAGGAATCGCATGCATCACCTTAATGTGTCAAAGCTAACGAGGTGGTAACATGAAACTCCATATGAAATAGCAAGAACATCATGTCACTTTAATGTTTTAAAATAAAAGAAAGGGTAACATGAAAATCCATCCATTATGTCAGGAATTTCATGTCATCTCCTTACAACACATCAGAGATATCATGTCACTTTAATGTATCAAAGCTAACGAAGAGATAACATGAAACTCCTTTCAGTATGTCAGGAATCTCATGCCACCTTAACGCATCAAAGTTAAAGAAGGGGTAACATGAAACTCCTTACAACGTTTCAGGAATCTCATGTCACTTTCGTGTAGCAAATCTAACAAAACATCATTATCATAGACATGCATGGGAGTTATCAACTATGAAATAGATTATTTTGTCATATTCACAAAAAGACATCTTAAACTGTATTCTGTATTTTCTTTATTAGTTCTGTATATTTGTAGTGCACATCACCTGACCTTTATTAGACTTGCAGTATTTTTAGATAAAGGGGAATTCCAGTACTATTTTTAGATGCACCACACAAACTGATGACGTCAAACAAAGGGTACACGAAACACCGTCGATCTAGCGCCTCCCAAAAGTTTACTGGCTATGCCATAGACGTGTTGTTTAAAACTGTCAAACTGACCACCGACAGGCATGTTTACCACCGAAAACTAAGTCCAGAACCAACAGAATAGATTCTGGTGCATATATGTCATTATGAATCTATATATTGCATTTTGGTTCTATATATTAGTGTTCTCGTTCTATATATATGTAGTTTGGTTTCATATATTGTAATTTCGAACCTATACACTACTATAGTGGTTTCATATATACATAGTTTGGTTACATATATTGTAAGTTGGTGTCATATATTGCTAAAATGAAGTCATATATTGAAAATATGATTCTATATATTACCATGTTGGTTCGATAATACGAAAACTGCCCATATAAGACAGCTACGGCTTTCCATTATAACTGTCCGTAAGTATACAGTGTCAAGCAGTGAATGGTATTGAGCAGTGGACAGTATCATGCAGCGTGTGGTATTGAGTAGTGAATAATGTCTAGAACTGGACAGTGTATAGTTTCGAGCATTTTATAGTTTCGAGCATTGTATAGTATTGGACAATGTACAATATCGAAAAAGGGTACAGTATCGATCAATGAGTAACATCTAGCATTGTATAATATCTAACAGTGTAGTGAATCGCGTAGTGTACAATATATAGCAGGGTATAGTATCGAGCAGTGTATAGTACTGAACAGTGTACACTATCGTGCGGTGTATAGCATCGAAAAGTGTATATTATTTAGCAGTGTAGTATCTAATAGTCTACAGTGTATCCAGAAAAGTACAGTATCTAGTAGTGTAATAATTACAGCAGGCGTGGAAATGGCAGTAGTAATTACAAAAGTAGCATTTGAGTCAGTAGTAAGTACAACAGAAGGGAAACTGACTGTAGTATTTACAGCAGAAGTAGAAAAAAGCAGTAGAAAGTACAGAAGTATGATTGACAGTAGGAGTCAATGCAGCAGTGGTGAAAATGACTGCAGGTATTTCAGCAGACATGGGAAAAATAGTAATTAAGCAGCATAAGTGAAAATGACAGATGTGGAAATACTAGTACTTAGTGGTAATTTTACAGAAGAAGGGAAACTAACAGTAGTAGTTACAACAGAAGTGAAAATAATAGTAACACATGCTACAGAGCTGAAGAAGCTTAATTGACAGCAACAGTTACAGCAGCAACAGTAGAAAAGACTAGTTATTTCAGCAGCAGAGGAAACGACATGAATGGTTGCAGCAGAAGTAGAAATTTCAGTTGTAGTTACTGTAGAAGGAAGGAAGGAAATGACAGTAATAGTTACATCACAATGGAAATGACACTAATAATTACAACTAGTTATACCAGGCAATGCAAGTGGCCACAGTTATTACAGGTGAAATAGAAATAACGGTAGCAGATACAACAGAAGTGCAAGTGATAGTATATATCACAGAAAACCTGGAAACGACAGTAGTAACTGCAGCAGCAGTGGTCATAACAGTAGTAATTACAACAGAAGTGGAAAAGACAGTAGTTCTTACAGCAACAACAGTGGAAATTACATTAGTAATTACAACAGCATCGCTAGTTTTGATAAAAGTAATTGCAGGCGAATTGGAAATGACAGTAGCAATTGCAGTCACGGCAGCAGTGGAAATGCACAACATCAATCCTTCTCTTGCTGAATTTTAAAATTTCTTGAACATTTCTTCTTTACCCATGCCCTGTTGTATAATGACATATATCTTCACTGTGTACAAGTATTTCACTGTGCAATCACTGCTGTGGTGTGCACTGGTTGCGCAATCAACTTATAAATAGTGCAGACCCCGGTGAGACAGCTCCTGCAGGAGCTGTTTCATCTGGACCTTCACTATTTACAGGTACGTATATTGACGTGAATAACAAGCGAAGGGTTAACCAAATACAGGTGGAAATTACAATAGTAATTGCATTCAGAGAAGCAGTGGAAATAACAGAAATTCTTACAGTATCAGTTGTGGAAATAACAATAGTGACTACAGCATAAGTTGAAAAGAAAGTTGTTGTTACAACATAAGCAGAAAGTATAGTAATAATTTCAGCAGAAATGACATTGGCAGCAGTACGAGTAATCATATGAGTTACACTCAAATGTACCTTAGTTACACTCAAATGCACCTTAGTCACACTCAAATGTACCTTTGTCACACTCAAATGTACCTTTTCTAATTATTTTGCAATCATGCATTAAAAATAATTTACTATGATGATGATGATGGTGAAAGTTTTGAAACTGCAATAAAATGATGGGCCTATCAGATGAGTTTGGAATGGCCCTTTGCGTCACAAATATGAGCCGTCTGATATGGGTCTAATAGGTTTTCAACGGCATTGAAGGCATTTATTTGAGCTTAGATAAATACGTGCATCCAAATATTTAAATTGACATTTTTTACCAAACCCTATACTGTGACCACTCTTTAAAATTGTCTCGAAGAGACGATTCTAAAGAGTGGTCACAATTTCGGGTTTTGCTGATGAAATAAAGGCCTCTGACATCTGGCTAAGGCATACATCATTCTATTGCTTGACAGCATCGATGCAAATGCATCACTAAGATTGGCTAACGATTAAATGACGTCATTGACGTCATGCAGTGGTTCCGGGTAAGATTCATTATTAACCAGATTCAAACTGTTCATTTGAACAAAATGCACTAATGCATTTCCGTGGTTTACGGCACATCGCGGAGTATGTGATAATTGTTTTGGTGATTGTATTGTTATTTGCATTGTACTATTATTAATTTGATTGATTTAACATGAATACTATTGATATGTATGTTTAATGTACCTGTTATTCAATTATGTGTACGATGTAATTCTTAACAGGGAAATAAAGGGTATTACGGCGTGATGTGTATAGTTGAAACAGACGAGGATGTTCTATTACGGAGTACCATTTTTCAGAATTAACCTTAGGCCAAAGTACTACAATATGTAAGTAACAAGTCTAAATTATTTTGTATTTCTATTTCTATTATCTACTCCGGATAAGGGAAAGGGTTCTGACCCCCCCCCTTTCCACCGAACCCTTTTATATGACTACATAATGTACCCATCGACACTTTTTCGATTATATGAGACGATTATAAAGTAAAATAAAGTAAAGTAAATCAGTAAAATATTGCTGTAAAATGTTTCCCTGAAGTCTTGTGCTGATGTAAATTCTGTCCAAGTAGCCATTTCCCCTATTTTTAAGAAATGTACGTTGGTTAAATAAATAAACTATTTGTTTTTACCATGGTTACAATATCATTAACTGATAAAATATAGATGTAACCTTGCAATTTGTAAATTATCCTCGCGAAAAACCTGCGCTTATGTAACCCGACCAGAGCTGTGGAACAAACTACCGCGATAGATGAGTGTTTTGTCTGTACAACATTTCAATCATAATTATTCATTCTAATCAAAGCAATCATTCTTCAATTGTAACTATGTTCGGTACTTTATGTAGGATCATTGTTTTCACTAGGAGTGCACCATTGTATTAGTGTTTCATTTGACCGAGCAGTTTTATAAGTTTAACATGCTGTGGTTGGATGAGTGATCATCAACGCAAACAGCATGGATCCACATGAGAGGCCGAGTATATCGGTGTCTCATCAGGATCAAAACTTTTTGACAATCCAAGTGCATTTTGGTATACAAACTGATAATAGCTTGAATTATGAAAATGTAGCAAGTGAAAACTTGTGTAAAAATAATTTTCTCAGATCAGCAAGAATGTCGAGTCTGTCAATGACAAACAACTTTAAGTTGGTGTAACAGGAACCGATTTTCTTATAATATAACATAAAATTATATCATGATAGAGTGATTCAGATAGCAGGAAATTGCACCATTCAATGTGGCATACCAATCATATTTCGACTACCGGGTAGGGAAGGCGAAGTACAGAACGTTACAGATTTATAGACCTAGCCACTCCGCGATGTTTGTCTATTTGGTTCATTAAAAGAAGAAACGAAATGCATCTAAGAATAAAGAAGATTCGTACTTTAAAGACAATTGTCAAATATCGACTATGGAAGAAACATTTGTCACAACAGTGTGTGTGCTATCTGGATGCTTGAATATCATCTGAATGTCTGACCAATACCCTGGCCAAAAAAATCCACCTGTAGCCTGCTGAGCAAATTATTTTTGCAATTGTTTTCACCTACTGCATTTTGAAATCCAAACACTAATACAACCAGGATGTCAAATAGTTTGGATCTTGATGAGACGCCGAGTTAACAGAGCAGACCATGATCAGACCCTACTCTGTTTGCAAATGTGTGAAAACAACACGTTCATAAAAAGGAAAGGGTTAAAAAAGAAGCTGTCACTAAGCATATATCACTGAAGAAAATTATTATTATGACAAACAGTGCAGACCCTGATCCAAGGACTTCCTCAGGGACCGTTTAATATGGGTCTACACTGTTTGTAAAGGTCTTCTATTTTCGGCTCACACACATAAAGAGTTAACAGTTTATTTTATTAACCGTTTCGGCGCCAAATTTCTAATTGTCGTCTGCAATCCAACTTTGTTAAATCATACAGTAAAATAAGGAAATGAGATAAATAAATGCAAATTTCAAAGGAATAAAGCACACATATAGAACTGGAGATTGAGACAAATAGTGAAGTCCCTGATCAGACGCCGCCTTGAAAAGGCGGCGTCTGATCTGGGACTGCACTATTTGTTGTGGTGGATTTACTCGACTGTGGCGGTGAAAGGGTTAAAGATCTATCAAGATATACTTTCAAAAGTCACTCTGCACAACAAATCTGTCAAATGATGTTGAGTTTAATGATGCAGCCTTTCCATAGTATAGAATAACTTCAATTTAATAGATTTTAACACTTGCTAATATACAGATGCTCTGTATAAATACCGTTTTATTTCTCCATTATCAATTTATCACAGTACTCAATACATCGAACTCAATCTACAACCCAGTATTATGTCTTCTAATACTTTTCTTCTTTTACTACAGTTGAACTTCGATATCTCGAACGTCAAGGGACTATACAAATTAGTTCGAGATAACGGATGTTCGAGTTATCCGATTTCTAACCTGGACAATTTCTCAAGTTCACAGCTTAATGCAGGTCTAAAGTAATGTTGAAAGCTCCTGTAGGAGCTTTCAGCATTACTGTAGACCTGCATTAAGTTGTTAAATGTGTTTCTAGATATGTGTAGTGATACATTTTAGAGCAACTATGTATTGTAAGATTTTGGAAGGATCGAACTTTAGGTTCGAGTTATCCCGAAGATCGAGTTATCCGAGTTCGAGATATCGAAGTTCAACTGTATTATGTGCATGTACAATTATCCAGAGCTACATATAAAGCTGTGTCTTTTCGAGGCGATTCTAAAGAGTGGTCACAACATAGGGTTTGATGGAAAAGGTTATTTTTTGGAAATGTTTGAATTTACGCATATTACCTAGACCTCTGTTTACTGCTAATGACCAGATTCTTCAGTTGTCCATAAAGAAGAGGACAGGCTTTGTATAGACGAAGCTGATTCACCTGGCTCAACGGTGTTGTGCTTGCGATATATTTCATCACATTCACAGATGCGATTGCAGTAGCCTAGACAGCAGCACATGATGCCACCGAGTAGCGAACACACCATGAATGGGAAACACAATACACAGACGAAGGCGTGGAAACAGCACGCACAATTACGGTCTTTGTGACACCAGTAGTCATCGTCGATCCACCGTGGTTCAAGAGAATCGCCAGGGTTTGTGTTGCACTCGGAAGTGGTGCATGTGCAGCTTATGCAGTAGCTTACACAGAGGTTGCAACTTTTTTATGCAACATGAAATACATGTAGGGTTATTATTTTCGGATTGTTGATAATTACATAAACACTTGCCGGTTTCTATGCAAGATTCAGCATCATGACACCCTTTCATGTTGATGGTCTGTTAAACCCTTTCTGAAAACAAAGTCGATCTTAATATGTAATATGAACGAGGTCGACTTAATATTAGAATGTTAACTCTTTTGGCGCCAAATTTAAAAGTGTCGTCTGCAATAATAATTTCATATTAAATATAATTCTAAACTAAATAATAAAGGTATATTTAGTAAAACATTTGTTTTTAAAACCTGTATGCTTGGGCTTAAAATAATACGGAAAACAATGAAGTCCCAGGTCAGATGCCACCTTGAAAATGCGGCGTCTGACCCGGGACTGCACTGTTGTCAATGGTGCCAACAGGCACTGAAGGGAAATCTGACTTACGTTGCGAACTGATTATATCCAGGTGAGACGCGATCTACTCTAATTTCATAACGATATAAGCTTTTTTTGCCAGAATTGAAAGAAATTGTCATGGAGATTTGAAGTAAGTGTCATGAATGCAGAATTTAGGAGATATTGCTGTTACTTGCTTTACAGTTACCTAATGATGTGGATAGCATGTTTCAAGGCAGTTGCTTTAGCTCTTTCGATTATTTGTTAACATAACCATTGCCGACTGTTGTTATTCGTAGCTGCCTTAGTCACAACCTGTTGCGGTCACTGCAAATCTCAGGTCGTACCACGACTGTGAAGAATGCAGACAACACAGCTTTACAAGCTACATGATGACAAACAGATGCGTTCATGTCGTTAATACCCTGCGATCTTTGTTTCTATCCGCAAGACAGTTTGCCCATTCACCTTGCCGCACCGTTATAACGTAAGGGAGGGTGGGGTCATGAGGCGGCCCCGCGACCGTCTTAACGCGAGATAACATTGTATACACTACACAATATGTTATACGGTTGTTATTACGGTTGCTGTTCCGTAGTTTTGCAGGCCTCACAAATACCCTTTTCCATTTACCCCATAAAGCAATGCGTTCGACGTGCGCATAATATGCTGCCACCTTGATGTCACTTGCGAGTACTGAAAAGCGCACCTGGATATCTGGAGTAAAATCAAACTACTATAAACGTAGACGTTTGAGCGACTGCAAGCACCGATGTTTACTTAAATCACACGAAGTGGCAGGAGTAGATGCAGCTATATCACGTTTAAGTTTCATTTACAAAAATGTGGTATATTTTCTCTTTTGTTAGTAACTACTGCATGACCAATGCATTGGTAAAGGAGAGATAAATGTACACATATGCAACTCTCAGTGTTATTATATTTTCTGGCGCTATATGACATATTCAGTGCCGCAGTGCCGTAAAACACAACTCACTCACTCACGCCTTCGGGGTCAGTAGTTTTGATGTTATTAGTTTTGAAAATTGAATACTGCTTTAACCGGTGCTAGGGATGTGAGCTGTGTTGCACGCTGCACTACTCACGTACAGACTCAAGGAAACCGAGTCTGCAATTTTCTCTTTTCGCATTAATACTTTTTCTTTCGAAGGATCTTTCACATTCAGAATATATTTTATTGTAAACATCATGAATGAGGAAACACTGAGTACTAAAATAATATTATTATGTATCAGAGGAATCATACAAATGCAAATGTCAGTCTGTAGATAAGAATATGACACACATATTTATGTTTGAGAAAGAAGGAAGACAGTCTGAATATTTATGCGCAAGTTGGTACATTTGGAATGTAGCCCTGTTTAAGTTTTGAATGAGCTTATACTTGTAAGCTATTAACTGATTAGATAAGTTATGGAATTCTATTATTTTGAAAGTGATAGAAGTGGATGACTAAACGTACCGGGAGAGCAGTGTGGATTACGAGTACATAGACTCATGCTACTGTGCAATATCCACAAGATACGGGTCCTGAAGTTTTGAAATTACGATCTTGGCTATTTGGCACCTTAAAATCTAAATGAGTTTTGTAGTCTTGAAGGTGAAGAACTCCAGATAAGGGGAAGGGTCAAATGCAATTTTAACTTTTTCCAAGAAACCCTATGACTACCCATAAAGATTTTGCCTAAGAAACGATTCTAAAGTGTAATCACACGATAGGGTATTGCTGTAAAATGTCCTGATGTAAGTTCTGCCAAAGTAGCCATTCCCCCATTTTAATAAATATTTGTTGGTTAAATAAATAAACTGTTATGGTCATACATGTAGTTACAATATTGTTAACAGGTAAAATAGAGAGGTTACCTCGCAATGTGTAAATTATCCTCGCAAAAAAACCCCTGCGGTAATTTATACCCAACCAGGGCTGTGGAACCAACTTCACCAATAGGTGTGTGTGTTTTGTCGGTAAAATAATTCAATAACAATTTATGCATTTTAATCATACATCAATTGTACAACTACGTGCACTACATTGTGTAGGATCATTGTTTTCAGAAGGAGTGCACCGTTGCATAAGTGTATCATTTGATCGATAACTTATATGATTTTAACCTGCTGTGGTTGGATGAGTGATCACCAACGAACGTAAACAGTTTGGATCCAGATGAGACGCCGAGTAACTCGGCGTCTCATCAGGATCCTAACTGTTTAGCAATCCATGCATTTTGGTATACAAACTGAAAATAGCTTGATTTATCAAAATACGGTAGGTGAAAATGTGTAAAAATAATTTGCTCAGCTCAGCATGCTAAGCGTTAAGTAGTGTATGCTAAATGCGACCAGTTACAGAATTTGCTTCCGATTCGCCCAAATGTTTGAGTCCAAGCTCTTCGCCCATCTGTCAGGCATCGCCACTCTTAGCATTCAGTTTGACAAACAGTGTAGGCTCGCTACTGGCATGTCTCGGTTCTTTCGCTTCCAATGTCTCATGTGTGATTACCTACGAAAACAGCCTTGATCCTGATGAGACGCCGAGTGAGTATGTATTTTAAAAATGAAGAAAAGTAAAAAGATGTAGCTGACGACGAAGTTTGCACATAACAGAATTGGGCAGCCGAAGAGTTAAGATTGCTTAAATTTAGGAATAATTTACATTAGCTTTTAAGGACAAATGTTAAATTATGACATTTTTAAAAATTGCTTAATTTGTGACATTATCACAGATGTCAAATGTGACATCATCACAGATGCCAAATGTGACATTATCACAAATATGAAATTGTTACATTACTACAAATGCTAAATTGTGATATTATTACAAAATTTAATGATACATTAACATTTCTTTAACCGATGGCCACTTATAGACGCCTTCGGAAATATTTGCGAACATAATAGACCCAGGTCAGATTACAGAATCTGCTCTGTTTGCAAAGGCGTAGAAAAGTGTACATGTATATATGAAGTAAATGGTAACTCTCTATCTGATGACTATTCATGTACAGTAAAACCCCGCTAATGCGACCACCTAAAAGAGGTATAAATTAAGGGATAACCGTTGCGTATTTGAAGCTTTGCAGCAGTATATCGGTGGTTTATATGTCGCAAATTTAGTTTTACATGCGACGCGTTAGCGGAGCATGTAAAACGATTATTTGCGACATATAAACCACCGATATACTGCTGCAAATCTTCAAATACGCAACGGTTATCCCTATTCTAATGAAACCATAGATCCAGACGGTAAAACACAAACAATACTTTAAGTCCTTTGATATTTTCTCTCTGTTGTCATAACATGACGTCATGAAACACCGCATATCTCCGCATTACGCATATAGAAAAGAGTTCTCCCGGAACCTAGCAATTGTGCTTATATTTAATATACAAAGAACTGGTGTTTTCACTTGATACTTTGCTTTTCACAAATGAAAACCGTTAAGTCATGGTCCTTTGAATTTCTGACGGCAGATCCCTTTCAAAACTACGAAAGATGAATCAAATTTGACCTCGACATTGCTCGAAATTCCACAATAAGTGTGCACATGGACGACGGAATTATTTATTTTTAAATTGTTTGCAATGTGGAACTGGTTGAATATTCAAGATACTTTGGCTGATTGGTGTATTTGATGAGAATGATGATAGGTCAAGTGGACGTGCAAATGGAAATTATCAGGAGCGACAATCTACAGGCATGCCCTCGAGTAGAGTGGGTGGGGCGAATTCTCATTATGGGACTTTCCTTGAAGAATTGAAGAATACTGCCGCTTCTGATTGTCGGACGAGTCGGCATTATAGCTTCGGACACTGGCTTCATTCTGATGACCGGACTTTTTCATTATTTCCCTGGTTTTGACACCAGCATAGGCCAACAGCTAACTAGTGCATAATTGCGGTCTCTCGGACACATTGATTTGTGTTTTAAAACTTTTGACGAAAGAAGCCTCAGCAGAAATTGTTTTCATCATTTCGTTCAGCACACGCTCACCAACAGACCTGGATGTGTATATGATTCTTCATAATCGACTGAACGTTTGGGTTACTGAATGAAATGGTTCGATCACGGGTGCAGTTTTATCAGGTATGTTTTCAGAGATTTACAGGACATGTTTCCTGCATGACTCATAAATTGTACTTTTGTCAGATATCTTAGGTTTTCTATGTATACCACGAAGAGTGAAATTCAAGGTTATGTCACACCACTTATCTTTGGAATGATTTGTGATTTATGGCATAGAGGAAACCTGAATTTTTAGTCATTTCAGATCATTGTCTGTGATCGGTTGGTAATGTTTAAGTGTTGTCAGGTCCTTCTTAAATAGTTTCAGCATGGATATAAATCTCACAGCTACATGGTTATATACCTTAAATCTTATATTTACAGGGTGCAGGCGCCACATACACATCTAAACAGAATAGAGGAACAGGAACGTTTGTTCAAGGACAGTGAATTAGATCAACATGTGACATAAATGGACTCAGGATCAACTTGTGGGACTTTGCGATAGATATTTGAGTAGAATCGCCAGACTCACATTGACTACAACCATAAAGTGTGTTGAAAAAAAACAAGCAAATTGAAAACATTTGACATTTCATTCAGCCTGTGTCTTCGTTCATTCAGACCCATTCATTCAATTTTACTATGAATGCGCGTATGAATATTTCGTAGTAAATTTTCTAGTGATTCGGTTTCCGACAGTATATTCATTTTTCCGACAGTATATCGGTGGTTTATATGCTTCAAATTTTGTCACGTGGACCAATCAGAATGCGTATTACAAAAATGTTGCATTAGAATATTGGTGCTATATGCAGGTGTTAGCTTAATGCAGGACAAAAGTAATGCAGAAAGCTCCTAGAGGAGCTTTCTGCATTACTTTTGCCCTGCATTAAGCTACCAAGTGCTTATAAAGGCAGATGAGTTTATTCATTAGGTGGTCACATTAGAGGGGTTTACTGTACAAACTAATCGCTGTATAAGCATTTGTTTTTATTTGGTACATCATAGGAAGACACGAAATGCAATTAAGAATGAATTAGGTCTGTTCTTTAACCTTTAGCCTGCTGCGGGCGGATGAGTGATTCCATTTGCAAACAGTTTGGATCCTGATGAGACGCCTAGAAACTCGGCGTCTCATCAGGATACAAACTGTTTGATATCCTGACCGTGCTGTTGAAAAGAAATGCTCATTTTCTACAAACAAAATTTTACTCAGCAAGCTAAAGGTTTAAGACAATTGTCAGGTATTGATTAATGATAGAAGAAACGTTTGTCACAATAGTTTATGCGGTATGCGAGGGCTGGAATATCATCGGAATGTCTAGCCAATAACCTGGCAAATAATTAACCTTTAGCTTGCTGAGCAAATTAATTTTGCAATTGTTTTCACCTAATACATGTACATTTTTTTTTTAATTTCAAGCTATAATGAAATCAGAATATCAAACAGCTTGGACCCACTTATCCGCCCATAGCAGGCTAAAAGTTAAAAGTGGCTTCTCCTTGTATGGATATTGATTAACCATTTACCTGATTAACCCTTTCGCTGCCAACCTCTGTCGTCTGCTAACTTTGTCGTCTGCTACAAATTTTCATTCTTTTGATTTTCTTCATTTTTGTTTCAAAAACATAGTAACAGTAACAAATAGTTTGGATTATGATGAGACGCCGAGTTATTCGGCGTCTCATCTGGATCCAAACTTTTGCACAGGTAATCACAGATCCGGCATTGGCAGCGAAAGGGTTAATTTTCATTCAAAATTGTGATGCCTACTGAATCTTCATGGGCAAAATAATTCAAATGAAATATGAACATTGGAATTATTTTAGAAGGTAAAGAAACATATATTTCAAATTCCATTAGCAAACAGAGCAGACCCTGATCAGACGGCTCTTGTAGGAGCCGACTGATCTGGATCTACTCTATTTACAAATATGTGAAAACACGTTTATATGAAGGAAAGGGTTAACAAATAGTTGTCACTAAACATATATCGCCGAAGAAAATTATTAATATGACAAACAGTGCTGACCCTGATCAAAGAACTCCCCCAGGAAACATTTGATCTTGGTCTACACCGTTTGCAAATGTCTTATAATTTCGGTTCCCACACATAAAGATTTAAAGTTAATCTTACTTAAGGTCTGTCAAGATATACTTTCAGAAGTTACTCTGCTCATCAAATCTGTCAGATGGTGTTGAGTTTAATGATGCAACAATTTATAGAATAACGTCAATTTAATAGATTTTAACACTTGCTTATATACAGATGTTCTGTATAAATACCGTTTTATTTCTCCATTATCAATTTATCACAGTACTCAATACACACAACTCAATCTACAACCCAGTATTATGTCTTCTGATTTTCTTCCCTCAAATATTATATGCATGTACAAAGCTGCGTATTCCAATACTAAAACCGCCACCCCTCCACCAGACACTACACGTATGTTGTGATCACTCTAAAGAGTGTGATCATTCAACATAGGATTTGATAGAGAAATAAAGAAGTTATAGTTGGAAATGTTTGAATTGACGCGTCTTATCTAGGACACTGTTTATTGCTAACGACCGGATTCGTCAGTTGTCCACACAGAAGATTGCTGACTTTGTATAGACGCATCTGGTTCACCTGGCTCAACGGCGTTGTGCTTGCTGCATCTTTCATCACATTCACAAGTGTGATTCCAGTAACCAATACAGCAACACATGATACCACCAAGTAGCGAGAACACTATGACTGGGATACACAATGCAAAGACGATGGTGTGGTAACAGAACGCAAAACAATGTCTCTCATCGTCATAGCAGCAAGGGTCAGCGTCTGGCGTAAGACGATGATCCTCCACAACTTCTGCTTTTACAGATTCGTTGGAGAATAGGATACTGGTACAGCTTATGAAGTGGGTGACAGAGAGGCCGCAGCTGCTCATGCAGCATGAAACAGGGTGCTCTTCGAATTGTTCACACTGACATGTACATAAAAGCCCGCCGGTTTCTATGCAAGAATCAGCATCATGACACTGGTACTGGTCCATGTTGATGGTCTCTCAAACCCTTTCTGAAAATATAATCGATCTTATTATGTAACATGAACGAGACTCGTGTTGATATTAGAATGCTAAGACTTCCTACACTGAAGGGTAGTCTGGGTCCATGCTTATTAAAAGTTTTAGTTGAGTCTGGGTTCGTTCTCAAGCCTCTGGCTCAAATCTGACCAATCAAAAGCTTGATAACTCAAATCTGACCAATCAAAAGCTTGAGAACGAACTCAGACTCAACTAAAAAGCTTATAAGCATGGATCCTGACTTACGTTGTGAACAGATTATATACAGGTTGGTCGGCGAGATACTTTAATTCCGTTACGATCTAAGCTCTTGGGCACCTTGACTTTTTACTACAATTGGAAGACATTTTCATGGATAATTGAAGTAATTGTCGTGAATGCAAATGTCAGGAGATACTACTGTAACTTGCTTTATAGTTACCTAATGATGGGAGTAACCTGTTTCAAGGCAATTGCTTTTAGCTCTTTCCGAACTATGGGCAATTTTGTTTTAAACATTGCTGTTATTCATAGTTGCCTTATGGCCCTGTCACACCAAAGCGTATGAGACGAACGTATGCATAGCGTATGAAAAACTGGTCATACGCACAACTGTTTCCACCACTATCTTCGAGGAACGTATTAGCAGCGCATGATAAGCGTATGTGTACCGTATATCTGGCGTATATGCAGTGCATGCGAAACGTATACGAGCGTTTGTCAACGTATGTCACCGTCAGTGTAGCGTATGTCAGCGTATAAGTAGCGTATGCGAGCATATGAGTAACGTATTCTTACCGCATGTGAGCGCATGAGTAGCGTATGGATAGCCAGAAATACGTCAAATACGTTAGTCATTCGTCAAGCATACGTTACAATTACGTTACTGATACGCTTTCCATATGGTTGCTTTACTGGCCGCCTTCATGCCACCGTATGTGAAACGTATTTGACCTATAAGTAACGTACATTTACCGACACGCTAGCGTATTCAACGTGTGCCTAGCGTATGATGAGCGTATGCGTAACGTATGATTCATACGCTCGTATACGCTGAACTTTTTTGAACATGTTCAAAAATTATTTTGACCTCTGCGTATGAGAACGTACACCGACGTATGGCAATTTTAGAATTGTGTAGTTTTGAAACCATTGTGATAAATAGAGCATTTGCTCCTATAATATACGTGCGTATGAATTGTTTCTTGTAAATCGGTTTGTGTTTTCAGGTTGTGATTGTATTGATTAACGTCCGTTTCTGCCAACTCTGAACTAATTGGACGCCCCAGGGAGAGAAAGAGAGACAGAGAGAGATACAGAGAGGGTAGCGGATACAGAGAAACCCTGGCGCTATGCCTATTCTTACTATATCGATAGAGTTTATCTGGTACTTTTAGATGTCCAGTGTAAAGCACTGATACATCGGACCTCGGTTTATAAAGTCTGATCAGAATGACTGAGTCCGGCGGAGGATCGAACTATTTTCAGGTATTAGCCACTTGCTAAATCACTACTCGATAAACATGAGCAAACAGTCAGGACCTATTTTAGACAGCTATGCAGTTATACAGTACTCGTAAAGCCTCTCTGAATCGGACATTAAATTTGGAATAAATATCGATCTTAGAGACAGGTGGCATTTTAATGCAGGGTGAAAGTCATGCAGAAATCTTCTATTCACCCTGCATTAAGCAGCCACTTGCCTAAAAGTATCTAAATGTTTCTTTGCTAGAATTCCGCTTTAGATGGGTTTTACATTACTGTGTGGTTTAACACAGAGGCCTCCTAAGGAAATAATTTTACACAAATTTTCACCTACTGTACTTTCAATAATTCAAGGTATATAATCAGTTTGTATATCAAAATGCAGTCTGAGTGTCAAATTGTTTGCAAAAGTGATCACAGATCCGTCAGCAGCAGACTAAAGATTAACAGGATCTAGGCTGTTTGACACTCGGTCAGTAAAATTCGTACCTTATTTAACTCTTTAGCTGCCAATGTCACATCTGTGATTACCTATGCAAACAGTTTGGATCCAGATGAGACGCCGAGTAACTCGGCGTCTCACCAGGATCTAAGCTGTTTGTTATGGTAACTGTTTATGAAACAAAAATGAAGAAAAAAGAAGAAGAAAATTGTAGCAGACGACAAAGTTTAAAATTGGCAGCGAAAGAGTTAAAAAGAACCAGGCGTGATTTCAAGCAGTCGACACTTTTTTATTACATGAGATGGGTCAATAAACAGTGTTGACAACGTATTCCTTTTTATTGCATTCTTCTCAAGCGTCTCGTGTGGATTTGTAATATCACGCCGGTATTTAATTTAGAAACAAACAATGCGACATATATCGCCCGTAATACTAGGAACGACCTCTCCAGGAATCTTAAATAGACTATTTATTGATTTCGACTCAGTGGGTATATCAGTGGTAGACCAGGAAGTAGATTACAGTAAAACCTCTCTATAACGACCACAAAATTACATCAAGTATTTTGTGTTAAAGGCAGGTGGCTTTAAGCAGTCACCTGCCATAAATACCAACTAATTAACACAAATTAGTGGCCGTTATAGAGAAGTTTTACTGTACATTGCCTTGTTCGCAGGTAGCGGTATAGCACTGGATTAAGTCTTTGTCATGTACACACGTGTGAAAATCACACTGTACCTTGCTGAACTGAAAATATCAGTAAAGGGTTACATGTATTTGAAACATCCGTGCGATTTATTCTAGCTAACCCTGTACCTAGCAGAAACGCGTTTTCACGTCTTTGCAAACAGAGTAGACCCAGATCAGAATTTCGTTCTTATTTTCGCATGTACTCTCAAACCATTGGAACGGTTTCGGACCTCGTTTGAGATACTTTTAAAAAGTGTTATAGTTCTGAGATACTTTTAAATAATGCTATAGTTCTGAGATACTTTTAAATAATGTTATAGTTCTGAGATACTTTTAAATAATGCCATAGTTCTGAGATACTTTTAAATAATGCCAAAGTTCTGAGATACTTTTAAATAATGCCATAGTTCTGAGATACTTTTAAATAATGCGATAGTTCTGAGATACTTTTAAATAATGCGATAGTACTGAGATACTTTTAAATAATGCTATGCTCTTTGTTGTCTTGTCAGACTGTGTGCATTTAATATTCGAAGTCCGTATTCGTATACAATAAAACCCATTCCGACCACTTTATGAAAAAAACATAGGTATCTTTGAAGGCATGCGGTTGTTTTATACAGGACGAAAGTAATGCAGAAAGCTCCTTAAGCTACCACCTGCCTTTAAGACCCAGACTTATGTTTTCTATTGGCGGTCATTTTGGAGTGTTTTTTTACTCTACACAGTAAATCGGACAACACTTTCCAAAACCACTTGATATGGGTTTTCAGACAAGCAGGGACAAGTGTATCCACGTGTATGCATAACATACTCGTATAGTCAGTTCGATATTCCTATCTGTGACCGCAAACTGAAGTCATTTGACATGTTTTATCGGAGTGTTTTATAAGTGATTTACAGTTCAACCTGTCTACAGCGGACATTTGGGTGTACAGTAGAACCTGTCTTAAGCCGCTATTAAAAAGCGGTCTAATTTTGGGTGGTATCTTAATACAGGTCAAGAAATGCAGAAAGCTCCCATTTGAGCTTTCTGCTTAGGTTTGCCCTGCATTAAGCACCTTGCTGACTCCTATGTTTAATTATTGAAATATGTTCTACTGTATTTAACCATAAACTCCATAATGTATGTACAAACAGTAAAACCTCTCTATAACGGCCACTAAATTACATCAAGTATTTTGTGTTAAAGGTAGGTGGCTGCTTAAAGCAAGGTGAAAGTAAAACAGAACACTCCTATAGGAGCGTTCTGTTTTACTTTCACCTTGCTTTAAGCAGCCACCTGCATTAAATACCAACTAATTAACACAATTTAGTGGCCATTGTAGACAGGTTTTACTGTATATTCAGATTCATGCTAGGTGTAGCCAGGTGGGGGTATTCGTTAGCTTTTGGCTTACAGTTCTAGTTTATCTCATAGGGACCTGGGCCGCTTCATTGGGGTCTATATGTACTATATAATAACAAGATAGCAGAACGAATATCCGTGTACCACGAGTACAAATATGACTGTAACTCTTGTAATTTAAATGATAATTTCGTAAGTCTTTCGGCTATTGAAAGCCAATATATTTTTCTATCAAATGAATATAATCTTATAACGGTAACTTATGAACAAGTATCAATCCAACAATGATTTTCTCAAAATTTCACGTGTTTTTTGGGTCATTGACAAACGTTCGTTCACCCCGGTTTCACTATATCACAGCAATAACCTAGCAATTTGCAGTTCCAAAAATGGCGTGGTTCAATAAAACGAATCAATTCTATCACCCACCTCCAATGTTTAGTCCCCAGCATAAAAAGAATGAAGTAAAATTAGCGAGTTTTGTCAGTTAGCTTCAAATCGTCGATGAAGGAGCCATTGTACGTGACGTCACGGATTTCCCAACTTTTCCTTCGCTCATCCAATGAAATGGCTCCATTCAAATTTGTTGCAAAATGGCAGCATCCGAAATAGAAACATAACGACAGACAGAAAGGCCGCTGTTGCTAGTTGCTTACTTATTTAGAGGACAAAACAAATGGAGATTGGTGATATAATTGGGTTGTTTTATTGAACCACACCATCTTTTGAACTGAAAACCGCCAGGTTATGGCTGTGATATAGTGAAACCGGGGTGAACGAACGTTTGTCAATGACCCAGAAAACACGTGAAATTTTGAGAAAATCGTTGTTGGATTGATAATTGCGCGTAAGTTACCGTGAGAAGATTATATTTATTTGTTAGTAAAATATATTGCCTTTCAATAGCCGAAAGAATTACAAAATTATCATTGAAATTGCAAGAGTTACATTCATATTTGTACTTGTGGTACACGGATGTCCGTTCTGCTAGTTGGAACCCTTGTTATTATATAGTACATATAGACCCCCATGAAGCGGTCCAGACCCCTGTGGTTTATCTAGTGGTCGTTAAAGATAGGTTCACTGATACGCATACAGCTTCTTTGGGGGCTTTTTGCAAATGTTTCTTCCTAAGATAATCAGTCACTTGTGTGGAAAACCAAGTGAACGTTTGAGGGACAGTCACATAGCGGGTTGACTGTAGCACGAAGTGTATTTGCTTCGTGACTGTAGTATTCTCTTGATAAACGCAATCTGTATTCAGAGCAAAAGATAAATGTGCATACTCAGATACTAAAATCATCATTTCTCCACCACGAAACCATATGTTGTGACCACTCTTTAGAATCGTCTCGAAGAAGCGATTCTAAAGAGTGGTCCCAACATAGGGTTTGGTGGAGAAATAAAGGAGTTATTCTTGGAAATGTTTCGATTTACGCTTACGCCTCTTATCTGCAACTCTGTGCATTTATCAAACTGAACAAGGGTTTAAAGATATGCACACTGTGGTTTATCTAGACTATTTATATTTCTCAAATCTAAGGGTTTAATGTATTCAAATGAATAAAATAGATAAAATCCTCTCTACGGCTGTCATATTAATGTGTTGAACCCTGTTCTTGTTCTATGTTTATTTCAAATTTCAGTACCTACTGAATATTCATAGATAAAACATTAATAATGAAATATGGGAGGTGGAACATTGTAGCCATTTTAGAAAGTAAAACAATAAGAATTATCAAATTCCATTAGCGAACAGAGAAGACCCTGATCAGACGGTTCCTATAGGTGCCGTCTGATCTGGGTCTACTCTGTTTGCAAATTCGTGGAAAGGAAATGGTTAATTCTTTAATGCTAAAAAATATTAGATAAAATGTGTCCAAATAAAACGCTGTCCATTGTTCATGTCGGTGGGGTCCTGCAAAAGAAATATTCCCTGGTGATAGCCAGGTGCCATTGATTTGTAAAGCAAACAGTGCATACCTTAATCAGGGGCTCCTTCTGGAGCCGTCCGATCTGGGTCTTCACTCTTAGCCTAAGTCCCATGTATGGGATCACGGCTGTTCATAAGTTACTCCGTCTTCTGTTGTGTAATCTTAACCCTTCGCTTGCTGAATTAAAAAAAATGTCTCCTTCTTTACCCATGCCATGTTGTATAATTACATATATCTTCGCTGTGTACAAGTATTTCGCTGTGCAATAACTGCTGTGGAGTGCACTGGTTGTACAATCAACTTGTAAATAGTGCAGACCCTGATGAGACAGCTCCTGCAGGAGCTGTCTCATCTGGGTCTTCACTATTTACAGGTAGGTATATTGACGCGAGTAGCAAGCGAAGGGTTAAAACTATTTGATACTGTTACAAATAATGCAGTTAGACGCATACTTTTAACATGAGCAAAGCAAAGACAAACGTATTTAACAAGAGCAAAAAAGAACACTTTTAACAAGAACAACGATGCATATTTTTAACAAGAGCAGAGACTCACAATCTTAACAAGAACAAAGACGCATACTCTTAACAAGAGCAATGACGCAAACTCTGTTAATAAGAGCAAAGATTCACATATTTAATAAGAGCAAATACGCACACTGTCTGGTCGCCGCGTCTATAACGTGTCAACTAGTAAGGGTCCACACTGATCATATAGACCAATGACAGTAGTAATAGTAGTAGAATCAGTAGTAGTAGTAGTAGTAGTAGTAGTAGTAGTAGCAGTAGTAGTAGTAGTAGTAGTAGTAGTAGTAGTAGTAGTAGTAGTAGTAATAGAAGAAGAAGAAGAAGAAGGAGAAGAAGAAGAAGAAGAAGAAGAAGAAGAAGAAGAAAAAGAAGAAGAAGAAGAAGAAGAAGAAGAAGAAGAAGAAGAAGAAGAAGAAGAAGAAGAAGAAGAAGAACAAAAACAAGAACAAGAACAAGAACATGAGGAGGAAGAAGAAGAAAAAAAAAAGAAGAAGAAGAAGAAGAAGAAGAAGAAGAAGAAGAAGAAGAAGAAGAAGAAGTAGAAGAAGAAGAAGAAGAAGAGAAGAAAAAGAAGAAGAAAAGGAAGAAGAAGAAAAGAAGAAGTATTAGCAGCAGTCGCAGTACTATCAGTAGCAATACTGGTAGTAGTAGTAGTAACAACAGCAGCAATAGTTGTATTAGTAGTAGTAGTAGTACTACTACTATTACTACTACTGCTAATATTACTAATATTAGTAGAGCTTAAATGGTATTAGTTATAGTAGTAGTAATTGGGGTACTCGATGTAAATGTAGTATCTGTAGTAGAAATTATATAATAGTAATTGTAATAGTATTAGCAGTAGAAGAAGCAACAGTAATTGCTATAGAAGGTTTCTGCACAACTTTTATCCTGCATTAAATAAACACATGTTTCAAAGAATCAAGAATTTGGATTTCCGTTGAGTGATCGTATTAGCGATATTTTACTGAGTTGAAATGAAAAGTTGAAATGAGTGCAACGGTTTTCCATTCCCTTATATTGACGTCTTTTGGCGCCTCTGTATAAGTCGCTTTTTGCAACCATCTACAGTTAAACCTCTCTATAACGGCCACTAAATTACATAAAGTATTTTGTGTTAAAGGCAGGTGGTTGCTTAAAGCAATGTGAAAGTAAAACAGAACGCTCCTATAGGAGCGTTCTGTTTTACTTTCACATTGCTTTAAGCAACCACCTGCTCTAAATACCAACTAATTAACACAATTTAGTGGCCGTTATAGAGAGGTTTTGCTGTATTTATCACAATGGTTTCAAAAATAATTCTAAAAGTTTCCTTTTCTCTAGTAAATGCTCTTTTTTTGGAAGATTTATTCAAAGAGGCTGGATCTAAAAATAGCATATGAGGGAATGGGTTAAGAGAGGCAAAAACAAATTACGAAAAGTATTGATAGTTGAAACATTCTGAATTAACATAAATTATTAAAATGCGATACCTGTTGGTTTGCAGAAATTCTCTCAATTATGATAAGGGTAACCTCCAACCAGCGAAGTGTTTCACGCGTATGTGTGGATGCATAAGGAAACATATCTTATCTATAACCTCTGACCTTTTCAACAATGACTGTATTAAGTTTACCATGTTTTTTACCGATTGGTTACTTAAGAGTGATTTGTCTTTCGCTCACAACCAGGGTCCATGCTTATAAAGCTTTTAGTTGAGTCTGAGATCGTTCTCAAGCTTTTGATTGGTCAGATTTGAGCCTTTGGCTCAAATCTGACCAATCAAAAGCTTGAGAACTCAAATCTGACCGATCAAAAGCATGAGAACGAAACTCAGACTCAACTAAAAGCTTTATAAGCATGGACCCAGAGTCCCGAATCTGAGTCTGATTTTGAGTTTATTCTCATATATCTGATTGGTCAGGGTTTGATCTTGCTCAAAATATGACCAATCAGATGTTTGTTGAATGAGCTCAGACTCAAACAAAACGTTTTATAGCCTCTGGACCTGATCGTAGTCACATGTTTCGATGTAATTCACCCTTGTGTAGATCACAACCAAATTTGCATTTATAAAAATTAGCTTTATTTCATGCAGAAACTTTCTATTTAACCACTACTACTTTCAGGTTTAGTTTATATTTTTGTGGCATTTACGCTTGAAAAGCTCGGCAAAAGCTAGGTGAAAGCTTGTAATTGTGTCCGTGCACCTGTGCGTGCTTGAGTGCGCATACATGCGTGCGTGCGCGTATGCGTGTGCGTGCGCGTGTCATCGCCCCACGCGCAAAAAGCACACATATCTACGCACACGCTCGCGAAAACAAAATACCATATGAAAGACACAAATCGAATTTCATACTACCGAAGTGCTGCACTATTTGTTGAGCTTGAATGTAGGGTTTCCCGTAGAATTGTTTATTTTCAGTAACTACCCGACTATCAGTTTAAGACAACATTGGTCCAGATAAGACACATAGATACGTGTACTCAGCGTTTCATCAAGGGTAAACAGGTTGAAAACTCGACCAATATATGTTAACCCATTCCCTTATACGCCTTTTTTAGACCCAGCCTCTTTGAATAGATCTACCGAAGTTACTAGAGAAAGGGAAAACTTTAGAACTGTGTAGTTTTGAAACCATTGTGATAAATAGAGAAAATCAATGGTCTATTTGTCACAATAGTTTCAAAAAGTGACTTTTACAGAGTCGTCAAAAGGCGTTTATATGAGGTAATGGGTTAAGAAACAACAAAGAACTTAGAAAAATGTTTTAACCCGTTACCTCATAGGCTATTTTTTTAGATTCAACCACTTTGAATAAATCTTCCAAAAAGGAGCATTAACTAGAGAAATGGAAAATTGTAGAATGCTGTAGTTTGAAACCATTGTGATAAATAGAGCACTTGCTCCTATTCAACAGGTGAATTTTTCAGAGGCGTCAAAAGGCGTCAATATGAGGGAACGGGTTAAAAAGCAGCAGGGCAGGTTTACAAGTTTTGATGCCGATTAATTCATCTTTCTTCACTAGACCTAAAGTCCTGTAGGAGCCGCCTGATCAGCGTCTGTTGTGTTTTCTTTCAGAATATAAATACATGTATCTGTTTCCACACTTTCTCCAATGGCCAAACATTTCTGTGTTCATATACCATTGGTATCCATGACGTCAGCATTTCTTACATGAATATTCACACTGAAAAGGGTTGCCGGTGACTGTTGGTTTTACTGGGTTTGCGATCGGCAAAAGATACTGATTCTACATTTTCTCCAATGGCCAACAATACCTGTTTTCATATACTATATACCTGACTGTCATTTTCAGAGACCCTTCATCCAGATAAGACACCCAGATACTCGGTGTCTTATCAGGGATATTGAGCTGTGAAACTCGGTTAGTATATTTTACGAAACGGCAAAGAAATTGTTTTAAAAAGTAGCAGATGAGTTTTTAAGCTGACAACACTTTTGATAGTGATTAAGTTATCTTTCATCTAATATGTCACCTTTGAAAACAGAGTCGATCTAGATTAACCCTTTTCTCAATAAATACGCATTTCAACGCCTCTGCAATTGTCACTTCTTGAAACCATTGTGATAAATAGAGCATTTGCTCCATAGGAGCAAATGCTCTATTTATCACAATGGTTTCAATACTACACAATTCTAAAATTTTCCTTTTCTCTAGTTAATAGTCCTTTTCGGTAGATTTATTCAAGGAGGATGAATCCAAAAATAGCATATGAGGGAATAGATTAAACGGTTCCTGTTGTATCCGCCTAATAAGTGTCTGCTCTGTTGCTTGTAGAATATAAATACAACAGAAACTGTCTTAACCCATAGACTATTTTTAGATACAACCTCTTTGAATTAATCTACCGAAAAGGAGCATTAATTAGAGAAAATGTTTAGAATTTTGTAGTTTGAAACCATTGTGATAAATAGAGCATTTGATCCTATAGGAGCAAATGCTCTATTTATCACAATGGTTTCACAAAGTGACTTTTTATAGAGTCGTCAATATGAGGGCAATGATTATGAAGCCATTTATTTATTGAACATGGGAGTCTTAAAAAGGCAGGCGGTTGCTTAATGCAGTGCAGAAGTAATGCAGAAAGATCATATCAACTTTCTGCATTACTTTTGATCTGCATTAAGCTGCCATCTGCCTTACCGACCGTTAATTAGACCTCTTTTTGATGGCCGCTTAAGACAGGTTTTGCTGTATTTGATTATGCAGTTTATCATATGGCAGAACTTTGTTTTACATTAGTCTAATTAATATTCATCATACCACGATTTCTTATATAAATATTCATAATGTCAAGGGCTATCGGTGACAGTATTCTTGACTGGGTTTGCAATGACTGATACCGATTCTAGTGTGCAATACTGCACGATCAGCAAAATAAAGTAAACCCTCTCTAAACCGGAATTCTAGTAGAAAAAAATCCACATTTAGATGGCTGCATAATGCAGGGTGTAAGTCTTTCACATTGCATTAAGCTGTCACCTGTCTCCAAGACCGATATTTTTTAAGAAATGAATGACGTGCGTCCGGTGTTCATGAGGTTATGCAACGCATAGCTTTACGAGCAAAGTTAGTGAAGCCCGAAGGGCTTCACGTGAATCTTTGCTCGTAAAGCTATGCGTTGCATAACCTCATGAACACCGGGAGAACGTCATTCATTTCTTATATTTATATTCCATTGTATTTCTTATATATTCAACGGATTGGTATTGAAATGAACGTTCATAGGAAAATGCAACTTTCTTTTTAGAATAAGGTTATATAAGGACGTTGCAGGGCGAATGTAAATATTACTAATTGAACGTCCGTTTTAGAGGGGTTGTACAGATTATTGATAAATGCATGATCGGCAAAAAATACATCTAAACTGATAGGTTTGTAATGATTTTAACCAGGCCATTTGTGACCCCTATGCTGCGATATAACTCCGGTCTTTATTCGAGGAACAAAGAAAGTTGGCACGTATTGCCCGCAATACATGGAACAAGTCTTCCAGGAATACGTATCCTTTAACTAGTTATACGCGAGTTAACAATTTCCCTCATATAAACACATTTGCACGCAATTGCAAACATAGTAGACCCTGATCAGACGGATCCTATAGGAGCCGTCTGATCAGGGTCTGCTCTGTTTGCGAATGATATACAGATCTTTATTCTTTAGATTTCGTCAAAGCAAAAACAATCCTTTGAAATTATCACGTTATGAAAAATCAGCTGATAAATATTTCAATGAATACAGTAAAACCCCTCTAATGCGAACACTTAAAGAAGAACAATAGCTGCCTTTATAAGCAGGTGGTTGCTTAATGCAAGACGAAAGTTATGCAGAAAGTAACCAGAATTATGCCCCTTTTTTGGTGGTCGCTTTAGAGGAGTTTTATTATATTGAACAGGGGAAGGGTTACCTCACATTAGAAAATTGCAGGGGAGTAACTCGGCGTCTGATCAAGATAAAAGCTGCTTGATACCCGGTCATTAGTGCTTTTTTTCAAAATCTAGTTCAATAGAAAGTAGTCACAGTTGTACCATCTCTGTATTTGAGCAGACATTATTTTTTTCACAGTAATGTAAGGGTATACAGTAAAACCCCTCTAATGCGACCACCAAAAAGGGGCATACTTCTGGGTGACAGAGGCAGGTGGTAGCTTAATGCAGGACGAAAGTTATACAGAAAGGGAGCTTTCTGCATAACTTTCGTCCTGCATTAAGCACCCACCTGCTTTAAATGGCGCCAGTGGCTGTTTATTAAGTGGTCGCATTAGCGGGGTTTCACTGTATTTGAAAACAATATTGATATGGACTGCCTGGGTGGAACACATGTACAACAGGAAGTATTATTACACCGCCGCGGTATACAAAATCAAGCACTCGAAACACCTCAGCTATTTTCTATGACGGAATAAAACGAGTAGTCCAGGGTTCGTAGAAATAGCTTAGGGTAGTCTGATCACCATTAATATTAATGATACTGAGGTAGAAGAATTAATACTTTCACTCGTCTTGAATAAAGCATCTGGCCCCGACTGTATATCTCAAAGAATGTTGAATTTTCAAAGTCGAATGACCTATCAGTGTTTAATTATTCTTGAGTAAGTGCTTTGGAATACTTTAAGGGCCGTTTAATCTGGGTCTACTCTGTTTGCAAATGTGTGAAAAGGCGTTTATATGAAAAAGGGGTAAACTTTGACCCATTATCGCATCATGTACATATTATCTGTCCTGGGTCGACACTGTTTGCAATGGACTAAATCTCTCTTTCTCAGACGAGTGTCTCGTACTTTGAACGCAGAAAATGCACATAAATAGATAGATTTCAATATCGAGCAACAAGACAATAGTTAACAACACATACATATTTTAAAATTATAAGAATATAGAAACAAGAGCACCATGTGTCGGGGCATTATATGCACAAGTGCTGGGGGATTGGCTCATGTTACCAAGTTATTAAGCAAACAATGTTTTTTTGAATTGATGGTCACTGTGACCTTGGCATTTTACCGACTGATCTCAAAATCAATAGGGGTCATCTACTTGCCATGAACAACCATCCTATTAAGTATGACGACAGCACACACAATAGCCATCAAGTTATTGATCGGATAAGATTTTGAGCTAAAAATAGCCTATGAGGTAAGAGTTAATTTACATGTATTTAACAAGTTACAAGTTACATACACAGACGTTTGTTTCACTTAAATATGTTTCCGTTCTACATGTAATTTACCACTGTATTTGCCATCGCGGTTGTTGTAGTTGGTCGGAGATGGGATACGTTTACTTACACTGTCTTTTAGGATGGGGTGGAATAAGTGTGGGGTTGGGTGCCCCTTTTTTAAAACCGGTTAAACCCCCGTTGACTACTTTCACTGACCGTTCCAAGGCAGTACTTCCAACCCTATTGTTTGTTTGTTTTGTTTTTGTCTAAGGTAAAGCCCCAGATCTAGACATTCTTAGACTTTTCAAATCAAGTTTCCTACATGGATCCGTTCCATTTGCGCCCTGTGTCTATATACATGTACCTTTAAACTATTGTTTTTGATGATGTAATTATTGTTCAAATCTCAGGGATTTTTATAATCAGTTTGAACTCTGAAGTATTTCCTTTTGAAACAAACTAAGTTTTTCAACCGTTATGCAGGATATCGTGACCTAATTGCCAGTTATACACAGTGTGTGTCGGTCTGTGATCAGGATCCTAGATGTTTGACAACTTTGAAATAAAACTATGCAAAGCATAGACTAATTGAATATGCCTTATTGAATACGCAATACACAAAATATTGACAATATTTAATTGAACATGGTATTTTCGAATTCATAGTTGTCCTAGCACAAATGCTGGATCCTACCTGTAAGTTTCATCGAAATGCATACTATTGAAAAGTCCATAGCAAGTTTCAAGAGGCAGGCTTATGTTTTCCAGTATGTTTGCTATAAAATGTTTTTAGAGAAAAGAATATCACAAAAATAAAAAAAAATAATTAAAAATATATACTAGATATTTTTGGTTTTGACGGGATTCGAACCAAGGAACTCGTGACTCACAGTCACCACCTTTTCCCCTGTACTACAGCTTGGGTCCCAATATATGAGGGTTGCGTTGTTCTATTTATACGCTACAAAGGTGTGAAAAGCAACAACGACGTGTGAACGTACAAACTTAATATGCAAATTATACAGACCCACTTTTCATGAAATCTCCAAGTATAAAATATATAAAATACCTGTGGTTTGTGGGATTTCAAACGACAAACTGTCAATCCAGACGCCGTTGTTCAAAGTGGTGTCTGTTTACAACAGAAGTCCGACATAAGGTCGTCGGATTCTGAAAGTCCCATACCCTTCCTGTGGTATTTACAGAAGTCCGATATATGGTCGTCGGATTCTGAGTTGAATGCCTTTTTGCCTAGTCACTAATATCCTTTGCAAACCGAGAAGACCCATGTAAGAAGGCTCATAGGGGTGCCCTCTGATCAGGATCTGCACTGTTTGTCATGTTACACTTTTGTTTGGAAAAGTCTCTAAATATTCACCATAAGCTCATTTTAGCTTGACTTGTTTTAATTTTTGGAAAAGTCCCTTTGAAAATTTATCGTTGTAGTGTTTAGGCAGACCAAAGGAACATTTGTTACAATTTTTCATGTGTTCCATTGCAAAACACGATAGAATTAGTAGGGGTACATACAATAGCCACATAACCTAAACTAATTATTTGATAATAACAGTCACAAACCTTAAAATAATTATTTTATTATAACAGCTACTGTTGATATTTCGTTACACTTTCAACATTTTGTGGACTACTATGAAATATCGAACATCAATGTCCGGTGCTATGTCTGAGGTAGAACGAAATTTCAAATGCAAAAATTCCATTCCATTGCGACATTATAAATTTCCTGGTGTTTTTATCAATGGTCTTGCGACGTTGTTGCTAAGATCTGGTTTGAAAGAAATATCCAAGGGATACACTCAAAAGCCCCCAACCTGCTTTAAGCAGCCACCTGCCTAAACAGTATATCAATTCTTATCTACTCGAATTCGGGTTAACCCTTCTATTGCTGAATTTTAAAATACATTTCTCCTTCTTTACCCATGCCCTGTTGTATAATTCCATTAATAATATCTTCACTGTGCACACGTATTTCGCTGTGCAATCACTACTGTGGAGTGCACTGGTTGCACAATCAACTTGTAAATAGTGCAGACCCTGATCAGACAGTTCCTACAGGAGCTGTCTCATCTGGATCTTCACTATTTACAGGTAGGTATATTGACGTGAATAGCAAGCGAAGGGTTAAGAGGTGTTTTACGGTACATGTATTGTAAAAGGGGACACATCTAAACTTTTAAATGTATTTCAGAGATTTACCAGTGACACCCTAACTACCCTAGGTATTTTGACAAACACACTTATGCAGATAGTGCAGACCAAGATCAGACTTCTCCTTGAACGGCCCGTTTGAAGGGTTTTCAGTACTTTCTACTATGTCTGTTTAATCTAACGTTGCAAAAATGTTTCCAAACTGACTTATTCACCTGTACAAACTGGTAGAAAGGAGTTTTGGGTGCTAGAATATTTAACTTTTTCCTTCATATAATTTTTTTCGAGCGTTTGTAAACAGAGTAGACCCAGATCAGATGGCTCCTATAGGAGTCGTCTGATCAGGGTCTGCTCTGTTTGCTAATGGAATTTGAAAGATCTATTTCTTTACTTTCTTAAATGGCTACTAATTTCCACTTTTCATTTTGTCCATGAATATTCAGTAGGTATTGAAATCTGGAACAAACATAGAATAGTGAAAGGGTTAAGGAAATTATGGTTTTCATAAATCAGAAATTTCCGGCATATTTTTGGTACTGACCAAGTAATGGTAAGAATCGTCCAGGGTCAAATCTAGACCTACAGTGTTCTCATTCAACGATAATGGTGAAATTGTTAATCATATTATGCTAAGCACGACTTGGCTTGCATCTGACCGATTGTCAAACAGCTTGGATCCAGATGATATGCTGAGTAACTCGGCGTCTCATCTGGATCCAAACTGTTTGACAATCAGTCACTAGTTTCTACCACGCTGGAACGAATCGGAAGTGGGTACAAACACAATAGATCAGACTTATTTTGACAGAATGGTAAGGCTTAACCCATTCACTCATATTGACGCCTTTTGTCGCTTCTGTAATAGTCACTTCTTGAAACCATCGTGATAAATAGAACATTTGCTCCTTAGGAGCAAATGCTCTATTTTAAACAATGGTTTCAAAACTACAAAATTCTAAAAAAAAAAAATACTTTTCTCTAGTAAATGCTCCTTTATTCTAACGATAGTTTAGATTGATAAGATCTAGATCTATTCTAAAATACTTTTACTAGATCTGCTACGGTACTGTACAGTAGCCAGACTGATATTTTACAACATCCAAATGAACGGCACGAGACTGTATATCTAGATCTTATTAACATAAAACGATAATCAAAATTTTAAATACTATTTATCTTAATGATTCGACATATCAGGCATGTCTAACTAATAAATAAGAATATCTCCCATTTCAAAGAAAGGCCAGGTCAATGGGTCGTTTTTTCAATGTTCAGCAGGTAATTTATAGGGCATCCCTTTAGGCCGATTAATTAAAGCTTCTTGCTGTATCTACCCTTCGAAACTAAAACAAAATTGTCATTATAGTCAAAGGATATAGTAAATGTACAGAAACCAACAATTCTTAACCAACACAGTTGTTAAATGATGTGTAGGCTAACTATTGCTTAGCCTATACATAGGGATACATAGGTTGTTACTGGTGGTTTTGCCCACCAGTTAACTGCGCATGCGTGAAATCGATAGGTTTGTTTATAAACACCGATTCGCCCTATATGGTGTCGGCCCGGTCAGATTTCGCCCTATATAAATCTAAAAATGGCTCACTTTCGTGCTCTGCAGCCCAGACCACAACAATATTTGAGTCTAATGATGAACACTGTGCTAATCTTTTCTAAAAAAACTGCTTCTTTTCGGTAGATTTATTCGAAGAGGTTGGGTCTAAAAATAGCCTATGAGAGAATGGGTTAACAGGCGCCTCATTAGGACCCTAGCTGTTTGCAAATATAGTAGAACATGTCTTAAGCGACTTTCAATCTATTGAATGCAGACGTATTAAAAAACAGGTGATTGCTTAATGCAGTGCAAAAGTAATGCAGAAAACTCCTAAATGAGCTTTCTGCATTACTTTCAACCTGCATGAAGCAACCACGTGTCCTACAGACCCATAATTAATCCTCTTTTTGATGGTCGCTTAAGACAGGTTCTACTGTACCGGCCATGCCGCGCTTAGCATGATATAAAAACGAGAAACGAGTGTTCTTAAAAGCTTGGGAACGCTTAACCCTTTACTTCATAAATATTCATGTACAAAATAATGATATCATTAATATTAATTACCTTATTTTTAATAATACAGTGCTCCCTCTCTACAACGACACCTTTTGGGATACGACTATTGTATGTGTTGTTCAGAGGGAGTTGTTATAGGGAGGGGAAATCAAACATAATTAGCTTGTTTGCAGATCCCCAGATATGGTGTATTTCGAGAATTAAAACCGTTATGCCACAATCAAACCCTATGTTATGACCACTCTTTAGAATCGTCACAAAGTGACGATTCTAAAGAGTGGTCACAACATAAGGTTTGATGGAGGCATAAAGAAAATACGATGGAAAAATGTTGTTTCTGGAGCCTTGTTGTTTCGGAAACAGTGACATGCATTGTTGTAAGGAGGGAATCGTTATTGAGAGGGCCGTTGTAGGGAGGGAGCACTGTAACATATGGACATCGGGGTTTTCGCCATGACAGAAACCGTAGATTCAGATTCATATTGTAATTATCATGGCCAGACAGGTCCTACAGCAGCCGTCCATCTTACCTGGGTCTACTCTGTTTGCAAAGGCGAGAACATGCGTATTTATGGAATACAGTGTCGATATAGTAATAGTTATACAGCACTATGTATAAACCGTCTTTAATCATTTACTCCATAAATACATCTTTCTACGACTTTACAAAACAGATGAGACCCATAGGAGCCCTTCTGCGTGACTTTCATCCTGCATTAAGATGACACCTGTCTCCAAGACCGATATCCGTACTGAATTGTACGTCCTGTTAGATATGTTTGACTGTATGGCCAATGTGGTTGAATCACCGCATCGTCTTGTATTTCACGCAGGTCCTACTTAAGGCGGCGTATGAAACAATATGACGAATGTGGTTGATTCACTAAACTGTTCTGTATTTCTATCAGGCTCACGGGAAGGCAAATTACTTCCAATTGACCAATATGGTTGATTATATATACTGTCATATATTTCTCTCAGGCTGCTTTCCGGTAATAAGGATAAGAATCCAGGCTGTTTGACACTAGATCAATATTTTCTCAAAAGCTTGGATGACTTAGAAGCAAATGAAAAAAGAAAATGTGTCCGTGCATGGGGCATGGGCGCATTCGCTGAACGACAGACCTGAAAAGGAGAGACACGGTATAACTCACTATGAATATGATTCAGACCAAATATCAAATCATTCCAGCTTACACAAGCCAAGAAATCTTTGACGAACATTTTTGTCATTAAACAATCACCAAAATTCAACCAAAGTGTCGGCAAACAAGAAGTAGATGAACGACAGACCTGAAAAGGGAAGACGCGGTACAATTCACTATGATTATGCTTCAGATCAAATATCAAATCATTCCAGCACACACAAGCCAAGAATTTTTTGACGAAAATTTTACCGGACGGGCATATGGACGGGCGTACGAACATGGGTAAAACTTAATGCATCCATCGCCTATAGGCGGTGGCATAAAACTGTAACAGGTCGTCGAATAAGACATTTCTAAAACAGGATCTAAGTTAACATTAAACCCTTTCTTTCATGAATACGCCTGTCTACGCCTCTGTTAATGTCACTTTATGAAACCATTGTGAAAAATAGAACATTTGCTCCTATAGGAGCAAATGCTCTATTTATCACAATGGTTTCAAAACTACACAATTCTAAACTTTTCCTTTTCTCTAGTAAATGCTCCTTTTCGGTAGATTGATTCAAAGAGGTTCTGGTGCATCGTTAATTACGTACAAATCGATCAAGCTTTTGTGACACCATCGACTGAGTGTCAAACAGCTTTGATCCTGATGAGACGCCGAGTTACTCGGGGTCTCATCTTGATACAAAGTGTTTGCAAATGCGGACCAGGTTACGATTAGCTAGGTAAAGGGCGAAATACAAACAGTGGAGTCTTAATATCTAGATCTCTGATAACTCGAACTTCGTGTAGGGGTAACAATTCTTACGGCGGAAATTCGATGTCTAGATCTCCGATAACTCGAACTTTGCTATATTTCGAGTTAAAAATTCGGTTCCTTCCAAAATTTGTGAAATAGAATTACTCTAAAAATCACACTGTATATATCTCTAAATATATGCGACACCTTGATCTTAATGCAGGTTGAAATTATGCAGAAAGCTCCTCTAGGAGCAAGTAATGCTGAAAGCTCCTATGGGGGCATTACTTTCGAACTGCAATAAGCTGACACATTGAGAAAGTTTCCATGTTAGAAATAGACTGACTTGAGCTCCCGTTATCTCGAAGTAATTCGTATGGTCTGTGACAGTTCGAGATATCGAGGATCAACTGTACATGTATTTTTAACCCTTTCCCTGTTCTACGTTTATTCCAAATTTCAATACCTACTGAATATTCATAGAAAATATAGTTTCAACATGTTACAAGATATGGAAGGTGGAAATGTGTAGCCATTTAGAAAGTAAAGAAAGAGATCTTTCAAATTCCACTACCAAACAGATTAGACCCTGATCAGATGGCTCCTATAGGAGCCGTCTGATCTGGTTCTACTCTGTTTGCAAATGCGTGAAAAACGTTTATATGAAGGAAAGGGTTAAACTATGTGCACTTGAAATATTTAGTGTATATGTACTTAGTCGCACTCTATCGGACCAGTTTCAGTACACATGCACTGAATAGTAATAAAATTAAAACAAGTAGTTACCTTAACCTCTCTCATACTACGCGAAACTTGACTCCCATTTGCAAACAGTTTGGTATCCAGATGAGACGCCGAGTAATTCGGCGTCTCATCAGGATCCAAACTGTTTGTTAATCGGTCATAACTTTCTCAAGAGTTTGATAGAATCAGAAGTTTGTGAAATTTTCAGCAAATCAGAGACTAACCAGACATAGTTTATAGCATAAGAAAGGATACACATTTAACTCTTTCGCTGCCAAATGTTTTCGTCTGCAAACTTTGTCGTCTGCTACAATTTTCTTTTTCTTTAGTTAAAAAAGCAACTGGAAAAAACAGTTTGGATCCTGATAAGACGCCGAGTTACTCTGTGTCTCATCTGGATCCAAACTGTTTCCATAGGTAATCACAGATGCGAGAGTTAAAATATACATGTATCTATAAAGAGCGACGGTATGGTGAAAGATTTAACACTGAATATTCAAATACGAATCCATACACTATGAATATTAATTAGCTGAGTCATTTTAAAGTTGTTTCAATTGTAGTTATCTAATTATAACGGCAAATTGTGCAGACTCATATGAGACAGCTCCTCTAGGAGCTGTCTCATACGGGTCTGCACTATTTGCAAATGCAGATGTGTACGCAGATAAGGTTTGAATGGAAATGTCAAGCGATTCATGGTATATCTTTTCTTGGTATTCTTGAAAAGAGTAGGGGTGTAATATAACAGGAGTGTTATGTTTACAGCTTTATTGGCCTAAATAAGTTATAAATTGACTTTGATCATTAACAAATATGAATGCACTTGTACTACCTAATGCCACACATAGGCTCATATGCATGAAGGACTTGGCTGGTTGGAAGTTACCCTTGAGAGAATTTCTTGCAGGTATCATTTTAATACAATTCTTAATTTAGATTTATTAAATTACACGTATTTAATAAATTTAATACTTATTAAATTACATGTATTTAAAATTATTTATTTTGTAAGTTAGGCTCATTCGCACATGTCTTGAACTATTCGTATTAATTATAATCCTTTACCTCATCATATACATTCGCAAACAGAGTAGATCCAGATCAGTCGGTTCCTGTAGGAGCCGCATAATCAGGGTCTGCTCTGTCTGCTTATTAAATCAGCATAAATCCGATCCTAAAGTTTCTGGCATGGCCAACATATTATGTACTTATATGTCATTATAAAAAAGAAGCTTAAATGTCCATGATGTCATTATTTCTAACATGAATATTCCTGAGGTAAGGGTTAAAAGCTTCATTGATTCGGAAGTAGTCATAATTGCACTTGATCCAAATTTAAGCAGACATTTTTTCACTGCAGACTATGCGTTCAATAGTATTTTAACCGTTTACTCCATATATACGTCTTTGTAAACAGAGTAGATCCAGATCAGACGGCTCCTGTAGGGTCTTCTCTGTTTGCTTATGACATAATATAGAAGGGATCCTATAGTTTTGATATGGTCAAAACGTTCCTGTTGCCACATGTTATTATAATAATTAATCTAATTAATATACATTATGTGATATGTCATACATGTATATTCATGGAGGAAAATTATTAAACGCTTCGCCCATTCGGGAGTAGTCAGAATTGCACTAGATCCAAATTTGGGCAGACATTGCTTTTTAACCAATTCCGTCATAGGCTATTTTAGACCCATTCGCTTTGAATAAATCTACCGAAAAGGAGAATTTACCAGGGACATTTTAGAATTATGTAGTTTTTGAAACGATTGTGATAAATAGAGCATTGGCTCCTAAGGAGCCAATGCTCAATTTATCACAATGGTTTCATAAAATGACTTTTTCAGAGGCGTAAAAAGGCGTATTTATGGTGGAAAGGGTTAATAACGGGCTAAGCGTTAGGTAACGTGTGCTATAAAAGCGAGCAAGTACGAATTCTATTAATCCCTGTTTAGTTGATCAATCCGTTCCATGTTGAATATGTATGTAAGAAATAATGACACCATGAATATGTATCAGTTTTTTTACAATGGCATATGGACACACATGGACACAGGATTGTTTTGTATTGGTAACACCTGTTGGGTCAGATGAATCCTTATTTAACCCTTTGCTTGCTGAATTTCAAAATACATTTCTCCTTCTTTACCCATGCCCTGTTGTATTATTACATATATCTTCACTGTGCACACGTATATCGCTGTGCAATCACTGCTGTGGAGTGCACTGGTTGCACAATCAACTTGTAAATAGTGCAGACCCAGATGAGACAGCTCCTGCAGGAGCTGTCTCATCTGGGTCTTCACTATTTACATGTAGGTATACTGACGCGAATAGCAAGCGAAGGGTTAATAAGCACACAGAATAGATCCTCATCTGAAGGCCGATACAGGAGCCATCTTGTCTGTGTCTACTCTGTTTGCAAAGGAAAAACACGAAAAATATTTATATGAGGAAAAGGATTAATGCAGATTTTATTTAGGATAGGGAAAAGCAGCAAACCAATGTTTTAACAACAGCTCAGCGGAAATCTAGTTAAGGTTAAAAAAACTTCTGAGTCTGAGTCCAAGATCATTCTCAAGTATCTGATTGGTCAGATTTAGAGCAAGCTCAGAATCGGAACAATCACATACTTGAGAATGATCTCAGACTCAAGCAAAAAGTTTAATAACCTTAGGATCGGGAGTACATTGTATGTTGATGTATGTCGAATCACCAAAATAGATATCTGCAGTACTTTAACAGTTTTTCCGATTTACAGGCATTATACTTACATGTAGTATGTAACCAGACACCTTTTTGTACTAAGTGGTCACACCAGAGTTTGAACGACTTTTTTATGTCACAGCGAAATAATTTTCTTCCTGGTATACCATTGATCTATATACCAGGTAGATAGTCGAAATCAATAACTGTTCACCGATATTTTGAGATTTCCTGGAGAACTCGTTCTTTGTATTAACGGGTGAATGGTTGGGTGGAATTTGTCGACACTCTATGTTACTCAATTACAGTTCGTGATTAACTCTTTCCCTTATGTAAAAGCGCATTTTGACGCATCTGCAAACAGAGTAGACCCAGATCAGACGGCTCCTATAGGAGAGTGTCTGCTCTGTTTGCTTATGGTGTGATATAGATGTGATTCTACAGCTTCTTCCTGAGCCAAAATGTCATGTGTTCATAAGCCATTATAAAATCGTCTTATTAATAGTAATGACGTCATTATTTCCTACATGAATATTCATTAGGGAAAGGGTTAACTCTTCTCATACCAATCACGTCTTGAGTTGCGTTTGAGTCCCGATGAGATGCCGAGTAACTCGGCGTCTCAAAAGGATCTAAACTGTTTTACACTGGCTTAATAGTCAAAAGTATGATCGAATAGCAAGTCAATAATAATTTCAGAAAACCAGAGATTGAGCAAACATAATTCTTTCAGCATTAGATGGGTTAAAAGTTTAAAGTCATTATACGATACACATTTTTCCGATTTTGGGCTTGTTACAAACACATGTGTAGTTATACTTTACGATACTCTTAACCCTGTACTCCATGAATATTCATGCAAGAAAAAATAACATCATGAATATTATTTAGATTTTTTTTTTTTTATAATGGCGCATGGACACATGAAGAGTTGACAATGGCAGCCACTGTAGAATCATATCTATATCATTTCAAGAGCAAACAGAGCAGACCCTGATAAGACGGCTCCTGTTGGAGCCGTCTGATCTGGGTCTACCCTGTTTGCAAAGGCATAGAAAGGCGTATTTATGAAGGAAAGGGTTAATTATGTAACTTGTCATGATTTTACTTTCGAACTCTGTGTCCGATTGGTGTATACAGTGTCTGAACACTATGGACAATAATCCTTGTCGGTTACCTTTTCAAAAATGAATCAATGAGTTTAACTAATGAACCCATTCATTTTGAAATGCCTTAATTTACTACAGGCATTTGAATGGAAAACAATACAGACCCTGATCAGAGGGTTCCCTAGTGAGTCCTCTGATCTGGGCCTGCACTGTTTGAAAATGACAGTCCACTCGTTTCCCTCACTTAAAAGGTTAATAACCCGTAGTTATAAACGATATTGATTTAACCCATTCCTCGAAAGACTATTTTTAGACCCAAACTCTTTGAATAAATCTACCGAAAAGGAGCATTTACAAGAGAAAAGGAAAACTTCAGAATTGTGTAGTATTGAAACTATTGTGATAAATAGAGCATTTGCTCCTTTGGAGCAAATGCTCTATTTATCACAATGATTTCAAAAAGTGACTTTTGCAGAGGCGTAGAAATGCGTATTTATGGAGGAAAAAGGTTAAAATTCTTGATTGATATTTTGATTGTTGGACAGAAGTATCTCATTTCCTCACTACGCACCTTTCATTAAATAGGAATTTCTCAATATTGCATTAGATCCAGGTTAGGTACTGATTAGATCCAGATTAGATCCAGATTAGATTAGATCCGGATAAGATCCATATTAGACCCATATAAGATCCAGATTAGATCCAAATTAGATCCAGATTATATCCAGATTCATATTAGATCCAGATTATATCCAGATTAGATCCATATTATATCCAGATTAGATTAGATCCAGATAAGATCCAGATTAGACACAGATTAGATCCAGATTAAATCCAGATTAGATCCATATTAGAACCAGATTATACTCAGATTAGATTAGATCCAGATAAGATCCAGATTAGACCCAGATTAAATCCAGATTAGATCCAAATTAGATCCAGATTAGATCCTGATTTGAGCAGATCTCAATTTGTCAATCAGTATTAAAAGGTGTAACTCGGCGTCTTACATGGTTCTAACCTGGAACAGACGTAAGCAGAAATTCCCTTTAAGCAGGTGACTGCTTAATGCAGAGCGAAAGACATGTAGAAAGCTCCCTGTATGGCGTTAATTCTGCATTAAGCTGTTGACTGTCTTAAAAGGATCAATAATGATACGTATCTGAGAGTTCGGATAAGCGAAGTTAACTTGTTAACTAATTACAGTAAACCCCCGATTTTCCGAACACTAAAATACGTAGCATTATCAAGTTTTAAGACAGGTGGCAGCTTAATGCATGGTGAAAGTCATACAGAAAGCTCCTCGAGGAGCTTTCTGCATGACTTTCACCATGCATTAAGCAGCCCCCTGCCTGAAAGGGTCTAAAATCTTCTAAACAGAAGATTCGAATGATCGAGATTTTACTGTATATTGAATATATTTTCAGAAACTTTAAATCATAGTCAACATGAGTCAGTGTCATGATGCTGAGTCTTGTAAAAAGACCGGGGAATGGTTGTGTAATTGCAAGCAATCAAAAGATCATCCTGTTGCATGCTGCATTAAAAGCAGCTGCCTCTCTTTCATCCATTGCTTAAGCTGCACCGCTATCATGACCTCCAACAAACCGTACGAAGTGGCTGTACAGGAGAACCGTCTCGACCCAAGATGGGAAGATGACGACCCTTGCTATAACGACGAAGGACATTGCTGTGGATTCTTTTATCACACCATCGTCTTTGCAGTGTGTCTTCCATTCATGGTCTTGTCCCTGCTCAGTGGATTCGTGTGTTACTGCATTGGTTGTTGGAATGGCTGCTGTGGGTGTGACGAAAAATGCAGCAAGAGCAATACCATTGAGCCAGGCGGACCAGATATGCCAATACAAACTCAACCAGCTTCAGTGTGGACAACTAATGAATCCGGACATTGGCAGTAGTTGTACAAGACACAATAAGCTTATTTGACATCGGATGTTTATATGTATACAACATATTAGAACTACATGTAATTAGAGGTTATAAGACGGCATTTCGTAGAATGCAAAGAGTTAATAATGAAAGTTTGATATACATGTATTGGCTTGTTGTGCATATAGCTTTGTGTATTACTGTTTCGCATTTTATATGAAATGTATTTTGTTTGAGGGTCTCAAGGTAGTTTAGTCATGACTAATCGAGCTACCCTCGTTGAATAAAGTATTTCATTCATTCATTCATTCTTTCATTTATTTACGAACATATTTACCGATACGTACCACTTTGATACATGTACGTAGAAAAGAAATACATAAATACATGTACTGTTATAATAGGCATGGATAAATGTCTTTTCCGAGCTGATGATTGAAAAGTAATTTGCAACCTCCAACGCAGTTATCTACCCTAGTCGCTACGCTGAAGAGTGACAAGGGAGATCACTGTGAGGAGTTTGAGTAATTTGAAGCACTGAGTAATAGATCCAACGATACCAGGAATATATCAAAAGAATCCATTCCCTTCACAATTCTACAAAGTGTTTATCCTTAATTACCTACTCAGTTTGGAGTCTGATGTGTTTGGAAGTTTCTCTGTTCAAACTTGGAAAATACTGGTGATAATCAAGCTTCTGCGTACCTCAAAAACTAAAGTGGTTACGGCTTCATCTGGGCACACCAAACTTTACCTTTCTGTGCACATCCACCTCTTAACCCTTCAGTATATGACTTTGCAAACCGAGTAGACTTAGATCGGATCCGTCTGATCAGAGTGCTCTGTTTGAATGTGATGTAATATGCAGTAGAACCCCTCTAATGCGACCACTTAATGAATACAAATGGGTGTCGTTATAAGCAGGTGGTTGCTTAATGCAGGACAAAAGTAATGCAGAAAGCTCCTGTAGGAGCTTTCTGCATTACTTTTGTCCTGCATTAGGCTACCACCTGCATCTAGCACCCATACTTATACATCTTTTAGGTGGTCGCATTAGCGGGGTTTTAATGTAGATATGATTCTACAATTTCTGCCATGACCAAATATTCCTGTATTCATGGTCCATAGTAACAATATTGATGATTTTCATTACTGCTTACATTTATTATATTCATGGAGTGAAAAGTTAAAGATGTACTCTGCTCACGTGTTCGCCAAATTTGCGTAATAAATTGACTTAAGAATCGAAATCTTTGTGACTTGAAACCTACTTAGTACTAAACAACAAATAAAAAGGAGTGTATGTATCGATGAAATGTGAATTCTAATGTATAGAAACAAACCGGAAGCAAACGGAAACGCTTCAGCTTTGTACTGATGATGTTGATCTATGAATAATATAGTTTTAACCCTTTCCCACACAAACGTGTTTTCACGCATCTGCAAACATAGTAGGCCCAGATCGAGCCGTCTGATCAGGGTCTGGTCTGTTTGCTGATTGAATTTGAGAGATCTGTTTCCTTACTTTCTAAAATGGCTACACTGATCCACATTCTCTATATTTCATTATAACAATCAAACCATGAATATTCACTAGGTATTGAACTTTGAAATAAACATATAACAGGTAAAGGGTTAACTCTTCGCTTGCTATTCAAGTCAATATACCTACCTGTAAATAGTGAAGACCCAGATGAGACAGCTCCTGCAGGAGCTGTCTAATCAGGGTCTGCACTATTTACAAGTTGATTGTGCAACCAGTGCACTCCACAGCAGTGATTGCACAACGAAATATTTGTACACAGTGAAGATATATGTAATTATACAACAGGGCATGGGTAAAGAAGGAGAAATGTGTTTTAAAATTCAGCAAGAGAAGGATTAAGACATGTTACTCGTATATGCTAGAGTCGATAAACTCGGCAGATTGTAACATATACAACAATATAATTATGCGACCACCACACTGAGGTCTAACTATTGGTATTAACTCTTTCCCTGTTCTGTGTTAAACCCAAATTTAAATACCCATTGAATTTTCATGGTCAAAACATGTATAATAAAATATGGAAGGTGGACCATTATAGCCATTTTAGAAAGTAAAGAAACAGATGTATCAAATTCTATTAGCAAACAGAGCAGACCCTGAACAGACGGCTCCTCTTGGAGCCGTCTGATCTGGGTCTACTCTGTTTGCAAATGCGTGAAAACACGTTTATATGAGGGAAAGGGTTAAAGGCAAGCGGTACCTTAATGCAGGGTGAAAGTAATGCCCAACACACATGCAGGAGCTGTCTATGCACTAAGTAACCGCCAGCTTTTAACCCTTTCTCTGTTCTACGTTTAGTCCAAATTTCAATACCTACTGAACATTCATGGACAAACTAGTTATAGCGAAATATGGAAGGTGGAACATTGTAGCCATTTAAGAACGTAAAGAAGCAGATCTTTCAAATTCCACTAGCAGACAGAGCAGACGCTGATCAGACGGTTCCTATATGAGCTGTCTGATCTGGGTCTACTCTGTTTGCGAATGCGTGAAAACACGTTTATATGAAGGAAAGGGTTAATGATCAACAGGCGTCTCTTGAAAACAGATATTTATAAGTTTATCTTACAACAGTAAGCAATTGCCATCTATTCAAACCCTCAAAGCAGATTTTCCGTCCATTTGATGATAAATTACAACATGAATGTCAAGTTTAAAATCTCACGACGTCTGCTAACTATGAACTCATAACACATCTACTTGGTGGTGGTGGTTGTAGTGGTAGTGGTGTTGGTGTGGAGGTGGTGGTAGTAGTGGTGATGGTAGTGGTGTTGGTGATGACGATGATGATGATGGTGGTGGTAGTAGTTCTAGTAGTGGTGGTGGCAATGGTAGTGATAATGGTGGTGGTGGTGGGGATAGTGGTGGTGATAGTAGTGGTGATGATAGTGGTGATGGTGGTGATGGTAGTGGTGGTGGTAGTGGCGGCGATAGTGGGGATGGTAATGGTTGTGGTGATGGTGGCGGTGATGGTGGTGGTGGTGGTGTAGGTGGTGGTGGTAGTTGTGATAATGGTGGTGGTGATGATGGTAGTTGTGGTGGTAGTGGTTGCGGGGGTGGTGGTGGTTGATTCCTCTGGCATCAAACAGCGATCTGTTTTTAAGAACGTATTGATACTGTTTCAGAATTCCGGTGTAATTAACCCCTTCCTTGCCACAATGAAAACAGTTTGGATCCAGATGAGACGCCGAGTTAAACTCGGCGTCTCATCAGGATCCAAACTGTTTGACACTCTGTTTACTGTTTTATAAAGAAAATGGAAGAAAAGCACATACTTACACTAAAAATAAACGAAACTATGCCCAGCAGACGACAATGCTGGCATCGAAAGGGTTAACCCTTCTCTTGCTGAATTTTAAAATACATTTCTCCTACTTTATCCATGCCCTGTTGTATAATTACATATACCTTCACTGTGTACAAGTATATCGCTGTGCAATCACTGCTGTGGAGTGCATTGGTTGCACAATCAACTTGTAAATAGTGCAGACCCTGATGAGCCAGCTCCTGCAGGAGCTGTCTCATCTGGGTCTTCACTATTTACAGGTAGGTATATTGACGCGAATAGCAAGCGAAGGGTTAATACCCATTGTATTGATAAGTCCAGTTTTTTCTTGACACTTCTTGAACAAATATCAGGTTATTACCGCAATATAAGTTCTCCGGGAATGATAATTGCACTACTAATGGTTGATTTTTTTATCCTAATGAACAGTTTATCCTAATTACATGTAACAGAAACGAATCCGACTTCCAAAAGAATAAATCAACTACTGGCTGTATATTCATCTTATAAATACGCTGTAATAACGAAGGTCTTAAACTCAGGTGAAAAATTGTATTGAGCATTTTTAGATTTCGAGAAAGCGTTTAATAAATTGACCAATCTTTTCTATGGAACAAGCTTTTAAAAGAGCAAAACAGTTCTAAATTCGTATCTGCTCTAAAAGCTATGTATTCGGTAGTAAAACATCTTATCCGATACAACAAAAACATCTCAGAGAGCCTTGGTCCCTCGATAGGATTGAAACAAGGTGACCCCAGCTCATCTCTATAGTCCATGTTTTGCACCATTTAAAGGAAAACCCCTGCATTAAGCTACCATCTGTTTTAAAACAACCAGAATTAGACTTCTTTAAGTGGTCGCATTGGCGAGATCTAACCGTGTTTGTTTAATAAATTATGTCAATAGTTCCAGATCAGGTGAAAGGGATCACACGGGGTCTACACTATTTGCATCGCCAGTCAACGTTGTACAGTTATTGTATGATGATGAGGTAAATAACTAAATATATAAGCCCATTGGCCTGACCTGTGTGATATTCACCTCAACTGAACGTCAAGGTCGGTATTAGATCGGTTAGATCCATAGATTTGGATATTAACTGATATCATCAAACGGAAAATCATATGGCAACTATCATCTGTTGCCAGTTTTGAAGTTTGAAGCCTCACTTCCATGTTACACATATACATTGCATGACTTGATCATTTCATGAATATTCATTAATCTTTAAAAAAAAAACGCGGGGGGAAGTAGGGGGTTCTGTCAATATCAGAAGTTATTTTGTCGTTTGCTCAAATAAAAAGAAAATGTGACTGCATCGATTTCTGAAAAAAATATCTGTATTGGCTTCTTAACCATTTCCCTGTGTTCTATGTTTATTCTAAATGTCAATACCTACTGAATATCCATGGGAAAAATAGTTATAATGAAATATGGAAGGTGGAATATTGTTGCCATTTTATAAATTAAAGAAACAGATCTATTAATTTCCATTAGCAAACAGAGCAGACCCTGATCAGACGGCTCCTATTGGAGCCGTCTGATCTGGATCTAACCTTTTTGCAAATGCGTGGAAACATGTTTATATGAAGGAAGAGGTTAATAATCGTTTACAAAATGATAACATTGGAATCATGTGAATTCGGATCAAACACCGGGGTCCATGCTTATAAAGCTTTTAGTTGAGTCTGAGTTTCGTTCTCAAGCTTTTGATTGGTCAGATTTGAGTTCTCAAGCTTTTGATTGGTCAGATTTGAGCCAGAGGCTCAAATCTGACCAATCAAAAGCTTGAGAACGTACTCAGACTCAACTAAAAGTTTTATAAGCAGGGACCCGGGTTAACCCTTTCCTCCATGAATATCCATGTACGAAATAACGACACTCTCAACATTAATGATATTAATTTGTTATAATAGCACATGGTCACGGGTATGTGTGGCAATAGCAGAAACTGTAGAACCAGATCCATTTAATTTCGTACGCAAACAGAGCAGATCCTGATCAGACAACTCCTATAAGAGCCGTTTGATCTGGGTATATTCCGTTTGCAAAGGCGTAGATGTTCTGTGTTAAGATATTACAAAATACTTTGTGTTAACGTGAAAACAAATTAGGTAGTATCAAAATAATTAGTATATGATTTGTAATAACAACCTTTTGGATATGTGTGAAATTTAATCGACGTCATGTAGTGAAGAATATTTTTCAAGTATTCAGTCGTTTTGTATTGACTCGTTAAATGAATGGAGTGATCATACACCGCTATATTTTACAGTACAGTGCAATGTTATTCCGCATTTACAAAATACCAATGATGGTATTCGGTTTAAGTGGAATGACGATTTGAAACATTTATTTCGTGCGAACTTAATTACAAAATTACCGGATCTCAATAGTTTAACGTCTGACATTGACGTGAGTGATCGCTCATCAATAAATAATGTTGTAAATGATTTTACCCATATTATAAGGGAGGTAACTGATCCTTTGTTTGCTAAACGAGTTAAGCCGAAAAATCAACATTGTTTTTCAGATGTATCCCTGAGTGAGGGAGCTGAGTGGTTTGATAATGAATGTCAGCAATATAAAAATGTATACATAGAATCCCTTCGTATATTAATTGTTTTAAAACTGTTCCCAACAGAGAGAGATTGTGTTTACGAAAAAAGGAATATAAGGATATCTGTCGGAAGAAAAAACGAGTATTTGGAATAGAGAAAACAAATCAAATTGAGAGTTTAAGAAAAAGTAAACCGAAACAATTTTGGAAATACTTTAAGGCGAAAAATACTAAATGCAATGATTCTATATCAGTAGAAGAATTTCATGAGTATTTTTCGACCTTGAGTGATGATATATTTCAGGAAAAAAACCCATGAAGCTGAGCAGTTTTGTAATAATCACAATTTTGGCGATACTGACGGTTCTTTCCAGGAATTGGATGTACCTATTACTTTTCAGGAAATACTCAAAGCCGCAAAGAAATTGAAAGCTGGCAAGTCTCCTGGTCGGGATTGTATTTTAAATGAATATTTCATAGAAAGTATTGATATTATTGCATCTCACTTATGTGATATATTCAATAGTATTTTAAACTCAGGGCACTTTCCTGATGCATGGATGGAAGGTGTACTACATGTAATACCGTTGTATAAAAAAGGCGACCCAAACTGTGTTGGTAATTATAGAGGTATTACTTTAGTCAGTTGTATGTCTAAACTATTTACCACTGTCTTAAATAATAGAATTGAATTATTTTGTCTACAAAATGATAGAATATCAGATGCCCAGTTTGGGTTTAAGAAAGGCAATTCAACAGTTGATCCAATGTTTATTTTGTTATCAGTGATCCAAAAATATTTAAATGAAAACAAAAGGCTATATGTTTGCTTTGTTGACTTAAAAAAATGTTTTGATAGTATTAATAGAAATGCACTGTGGTATAAACTATATAAAACAGGAATATAGGGTAAGCTATTACGAGTATTGAGAGACATGTATGGTAAAGTTAAGTCATGTGTAAAGCATTGTAATAGTTATTCGGAATAGTTTGAGTATGCAGTGGGCTTGCGTCAGGGAGAGGTTGTTTCTCCGATTTTAGTGTCACTGTTTCTTGAAGACCTAGAATTATCTCTTCAAGATGGCACTGATAGTGGGTTAAATTTTAATGATATTGTACTTATATTGTTGTTATTTGCGGATGACATGGCCCTGGTATGTAAATCAGTTGACGAACTGCAGGATAAATTAAATAGTTTATATGCTTACTGTAACTCATGGAGTCTGGAGGTAAACACGGACAAAACGACAATTGTTGTTTTTAGAAAAAGAGGTGGACTGAAAAATGGTGTGTTATGGTATTATAATGGTGAATTGTTAGAAGTCGTCGACAGTTTTAATTATTTGGGAACTGTCTTTAATTATACGGGTAGTTTTTTGAAAAACCAGGATCATATATGTGGTAAAGCACTTAAAGCCTTAAATGCTTTATTGTATAATTGCAAAAAGGTAAATCTTAAGCCAATAATTTTATGCCAACTTTTTGACTCATTTGCTGGGTCAATCTTATGTTATAGCTCTGAAATTTTGGGTTTTAATAAGTTTAATGATATTGAAAGATTACATTTGAAATTTTGTAAGCGAATTCTTGGTGTTAGATTAAATACAAGTTCAGCTGCAGTTTATGGGGAACTTTGCCGTTATCCTCTATATGCATCTCGATATGTGAGAATTATCAAATACTGGTTTAAAGTTGCAAACAGTGATAATATATTGATTAAAACCGTTTATGAAGAAAGTCTGAAAGACTGAAAAGGGCTATAACAACTGGGTTTCATGTATCCAGAAACTTTTAAATGAATATGGGTTTGGTAATGTATTTTATAACGTTGCTGCATTGAATGTTAATGCATTTTCTCTTATTTTTAAACAAAGAGTAGTTGACAGTTTCATACAAAGATGGCATGTTACTGTTGAAAATAGTCCAGTATTGGAATCGTTTAAATGGTTTAAAACACATCTTGAATATGAGTCTTATTTGGATATTTTGCCTTATACCTTAAGGTGTAACCTATCTAGAATAAGACTGTCTTCACATTCCTTGAGAGTACATACTGGTAGATACAAGAATAATAGATTACCTAGAAATGAGAGAACGTGTTTACTCTGCGAGTCTGATGACCTTGAAGACGAGTTTCACTTCATTTGTGTCTGTAGTCGGTTTAATGATTTACGGAAACAATATATTAAAACATATTACACAAATAGACCTTCTATGATGAAATTTGTTGAGTTGATGGGTTCTACAAATAAAACAATTATGCGTAATTTAATTAAATATATAAAATCTGCTTTGAATATTAGACAGACCCTAAATATACGTTAGCAAATGTATTTATCCTCTATTGTTGTAGTTGTATATGTCATGTGACTTTTGTATGTATATATATTTGATATCAGACGAGGTACTTTGTACAAATCTGAATAAAATTATGTTCTGTCCTGTTCTGTTCTGTCATGCACAAAAGTAGTATAATAATAGCGCGAAAATCGATTGATGTGATTTATAAGCAGTGTGAAAACGGGTCATACTAATTGAAAACAGATTTCCGAGTGACTCAGCGCCTCACTTAACCCTTTCCCAGATATAAACGCCTTTTCACGCATTTGCAAACACAATAGATCCAGATCAGACGGCTGAGCTATCTGATCAGGTCTGCTCTGTTTGCTAATGAGATTTGATCTGTGTCTTTATTGTCTAAAATAGCTACAATGTTCCACCTTCCATATTTAATATAACTATTGTGTCCATGAATATTCAGTAGGTATTAAAATGTGTAAAAAGATATTACAGGGGAAGGGTTAAAACCATAGCGCTAGGCCTACTGTGTGCCTACTGTGTGTATAATGATATATTATGTATCAAGCTAGGCCTACTGTGTGTATGGTGATGTATTATGTACCATTGTTATTCATGTAAAACTAAAATAAATCAAAGTTTTGATAAGGCTACATTTAGGTGTGGCAACAACAGGAAGGGACACGCTGATAACTTAATATTAATAACATTATCTTCAATGACGTGGTTTTCTAAATACAGTAAAACCTCTCTTAACCGGCCGTTGGCAGCTTAATGCAGGGTGAAAGTCATGCAGAAAGCTCCTAGAGGAGCTTTCTGCATGACTTTCACCCTGCATTAAGCTGTCACCTGCCTAAAAGTATCTAAATTCTTATCTACTAGAATTCCGGTTAAGAGAGGTTTTACTGTATATATACATATCATGTGATGCCATGAAAATACAGATGAATACAGTAACCTCAGTTTAAATGAACCATCCAAAATAAGTATAACTACTTATTTACTATAAAAAGGGATTTATTTTAGATTGAGGTAGTTGCGAAACCATTTTTATTTGCTATTATTCCTATGGAGTAAATGTTCGGATTTTATCACACTGGCTTCAAAATTGACATTTACATAGGCGTGAAAAGGCGTCAATATGAGCAAACGTAGTTACCCATAAAGCTCCTCTGGGAGCTTCTATTTGACTTTCCTCATGTATTAAGCATCACCTGCTTGCATAGACTCCTATATTTATACAGTAGAACCCCTCTAATGCGACCACTTAATGAATAAACATGGGTGGTTTTATAAGCAGGTGGTTGCTTAATGCAGGGCAAAAGTAATGCAGAAAGCTCCTCTATATGCATTACTTTTGTCCTGCTTTAAGCTACCACCTGCATCTAGCACCCATAATTATACCTCTTTTAGGTGGTCGCATTAGCGGGACTTTACTGTATGAGATAATGGGTTCAACGTAGTTACACAGAAGGATCCTATGGGAGCTTTTATATGACTTTCGTCATGCATTAAGCAAGCATCTACTTTCCTAGATCCTTCTATTTATTCAAATAGATCCCTTTATTTATCCACTAAATGCTCGCTAGAGGTAGGCGGTACAGTAACATTCCAGAAATATTTATTGGAGAAGCAACAATGATAGGTTTGTACGTCGTGCTATGCTTTTCATGTCGAGTCTGGTGGACAATTCCATTTGAATAATTCTTCTATCACTGACAGACTTTTCGCTGCCATGCATTGTCGTCTGACAATTTTGTCGTCTGTTTCAATTCTTAATTTTCTTTTTATTTTCATTATTTTCATAATTCATAAACACAGTATATACCAGTTTTGATACAGATGAAACTTCGAATTACTTGATGTCTCATCTGTAGCTAATCCTTTTCACACTGAGATTTCAAATGGGTTATTCAAAAATTCAAATGGTTCAAGCTTATGGTGAATATTAAGGGCGTTTTTTCTAAAGAAACGTGTAACATGAAAAATAGTGAAAATCCAGTTGCCCTCTAGGAGCCGTCACATCTGGGTCTACACTGTTTACAAAGGACATTAGTGACTCATGTTCCGCACAGTAAGGATTCAACTGTTAAGTAAAGGTGGTTGCCGAATAGCGATATGCAACGAAACAATATTGTATTTACTCCATGAATACGCTTTTGCAAACAGTAGACCCAGATCAGACGGCTCCTACATTAGCTGTCTGATCAGGGTCTGCTCTGTTTGCTTATGGAATAATATAGAGATGACTCCATAAGTTCCACCATTGCCAACTTTCCATGTGATCTTGAGGCATTACAAAACATAATCTAATAATTATTGATGTTGTCATTATTTCTTACATGAATATTCATGGCGTAAGGTGTTTAGGATAAAACTGGTTGAGACAGTTTAAGCAAATGCTATACGAGTAAAGCTATAATTGGAAAACCGGCCTCAGCGGTGATCTATAATGATGTGATGACACGTATATAAAGCGTTCTGGTGTTACCAGATTCATTGAGCCGGAGGAGCAGCACCAGAGATGGGTTTATACTACACCACGTTATGTTTTTATATCAGTGCTTGCGTTTTCGGTTTTATCGCTGCTATTAAAGATGACAATGACAACACTGGGGCAAAGGGATGGCAACAAGAGTTCGCTAAGTTGGATTCGCTACTTCTGCTGATGACTCTTAAAGAACGCGAGTGCCCGGGAACAGATTGGTGTGTGATACAGGGCAATGAAGCGGACAGTCCATGGCCGGCTTGCTGTAACCAGTGTTCCTGTAATGACACGTGTTTACACGTCCTTAACTGTTGCCCAGATTTTATACTAAGTAAAGTTCTTAATGGCCTAGTTTTCAACAATGTTACCGACCTACGAAGGTATATCGAACAGAATACAGCCATACAGGGAGTCGGAAATTTTACACATACGGAGAACCTAGATAAAGAAACGATGTGTATCCGTTCCCAGCTTCTTGAAATAAGCCCTCACAGAGCACCCGGCTCTGAATACAAAATGATAGCGAAATGCACTGGGGACGCTTTCACTCTGACACAGAGAGAAGCATGCGAAGGACTGTATAATTTTGAAGGAACTTTCCTATCTGATCACATTCCGGTCCAGGCACTAGCCACAGGGCATGTTTACAAAAACAAACACTGTTTTAGCTGTAGCAGAGAGAGAAACGACCAGTTCACTTACTGGGACGTATATATGGAAACCGACGATATTCCGAATAGACTTCTTTCGAAAGCAAATGTCAGTCTAAATGACATTTATGTGGAGCATATTAAGAAAGCCAAATTACGTTTTTATTCTTCTAATCTGTATTTTGAACCATCAGCAAACTTGATAAAGAGACATCCCCCGATTGCTTGTGTGAAGGCAGATGTTGAAACCTGCCATAACAGCACGTTGAACACTACTGAGGACGGTCGTGCCTATACAGAAGCATGTGAACATTATGTATCGCCCGTACTGGCAATAAACTATGATGAACATCCTGCACGATACAAAACATACAAAAACGTGGCTTGTCTTTCATGTAACACAGTGACCGGCGAGTCTTGTAGTGGATTTTCGGTCCGAGAAGATTTTGGAATACATTTTCGAGGGAAAATAAATCAAAACTTACAGTCCGAAGATTCAGTAGCCAATAGAAGGTTGCGACATTCAATGTCAGGAGCTCGCTGTGAGACAGGCTATATATTTGACGAAGAAAAGGTAGCAGTAGCCTCAGTATATTTCCCTGTATATGTAATCCTCGTGCTAAAACATTTGAACTTCGATATATCGAACTTCTAGGACCCATACAAATTAGTTCGAGACAACAGAGGTTTGAGTCATCCGATTTATAATCAGATATATCTAAATTTAACTGTATATGGAAACTAATACAGGATTTAGAAACCGTTAATGCATACTAGTTCTCATAAATTTGGTTGGGGGAAATCAGGAGCGTAAATGAATCCAAATGCAATGTACGCACCCTAGCCCTAGGAGTCCCGGGGGTGGGTGTTAGTGACCCTGGAAAATCTAGAATTGTGTAGTTTGAAACCATTGTGATAAATATTGCAAATGCTCTATTTATCACAATGGTTTCAAAGCTGACTTACAGCGGCGTCAAAGTCTACTCCTACCCCTTGACGATTTTTGTTCCATTGTTTTCAATTTTCAAATTAATGTTACGCACGTGCTTTAGCGTGTATCGCTAGCTGAGGGGCGTATAGCTGATAAGGTCCAGTGATCTAATTACCTACACTTTAACCTCTCAATGTGAACTGAATTACACTACAGTAAACCCCTTCTAAACAGGACGTTCAAATTAGCCATACCTTTAAGACAGGTTGCAGCTTAATTTAGATTGAAAACAATACAGAAATATCCTAAAGGAACTTTCTGAATGATATTCAACCTGCATTAAGCAGCCACCTGCATTAAGATATCTAATTAGTTTTGTATTAAACTTCCAGTTTCGATGGGTTTAATGATTAAATGGTTATTCTAATATGTCCATGGTTTTCGTTGTGACTGGCATCCACAAATATTTTTTTTATATTACACGAGCAAGCATTTGTCTACGATGCTTTTAAATTCACCTACATGTATTTGGCCTCTCACCAGGATCAAAGCTGTTTAACCCTTTCCTTTATATCAACGCTGGGTCTGCTCTGCTTTTGACATGCTATATACCTGATTATACAGGTTACGCCAAAGCAAAACATTCCGTTACAAAATGCAGCTAATAAATATTCATAATGTTCATACAAACGCATTTTCACGCATTTGCAAACAGAGTATACTCAGATTAGATGGCTCTTACGGGAGCCGTCTGATCGTTATCTGCTCTGTTTGCTAATGGAAATTGATAGATCTGTTTCTATAGTTTCTAAAATGCTACACTAGTACACCTTCCATATGTCATTATAACTACCGGTACTTTGCCCACGAACATCTAGTAGGTATAGGACATTATTGGACTAAGTATAGAAGAGAGAAATGATTAATTAGCACTCGGTCAACAGTTTCTCAAATGATTGAACGAATAGGAGGTCGGCGAAAATCTCAGCAAATCAAAAATCGAGCAGACATTATTTTTTTACAGTATGAGAAGGGTCGCATATAAACCAAGGGACACTTGAGGTTTAACCCTTCGCTTGCTATTCACGTCAATATACGTACCTGTAAATAGTGAAGACCCAGATGAGACAGCTCCTGCAGGAGCTGTCTCATCAGGGTCTGCACTATTTACAAGTTGATTGTGCAACCAGTGGTGTACTCAACAGCAGTGATTGCACAGCGAAATACTTGTTCACAGTAATTATACAACAGGGCAGGGGTAAAGAAGGAGAAATGTATTTTAAAATTCAGCAAGCGAAGGGTTAACCTTTTACACATTTACACTTTAACCTTTTACACATTTACACTCGAATGTTTGGCTGAAGCAGAAGCTGTAGAACCGTATCTATATTATTCTATAAGCAAACATATCAGACCCTGATCAGAATGCTCCTATGGGAGCCGTCTGAACTTGGTCTACTCTGTTTGCAAAAGTATATAAAGGCGTATATATGGAGAAAAGGGTTAAAAACCACAAATTCATGAGCTTTCAGGATCTGTACTCGGTAGATTTATTACAATTATAGGTGCTTCAAAATGATACTAGCGGGCAAATTTGTTTTATTGTCAGTGTTTGGGTATGTTGACCTGATGTCTGGATAATGTTGAAGTCTTATATTAGTACGTTGACGTTTGGATGTCAAGTTTATATTCGTGCGCGTCATTTTTCTTACATAAATAGTAAATGGGTAAAGGTTTAAGTACCGATATAGAATCACTCAACTGAAGTGTGATTGTTTATCAAATTAGAGTGTTTATCAACCCTAGTTGTAGTAGAACCTGTCCTAAGCGGTCATCCATTTTATTGAACATAGGAGTCTTAAAAAGCAAGTGGTTGCTTAATGCATGGCAACAGTAATGCAGAAAGTTCCTATAAGCTACCACCGACCTTACAGGCCCATTATTAGACCTCTTTTTGATAACCGCTTAAGACAGGTTCAACTTATACTCTTAACCTATTCCTGATGTAAACCTATGTACTATTTGTATATTTGCAGAACCTTTGCAGACTGTTGCTTTGTCCATGCTGGATGGTCGTGGTAGACGGAGTTTGCACTGCTGTGTTTGACGAAATAAACAAAGGACCGTACGAGGTTTTCTTACTCGTAAGAACAAAACAAACACCTTTTTTGTCAAGAGTGGCTCAGCAGATTCAAAATTACATTGAAAAGGTATTCGGCACAAGTGCTTATTTTGCACTTGATGCTTATGGAGTCTGGAACTCAAGTGTTGAAGAAGTGTTTGTTGCAGTTAAATTCACAGGGCAATCCTCAGCAACATATACAGATGCTCTTCGTTTAGTCCAAGGTAATTTTCGAGGGGAAAAACATATCCAGGAGGGCAACTTTAATGCCGTTATTGAGATGTCTCTTACCGATCACGTGACTGTAGGAAAGATAGCTAGGCATTCCATTACCGGCAAAACGCTCAAGGTAATTAATTCAATGGGGATCGATAAATTCAGTTTGAATGCCATAATGATCACGCCATGTCATATGTGCTATAGGCTAGAGGTACTCAAAGGAGAAGTAATCTCACAAAAGCGAGTTCAGATGGTGAAAGCTACAGGTGAAATCACTTTCGACAGGTCTATCATGTACGGAAACCTGTCGAGATTAGTGCTTTGTGCACAATTGCTGGTGAAGGTCCAGGGAAATGACAGTCCTTTTGTACAACCGAACATTGTACTGGTTGACCCCTATTCACAAAAAGCTACAGACCTATCAATATATGTTGTGGATGATATTGTTATCGCGATGTCAGTATTCTTTGCTTTCACGCTCTTGTCCTGTTTGCTTAACTTCTCAAGAAAGATACGACAGAAAGCCTTGACGCCGAGATCGCAGCATTCTACAACATTTGCGGCCATTTCAAACGACGTAGAAGGCGTAGTAGATGTGAATGAATTAAATACTGTAAACAATTAGACTACCTCAGGATCCGAAGCTATAAAATTTCTGAGTCGTAACCAGTCAGATGCGTGAGAATGAACTCAGACTGAAGTCAAACGTTTTATAACCCCAGAGTAATATGTATAATTTTCACAAGCCTTCGTGCAGGGTTTCTTGTCAACACGCAGTGTTGACATGTACGTACATAATGATCGCTATCTACCACGGTCACTGAAGTTTTAAGGCAGGTAGTAGCTGAATACAAGACGAAAGTAATACAGAAAGCTCCCATTCCATCCCCCTTAATAGTCAAAAGGGTAAAGCCGTTTCCTCGAATATACAAATAAATATAAATGTAACCATTGGCGACAATTTGTGTTTTTTTTGTTCTTAAAAATGTATGTCTCGACAGTTGTTGAAAGATATGAATTTCTGTTAGAATATTTAAAACACACAAGCACGCACGTACGCACATCCACAACCCCAACACATCCCACACAAAGATCTTGTGTACGTTTTAGCACGACTATTTATAGAAAAGTCTGAGTTAGTGTCAGCAATGTCATGTCTTGGGAACAACTCTAAAGTGTTGTAAAAAATGAAAGTTCACTCATGACGGCAGGACATTGACAGTATGTGCTGTGTGCAAGACCAGTCATTTTAGATTCAATAAATATATGAAATTACGCCACCTTCACCCAAGTCAAAATGTAATGTAAAATCCCCCTCCAGACAAAATCACTACGTGAGTAACAGTGCCAAGATGAAAAACGAAGATGGTTCATTCAGGTTCAATAAGTATTGCAATTTGTGCCGCCACGAAATCAACCATGCCTTTTCCTTGGTTTTCATTTTATATAGTCGTTCAATTCAATAGCTACCTGTTGTTATAATAAATGTGAAATCACTTTATTGGTTTTAAATTTACATTAATTCAAAGTGTGTACAATCGAAGGCACTGTGTATGTCATGGCAATAACAATAACTAAAGAAATATGAGGTTATCTAAAACCCGTTTTAAACTCGGGAAACCTACCAAAGCAATATTTGACGAATTATGTGTTGCATATGGACATCGCATTGTGTAATATTCAACAGTCACGAGATGGTATAAGCGCTATAAAAGTTGGATTGTGTGCACCAATGCCAGAAAGGCCAGCCAGCGCAATTGTCCCTCAAAGAATAAAAAAAGTACAAATTATTCTGAAAAAGGAAGCACATTTTGTCTACGCGTCAGATAACAAAGGTTGTCGGTATTTCGACCAGATAAGCTTTTACGATTCTAAAGAGCGATTTGAAAGTAAGGCGTATCGCTGCCAAATGGATACAAAATTTGCTTACTGTGGACCAAAAAAGGCAGCGTGTTTCGACCGCCCGCAAATCGTTGAAATTGTACCCTTAAATCAGCCAGAGGACTTTCTAATCTTGTGACTAGTGACGAGACATGGGTGCATTATTCCCAACCAACAAGAAAGTACAGCAACAAAATATGGGTCACCAAATAGGCAAGAAGACCTTCTGTACCTAAAATAATTCTAAGTGTAAAGAAGGTCATGTACGTTGTTTTCTTCAATAGGCATGGAGAAACCGTTCTGGTGGTCATTCCGCGTGGTAGGACAGTTAATGGCATTGTGATATTGTACTATAAAAAATGAGAAAATGTTAACAAATAGACGCCCTGTATGGCGTGACAAACGTTGCAATATTCAATTTCACATTTTTCATTTGATAAAAAAAAAAAATTCTTTTTCTCATTCGATGTTTGAACATTCTTTATTTGATTTTTTATCCAATATTTTCTTTTTTTTCTCATTCGATGTTTGAACATTTTTCATTTGATAAAAAGAATTATCCAATATTTTCTTTTTCTCATTCGATGTTTGAACGAATTCATTTAATGTTATAAACAAATACTTATTCATTTGTTTTCATTCGATATATAAATATATGTATTCAATGATTTATTTTGATTTTGATGTTGTGAAAAAAAAAGTTCAATAATTTGCCTCATGTGATATAAGACGGAGTTGTAATCGCGATTTTCATTGGACGAGATTACTGGAACAAGAAAAATGTCTAGAAATAGCACAAGGTTCACCAATACATTGGTCAGTGAAAAACGGTTAACTAGAAGCTATTTTTTATATATCACACATGCATAATTGATAAATGATTCTATTAATGAATTATGTTCTTTTGTCAATAAGTGTCCGTGTTAAAGATCTAACCATGTCATTTTGAAACTGAGTGTTCTTTTCGTCCAATGAAATCCGAGCTTACAACTCCATCTAGTAGCTTTTACCATGCGGGGAATTATCGAATTAATTTTTTATTTTCGCAACATCAAATGAATTTTGTTCGTAACATTTAATGATAAAAAAGAATATATTGGATAAAACATTATAAAATGAAAAATGTTCAAACATCGAATGAGAAAAAGAATATTATTAGATAAAAATATCAGATGAAAAATGTGAAATTGAATATTGCAACGTTTGTCACGCCATAGCCCTGTTGTTGGTTTGTTGATCAGGTATGCTCCTCTATACGACACAGTATTTGAAGCACAAGCACATTTCCTTGAGAGCTGCAGATATATAACAACAAAAATGCTATATGGTCAACCATTTTCCAGTATCTAAAGACTATACCCCAAAAGACTATGAAGGTGCGTTTCAAAATTAGATCAAAAGGTTAAAACTTTGTATGAAAGTTAAGGGTGAATACGTTGAAGGTATGAAACAAACCAATCTCCCGTGCTTGTGTTATTTAGTGTTTTACAGTTGCAATTTTTATTGAACCAGCCTCATAAAATTAAAACAAGAGTACCGCATACGGTACATAATACGCCCACTTGCAAATGTTCTCTGATTCAACATGCCTCATAAGTGTTGACATTTTCTAATCTGTGCTTCAGATCTTGATTTCCATATTAAGGTGATACTATTTTTTAAAAAAAATTGAAGTAAATATCATTTCAAATGAAAAGTTATGGCCATCCTCATATTTGCATAGATTTGCATTATTTTTTTAAGTGCAAGGGCCATAACTCCGAAACAACAAATCAAATGATCCTCAGAATCGACTTAGCTTCAGGTCTTGATGCATTAAACATGTGTATGAAGTTTCATTAATATCTGTCAAACAGTTTAGAAATCAGCGGACAAACTATATGCATATATTTGTATTATTTTTTAAGTAAAAGGGCCATAACTCCGAAACGACAAATCAAATAAACCTCAAAATCTACTCAGCTTCAGATCTTGATGCATTAAACATTTTTGTGAAGTTTCATTAATATCTCTCAAATAGTTTTCCCAGAAAACAGCGGACAAACTATTTGCATATTTTTAGGACAAGGGCCATAACTCTGAAATGAAAAATCAAATGAACCTCAGAATCAACTCAACTTCAGATCTTGATGCATTAAACATTTTTGTGAAGTTTTATTTATATCTCTCAAATAGTTTTCCCAGAAAACAGCGGACAAACTATTTGCATGTATTTGCATTATTTTTGAAGGACAAGGGCCATAACTCTGAAAAGAAAAATCAAATGATCCTCAGAATCAATTCAGTTTCAGATCTTGATGAATTAAACATTTTTGTGAAGTTTCATTAATATCTCTCAAATAGTTTTCCCAGAAAACAGCGGACAAACTATTTGCATGTATTTGCATTATTTTTTAAGGACAAGGGCCATAACTCTGAAGCGAAAAATCAAATGATCCTCAGAATCAATTTGGTTTCAGATCTTGATGCATTAAACATTTTTGTGAAGTTTCATTAATATCTCTCAAATAGTGTTTCCAGAAAACAGCGGACAAGCTTTTTGCATATTTTTTAAGGACAAGGGCAATAACTCTGAAGCGAAAAATCCAATGAACCTCAGAACCAACTCAGCTTCAGATCTTGATGCATTGAACATTTGTGTGAAGTTTCATTAATATCTGTCAAATAGTTCTCCTAGAAAACAGCGGACAAACTATTTGCATGTATTTGCACTATTTTTAAGTAAAAGGGCTATAACTCCGAAACGACAAATCAAATGAACCTCAGAATCGACTCAGCTTCAGATCTTGATGCATTAAACATTTGTGTGAAGTTTCATTAATATCTTTTAAATAGTTTTCCCAGAAAACAGCGGACAAACTATTTGCATTTTTTTAAAACAAGGGCCACAACTCTGACATGAAAAATCAAATGAACCTCAGAATCAACTCAGCTTCAGATCTTGATGCATTAAACATTTGTGTGAAGTTTCATTAATATCTGTCAAATAGTTTTCCCAGAAAACAGCAGACAAACTATTTGCATGTATGTGCACTGTTTTTAAGTAAAAGGGCCATAACTCCGAAACGACAAATCAAATGAACCTCAGAACCGACTCAGCTTCAGATCTTGATGAATTAAACATTTGTGTGAAGTTTCATTAATATCTGTCAAATAGTTTTCCCAGAAAACAGCAGACAAACTATTTGCATGTATTTGCACTGTTTTTAAGTAAAAGGGCCATAACTCCGAAACGACAAATCAAATGAACCTCAGAACCGACTCAGCTTCAGATCTTGATGAATTAAACATTTGTGTGAAGTTTCATTAATATATCTCAAATAGTTTTCCCAGAAAACAGCAGACAAACTATTTGCATTTTTTTAAAAAAAGGGCCATAACTCTGAAATGAAAAATCAAATGAACTTCAGAATCAACTCAGCTTTAGATCTTGATGCATTAAACATTTGTTTGAAGTTTTATTAATATCTCTCAAATAGTTTTCCCAGAAAACAGCGGACAAACAAAATGTTGACGAACGAACGAACGAACGAACGAACGAACGGACGGACGGACGGACGGACGGACAGGGCCACGACAATATACGACCACCTTTATTAGGTGGGCGTATAAAAACCCTGAAAGGGTGAACAATTGACGTCATAAGTTAAATGACGGGGAACACACACAAAACATTTCTACACCGACAAAACAAGAACACAATATAAATACGTGGACATACTAAATATACAACTGTTTGGAAAGAGAACAAAAATGGCACCGAAAACATGTACTTGATGACCATTAAAAGGTCAAGGTAATGGTGGAGAAGTCATTTGGAGTAAGAAATAATGACATCATAAATACTTATCAGCTGAACTTTTATACTGTTAAATTTTCAAGGGAAGTTTTTGCGTTGACAAAAACTGTAAAATCCAATCTATATTATAAGCAGTTGTTTAAACTGATGGCAAATGTGTTCTATTATTTTTTGGTGAACAAAATTGCAAACGTTCATACGATTTATGTTAATTATCAAATACTTTTCAAATAATATAATCATAACTTATATAGTCTAATTATGACTTTAACCATCAGTCTGCTAAGCGTGACTTAACTGGCATTTGCAAACAACCTGGATCCTGATGAGACGCCGACTAACTCGGCGTCCAATCAGAATCCAAGCTGTTTGACACTCTGCCAAAACTATCTCAAGAGCTTGACCGAATCAGAGGTAAGTGTCAACGGCAACAGATCGGACTTTAAGCAGACCTCATTTTCATAGCAGGCCAAGTGTTAAAGTGTAAACAAGTACGTAGTTTACATTTACACATGTTTTAGAAATTATTTAAAGGCAAATGTGTTGACTTTGAACATTTTTCCTGTTGAATATTCATGTCATAAGTAATGACATCATGACCTTTTATTAGCTGGATTGCAATGATGGCCTATGCACACGGGATATTTTTGTATTCATTTGGTAGAAACTGTAGTCATATCTCATATAATTTAATTAACATAATAGAGCTGAAGGTCCTCAATGAGCCATCTTGTGTAGGTCTATTCTGTTTGCAAATGCGTGAAAATGCGTTTGTATTAGTGTTAAAGGAGTTTATGTAGACTTTCAAATTAGTTGAATATGTAATTTATGGCCAACCCAATTAGTTGAATACGTGTTTTATGGCCAATCCAATTAGTTCAATACGTATTTTATGGCCAACCCAATATTGAAATCCCTTGCAACATATATCATGTTTATCATTCCTGTCGGATGTATGTTTACTCGCATATGCCCAAACTAAAGTCTGTGAAACTCTTTACGTAATTAATATTCAGAAATTGTATAATCAGATTTAAATGAAATAAAGTTAGTTAATTTAATGCATGAACGAAATTATCTTCTCTATTACCTCTCTGTATGTGTATCTCTGTCTCTGTCTGTCTCTATCTGTCTACCTGTCTCTGTCTCTCTGTGTCTCTATCTGTCTCTCTCTCTCCCTGTGTCTCTGTCTCTCTCTGTCTATCTATTTCCTATCTAGTAGAGATATCTATGAATAATGGGAGATAATCGTATATTAAAAGGGTATAATGATTCAAAGGTTGTGCATACATTCTGAATGTAGAGCTTGTTAAACCTTTGAATGATGTACTGGCATGCATTGGAATACCCGATCAGATGGCTCCTATAGGAGACACAGCTGAAGTGGCGCACTCATACATATATACACGAATTTCATAAAACTGTCCATTGCCTATTCCACAGCATATAAACATTCCCGTAAATCCAAAATTAAATCAAACTCACCTAAAACAGAAGACAAGGGCTCAATGTTATACAACTTCTGAGTCTGAGTCTGAGATCAGTCTCAAGTATCTGATTGGTTAGATTCTGAACAATATTAGAATCTGACCAATCAGATGCGTGTGAAGAATCTCAGACTCAGGCAAAAAGTGTTATACCTCGGGGCATGATGTGACGTCATATCTTACGCATTAGAGTATGATGAGACATTACATCACTTCAAAGTATATATTGGTTTGGCTTGAAAAGAATATACAATGTAGCAAGTTTAAGCCTACTCTATAGTTAAATACTGTTGAGGTATTCCACTCTGCAAATTCAGTGCTGAAATGGTTGAAATTTAAGTACCATGCACGAAGTAGCGTATACATGTAGGAAGTGGGGAATTTCGTTCAAAGCTATAGATAATAGGAGTATTTATCTTTAAAGAGGAAGTCCCTACAATGGACGAAAATTTCAATAATATCATAAAACTTCGTTTTTGTTATATTAAATCATTATTATGAAGATTGTCAATTTTAACTTATATCGAAACATACGAAAGACCAGCGCGGTCCAATGGTTAAAGCGTTGGTTTAGGAAACCTGAGTTCGTGGATTCGACCCTTGGTAGAAGCCAATGATAAAACTTTGTTATCCGTTTGCATTTGTTATGCTCAATCATTATTATGAAGATTATCAATTTATACTTATATCAAAAAATGCCCCTGATTCAAAATAAATCGCTTTCATCGATACTTATAGTTTTTGTTCTACAATAAAATATTATCGACCTTGGTAGAACAATTAACGAAACTAAAACGCGAGCCGAATAAATACCAATACATTGCCAAATAACATACCAAAGATGTGTCTTCTTCGGTGTTTATTCGACTGATTTTCTTGCAATATACTTCTTTACAGCATATAAACTGTCTGTCTGTCTGTATCTCTCTCTCTCTCGGTCTCTGTCTGTCTGCCTGTCTGTCTCTCTGTGTCTCTCTCTCTGTCTCCCTCTAATTATTGGATATTTGTTATATCGCATTGTTCAGCAGTATTTTTATCTTTATGTATGTTGTTCTAAATCATAACACATGGCTCTATTACTGTCCCAATTTGACCTGAAACTCAATTAATTGTCGGCGTGTTTATCGGGATTATTCGTAATACTCTGTGACAAAACATAGCAAAACAAAAGCTGTATTAATCATGTTCCACGAGGATTGTTTTCTTATAGCGCATTCTTATACCTTCGTAAATTTATCCGAATATTACCGACGATAATAAATGGATTTTTTGTTTATATAGGACCTAAACTCACTGTCCTGCATTAAGCGTTCGCCTTCATTAAATATTTAAATTTACTAGAGTTCCCTCTCAGTAAGTTAGTAGTCGTTTTAATTGTTTTACTGTTTATTCATATGCAGTCAGATCTGAATATAAATATGGCAAATTTAGCAGCGATTAAATCATTATTCTGGCCCTAAAATGTAAAATCACAAAATGATTAAAATACCGTAATTGATAATCACGCCATTGTGTCACTAGTCCAAATCAGGGAAAAGACAGTGAACAAACCATGAAAGGAAAATCATTCAGATTACTTTACTGCGGGGTGCATTTCATATACTACATCATCAATCAGCTCAAATATAGTTGAAACATGCTTTATTTCAAAGACGTCGCATAAACTTGGCTACATACACCATGCCATACTCAGTAAAGTCCCGATATCTCGAACTCTCAAACAAGTGTTATTACTGGTCTTTAACCCTTTCCCTGTTTTATGCTTAGTACAAATTTCAAAACCTACTGAATATTCATTGACAAATATGTCAAAATGATAATAATGAAATATGGAAGGTGGAACATTGTAGCCATTTTAGAAACTAAATGAAAACGTAGTTAAGTTAAGCAGGAAAAGACACATACAAAACACAACCAACACCAAAACACCAACAGAAAGCAAGCAACACATCCATACAACCAAACACACGAGACAAAAACCATCAAACACGAACAAAAGCACAAAGGCCCAAATACACAAAACAAACACAAAGAAACAAATCTATCATATTCCATTATCAAACACAGTAGACCCAGATCAGACGGTTACTGTAGGGACCGCCTGATCTGGGTCTTCTCTGTTTGCAAATGCGTGGAAACATTTAAATGAAGTAAAGGGTTAAGACAAGTGACAGCTTAACCCATTACCTCATAGGCTATTTTAGATACAACCTCTTTGAATAAATCTACCAAAAAGGAGCATTAACTATAGAAAATATTTTTTTTAGAATTTTGAAGTTTGAAACCATTGTGATAAATAGAGCATTTGCTCCTATAGGAGTAAATGCTCTATTTATCACAATGGTTTCACAAAGTGACTTTTACAGAGTCGTCAAAAGTCGTCAATATGAGGGAATGGGTTAATGCAGGGTGAAAATCATGCTTTCTTGACTTTCACACTGTATAAGCAGCCATCTGCCTAAAAATGGATAACATCTTTATTTCTAAAATTTTGCGAAGTATCTTTTTTACAGTATAATCATGGATGTAAGCTTTAACCTGAAGTATTTTTACAGTATGATCATGGGTGTAAGCTTTTACCTGATGAATACTCGTGTAAAAATAATGACATTGTGAATATTTATAGGCTGTTGTTTATAATTGTACTATGGATCGTGAAAATGCAGTCAAATGGCATATTCTATGCAGAAAGGAACAGACGCTTATCTTAGCATGAACCGTCTGAGCTGGTTTTTCTCTGCATCTATCAGATACAGGGCTAGTATCCAGAAAAGTAGTTTCGACAAGAAAATATTTAGTTATAACAACAAGTAAGTCCATGCGTATTTTACTCTGCATAAGCTCAATACATGGAAAAATGCTTCAGAAATATGTGATGCTTTAAGACTTATACCATATCACCGCAAGTGCATATCAATGCTCGTCTGTTTAATATTGTAAACTTAATTCTTTAGATATGTATGATAATACGGATCCATTGCTAGATTATAAAGCCAATGTATGAAGTTTGACAGGGATAGATGTAATGGTGCTGGAACTGTAAAACCTGTCACATTTTCCAAATAGACAAGGACAACGAAGATAACAACGACGACAACGACGACAGCAGCAATGACTACAAGGGCAAAAACAACTACGATTTCAACAGCTACAACAAACACAATAACAAAAACAATACCAACAATGATAACACCGACAATAACGATAACAGCGACTATAACAACCACAACAAGGACCACAACAACAATAATAAAAAATACGATGACAATGAATACAACGATGACACCAATAACATTATCAACGACGATAACAAAGAAAACGACAAGAGCAACGACGATAACGACAGAGATGACAACAACGAGGAACATGACAGAAGCGATAATAACAAATAAAAAACGACGATTAAACCGACAACAACAACAACACAACGACAACGACGAAAACAACGAGGATAACAACGAGGAAGACAATGTTTACAACAATAACAACGATAACAACGAAGACACCAGAGATAAATACTACACCAACATTGACAATAACTATTAAAACAACGATGATAGCATGGACGACAACAATAACGACTCTAACAACAACGACGACGCCAAAAATTACGATATCAACGATTACAACGATAACGATAAAACCAACAACGACGATCGATAACAACAGTAACAGTAACGCCGACAGCGACAGTAACTAGGACGACAACAACGACACTAACAACGGCGATAACAAATACTTTAGTTACAACGATAAAAACAACACCAACGATAACAACATCGACAACAACAATGATAACGACAACAACAACGACGACAAGCGCTACAACAGTAACTCCGATTGCTTTGATACGAATATGGGTTTATATCATTTTAGAAGATTTGAAGCAGAGATTTAAGGCAATGTGTGACTAGTTAAAAAACAAAGTTTAATCACTTAAAATATGCGTAATGTATCGATGCAGTAAATGGTTGTCAAAAATATTGCAAGCTTGTTGGTAAGGTATGCATAAAATGAATTTAATCAACTCCTTTGCTGCCAATGTATCATCTGTGATAACCCATAACCAGTACAAACAGTTTTGATCCCAATCTGTCGCAGTTCCATACACATTGTGTCAACCAAGAATCAAAACAGTTGGAAGCTCATAACATTTGCCGAATGTGTTACAACTTTACACCAGTATTAGCCATGTATCTAGGGACGTCACTTTACCTGATGAATATCCATGTAAGACGGTGACACAATAAATGTTGATTGGGTGAGATTTTATTGTGGCATCTAATATGACCATGGCAGGACTTATAGCGTATATTATTTAACCCGTTCCTTTATGTAAACGTGTTTTCATGTATTTGCAAACAGAGAAGACCAAGACCAGACGGCTCCTATCGGAGCCGTCCGGTCAGGGTCTGCTGTTTGCTAACGGAATTTGATAGCTCTGTTTCTTTACTTTCTAAAATGGCTACACTGTTCCACCCTCCATATTTCATTATAACTATACTCAGTAGGTATTGAAATATGGACGAACTATGGCACAGGGAAGTGATAATAAGCAAACAGAGCCTTCATGAGTCGTCTACTGAACTGGGTCTGATTGTAAAGATGTCAAAAGGTCTTCTCTATCGGATAAAAAAAAATTTGAAAGAAATGTAATCGTAGACCTTTTTATACTATCCGACAGGAAATGCCTGTTTTTCAAGACACCTATGTTCTTTTAAATGGAACAGATTTTAGTGTAATGGTCTGAGTCAACACTGACTTGTCCCTGCTGAGTGCCCCATGATCATTTACACACCTGAGACCAGGAAGTGTTCAACCCGGATCAGAAGGGTAATGAGAGTTGATTTACTTCCATCTTCCCCCTATTGTATGTCTGTTTTGTCTTTGTGCGTCTCTTGATGTTTTTATAGTTATGTACATTTGCTGTTTCCTTGTGTTGCTGTTCGGGCGACTGTTTGTTCTGTATGTGGTGTTTCCTGCATGACTCATTTTTGTACTTTTACAAAACTAACACTATCTGAACAACTTTGTTTTGGTTTCAGGTAATTGAGATGCCATGACTAGACTGTAACTGTTTACTGATAGAGCCATTAAAAACTTTTGCAAACAGAGTAGATCTCCAGATGAGAGAGCACCTGTAGGAGATGCCTGTATACGTTCTGCTTTATTTGGTTATGATAAATAAATACACCTTTCTGCGCGCCTTTTGCAAACAGGGTATACCTAGATCAGACAGCTCCTATAGAAGCCGTTTGATCAGGATCTGCTCTGTTTGCTTAAGAGATGATATAAATATGATTCTATAGTTTGCGCCATTGTCCAAAATACCTTTGTTGATGATGCCAATATAAAAAAAAAGAAAATGTGTCCATGGGACATTGATGCCCCCGCCAGGGGTGTGTTTTTTCCTAAATCATGATTTTGATTATACACACAATCTTAATCACGATTGCTATGGTATCAAAACAATTTGATATGACATATTGTATTAAACATGGACGCTAAAACGTTCATCTCACAAAGGAAAATACATGTACTCATTGGGTGTGCCTAGCAATTCTTCGAGTTCCAGAGTCGATCCGCTAATATTTTTGTCGAATAATTAGACAGCGACATTAACACAAACTAAAACTTAAAATATAAAAAAATAATAATAATAAATTTTTTTTAATAATAATTAAAAATATAGGTCTAATAAAATAAAAAATATATATGTTGAAAACAAATAGAATTGTAAGTGTTACATCAACTGTTACTTTCTATAACCATTTCTAGAATGGTTTGAAATTGTGTACCCTATGCTGTTAGTGTAAGTTCCGCCATTTTTATTATGATTGGATTTTAATAGAGGTCAGAGTTTGATTATTCTGATTAGAGAACATGTTAGTGATTCGATAAAAACACGACCGAATCTGTAATCCTGATTCAGGTTTGCGAAAATAAAACACACCCCAGGTTTTTTTCTAAATTGCATTAAAATTTATTCCAGCATAAACAAGCCAAGAAATATTTGACGAAAATTTTGTCATTAAACAATCATTAAAATTCAATCAAAGTGTCGGCAAACAGGCAGTAGATGAACGACAGACCTGAAAAGGGGACACACAGTACAATTCACTATGATTATGCTTCAGACCAAATATCAAATCATTCCAGCATACAAAAGTCAAAAAATATTTGACGAACATTTTACCATTAAACGATCATTCAAATTCAATGAAAGTGTCGACAAACAGGAAGTAGATGAATGACAGACCTGAAAAGGGGAGACACGGTACAAATAACTATGATTATGCTTCAGACCAAATATCAAATCATTCAAGCATACAAGAAATCTTTGACGAAAAGTTTGTAAATAAACAATCACCAATATTCAATCAAAGTGTCGGTTAACAGAAAGTAGATGAACGGCTGACCTGAAAAGAGGAGACACGGTACAACTTAGCATGATTATGCTTCAGGTCAAATATCAAATCATTCCAGCATACACTGCCAAAATTCAACCAAAGTCCCGACAAAGAGGAAGTAAATGAATGACAGACCTGAAAAGGGGACACGGTACAACATAGTAAGATTATGCTTCAGACTAAATATCAAATAATTCCAGCATACACAAGCCAAGAAATCTTTGACGAAAGTTTTTGTCATTAAACAATCACCCATAGTCAATCAAAGTGACGGCAAACAGGAAGTAGATGGAAAACACACATGAAAAGGGGAGACACGATACCACTCACTAGGATCATGCTTCTGACCAAATATCAAATAATTCCAACATGCACAAGCCAAGAAATCTTTGACGAAAAATTTACAGGACGGACATACGGACGTACGGGATGTACGGACGGACAAGGTTTAGGCGGGGGCATAACATGAGCATATTAATATTCATGTAGTATTTATTTCTATTTCTGACATGAATATGCATCAGAGAAAGGGTTCAAACTGATACAGTTTCACACTAGGTATTATATCTAAGTATATGGCAGTACTTTACCATCACTGAGAGTTCAATTGAAGCAAGACACCACTGCATAGCCCAGGAACGAATCCTTCTGGCAGGCTCTGAACTGATCATATGAACAATCCATGATGGAATCCTCAGTCCCGTTGCAGGAAATGTTTGGCCGCACATATTTGCCGTAGAAAGTCCCAAAGGAGCCCATGGCGAGGGCGATGCCATCTTGAAAACCCAGCTGCTTGCACACTATTTTGGCCTCTTTGTTGGAAAAACCTTCACCACAAATAATGGACCAGTTCTCTTCCATAATTTGGACTACTCCATGAGAATGGGTTCCTCGTGATAGCCGCACTGTTAAACACAAAATAACCTCCCTGTAGCAACTGCTGTACTCAGGGGACAAATCAAGGGTTTGGTGCAAAACAATTGTAAATCCTTCACACAGTGAAGGAGTTACAATAGTTTGCACCAAGCTCTTGAAATATTTATATCATTTGACTTTTAGCCTGTTGAGCAAATGTTTTTAATCAAAATTCAATTATAATCAGTTTGCCTACACATATAATCAGAATGTTAAACAGATGGTATCTTGATGAGGTGCTGAGTTACTCGCATCTCATCTGAATCCAAACTGCTAAAGGTCACTGTGTATATTATGCAGCCAAAATATTTTTACAAGTCTGCTCTCTTTGCTTATGAAATAATATAGATATGATTATACAGTTTATGCAATGGTTAAACAGTTCTGTGTTCATAATGCCATTATAAAAATAGCTAATTAATATTCATATATTCATAACTGCTTAATAAATATTCATGGAGTTAAGAGAAGAGTTAATGGGCAGACTGATACTAGACCATTTTTGTAGCAGACGACTGAAGCATCATTTTTGTGGTCCGAGCATTTGGTATTCTTGTACGTCATCCATCCTTTGTTTCTACATTGTACTATGCTCTTTTCATATCCATAGCAACCAAGGCCGTTCATCATAATTGGTCCAGCGCCACCTCCATAATATGAACCTGAAGTGGTAAATGAGTTTTACTTGATGCATTTATTAGGATCTATAATACACACTGCATTGCCCCTACCTCTAAAAACTATTATTTAAAGTGATCTCTTATCAAATAAAAGAAAATGTGTCCATGGGACACGGATGCCCCCGCCAGGTTTTTTTTTATCTAAATTACTTTAAAATTGATTCCAGCATACACAAGTCAAGAAATATTTGACGAAAATTCAGTAAGATTAAGCTTCTGACCAAATATCAAATCATTCCAGCATACAAAAGCCAAAACATATTTAACGAAAATTTTATCATTAAACAATCATTAAAATTCAATCAAAGTGTCGGCAAACAGGAAGTAGATGAACGACAGACCTGAAAAGAGGAGACACGGTACAACTCACTATGATTATGCTTCAGGGTAAATATCAAATCATTCCAGCATACACAAACCAAGAAATCTTTGATGACAGTTTGTCATTAAACAAGCATTAAAACTCAATGAAAGTGTCGGCAAACAGGAAGTAGATAAACGACAGGCCTGAAAAGGGGAGACACGCTTCAACTCAGTATGATTATGCTTCAGTCCAATAATAAAATTATTCCAGCATACACAAGCGAAGAAATATGTGACTAAAATTTTATAGGATGGACGTACGGACGTACAGACGTACGGACAAGGGTAAAACTTAATGCTCCCGTCGCCTAAAGGCGGGGGGGGGGGGCGATTGCATGCTAGGGGAAAACATTTTCTGAGAGGAAGAGGCCTTTATTCGGTATCAGCTATACAAGGGGGGGGGGGGGGGATCTGTACTGGGTTAACCCTTTGCCTGGGTTAACCCTTTCCTTGTTCTATATTTAATCCAAATTTCAGTACCTACTGAATTTTCGTGGACAAAATAGCTATAATAATAAAATATGGATGGTGTAACATTTATTGTAGCCATTTTAGAAACTAAAGGAAAGGGTTAACCTTTTCCCTCATATAAATGCCTTTTTATGCCTTAATTTCAAGCCTTTTCAAACAAAGTAGATCGATCTATATCAGATGGCTCCTGCAGGAGCCGTCTGATCAGGGTCTGCTCTGTTTGCTTGATGAATTATATAGATCTCTTATTCCAAGGTAAAAATAAAATATCCTGTGTTCATGTACAATTTTAAAAATGCATGTTATAAATATTCATAATGTAATTACTTCTTACATGAATCTTAACCAATTCCCTCATAGGCTGTTTTTTGGATCCAACCACCTTGGATAAATCTACCGAAAAGGAGCATTAACTAGAGAAAAGGAACATTTTGTAGTTTGAATATATTGTGATAAATAGAGCATTTGCTCATATAGGAGCAAATGCTCTATTTATCACAATGGTTTCAACAGGTGCTTTTTACAAAGGCATCGAAAGGCGTATGTATGGAGGAAAGGGTTAAACAGGGGAAGGGTTAAGTCTACTTCAGTCAAAGAACACATTTCTAGTCCTTCCACGCTATGTAATTGGGGATTGTAAATTTCAATACCTACTGAATATTCATGGACAAAAAAGTTATAACGAAATATGGTAAGTGGACCATTGTAGCCCTTTCCCCGATTTTCTATGTTTATAACAAATTTCAATACCAGTGCAAAATATTTATGGACAAAACAGAAATATGGAAGGTGGACCATTGTAGCCATGTTAGAAACAGAGATATATCAAATTCTAATAGCAAACAGAGCAGACCCTGATCAGACGGCTCCTATAGGAGCTGTCTGATCTGGGTCTACTCTGTTTGCAAAGGCGTAGACAGGCGTATAATGTCAAACAAGGCGTCAACTAGACTGTTAGAGTGACTGGCTCCTTATGAAGCCACCTTTCACTAGAACCACATCTCGATTCAACCTGTTCACAAAGGTTAGCCAAAAGATGGACCAATTTGAACTACAATACCGCTTATACATGTATGTATTCTAGACCAATCCCAGTTCTTCATTCCTTTGAGAATTATATTAAAACCACTGCAAAGCAACCATGAAAACAAGAGGTCTTATTGGGATGGATCTCAAAGGACAGCTTAATGAAGGATGACAGTTATGCAGAACACTCCTGCAGTTACATGTACTACTAAAATGAATAACAATGATTAGAACATAACCTATATTTTTAGCCAATCAAACTGCCTTTTGCATCCATTAAGTACATCACTTAATCATTAAGAGTTGTTTATTTCGACCTCGTGTGGTGTCTGCACGCGCTGTCATAACTCCGCCTCCTCGTGTGACTAGTAGTAAACACTGCCGTATTTGGCGATCTTACAACCGGAACTCATTGCTAACCTTCACGGAGACCGGCTCAAAATTGCAGTCGGCATTTCTTATAAGGCAAAGAAACCATAGAAACGAGACCCCGATTCGAGATCTAAACTGTTTAACGTTCCATTACATAAATACTTGAATAGCTCTGGTTTAATATTTCGACCACTAATGACCTTTTTCAAATATTATCATGATAATCTTTGAAAAAGGCCCTTAGTGGTCGAAATATTAGATCAGAGCTATTGAAGTATTTACCGTATATAGATCTATATCATAAAAAAATGATATAATTCACTTATTGGAATATTTTCTTCATTGCGTTCCGTTACAGACGAAACTTGAGCAAAAAGGACATATTATTCTGTGAATTACACTTTACTTCATATATATACATTTGTACGCGTATTTAAGTTTTTGCAAACAGCAGACCATGACCAGACAATCCTGTTTGATCAGGGTCTACTCTGTTTGCTTGAATAATTTTATAATTCTGATCTTATACTGTCTGTCATGGTCTTGTTTAACACGCCTGTATAAAACATCCAGGTAATTTAAATCCATCTTCTAACAAAGATTCGAAATCCACAATGTCAAAATCGCCAGCCATTTTGTACTGAGTTTTGTAAGGAATGAAAATCAGTGACGTCACATTTGGCGCATAAAGTACTGTGGGCGCGCGATGTTTGTTTATTTGAACCGTAGGAAAGATTAATGCCGTGAGCCAATCAAAATATAGGTTATGTTCTAAGTCCGTTAGAACATATTAAGTGAAATCTTAGTGGCTAAGAAGGGGCGCGCTCGCTTTCGCTCGCTCCGCACCTTCTTAACCACTAAGATTTCCCTTAATATGTTCTAACTATAACACAAATTCAAAAACATGTATCAACCTGTCACAGGATCACCATCAGCGAAATTGAGGTATTTGCAGACAACACGTGCATCGCTGGTAGACCAGGCCTCATCACAGATGGTGCCTGTGTGGTTGTCATGGGTAATCTCCACACGACCGTAGTAAGAGCCACCGCCCACTAGCTTCACCTCTATACCTGTAACATCAGAAGAGATATTATACAGTCAAATCTACCTAAATGACCACTTTACCCTTTACTCTAAAAATATGAATTTCTACGCCTTTACAGAGTAGACTAAGATCAGACGGCTCCTGTAGGAGTTACCTGATCCGGGTCTGCTCTGTTTGCCTACGATATAGTATAGATATGATTCTACAGTTTCCGCAATGTCCAACAATTACTGTGTCAATGTGCTGTTATAACAACTAATCTAAATATATATTCATTATATCATTATTTCCTGCATGAATATTCATTAAAGAGTTAATCCTTACTCTCAAAAATAGTTATGACATCATAAATTCATTTGCTGAACTTTTATAATGGTGAATGAATTAAATACACCTCTGGCAGAAACTGTAGAATCAGCGCTATATAATTCCATAGGCAAACAGAGTAGACCCTGATCAGATGGAGCCATCTGATCTGGGTCTACTCTTTTTGCAAATGTGTGAAAATGTGTTTAAATGAAGGAAAGGGTTAGAAACCCATTGGAGTCTTTAAAATCAATACTATAATATCTGTATCATGTCACTGCCTACCTAAATACCCATTTGCTCCATGAATATTAATGTAAAAGCTAATGACATAATGAATAATAATTAGATTAATTCTTATAATACCACATGGACAAAGAAATATTTGGCCTTGGTAGAAACTGTAGAATAATAAATATATTATATCAGAAGCAAACAGAGAAAACCCTGATCAGATGGGTCCTACAGAAGCTGTCTTGCGTGGGTCTACTCTGTTTGAAAAGGTGTAGAAAGGTGTAATTATGGGTTAAAGGGTTAAAGATTCGGATTTACACTTCATTCACCCTTTCCCCATAGAAACACCTTCTCGTGCCTTTGCAAACAGACTAGATCCAGAACAAAAGGCTCTTGTATGTAGGAGCCATCTGGTCAGGGTCTGCTCTGTTTGTGTATGAAGTAATATAAAATCTGATTCTACAGTGTCTGTCAAGGCCCAAACATTCCGTGTTCATATGCCTGACTTAATTCTCTACTCTGTAAATACACCTTTCTACGCCTGTACAAACAGAGTAGATCCCGATGAGACGACTTATTATGCTCTGCTCTTTTCTCACTTAACTTCCCTTATCTCAGGGTTAGAACAACGGGTTAAGATTTCCTTAATCAGTAATAATAACATGCTAGAACATAATGACGTCATATGTCATATGTGACGTCAAACCATGAAAACCGATGTTTACATGACATTAAAACGGCGAAAATACACTGTTTTGGTTATGTGAAAAAATAATCTGATGCTCGTTGTCTGTTAAAATCACATGTTCCTAAACTCACCAAGAAAATGGTATTAAGCTCGCCATAGGCTCGCTTAATACCATTTTTAAGGCTCGTTTAGGAACATGTGATCTTAAAAGACAACTCAACGACAGATCCTCTATTTCGTTTATGATATTTAATATTGATATTACTCTACAGTTTTAGCCATGGTCAAAAAACCCTTTACCATGTGCTATTATAACAATTAATCTCAATTAATATCCATGGAGTGAAGGATTAACATCATTCTAATTAATATTCATGAAGTAATGGATTATTGTATAAATATTCATAATCTATTTTAAAGGGTTAGGTGACCTTTGAAAAGAGGTTAACTGTTTTGATGATTTGGTAACATAAACATCAATATGTAGCTCAACCATACAGAGCAGTATTATATCACTGTTCTATTCTAAAGGTTAGTTACTGGATGACACTGGAACATGTCTTAACCCATTCCCGCATAGGCTATTTTAGATCCAACCAGCTTGATTAAATCTACCGAAAAGGAGCATTTACTAGAGAAAAGGAAATTTTCAGAATTGTGTAGTTTTGAAACCATTGTGAGAAATAGTTTTGAAACCATTTTGATAGAAATAGCATTTGCTCCTACAGGAGCAAATGCTCTATTTATCACAATGGTTTCACAAAATGAAATTTATAGATGCGCAAAAATGCGTCACTAAAGGATAATGTGTTAATGAACAAAGGAGTCTTAAAAGCAGGTGGTTGCTTAATGCTGGGCAAACTTAAGGCAGGAAGCTCTTATAGGAGCTTTCTGTCTTACTTTTGACCTGCATTAAGATGCCACCTACCTTACAGACCAATAATAAGACCTCCTTTTGATGGTCACTTAAGATAGGTTCTACTGTAGTCTATGGGAATACCGGGAAACTTTGCAAATAAATTACACAATGCTCTACGAATCGAAACAAAATGAACCAAAGCTAAATCAAAATGACACCGAAAGATTTTATAATATACACGTTACGATGTATATCATATTCTATCATATACATATTACATGGCTGACTCAGTGACAGTAAAGAAATTATAACCGTCTGTCAACGTTTCGATTGTTAATGTTTACGAAAATAGACAGTTCTTCTGTGCTACTAAATTAGCCATGTAGAATTCATTTTATTGTACTAAACATGGATAAATTAGTGTCAATGAAAGACAAAAGCACATGACTGAAAATATATTGGAACTAATTAAAAACTAACATACTTAGATGTTGACCTTTCCTAGAGGTCAACTTTCTTAAATGAAGTCCTGGCAAATGTGACGATAAGTCTTTTGATTTCTGGTTTCAACGATTGATGGTAGAAATTCGATGAAAGGATTTAAGTCATACCAACCAAAATACGCTAGTTAACATCACCAGTGCTTTGCTGAGGCACTTAAAAGTATAAAGAATTGTATCACCATGTTTAATTCAGGAAACATTCTATCTTATTTCTTCCATTATTCTGTGCACAAACGTATATGTCCACAGACAGGGAATATGGAAAGTTCTGTTTTCTATGTATAATTACTGCACTTGACACATTGTTTATTAATATGTTCTGTGATTGTTTTTGCTTATACATGTATGAAATGTACTGATTAAGAGAGCCTCGATGTAGATTAGCCATTTTCACTAAACAAGCTACCCTCGTTAAATAAAGTATTTCATTCATTGATTTCATTTATTTAGTTATTTAAACAGAAATGTTCTATTTCACCTCCGGAATGTTCTACGCGAAATAGACGTTTATAAATGCGAAACGGAGGCTCATCATTGAATAATAAAACTGTGGCAACATCTAAATGGGAATATAGGTTGAAAAGCAGATATATCTATTCCTACGGCAACTGGATCTATTCGGTGGTTTTCGCTACGCTCTTGACGTACGTAGATGATCCGGTTACCTACGTTGGTGATGGTGGTGCGATAACCCGTACTTCTCTTCTCCAGCCTCCTTACATGTATTAACCCATTGGTACCCAGTGTCCTTTAAAAAGGACATAGGCAAACAGTATAGATCTAGATCAGAGGGCTTCTGAAGGAACCCTCTGATCAGAGTCTGCCCTGTTTGGCTTGCCAGTAGATGTTTTCTCGCTACGCCCCTTAACATAAAACTATGGATGGGTCCCAAAAGGCGATCTGCCTAGTTTTTACTTAAACACTATCACAGGGGTCTGTACAGTTTCATGGGGGGTCTATATGTACTATATAAATGTTTATTGTATAGTATATATATAAAGACTGTCATAAATCGGTATAGACCCCTGTGAAACATTATGGGAATAAATGGATAATATACGACACGTTTTACATCAAACAGAAATTCAACATGGACATTAAATTTGATGTATAATAAACCATATATATCATAAACCATGTTGTATTACAATGTACAGCGGTAAAAGCTGTCAACAGCGATCATCGAAAATAAGTTTTTATTCTGGTTTGTTGGTTGGTTGTATTGATTAAGGCCCAGTGCCAAATATTGGCTATTTTGATGTATAATAAACAAGACTATCAAATACCGGTAAAAGCTGCAAACAGCAATCATCCAAAATAAGTATAATTCTGGTTTGTTGGGTGCGCCTGTCCATCCTTGGCAATTATGTACATGTTTCTAAATCAGTTGTCATCAGCTCTGCTGGTATTTGACTCTAAGAAAACCAGATTATTTTAGTAATTATAGCCTGATTAGGATCAAAGATGGTTCCCGTTTCCAGCCAGCCACCCGTAGTCGGTCCCAATCATTGTCCGTGTTGTCACTGTGCAAAACGCTCTAGTTCTTTTGAAATTGGCGCCCCGGCTTCCAAACACTTGTGATTATGTTGGCGCCAGTTCATGTTGGCGCCAATTCTGATAGGAGCCCAGGGTGCCATTGTAGATGATGGCTGGATTACTGATTTCCCAGGATCTGCCGTAGTTGAATTGGCGAAACATCTATTCTCAGGGTTGCAGTTCAATATAACAAGCTATTTTCAAATTTGATTTGTTCAATGTGGAGCCTTCTGGACCATATTTTCAATTAAAGCCTTTTGGGGTATATTTTGCAGCCTATTAGGGCATACTTTGAAGCCCATTGGGGATTTTGAATGCTTTGGGGAAATATTTTGAAGCCTATTGGTACATTTGTTGAAACCTATTAATTTGGGCATAAATTTGGAATACCAATCCGGATAGCTGTTAAAGGTCGCACATTTCAAGACAAGTCCGGTGTACCTGCTAGCCAAGTGGGCTAGCACGGTGAGATCAGGAACCATGCCCAACAGAGCCAAACTTGAACCTTAATTGTACATAATGTGTAAATAAACCAATATTATGACAGAAGATCGTTGTCTGTTTTTGTTAGGTCCGCCAGATGTTATGCGGCAAGGTATGGGTGAATGCAGAGATGCTGTCATGTCGGGCAGGCATTGCAGATTGACTTTAATAATACGTTAATACGAAGAAAATCGCATATGTGGGATAGCATTCACTCATTACCCCCTTGCCGGGCAGCTTGTGTCCTCAATATCCCAATATGCGACTATTGCTCAATAGTAATCGCTTTTTATTACAGTTTGAGATGTTTTGTGTTTGTAGCTTTTGTATGTGATAGAAGCGACATACTGCACACCCGTCGTTTTCTTATTTAGCCTATTATGTTACATTATTATACATGTATGTCAATTCAGTTTATGTTGTATTTTCTATGTTCCATACTTGCCTCGTTGTATGTCCTATTCTGTAAGATAATGGCCTCTATTGTTTGTTCTTATTTTTGTTTCAATCACTTTGGGCATGCAGCGTTTCTGCTACCGTAGGGGACCACCTACGTATTTAAGAGTAACGGCGCGGTTCCTGGACGTCTATTGTAATGAGCTAAAGTTTGCTTAAAGGTAAAGGGGTGATTGGTCGACTAAATCCGAACAAAAACTTTAGGTGCACAATTGAGGTATATATTTAATAATTTAATATTAAACTATAATTTTCAAAAAGACTGCAATTCTGATAGAAGTCCGGGGTGCGTCATTGTAGATGATGACTATATTACTGATTTCCCAGGATCTGCCGTAGTTGAATTGGCAATACATCGCTTCTCGGAGTTGCAGCTCAATATAACAAGCTGATGTAAAACTTGCATGTGATTTGCTCAAGGCGGAACCTTCTGGTGATTATTTTCAATTCAAACCTTTATGGGCATATTTTGACGTCTTTTCGGGCATGTTTTGACGCCTTTTGTGGGCATGTTTTGTAGCCTATTGGAACATATTGTGAAAGCTTATGGGGCATATTTTGAAGCCTATTGGGGCATATTTTGTAGCCTATTAGGGCATATTTTGAAACCTATTGGGGAATATTGTTAAAGCTTTTTGGGCATATTTTGAAGTCCATTGGTACATGTGTTGAAACCCATTGGGCATAGTTTGTGGCTAGTGGGGCTAATGATTATAAATTTGGGATACTGATACGGATGGCCGTTAAAGGTCGCCCGTTCACGACAAGCTGTTCGGTGTACCTGCTAGCCAAGTGGGCTAGCCCGGTGGGATCGGAAACCATGCCCAAAAGAACAAAACCTGGGTCCATGCTTATAAAACATTTGGTTGAGTCTGAGTTCGTTCTCAAAATTTTGATTGGTCAGATTTGAGCCTTTGGCTCAAATCTGACCAATCAAAAGCTTGAGAACTCAAATCTGACAATCAAAAGTTTGAGAACGAAACTCAGACTCAACTAAAAGCTTTATAAGCATGGACCCAGAACTTTGTTGTGTAAAATATGCAAATGTTATGATAGAAGATCGTTGTCTGTTATTGTTAGGTCCGCCAGATGTTATGCGGCAAGGCAGCATGGATGAATGCAGAGGTATTGCCATGCCGGGCAGGCATTGCAGATTGTCTTTAACAATATTATATGAAGAAAATCGCATATGTGGGATAGCATTCACTCATGGCCTCTTGCCGGGCAGATGGGGTCCTCAATTTTCCACATAATAAACAAGATTAACACATACCATGTTGTATTTATCACCAGTAAAAGCTGCCAACAGCAAGTCTTATTCTGGTTGGTTGATTATTTGGACGCCCCAGAGATAGGATGAGTGGATACAGAGTCTGGAGAAACCCGGGCGCAACGCCCTACTCTTATTATCGATAGAGTTTCTCTGCTTCTTTTAGATGCCCAGTGTAAAGCACTGTTGCATCGTACATCGGTTTTTATAAAGTCTCAACTAAATTCTGGATTGCTGAGACAGGTTGTAGCATAGTGCAAAACAAACGTTGTCATGAAAACTCCTTAAGGAGCTTTCTGCATTACTTTTTCCCCTGCATATAAACGCCTTTTCACGCCTTTGCAAATAAAGTACATGTACACATATACCCCACCAGACTGCTTCTGTAGGGTCTGAGCAGGGTCTGCTCTGTTTGGTCCTGAGCTTATATAGATCTGCTCCTATAGGGTTTGTCTGAGCCAACAATTCCCTTTTAAATTTTTACCTTGTGGAAATTCAGTTAATGGATATCCATTGTCATGAATTCATGCATAAATGTTCATAGGGTAACGGGTTTACCATTTACTCGATAAAAACGCCTTTTTACGCCTTTACAAACAGAGTACACCATAACCAGACGACTCTTATAGGAGCTGTCCGATCAGGGTTTTCTCTGCTTGCTTATGATATAATATGATTATACAGTTTCTGCCAAGGCCAACATTTTATGTGTTCATGTACTTTTAAAACAAACTAATCTAATTAATACTCATGACATCATTGTTGTGCACATGAATATTAATGGAGGAAACAACAACCGCTGTTATTGAGCTCCAAATTTATTACACATTATGTGGTCACTGTATAGCCTGTATAAATGTACAGATCATACTGTGTATGTAACAGGACACTAACTCTTTCGCTGCCAAGTTTTGTCGTCTGCAAACTTTGTCGTCTGCTACACTTTTCCTTTCTTTAGTTTTCGCAACTTTGTATAAAAACACTAACAGTAACAAACAGTTTGGATCCTGATGATACGCCGAGTTACTCGGCGTCTCATATGGATCCAAGCTGTTTGCCTAGGCAATCAAAGATGCGACATTGGCAGCTCCACAAAATAAATCAAAGCGTTGTAGACACTGCAGTATTCTTTGCATGTCATCAATCTAATATCGAATAAGTTCGCCTTGGAATGGAATTGCGTATCTATCTATAAGGGAAGGGATAAACACTCTTTCCAGTTGATGGTACAGTTGCAGTTGACACTTCAGCCGTTTCCCACTATGCTTATTATCACACTGACCACTCACAGTTATGGGCGTGATTGCCTAATCGCTTGCATAAGGTCATCCAACGCGCGCTTCTTTAATCATTGAGTATTTTCATTCATGTTATGATCACGTGATTTCTTCATGTGACTGATATGTGTATATCCGTGCGCCCTTCTTACACATAGCTATATTGTGTGGATTTTGTTACACAAACTAAGCCGAAGCTTATGTTACGAAGCATTTTTATGTCAGCTAAGTAGAGAGTATTCCGAATGGTGGAGTTCCACAGGGAAGCGTGCTGGGGCCTGTCCTTTTCCTGATATATATAAATGATATTCCCGAAGCAATATCATGTGTTGTACGTCTATTTGCAGACGACACAAAGATATACAACATCACTGAAAACGATGAGGATACAACCAAACTACAAAATGATATTTATGAAGCATGTAATTGGTCAAAAAAACTCTTATTTAATATTAAAAAATGCAAAAATCTACATATTGGAAATAGTAATGAAACTAACAAGTACTTTATAACTGATCATGATAACGAACTGCAAGAGATACAGCATGTAACTCAAGAAAAAGACCTTGGAGTGATATTTGACTCCGCTCTTTCATTCAGCCTGCATACTAATGAAACAGTAAAAAAGCCAATAGAATATTAGGTCTGATTGTCAAAACCTTCAACTAGATGTCAAAAGAGATGTTTTTAACACTATATAAATCCTTGATCAGACCACATTTGGTATATGCTTCGACAATATGGTCGCCTAGATTTAAGAAAGACGGGGGGGGGGGGGCTATTGAGAATGTACAGCGCAGGGCCACTAGAATAGTTAAAGGTTTGTCCAGTTTGAATTACAATCAACGCATGAGAGAGCTTGGGATCCCAAGTCTCGAATACAGGAGAATAAGAGCAGATCTTATACAAACTTACAAAATACTGCGGGACTTAGATAAAGTAGACAAGGCTAGACTTTTCCCTACTCCCCCTATCTACTCGCAGCAAACACGTGGTCACACGCTAAGAGTGTATCCAAAGCGCTCGCAAACTGAACTTAGAAATACCACCTTCAGTCAGAGGGTCATAAAACTATGGAATAAGTTACCAAATGATATCGTACTGGCACCCTCAATTAACTCTTTTAAACAACGTTTAAATACAAAATGGGTGGGAGGCCCAGACAAATTCAGTCCGGAATGCTTAAACTGATGGTGTGATTATTCACATCAAGTCTTTTAATTCCAGTTTTATCAACTATAGCACTTTAATTGTCATTGATCCGTGTTCTCTATTTATTCAGAGCACATCATTCTAATTGTGGGTCCTTGACATAAAAGAGAACAGAGATTTATGTGAACAGTGGTTGCATGGTTGATATTTTTAACTAAAGTGTATATAGAGTTTTTAACATTAAATGGAATAATTGCCAAAAATGTCCCAATACATAATACATAATAGTATATTAATACATAATAGTATATAAATATACTGAGTGCATGGCACTTACATTTCCAATAAGGGAAAACATAACTAACATTGCCTAAGAAACGTCATTGTTTATATGGGTACAATGCCCATATTTGGCAATTAATTATATGTGAAATATGTGATTGGTCCCGGATGCCATGTAATTGAACACCTTTTGTATCCATCGAATGCAGGTCAATAAATTGCACTATATTGAAAGGTCGGCGAGGGTATCATGGGTTAGGCTGTGGAACGTCACCTTTGTATTCTATTGCTTCGCGAAGAATACAATAATTACATGTATACACAGTGGTCCGTAAGAGTAGGCAATACAGTTTCTTAACGCAGACGAAAGTTCTATAAAAAGATCCCTTAAAGCTTTCTGTGTAAAAAGTGTCCCCATCCCCGCACTTCGACCTTTGGATTTATTGAAAGATATGCCTACTATAACATTCTTACAAACACACCTAACATACCCCCCCCCCAAAAAAAAAAAAAAAAAAAAAAAAAAAAGCAAAAAAACCCCCAAAAAATAAAAGAAAGAAACAAAAGAAAAACATCGCTAAAGTAAAAAATAAGGATGAACAACAACTTGGTCTGACCGGCGTGCAACATCAAGTAAATTTTAACTTTTAAAGATAAAAAGTGGAGGTAAATTTAAGTATTTGGCTGGTTTACATACATACATACATACATACATACATACATACTACATACTACATACATACATACATACATACATACATACATACATACATACATACATACATACATACATACATCGAAGGAACAAAGGAACCTATGAAAAAGAAGAATCCCGATCCCATTCAAAGACGGTTTTAACTGCCACTATCCGTTATCTGCAAACTTTTCATCAGCTACAGTTTTTTCATTCTTTATTTTTTCATAATGTTTGCTTCAAAACACGTAGTCATAATGACAAAGAGTATGGATCCTGATGAGACGCCGAGTAGCTCGACGTCTGAACTTGATCCAAACTGTATGCACAGATAATCATATATGCTCATTGACAGTGAAATAGTTAATTAACACACCATCTACTAACAAAAATGTTTATAGCTGTATATTCGACTTGTTAATTTCCTCTAAGTTGGAATTTAATATCATAAATTGTAAATTGTCTTAGGTTGTGTTCGTTAATAACTACATGTCATAGAAACGTTCAGTCTTGTCCACTATTCAGGGAATAAATCGAGGGCTTGGTGCAAACCTATTGTAACTCCTTCACTTTGTGAAGGAGTTACAATAGATTTGCACCAAGCCCTCGAAATGTCAATTGATGGGAGAGTCCTTCATGTGTTATGGCACGTAGACTAACACTAGACACTATGATACAGTTGAAGTACAATGTATCTGATCAATGTCTACACTGTTGGTTTAGCAGTGGACCACTACAGGCGCTGATAAGTGACAAACAGTGTAGATCCTAATCAGGCACAGACTCTTGAACAATTTTATTCAAAAACGTATACAAATTAATGTAAATTTATATGTGTATGTATTTTGTATAAGTCACGTCAGGAGAATGTAAACTTATATGTATACGTAAGTTGTATAAATCGCGTCAGGAGAATGTAAATTTATATGTATATGTTAGTTGTATAAGTTGCGTCAGGAGAATGTAAATTTATATGTATATGTAAAGTGTATAAGTCGCGCTAGGAGAATGTAAATTCATATGTATATGTAAATTGTATAAGTCTCGTCAGGAGAATGTAAATTTATATGTAGATGTAAGTTGTAGAAGTCACGTCAGGAAATGTAATTTTATATGTATATGTAAGTTATATAAGTCGCACCAGGAGAATGTAAATTTATATGTATAAATTATGTAAGTTGTATAAGCTGTGTCAGGAGAATGTAAATTCATATGTATATGTAAGTGGTAGAATTCGCGTCAGGAGAATGTTAATTTATATATGTATGTAAGTTGTATAAGTCACGTCAGGAGAATAAGGAGGCCATACTAAAATTACCATCCCTTTCTATGTTGCTACTGCTGCTTTGATTAAGATATCGACAATGATGATGACATGATGATGATGATGATGATGATGATGAGTATTGTATTTAAAAAAGACATTTGGCCATTTTCCCAAGTGTAACCTTTTGTTCTTCAGTCAATAGACAGACGACCCACAGAGCACCTACATCTTTAACTGTTAATTCCTGAGTCAAAATCTAATGAAATTGTCCCGATGTCTCCAGTGGATATACCAACTCTATCACCAATTTCTTTCACTGTAATCCTGCCATCTTGATTAATCAGAGCTGCCACTTCACCGACATTACCTTTGGTAGGAACAATTCCGGGCTGACCAGGACAGTGTCATATTTTAACCAATTCTTTCCTGCTGATTCCTTTTTGCGCCTGTTAAACTCATATTTTGAAACTACATGTATCGTAATAAATAGACCATTCGTTCTATAGGAGCAAATGCTCCATTCATCACAATGGTTTAAAAACTAGGCAATTCTTAACTTTTCATTTTCTATAGTTAATGCTCTTTTTCGGTAGATTAATTCAAAGAGGTTGGGTCTAAAAATAGTCTAGGAGGTAATGAGTTAAGTTAGTTTTACCATCTTTAATTGTTTTGTAGCATCTGAAAACTGACTTTTAAGTCACTGCAGGTGTCCAATATCCATATATCTGACACAATTCACTGTCTATAGCTGTGAAACTGAAATGGTCAAACTAACTCATTCATTGATAAAGGCCTGTCTCAGTTTCCTCGTACAGTAATACAGTCAGTCTGTATGTCTGCACCAACTTGAACTTTCAATTCCCCAATCTTTTATGGAAATACAAAATGACCATGATTTACTGTGAAATTACACTCCAGATTTACACTCCAGGAAAACCCAGCTGCAATATTTTTCACTCTGCCCACTTAGCCTCACTGATGCCCAAGAACTCTTTGATGTTTGATGTGGTGTTAACATTATGTATGCAGGACATCTGCAGGTCATTTGCTGTCCATCATAATGCACTCCAAATACCTTCTGCACTCTGAGCAACTAATGTCTGCAAATACCGTATTATGGTCTGCCGCATTTTTTTTCTTCCAAAAGAAACAATCAAAAAAGTCAAAAAACAAATGTCTGAGTGATAAACAGTTTGGACCCTGTATGATGAGGTGCCAAGTTACTCGGCCTCTCATCTGGACCCAGACTGTTTGCAAAGGTTATTATAAATGTTAAAAAACCAAAGCAATGGCAGCTGGAAAACTCATATCTGTTTAGAGGAACAGTTGCTTATTTCAGAAGTCAGTTGATCGTCTTTGGTCAGAGATTTGTATGTCCTTGCATAGTACAAAATTATAAAATAATAATATTGCTCTCTGTTTTATTTTCTACCCTGCTTAAACATGTTTTACGCAGCCAGTTTACGCTTGCGTAAAGCCTCGCTTGTACATCTTTTTAATCCCTTTGCAAATAAAGTAGATCCGGATAAGACGGCTCCCGTAGGACCCGTCTTATCAGAAAATGCCCTGTTTGCTTACGAAAACTTATAGATCTGAATCAACAGTTTCTGCCAATGCAAAATATGTGTTCATGTGCCGTTACAAAAATTAATGTCATTACTATTGATAATGCCATTATTTCTGACTTAAATATTCATGGAGTAGAGGGTTACATGTAAGTTTCAGACGAATGTGTGTTTAACAGATAATACAAACTTCCCCTTTAAAAATCACACATTTTCATAACTGGTGTATTACTACAGTACAGTGTCGCTCATACGACCACGTGATTAGTTTAAACATATTTATTGCATATAATGTCATGCATGAGATTGGGCTACAAGTTTTTACAACATTATATAATGCCCTCTCTCAAGGTAATACAAACATAAACCACGTGATTTATTATCACAGGAGTCTGTAAAAGCAGGTGGTTGCTTAATGAAAGGCAATAGTAAAACAGAAAACTCATATATGAAATGTCTTCATAACTGTTGTCCTGCATTAAATTACCGCCTGATTTAAAATCCAGATTACACTTCTTTTGAGTGGGCGTATTAGCGCGATTTTACTAAGATATTTAATAGATATGTTAAACGGTCCAGATAAAATGCGTAAATTAAAACATTTTCAAGAACAACGCCTTTATTTCTCCACCAAACCATCAGGTTTGTTAGAGAAATGACGATTTCAGTATCTGTGTACGCATATTTATCTGTTGCTTTGCATGTTTCTATTGTCCGACATTGCTGTTTTAGGAGAGTCCAAACTTTATGGGGTTATGGGTGAAACAAGAGTTTTAACTTACCTCTCTGGTAACATAAAGCATATGCAGGCTTACAGGAGCGGACAGGTCGCCCCCATGGTCCTAAAGTGCAGTGTTCCAGGGATTTCTCGCTTCCAGTACAGTTGAGGTTTACTATCCAACTTGGCATAAAGGTTTCGTTAACTGTGCCGTAAGCAGCACCGCCCTTGAAACCGAGCTGCTTGCAGACAATCTGAAAGGTAAAACACATTTGATGACAAGATTTGTTTGGATCAAGTATATACACTAAACCCCTCCAAAGGGAACACATTATGACCATTTTATAAATAATCATAGATGTCCTTAACATATTACCTCATAGGCTATTTTTATACCAAACCTCTGAATAAATAAACTGAAACGGAGCATTTATTAGAAAAAGGGGAAAAACGAGGTGTGCCGTTTTTGAAACCATTGTGATGAATAGAGCATTTGTTCACAAGGAGCAAATGCTCTATTTATCACAAAGAACTATGATAACATATGTGTTATCATGGGTCTTTGTTTATCACAAGGCAGGGTTCTGGCGAGGATTGAAAATATTTGAGACATGTGTCCCATTGACAGTTAAAAAGTAGGGACATTTTCAAAATCTGTGAGACACCGACAAGTGTGAAAATATTTTTTCAACCAACATTCATTAAGAAAATGCTTTGTTTATGAATCTGTGGATCTATGACTGATTCCCTTAATATGTAAATATTTTCTCTGATCATATTCACAGTTTGATTTGTTCTAAATCTGACCTGGTTACTTTGGACTATTCTGGTAAGAACTGACATTTTTGAGACATTTGTCCCTATGACAGTAAAAAAAATGGGGACATTTCTCATTTTTATGGGGAAAATGTCCCAATTTCTTGCCCTCGCAAGAACCCTGCAAGGGTTTCAAAAGTGATTTTTACAGAGGCGTCAAAAGGCTTCCATATGAGGGAATGTGTTAAAATTAAATTGCTGCTTAACCATTTCAGCGAAAAACAAAGCTCATCTCCTAACTTAAGATTATCGTTTGCCGAAGATTTCAGGGTGGTGTTTTCTTCTATTGTTTTACAAAATATTATCAAGGTCAAACATTTTTTTATCCTGAGGAGCTCTAGATACAAATTGTTTGCAGAAGGTATCACGGATTGGCATAAGAGTTAAATGCATGACGAAGTTTTTGATTGGTCAGATTTGAGTTCTCAAGCTTTTGATTGGTCAGATTTGATTCGTTCTCAAGCTTGTGATTGATCAGATTTGAGCCTTTGGCTCAAATCTGACCAATCAAAAGCTTGAGAACGAATAATTTTACAAAATACAATCAAGGTCTCTCGATACAAACTGTTTGTAGAAGTTATCACGGATTGACCTAAGAGTTAATTTAATGCATGGCGAAGGTATTTTCAAACCACTCCAGCAGGAGCAGTCTGCATAGCTTACGTCCTGCGTTCAGGTACCACCTGACTCTCTTTCATTGCCAAAATTTGTCGTCTGCAAACTTTATCGTCTGCTACAATTTTCTTTTTTTTCTTATATTTTTGTTTAAAAAACATTTATTTTGCATCGCATCTGGGTCCAGACTGTTTGCACAGATACTCATGCACATATCCGACATTGGCAGCGAAAGAGTTCATATAAGAGGGGTTTTGCTGTACGTTGATATAGATCAATTTCAAATTCAATACGGTATAGGCACGAATATTAGATCTTATAATAATGTGACAAAACTCTAAAACGATGTTACAGTTACTCTTTGAGTTAATACGGAATGTTCTTAATTATGCAATATTAAGACATGATATATTTTTAGCTGTATTTGGCTTTATTCCATTTCTCACTATTTATTGCTAAATACCTATTTCTGTATGAATATTCAGTGTTCTAGATACTCGGATTTATTAAAGAGTATTTCAAAAACGATGAAAGGATCGAAAGACATATTCAAAACATCCAAGTTAATCATGAACAAGATTCTATAAATGACATAACTCCTTATATGCATTTGAGTTTTATATAATGGCATATGTGTACAGGATTGTTTAGTATTGGTAGAAGTTGTAGAATCAGATCAATATTATTCCATAAGCAAACAGATCAGACAAGACCCTGATCAGACGACTCCTGTAGGGGCCGTCTGATCTGGGTCTAGAATGCTTGCTTATGACAAACTATATACATGTATATATATTTTAAATTCTACAGTACCTTTTATGGTATATTATTATCTTGTTCATAATTTCATTGATTAGTACTCATACAGTTATTATTTCTTAGATAATACACGCAGTCAATTCGTGTATTCCTTATACATATACCATGAGTAGATTGCTTTAAAACAAATATGCGGTTGTACCGGCAACTAGTTCGGACAGGTCAACATTATTTACCAAACGAATACGAACAATATGTTTATACTTTCATTGCAGATATCTTCCGTTGGAAGTTAAAAACGAATTCATAGTAAACATCCGTGCATTTGAAGTCATCTAATGACGTCATTAACCCTTTACGTGTATTCCATAAATACGCCTTTTTACGCCTTTGCAAACCGAGCAGACACTAAGAATGAAGTATGGGGCGACTTTTTACAGCCGCCATATATATACACCTGCTGTTGTGAAGTACAAGGAGCATTTACTAGAGAAAAAGATTGTGCAGTTTTGAAACCATTGTGATATATAGAACATTGGCTCCTATGTAGTAAATGCTCTATTTATCACCTTGGTTTAGAAAAAGTGATTTTTGCAGAGGCATTATTGTAACATAAGCTGTAACTTATACAGATTTAGCTTTGTACTAAATATAGAGTTGATATCTGGAGTCACTTCCATAAAAAGTCCAGAAAACCGGAAAACATTGGTACGGGACTAAAAAGGGGAGATAACTCCTTAAGTAGTGGTCCGATCATAACGGAAATATGCGGTGCACAGGTTTATATGGTCATATGGCTATATATGAACTTTCAACAAAATTGAAGCAAAACTGTAGAAGAAGAAGGCCGGACAAAATTGTGTCCACGGACGGACAGACGGACGGACGGACAGACGGACGGACAGACGGACGGACGGACAGACGGACAACCTGATTCCAGTATACCCCCCAAACTTCGTTGTGGGGGGTATAATTATAATATATCTGACTACAGTTTCTATCAAAACAAAAAACAATATGTTTACATATCGTGGGCTTGGTGCACAACTATTTTAACTCCTTCACTTTGTGAAGGAGTTAGAATAGTTTTGCAACAAGCCCACGAATTATGCCATTATAAAAAATAAGCTAATAAATAGTCATCATATCATTATTTTTTACATGTATATACAACATGGAAAGGGTTAAAGCGATCACAAAGAGAATAAGCACGGCTGTCTTTAACTCTTCTCTTGCTGAATTTTAAAATACATTTCTCCTTCTTTACTCCTACCCTGTTGTATAATTACATATTATCTTCACTGTGTACATAAGAATTACTATGCTAGTAGTTTGGAAGTTCAGCTGTATTTTGGTGAGATAGAAAAGTTGTTAAATGCGAGCCTTGGCGAGCATTTAACTACTTTTCTGACTAGCCAAAATACAGCTGAACTTCCAAACTACTAGCATAGTAATTCTTTTATCATGCAACTCCAAGAAAAAAGGAGAAAATGAAGAAAAAGAAAGATTGCTAAAGCGGTTTCGTCCCCTGAATGAAAATACATGCAAGTACGTATTACGTGACGTCATGTTGGCATGCAGTGACGTCATCGACTTTTACAACATAAACAAACTTGATTTAATCCTTTTATATTGACAAATAGTTGAGAAAAGGTGATCGAGCAAATATGTTAATTTGATGTTTATGTTTAATAGTGCTTTTTTCCTCCTTCTGTTTTCCTCCTATTGGCTGAACAAAACGTGCATTCCAGTGGGGTCAGTACACATGCACTATACCTCACAAAATACAGCGTCGACGTGGAAAATATTATGCTAGTAGGAAGTGACTGTATTTCGTGACGTTGCATGATAAATAACAATTACTATGCTAGTAGTTTGGAAGTTCAGCTGTATTTTGCGAGTTGGAAAAGTTGTTAAATGCGAGCCTTGGCGAGCATTTAACTACTTTTCTGACTAGCCAAAATACAGCTGAACTTCCAAACTACTAGCATAGTAATTCTTTTATCATGCAACACCAAGAAAAATGGAAAAAATGAAGAAATAGAAAAATTGTTAAAGCAGTTTCGTCCCCTGGGTGAAAATACATGCAAGTACGAATTACGTGACGCCATGTTGGCATGCAGTGACGTCATCGACTTTTACAACAAAAACAAACTTGATTTAATTCTTTTATATGGACAGATAGTTGAGACAAAGGTGAGAAAATGTGTTAATTTGATGTTTATGTTTAATTATGCCTTTTTCGTCCTTCTGTTTTCCTCCTATTGGCTGAACCAAACTTGCATTCCAGTCGGGTCAGTACACATGCACTGTACCTCACAAAATACAGCGCCGACGTGGAAAATATTATGCTAGTAGGAAGTGACTGTATTTCGTGACGTTGCACGATAAAAGTATTTCGCTGTGCAATCGCTATTGTGGAGTGCACTGGTTGCACAATCAACTTGTAAATAGTGCAGACCCTGATGAGACAGCTCCTGCAGGAGCTGTCTCATCTGGGTCTTCACTATTTACAGGTAGGTATATTGACGTGAATAGCAAGCGAAGGGTTAATAACAGTATGTTTAGAAAAAAGTGACAGCTTAATGCAGGTCGAGATATTCAAGTTCAACGTACTATTCGTAGAAATAGTGTTATTACAAAACAAGACAATGCGTGCCTTAACTCATTCTCTTTTACGGACGCCTTTTGACGCCTCTGTCAAAGTAATTTAAAAAAAACCCCAGTTTTGACAAATAGAGCAAATGCTCTATTTTTCACAATGGTTTGAAAGCTACGCCATTCTTTTTTTTCCTTTTCTCTAGTCGATGTTACTTTTCGGTAGATTAATTCAAAGTGGTTCGGTCTAAAACTAGTCTAGGAGGATTAATTCTGTTGCTGCCAATGTCACGTTTGTGATAACCTATTCAAACAGTTTGGATCAAGATGAAGCGCAGAGTAACCCAGTGTCTCCTCTGTATACAAACTTGTTGTTACCATGGTTATGTTTTTGAAACAAATAGACAGGATATTCAAAATATAATTAACCCTTTCCTTCCTTCGTGTAAACGCCTTTATACGCCTTTGCAAACAAAGTAGACCCAGATCAGACAGCTCCTGTAGGAGCCGTCTGATCAAGGTCTGCTCTGTTTGATAATCAAATTTGATAGATAGAGAATATTTGGTTCCTAGCTTTGAATGAGAAATGTTATCTGGCAAGGCGGATGAATATATCAGGTGAGCCGAAGGCGAACCTGATATATTCAGAAGCCGAGCCAGATAACATTTCTCATTCAAAGCTAGGAACCAAATATTCTATTTATCCTTGTCACGACAGCAAAATATAATTATTATTATTTTGTACCGAATGTACCACAAAATGCACCGCAACGTATACCCGACTCTTCTGGCTCTAGACTGTTGATGACGTCACTATAAAGGCGTTATTACGTACGTCACTGGAATTCCAAAAAGTCACATTGCTTTAAAAATGCTCAAAACAAAACCGTTGCCCCGGTTGGTTATGTGAGAAAAAGAACCTGTCACTTGCCGATACTAAACGATGTATGATTCTTGATGTGGATTTATCTAAACACGGTAATTTCGCGACAAACAACTAGATCTAGTCTAGATCTAGATCTACTAGATCTAGTCTAGGTCTAAGAATATACGTTTGGGAGAATGAAGTGAAAGAATTAGATCTAGATCTATTTACTTTAATGGGTATCGATTGAAATCAACAAATTCGCTTTGTTAAACTTTTTTATTCAGTACTCGGTAGACGTAAATTTGTGTATTCACGAAATAAGCGTCTCGGTAAAAAAGTAGTTTCGGCTACAGGTCATGTGACCAACTGACATAATAACAAAAAGTTTATCAGGCACCTTGTTATCCGTCAGGAAAATAGGCACGTGACAGGATAAATATGTTTCTTTACTTTCTAAAATGGCTACAGTGTTGCACTTTCCATATCTAACTATAACTATTTTGTCTACGAATATGCAGTAGGTATTGAACTTTGGAATAAACGTAGAGGAGGGGAAGTGTTAAAGCAGACGACAACAAATTGCAGACGACTAACTTTGGCAGCGAAAGAGTTAATAACGACACATCGTAATCAAAGGAACCAAACAGTACTTACACATATCTACCTCATTCAGAGGTTTATTGTAGCATATTGCCGACGCTCTGTGGTCCGCCTGACATTTCGTCCGACGTTCAAAGTGCGCACAATCAAGAAGCGACTTCTCATGACCTAGACATCGGAAATGCGAGAAACTTTTGCCCATGCTGGCGTCGGAAGATGGTCCAGATTTGTCCACCCCGAGGGTAGAGCAGCATTGGGCAAGCCCATCTACGAAGCCCATTTCTCGGCAGACGACCTTGGCCTCGATTTCGCCCCAGTGTTGATCACACACCTCCACCCATCCGTCGTTTTCTCGGATCTCCACTGTACCCACGTTCGTTCTACCTCTTGATTTCAAACGCACTATGACATAGACAGAGCAATCAGGTAATTACTTTTGTTTTCAGTGAAAATACAGTAATAATAATAATAATAACAATTATAATAATAAAGACTTAAATCGAGTCTGCAATTTTCTCATATTGCATTGCCGATATTGCATTCGAAGGAACTCCCACTTTCAGAATATATTTATTTAAAGAGGGAACATAATGGTGAAAATCAATTTCAATGCGGCCCTCGTAACATATATATATTTACAAAAGTCAAATTAGCAACAATTAAAGAAACAAACACACATCAGAGTAAAAAAGTATTAAGAAAAAACTCGATAATACGAACAACCAACTGGATAATTATTGATATAGCTAATGGAATGTGCATGATCACCGAAAACAGGACGAAGCAAAACAGGAAGCTCCCCACCCCAGACCATCACCTGTTGTGAACACCATCAATGGGCATTCTTCGAGCTATCGAAGCAGAGCTACAGATAAATATGTGTGTCCAAATACTAACATCGTCATTTCTCCACCAAACCCTATACTGTGACCACTCTTTAGAGTCGTTTCGAAGAGACGATTCTAATAAGTGGTCACCGTATAGGGTTTGGTGGAGAAATAAAGGACCTATTCTTGAAAATGTTAAATTTACGGATCTTATCTGGACCTTTGACGAAGTGTTCAAACCCACAGGAGCTCACTGTATATTCCTTTCCCTGTTCTATGTTTATTTCAAATTTCAATGCCTATTGAATATTCATGGACAAAATAGTTAAAATGAAATATTGAGGGTTGAACATCGTAGCCGTTTTAGAAAGTAAAGAAACAGATCTTTTTAAATTATGTTAGCAAACAGAGTAGAGCCTGATCAGACAGCTCCTCTAGGAGCTGTCTGATCTGGGTCTACTCTGTTTGCAAATGCGTGAAAACATGTTTATATGAGGGAAAGGGATATACAATAAAGTGTACATTAGTTATCCTACACACTCACACCAAAGTACTAAGGCAAGCAGTAGACGTAGTCCAAACCGATCTTGCAAATGCAGTTTGCCCAGAGTTTACTATTTGCCATTTCATGGGTTTAAACAGCAGCGGTCAGACTTCAGTCCAATAGTACTGATCTGTAACTTATAAAACTGACCAAAAGCTATTCGAATTTCGGCTGGGTTAAATCTACAAATTGTTACGGGACATGATGGGAAGTTTAGTTAGGTGACCATTCCTAAAGAAGGTGAATCAATATATTTTTCAAATCTTGCAGCCGTTTTTGAAAACGGACAAGTATTTCTTCTTGCAATACCCCCATGTCCCAACACCAGCACATTGTAGTCAAAAAGGAGTAAAATGTAAGAATTATAGAATAATGTTCTCATAGGAATTGACAGAAACATTTATATCAGTGAGAATAGATATAATAAAGAATAATAATATGACAGTCAAATGATAAGGTACGATCAAATGTTACAGCTAATACTTTTTCTTGTTCGCTACAACATGTCTGGTTATCCTTGAAGTATATGGGATGCATTGTAATTTGAAGCAAATATAATGTGTGCCTTGATGTTATGAACATGGACTTTGTTTTTGCAACATTGATAAACAAACGATTCAATTCACATCAGTTTCGACAGACTTTACATCGTCATTTAAGGATTGTACCACATGATCTAAGGAGGAGTTATGGACTGGGAGAGTAATATCGTCAGCAAGTGTGTCGGCGATGGAGACTTGAGTAACAAGCGGCAAATTATTAACATATACCCCAAATAACAGAGGCCCTAAGACCGAGCCTTGGGAAGCACCAGATAGAACAGACAATTCACCAGAACCCATGCCAGACACATATGTTTTTTGAAATCTCTCCTTCAAATACGAGGAAAACCATGAACATGATGATGCTTCTAGTAAAACGTTTCTCATTTATTTTCGAAAGAATATTGTAATCGACTAAATCGAAAGCTTTAGACAGATCTAAAAGTAAAGTACCTAGTTATAGTCTACTTTCAGTCCGAATGACCGCTCAGCCGACTGTATACTTACTCCGCTGGTCATTGAGTCATTGACCTACACTATTGAGCACTGCTAACATAAGGCGCAATCATGCAGCCGCAGTACCGGCGAGTGACCCTCACAGGTACCCATTTTAACCCCTGGACGGAGTGGATGTGCGGGTGGGAGTCACGGAAAAGCGTCTCAGAAATTTCCGGGAGGGACCGGGATTTGAACCCCGGACCTCCGGACTGATAATCAAGCGCGTTACCACTAGACCACCGCCAGATAGCCAGATAACTTATCAACACATTCGTTGTTGTCAATCGTTGCAATTCATTCATCCATAAGTTTTACAAGAACAGTTTGACAGGAATGGTGAGCTCTAAACCCAGATTGTCTAAGATAAAACGATTATTTTCTTCAGTGAATTGTTTCAAAATGTTCTCTAAAGCGATTACCAAAAAGAGGTATAAATCTGGGTCTCAAAGGAAATTGGTAGCTTAATGCAGTCCCGTTACTTTCGTTCTGTATCAACCAACCGCCTGCTTACAAAGAGGCCCGCATTTATTTATCAACCCCTTCCTTCGTGTAAACGCTTTCTATGCCTTTGAAAACAGGGTACACCAAGAACAGACGGCTCCTGCAGGAGGTGTCTGATCAGTATCTGCTATGTTTGCTTATGAAATTGTAACAGATCTGACTTTACAGTTTCTGCCAATATCAATAATGCATCTGTGCATTTTCCATTATCCATTCCCTCATAGGCTATATTTAGATCCAACCAACTTGATTAAATCTACCGAAAAGGAGCATTAACTAGAACAAAAGGAAAGTTTTAGATTTTTACTGTTTGAAACCATTGTGATAAATAGAGCATTTGCTCCTATAGGAGCAAATGCTCTATTTATCACAATAGTTTCAACAAGTGATATTTACAGAGGCGTAGAAAGGCGGAAATGGTTAAATATCTCAGATAATAAATATTCTAACATGATTATTCAACAGGGAAGGGGTTCGATGGTTGTTTGATAGATAGGGTTTTTACTGTTTTCCGGACTTTTACAATATGGTGTTAGAGAGGCTGTGTATTGTGAGAAGCGTAATGATCAAGCAAAATGCTTGCATGATTTGTCAATATACCTTCTGTTGATAAAATTCATGAATTATAGCTATAAAACGCGTACAACTCATAGGGTGAAGGTCAATCCTGCAAAATATGTAAACAAGAGTAGGTGAAAGTTCCTACTGACGAAAGATTTATCAGCGGAATGAAGCTTTAAATATAAAATTACGAGGAAATAAATATACTGCCGCTATCAATGATCAGCCATTATGTGATCACCGACCGTAGCAACCATCTTTAGGTCCCCAGAGTAAACAGTCGTGTGTTTTTATACAGTTACAATGTTTGTTGTTTGTAGCCAATTAACGCTTTTCACGTTACAACACGGTCGTTGCCTAGCCCTTTCCCTGTTCAATTTTCATGTAAGATATAACGACATTAGCTGCACATCAATAATGTAAACTTCTCAAGGGAACGTTTTGCTTTGACAAAAATAAGGATCAGATTTATATCATATTAAAAACACCTATATCATATCAAAAGCAAACAGAGCAGACCCTGATCAGACGGCTCCTGTAGGAGCCGTCTGATCTGGGTCTACTCTGTTTGCTGATGCCTGAAAAAGCCTTAACACTTTCGCTGCCAATGCCGGATCTGTGATTACCTATGCAAACAGTTTGGACCCAGGTGAGACGCCGAGTAACTCTGCGTCTCATCAGGATCCAAACTGTTTGTTACTGTTACTATGTTTTTGAATCAAAAATGAAGAAAATCAAAAGAATGAAAATTTGTAGCAGACGACAAAGTTAGCAGACGACAGAGATTGGCAGCGAAATCAAATGTCTGAGTGAAAAACAGTTTGGACCCTGTATGATGAGGTGCCAAGTTACTCGGCGTCTCATCTGGACCCAGACTGTTTGCAAAGGTTATTATAAATGCTAAAAAACCAAAGCAATGGCAGCTGGAAAACTCATATCTGTTTAGAGGAACCGTTGCTTATTTCAGAAGTCAGTTGATCGTCTTTGGTCAGAGATTTGTATGTCCTTGCATAATACAAAATTACAAATAATAATATTGCTCTCTGATTGATTTTCGACCCTGCTTAAACATGTTTTATGCAGCTTACGTAAAACCTCGCTTGTACATCTTTTAATGCCTTTGCAAATAAAGTAGATCTTGATAAGACGGCTCCCGTAGGATCCGTCTGATCAGAATATGCCCTGTTTGCTTACGAAAACTTAAAGATCTGAATCAACAGTTTCTGCCAATGCAAAATATATGTTCATGTGCCGTTATAAAATCATGTAATTTCTATTGATAATGTCATTATTTCTGACATGAATATTCATGGAGTAGAGGGTTAAATGTAAGTTTCAGACGAATGTGTGTTTAACAAATAATACAAACTTCCCCTTTAAAAATCACACATTTTCATGACTGGTGTATTACTACAGTACAGTGTCGATAATACGACCACGTGATTAGTTTAAACATATTTATTGCATATAATGTCATGCATAAGATTGGGCTACAAGTTTTTACAACATTATATAATGCCCTCTCTCAAGGTAATACAAACATTAACCACGTGATTTATTATCACAGGAGTCTGTAAAAGCAGATGGTTGCTTAATGCAAAAGTAAAACAGAAAGCTCATATATTAGATTTCTTCATATCTGTTGTCCTGCATTAAATTATCGCCCGATTTAAAACTCCAGATTGTACTTATTTTGAGTGGTCGTATTAGCTAGCTTTTACTGTGGAATTTAATAGGTATGTTCAAGCGGTCCAGATAAGAAGCGTAAATTAAAACATGTCCAAGAATAACTCCTTTATTTCTCCACCAAATCATATGCTGTGACCACTCTTTAGAATCGTCTCTTCGAGACGATTCTAAAGAGTGGTCACAACATAAGGTTTGGTGGAGAAATGGCGATTTCAGTTTCTGTGTACGCACATTTATCTGTTGCGCTGCATGTTTCTGATGTCGAACATTGCTGTTTTAGGAGAGTCCATGCTTTATGGGGCTATGAATAAAACAAGAGTCTTAACTTACCTCTCTGGTAACATAAAGCATATGCAGGCTTACAGGAGCGGACAGGTCGCCCCCATGGTCCTAAAGTGCAGTGTTCCAGGGATTTCTCGCTTCCAGTACAGTTGATGTTTACTATCCAACTTGGCATAAAGGTTTCGTTAACTGTGCCGTAAGCAGCACCGCCCATGAAACCGAGCTGCCTGCAGACAATCTGAAAGGTAAAACACATTTGATGTCAACTTTTCTCTGGGTCAAGTATGTACAGTAAAACCCTCTAAAGGGAACACATTATGACAATTTTATAAATAAGCATAGACGTCCTTAACCTATTACCTCATAGGCTATTTTAGACCATTACCTTAGATGCTATTTTTATACCAAACCTCTGAATAAATCAACTGAACGGAACAGTTATTAGAAAAAGGGGAAAAACGAGGTGTGCAGTCTTTGAAACCATTGTGATGAATAGAGCATTTGTTCACATGGAGCAAATGCTCTATTTATCACAAAGAACTATGATAACATATGTGTTATCATGGGTCTTTGTTTATCACAAGGGTGTCAAAAGGCTTCCGTATGAGGGAATGGGTTAAAATTAAATTGCTACTTAACCATTTCAGCGAAAAACAAAGCTCATCTCCTAACTTAAGATTATCGTTTGCCGAATATTTCAGGGTGGTGTTTTCTTTTATTGTTTTACAAAATATTATCAAGGTCAAACATTTTGTTATCCTGAGGAGCTCTGGGTACAAATTGTTTGCAGAAGTTATCACGGATTGGCATAAGAGTTAAATGCATGACGAAGTTTTTGATTGGTCAGATTTGAGTTCTCAAGCTTTTGATTGGTCAGATTTGATTCGTTCTCAAGCTTTTGATTGGTCAGATTTGAGCCTTTGGCTCAAATCTGACCAATCAAAAGCTTGAGAACGAATTGTTTTACAAAATACAATCAAGGTCTCTCGATACAAACTGTTTGTAGAAGTTATAACGGATTGACCTAAGAGTTAATTTAATGCATGGCGAAGGTATTTTCAAACCGCTCCAGCAGGAGCAGTCTGCATAGCTTACGTCCTGCGTTCAGGTACCACCTGACTCTCTTTCATTGCCAAAATTTGTCGTCTGCAAACTTTATCGTCTGCTACAATTTTCTTTTTTTTCTTATATTTTTGTTTAAAAAACATTTATTTTGCATCGCATCTGGGTCCAGACTGTTTGCACAGATAATCATGCACATATCCGACATTGGCAGCGAAAGAGTTCATACAAGAGGGGTTTTGCTGTACGTTGATATAGATCAATTTCAAATTCAATACGGTATAGGCACGAATATTAGATCTTATAATAATGTGACAAAACTCTAAAACGATGTTACAGTTACTCGTTGAGTTAATACGGAATGTTCTTAATTATGCAATATTAAGACATGATATATTTTTAGCTGTATTTGACTTTATTCCATTTCTTACTATTTATTGCTAAATACCCATTTTTGTATGAATATTCAGTGTTCTAGATACTCGGATTTATTAAAGAGTATTTCAAAAACGATGAAAGGATCGAAAGACATATTCAAAACATCCAAGTTAATCATGAACAAGATTCTATAAATGACATAACTCCTTATATGCATTTGAGTTTTATATAATGGCATATGTGTACAGGATTGTTTAGTATTGGTAGAAGTTGTAGAATCAGATCAATATTATTTCATAAGCAAACAAATCAGACCAGACCCTGATAAGACGACTCCTGTAGGAGCCGTCTGATCTCGGTCTTGACTGCTTGCTTATGACAAACTATATACATGTATATATATTTTAATTCTACAGTACCTTTTATGGCATATTATTCTCTTGTTCATAATTTCATTGGTTAGTACCCATACAGTTATTATTTCTTAGATAATACACGCAGTAAATTCGTGCATTCCTTATACATACACCATGAGTAGAAGCGACTTTTAGCGTGTTTGATTTATTCCTCCGCTGAAGAAAATAGTTCAAATTCATACAGTCATGAGCATATTGCATAATAAATATTTTCTATATCCTAGTAGGTGGTAGCTTAAAGCAGGCTGAAAGTAAAGCAGAATGCGCCTTAAGGCGCATTCTGCTTTACTTTCAACCTGCTTAAGTAGTCATATGTCTTCAAAACTAGAAACAGGCTATTGGGTAAAGGGTTAAAACAAATATGCGGTTGTACCGGCAACTAGTTCGGACAGGTCAACCTTATTTACCAAACGAATACGAACAATATGTTTATACATATTGTACTTTCATTGCAGATATCTTCCGTTGGAAGTTAAAAACGAATTCATAGTAAACATCCGTGCATTTGAAGTCATCTAAGACGTCATTAACCCTGTATGTGTATTCCATAAATACGCCTTTTTACGCCTTTGCAAACAGGGCAGACACTAAGAATGAAGTATGGGGCGACTTTTTACAGCCGCCATATATATACACCTGCTGTTGTGAAGTACATACATTCTGAAAAAGGATATCCTCAGAAAGCAAAAGCAGCAATGTGAAAAGAGAAAATTACAGACTCTATGTACATTGATAACTAAACGTGATTGGCAAAATAGAGATTTATAGTACAAATCAAAATGAAAAATTATTTATATTTTTTTGTTTCTTTTTAGGCTTTTATGGTTACTTCATAATAATTCAATCGAATTAGACCAAGCGACTTATCTATTATTTTTCCATGGCAGATGATTAAAAAATGTAGTTCCCACAAAGTGAGTTTCCAATATAATTTGATAAATAAAATACCATAAAAATAAATCAACATCTTTAACAAATGTAATGTCATTATCATGTACAGAAGGTAAACATGTCTTAATTGTTTACAGTTTACTGATATATTCAATATAATAAATAAATACGAAAGGGACACCTAATACTAGATTAAACCCGTTTCCTCCTAGACTATTTTAAGACCTAACGACTTTAAATAAATCTACCAAAAAGGAGCATTTACTAGAGAAAATGATTGTGTAGTTTTGAAACCATTGTGATAAATAGAACATTGGCTCCCATGTATCAAATGCTCTATTTATCACCATGATTTTAAAAAAGTGAAATTTACAGAGACGTCAAAATGCGTCAGTATGAGGGAATGAGTTAACCCTTAGCCTGCTAAAATATGTTTTATTTAACCATGTCCCTGATTTGTTTCATTTTTCGCTTACTTTCAATTCGTTAACACTTTTGAAAAACTGTTGATCTAGTGTCAAATAGCTTTGGACATGGCGGAGTGTCAAATAGCTTGGATTCTGGTGAGACGCCGAGTAAGTCAGCGTCTCGCTCATCCGAGTCCTGGCTATTGGTGAATGTTTGTTAGGTCGTGGAGAGCACGCGAAGGTAAGTAACTCTTACAAACCTGAGCTGAATCATTGTTCCAGTTATCTCCCATGGCACACACCTGACCCCAGACGCCCTTGTATCGAACATTAACCTCGCCCCAGTACTGTGAACTGTTCGAGCCGTTCCCAAGACGTACCGCAAAAGCTGAAATAGTGACCTTAAACTTTCACATGGCATTCTCGATTTTCTCCTCACTGTTTTTAATTTACAACAATGCCATACTGAGCGCTGGTATTTTAGCATCATTATGTTAAAAGTTATACTTTTCACTTACACGTAACATACATGTTGTCTTTCTATTTGTACATTTAATGGGCTATCTTTGTTCTAAGCTTTTCTAATTTGTTTCATTTGAAATTTATTCGTTCGATCATCAATAAAACGTATTCTTTTCATGCATATGTACGTTCTTGTACATATTAACCACCCTCAAGTAATTAAACTTATTGATAACAATGTGCAGCTTTTAACACAGTAGATGCAGATCAGTAGTTCCTGTTCGAGTCAGATGACCAGGGTCTACTCTGTTTGCTTGTAAAATTATAATATATCTGACTACAGTTTCTATCAAAACAAAAAACAATATGTTTACATATCGTGGGTTTGGTGCAAAACTATTCTAACTCCTTCACTTTGTGAAGGAGTTAGAATAGTTTTGCACCAAGCCCACGATATTATGCCATTATAAAACTAATATTCATCATATCATTATTTTTTACATGTATATACAACACGGAAATGGTTAAAGCGATCACAAAGAGAATAAACACGGTTGTCTTTAACTCCTCTCTTGCTGAATTTTTAAATACATTTCTCCTTCTTTACCCATGCCTTGTTGTACAATTACATATATCTTCACTGTGTACAAGTATTTCGCTGTGCAATCACTATTGTGGAGTGCACTGGTTGCACAATCAACTTGTAAATAGTGCAGACCCTGATGAGACAGCTCCTGCAGGAGCTGTCTCATCTGGGTCTTCACTATTTACAGGTAGGTATATTGACGTGAATAGCAAGCGAAGGGTTAATAACAGTATGTTTAGAAAAAAAGTGACAGCTTAATGCAGGTCGAAAGTAATGCTAAACGCTCCTACACGATAATTATTGTTTGACCTGTATTAAGCTCTGTCCAGATTAGAAATCGGTGGACTCGAACTTCTGTTATCTCGAAGTAATTTGTATGATCAATTGAAGTTCGAGATATTCAAGTTCAACGTACTGTTCGTAGAAATAGTGTTATTACAAAACAAGACAATGTGTGCCTTAACTCATTCTCTTTTACGGACGCCTTCTGACGCCTCTGTCAAAGTAATTTAAAAAAACCCAAACAGTTTTGACAACTAGAGCAAATGCTCTATTTTTCACAATGGTTTGAAAGCTACGCCATTCTATTTTTTCTTTTTCTCTAGTCAATGTTACTTTTCGGTAGATTAATTCAAAGCGGTTCGGTCTAAAACTAGTATAGGAGGGAATGGGTTAATTCTGTTGCTGCCTGTGTCACATTTGTGATAACTAATTCAAACTGTTTGGATCAAGATGAAGAGTAACTCAGTGTCTCATCTGTATACAAACTTGCTGTTACTATGGTTATGTTTTTTATACAAATAGAAAGAATACTCACAATATAATTAACTCTTTCTTTCATATAAACGCTTTTTCACGCATATGCAAACAGAGTAGACCCAGATCAGACGGCTCCTTTAGTTGAAGATAAAATGATAAAATTTGATAGAAATGTTTCTTTACTTTCTAAAATGGCTACAGTGTTCCACCGTACATATCTATTTATAACTATTTTGTCCACGAATATTCAGTAGGTATTGAACTTTGGAATAAATTTAGAGCAGGGAAAGTGTTAAAGCAAACGACAAAAAATTGCAGACGACTAACTTTGGCAGCGAAAGGGTTAATTACGACATATCGTTATTAAAGATACCAAACGGTACCTACACATATCTACCTCATTCAGAGGTTTTTTGTAGCATATTGCCGACGCTCTGTGGTCCGCCTGACATTTCGTCGGACGTTCAAAGTGCGCACAATCCAGAAGCGACTTCTCATGACCTAGACATCGGAAATGCGAGAAACTTTTGCTCGTGCTTACGTCCGAAGATGATGCAGATTTGTCCACCCCGAGAGTAGAGCAGCATTGGGCAAGCCCATCTACGAATCCCATTTCTCGGCAGACGACCTTGGCCGCGATTTCGCCCCAGTGTTGATCACACACCTCCACCCATCCGTCGTTTACTCGGATCTCCACTGTACCCACGTTCGTTCTACCTCTTGATTTCAAACGCACTATGACATAAAAAGAGCAATCAGTTAATTACTTTTGTTTTCAGAGAAAATACAGTAATAATAATAATAATAATAATAATAATAATATAGACTTAGATCGAGTCTGCAATTTTCTCATTTCGCATTGCCGATATTGCATTCGAAGGGACTCCCACTTTCAGAATATATTTATTTAAAGAGGGAACATATTGGTAAAAATCAATCTTCCATGCAGCCCTCGTTACTCCTGTAGGAGCTTTCTGTTTCACCCCACCCCACACCAGACCATCACCTGTTGTGAACACCATCAATGGGCATCCTTCGAGTTATCGAAGCAGAGCTACAGATAAATATGTGTGTCCAAATACTAAAATCGTCATTTCTCCACCAAACCCTATACTGTGACCACTCTTTAGAATCGTCTCGAAGTACTAAGGCAAGCAGTAGACTTAGTCCAAACTGATCTTGCAAATGCAGTTTGGCCAGAGTTTACTATTTGCCATTTCATGGGTTTAAACAGCAGCGGTCAGACTTGAGTCGAATAGTACTGACATGTACCTAATAAAACTGACCAACAGCTATTCGAATTCCGGCTGGGCTAAATCTACAAATTGTTACGGGACATGATGGGAATTTTAGTTAGGTGAATATTCCTAAAGAAGGTGAATCAATATCTTTGTCAAATTTTGGAGACTTTTTCTGAAAACGGACAAGTTTTTCTTCTTGCGATACCCCCACACCAGCACATGGTAGTTAAAAAGGGGTAAAAAGTAAGAATTATAGAATAATTTTCTCATAGGAATTGACAGAAACTTTTATATCAGTGAGAAAAGATATGATAAAGAATAATAATATGAGAGTCAAATGATAAGGTACGATCAAATGTTACAGTCTAATACTTTTTCTGGTTATCCTTGAAGTATATGGGATGCATTGTATTTAAAGCAAATGTAATGTGTGCCTTGATGTTATGAACATGAACTTTGTTTTTGCGACATTGATAAACAAACGATTCAATTCACATCAGTTTCGACAGACTTTACATCGTCATTTCAGGATTTTATCACATGATCTAAGGAGGAGTTATGGACTGGTAGAGTAATATCGTCAGCAAGTGTGTCGGTGATGGAGACTTGAGTAACAAGCGGCAAATCATTAACATATACCCCAAATAACAGAGGCCCTAAGATCGAGCCTTGGGAAGCACCAGATAGAACAGACAATTCCCCAGAACCGACTGATCCCTGGGACACCAGATAGAACAGTCAATTCCATAGAACCCATGCCAGACACATATGTTTTTTGAAATCTCTCCTTCAAATACGAGGAAAGCCATGAACATGATGATGTTTCTAGTAAAACGTTTCATTTTTTTCTCGAAAGAGTATTGTAATCGACTAAATCGCAAGCTTTAGACAGATCTAAAAGTAAAGTACCTAGTTATAGTCTTCTTTCAGTCCGAATGACCGCTCAGCCGACTGTATACTTACTCCGCTGGTCATTGAGTCATTGACCTACACTATTGAGCACTGCTAACATAAGGCGCAATCATGCAGCCGCAGTACCGGCGAGTGACCCTCACAGGTACCCATTTTAACCCCTGGATGGAGTGGATGTGCGGGTGGGAGTCACGGACAAGCGTCTCAGAAATTTCCGGGAGGGACCGGGATTTGAACCCCGGACCTCCGGACTGATAGTCAAGCGCGTTACCACTAGACCACCGCCAGATAGCCAGATAACTTATCAACACATTCGTTGCCAATCGTTGCAATCCATTCATCCATTAGTTTTACAAGAACGGTCAAGAACGGTTTGACAGGAATGGTGAGCTCTAAACCCAGATTATCTAAGATAAATAGATTATTTTCTTCAGTGAATTGTTTCAAAATGTTTTCTAAAGCGATTACCAAAACGAGGTATATGTTTGGGTCTCAAAGGCAATATGTAGCTTAATATTCCCATTACTTTCGTTCTGTATCAACCACCCGCCTGCTTACAAATAGGTCCACGTTTATTCATCAACCGCTTCCTTCACGTAAACGCTTTCTATGCCTATGCAAACAGAGTAGACCAAGAACAGACGGCTCCTTACGTAAAACTTCGCTTGTACATCTTTTAATGCCTTTGCAAATAAAGTAGATCTTGATAAGACGGCTCCCGTATGATCCGTCTGATCAGAATATGCCCTGTTTGCTTACGAAAACTTAAAGATCTGAATCAACAGTTTCTGCCAATGCAAAATATATGTTCATGTGCCGTTATAAAAAATCATGTAATTTCTATTGCTAATGTCATTATTTCTGACATGAATATTCATGGAGTAAAGGGTTAAATGTAAGTTTCAGACGAATGTGTGTTTGACAGATAATACTAACTTCCCCTTTAAGAATCACACATTTTCATAACTGGTGTATTACTACAGTACAGTGTCGATAATACGACCACGTGATTAGTTTAAACATATTTATTGCATATAATGTCATGCATAAGATTGGGCTACAAGTTTTTACAACATTATATAATGCCCTCTCTCAAGGTAATACAAACATTAACCACGTGATTTATTATCACAGGAGTCTGTAAAAGCAGATGGTTGCTTAATGAAAGGCAAAAGTAAAACAGAAAGATCATATATTAGATTTCTTCATATCTGTTGTCCTGCATTAAATTATCGCCCGATTTAAAACTCCAGATTGTACTTATTTTGAGTGGTCGTATTAGCTAGCTTTTACTGTGGTATTTAATAGGTATGTTCAAGCGGTCCAGATAAGAAGCGTAAATTAAAACATGTCCAAGAATAACTCCTTTATTTCTCCACCAAATCATATGCTGTGACCACTCTTTAGAATCGTCTCTTCGAGACGATTCTAAAGAGTGGTCACAACATAAGGTTTGGTGGAGAAATGGCGATTTCAGTTTCTGTGTACGCACATTTATCTGTTGCGCTGCATGTTTCTGATGTCGAACATTGCTGTTTTAGGAGAGTCCATGCTTTATGGGGCTATGAATAAAACAAGAGTCTTAACTTACCTCTCTGGTAACATAAAGCATATGCAGGCTTACAGGAGCGGACAGGTCGCCCCCATGGTCCTAAAGTGCAGTGTTCCAGGGATTTCTCGCTTCCAGTACAGTTGAGGTTTACTATCCAACTTGGCATAAAGGTTTCGTTAACTGTGCCGTAAGCAGCACCACCCATGAAACCGAGCTGCCTGCAGACAATCTGAAAGGTAAAAAATATTTAATGACAAGATTTGTTTGGATCAAATGTATACACTAAACCCCTCCAAAGGGAACACATTATGACCATTTTATAAATAATCATAGACGTCCTTAATATATTACCTCATAGGCTATTTTCAGACCATTACCTCATAGGCTATTTTTAGACCATTACCTCAGATGCTATTTTTTACCAAACCTCTGAATAAATCAACTGAAACGGAGCGTTTATTAGAAAAAGGGGAAAAACGAGGTGTGCAGTCTTTGAAACCATTGTGATGAATAGAGCATTTGTTTTCAAGGAGCAAATGCTCTATTTATCACAAAGAACTATGATAACATATGTGTTATCATGGGTCTTTGTTTATCACAAGGGTTTCAAAAAGTGATTTTACAGAGTCGTCAAAAGGCTTCCGTATGAGGGAATGAGTTAAAATTAAATTGCTGCTTAACCATTTCAGCGCAAAACAAAGCTCATCTCCTAACTTAATATTATCGTTTGCCGAAGGTTTCAGAGTGGCGTTTTCCATGAGTTAATCATGATCAAGATCCTATAAATAACATAACTCCTTATATGCATTTGAGTTTTATAAAATGGCATATGTGAACTGGAGATTGTTTAGTATTGGTAGAAGTTGTAGAATCAGATCAATATTATTCCATAAGCAAACAGATCAGACCAGACCCTGATCAGACGACTCCTGTAGGAGCCGTCTGATCTGGGTCTAGAATGCTTGCTTATGACAAACCATATACATGTATATATATTTTAAATTCTACAGTACCTTTTATGGCATATTATTCTCTTGTTCATAATTTCATTGATTAGTACCCATACAGTTATTATTTCTTAGATAATACACGCAGTAAATTCGTGCATTCCTTATACATACACCATGAGTAGAAGCGACTTTTAGCGTGTTTGATTTATTCCTCCGCTGAAGAAAATAGTTCAAATTCATACAGTCATGAGCATATTGCATAATAAATATTTTCTATATCCTAGTAGGTGGTAGCTTAAAGCAGGCTGAAAGTAAAGCAGAATGCGCCTTAAGGCCGCATTCTGCTTTACTTTCAACCTGCTTTAAGTAGTCATATGTCTTCAAAACTAGAAACAGGCTATTGGGTAAAGGGTTAAAACAAATATGCGGTTGTACCGGCAACTAGTTCGGACAGGTCAACCTTATTTACCAAACGAATACGAACAATATGTTTATACTTTCATTGCAGATATCTTCCGTTGGAAGTTAAAAACGAATTCATAGTAAACATCCGTGCATTTGAAGTCATCTAATGACGTCATTAACCCTGTATGTGTATTCCATAAATACGCCTTTTTACGCCTTTGCAAACCGAGCAGACACTAAGAATGAAGTATGGGGCGACTTTTTACAGCCGCCATATATATACACCTGCTGTTGTGAAGTACATACATTCTGAAAAAGGATATCCTCAGAAAGCAAAAGCAGCAATGTGAAAAGAGAAAATTACAGACTCTATGTACATTGATAACTAAACGTGATTGGCAAAATAGAGATTTATAGTACAAATTAAAATGAAAAAAATATTTATATTTGTTTTTTGTTTCTTTTTAGGCATTTTTGGTTACTTTATAATAATTCAATCGAATTAGACCAAGCGACTCATCTATTATTTTTCCATGGAAGATAATTAAGAAATGTAGTTCCGACAGAGTGATATTCAAATTTGATAAACAAAATACCATAAAATAAATCAAAATATATAACAAGTGTAATGTCATTATCATGTACAGCGGGTAAACACGTCTTAATTGTTTACAGTTTACTGATGTTCTTAACATAATAAATAAATACGAAAGGGACACCTAATACTAGATTAAACCCATTCCCTCCTAGACTATTTTACGACCCAACGTCTTTGAATAAATCTACCAAAAAGGAGCATTTACTAGAGAAAGTGATTGTGTACTTTTGAAACCAATGTGATAAATAGAGCATTGGCTCCTATGTAGCTAACGCTCTATTTATCACCATGGTTTCAAAAAGCGACTTTTACAGAGGCGTCAAAATGCGTCAGTATGAGGGAATGAGTTAACCCTTAGCCTGCTAAAATTTGTTTTGTTTAACCCTTTCCACGATTTTCTTCACTTTTCGCTTACTTTCGATTCGTTAACACATTTGAAAACCTGTCGATCGAGTGTCAAATAGCTTTGGACCTGGCGGAGTTGCAAATAGCTTGGATTCTGATGAGACGCCGAGTAAGTCAGCGTCTCGATCATCAGAGTCCTAATTGTTTGTGAATGTTTGTGATAGCACGCGAAGAGCTCTTTATAGAAGGTAAGTAACTCTTACAAACCTGAGCTGAATTATTGTTCCAGCTATCTCCCATGGCACACACCTGACCCCAGACGCCCTTGTATCGAACATTAACCTCGCCCCAGTACTTTGAACTGTTCGAGCCGTTCCCGAGTCGTACCGCAAAAGCTGAAATAGCGACCTTAAACTTTCACCTGGCATTCTCGATTTTCTGCTCACTGTTTTTAATTAACAACAATGCCATACTGAGTGCTGGTATTTTAGCATCATTGTGTTAAAAGTTATACTTTTCATTTACACGTAACATACATTTTGTCTTTCTATAAGTACATTTACTGGGTTATCTTTGTTCTAAGCTTTGCTAATTTGTTTCATTTAAAATTTATTCGATCGATCATCAATAAAATGTATTATTTTCATGTATATGTACGTTCTTGTACATATTAACCATCCTCAAGTAATTAAACTTATTGATAACAATGTGCAGCAGATGCAGATCAGTAGTTCCTGTTCGAGTCAGATGACCAGGATCCACTCTGTTTGCTTGTAAAATTATAATATATCTGACTACAGTTTCTATCAAAACAAAAAACAATATGTTTACATATCGTGGGCTTGGTGCAAAACTATTCTAACTCCTTCACTTTGTGAAGGAGTTAGAATAGTTTTGCACCAAGCCCACGATATTATGCCATTATAAAAAATAATATTCATCATATCATTATTTTTTTACATGTATATACAACACGGAAAGGGTTAAAGCGATCACAAAGAGAATAAACACGGTTGTCTTTAACTCCTCTCTTGCTGAATTTTTAAATACATTTCTCCTTCTTTACCCCTGCCCTGTTGTATAATTACATATATCTTCACTGTGTACAAGTATTTCGCTGTGCAATCACTATTGTGGAGTGCACTGGTTGCACAATCAACTTGTAAATAGTGCAGACCCTGATAAGACAGCTCCTGCAGGAGCTGTCTCATCTGGGTCTTCACTATTTACAGGTAGGTATATTGACGTGAATAGCAAGCGAAGGGTTAATAATAGTAAGTTTAGAAAAAAAGTGACAGCTTAATGCAGGTCGAAAGAAGTGCTAAACGCTCCTACACGATCATTATTTTTTGACCTGCATTAAGATCTGTCAAGATTAGAAATCGGGTGACTCGAACTTCTGTTATCTCGAAGTAATTTGTATGATCAATTGAAGTTCGAGATATTCAAGTTCAACGTACTGTTCGTAGAAATAGTGTTCTTACAAAACAAGACAATGCGTGCTTTAACTCATTCCCTTCTACGGACGCCTTCTGACGCCTCTGTAAAAAAAAGTTGTGACAAATAGAGCATTTGCTCTATTGGATCAAATGCTCTATTTATCACAATGGTTTCAAAGCTACGCCATTCTTTTTTCCTTTTCTCTAGTCAATTTTACTTTTCGGTAGATTAATTCAAAGTGGTTCGGTCTAAAACTAGTCTAGGAGGGAATGGGTTAATTCTGTTGCTGCCAATGTCACGTTTGGGATAACCTATTCAAACAGTTTGGGCCCAGATGAAGCCCAGAGTAACCCAGTGTCTTCTCTGTATACAAACTTGTTGTTACTATGGTTATGCGTTTGATACAAATAGAAAGAATATTAAAAACATAATTAAACCTTTCCCTCGTGTAAACGCCTTTATGCGAATTTGCAAACAGAGTAGACCCAGATCAGACCGCTCCTTTAGGAGCTGTTTGATAACTAAATTTGATAGATATGTTTCTTTACTTTCTAAAATTGCTACAGTGTTCCACCTTCCATATCTAATTATACGAATATTCAGTAGGTATTGAACGTTGGAATAAACCTAGAACGGGGAAAGTGTTAAAGCAGACGAAAAAAAATTGCAGACAACTAATTTTGGCAGCGAAAGAGTTAATTACGACACATTGTAATCAAAGGAACCAAAAATTACTTACACATATCTACCTCATTCAGAGGTTTGTTGTAGCATATTGCCGACGCTCTGTGGTCCGCCGGACATTTCGTCGGACGTTCAAAGTGCATACAATCCAGAAGCGACTTCTCATGACCTCGACATCGGAAATGCGAGAAACTTCTGCTTGTGCTGGCGTCCGAAGATGATCCAGATTTGTCCACCCCGAGGGTAGAGCAGCATTGGGCAAGCCCATCTACAAAGCCCATTTCTCGGCAGACGACCTTGGCCTCGATTTCGCCCCAGTCTTGATCACACACCTCCACCCATCCGTCGTTTTCTCGAATCTCCACTGTGCCCACGTTCGTTCTACCTCTGGATTTCAAACGCACTATGACATAAAAAGAGCAATCAGTTAATTACTTTTGTTTTCAGTGAAAATACAGTAGTAATAATAATAATAATAATAATAATAATAAAGACTTAAATCGAGTCTGCAATTTTTCATTTCGCATTGCTGATATTGCATTCGAAGGAACTCTCACTTTCAGAATATATTTATTTAAAGAGGGAACATATTGGTAAAAATCAATTTCCATGCGGCCCTCGTAACATATATATACAGTAAAACCTCTCTAAACCGGAATTCTAGTTGAGAATAATTTAGATACTTATAGGCAGGTGACTGCTTAATACAAGGTGAAAGTCGTGCAGAAAGCTCCTAGAGGAGCTTTCTGCATGACTTTCACATTGCATTAAGCTGCCACCTGTTTCCAAGACAGATATTTATACTCCTTTGAACGTCCGGTTTAGAGAGGTTTTACTGTATTTACAAAAGTCAAATTAGCAGCAATTAAAGAAACAAAAGTACAAAAATGAGTCATGCAGGAAATACCACATACAGAACAAACACTCGCCCGAACAGCAACACAAGGAAACAGCAAATATACATGGGTAGAAAAAACAACAAGAGACGCACAAAGACAAAACAAACATACAATAGGAGGAAGATGGAAGTACCGCCTTGGAACGGTCAGTGACAAAAGTCACCGGGGGTTTAAACCACACACATCAGAGTAAAACAGTATTAAGTAAAAACTCGATAACACGAACAACCAACTGGATAATAATTGTTGATATAGTTAAAGGGATGCTCATGATCACCGATAACAGGACGAAGCAAAACAGGAAGCTCCTGTAGGAGCTTTCTGTTTCACCCCACCCCACCCCAGACCATCACCTGTCGTGAACACCATCAATGGGCATTCTTCGAGTTATCGAAGCAGAGCTACAGATAAATATGTGTGTCCAAATACTAAAATCGTCATTTCTCCACCAAACCCTATACTGTGACCACTCTTTAGAATCGTCTCGAAGTACTAAGGCAAGCAGTAGACCTAGTCCAAACTGATCTTGCAAATGCAGTTTGCCCAGAGTTTACTATTTGCCATTTCATGGGTTTAAACAGCAGCGGTCAGACTTGAGTCCAATAGTACTGACATGTACCTATTAAAACTGACCAACAGCTATTCGAATTCCGGCTGGGTTAAATCTACAAATTGTCACGGGACATGATGGGAAGTTTAGTTAGAGGACTATTCTTAAAGAAGGTGAATCAATATCTTTGTCAAATCTTGCAGCCTTTTTTGAAAACGTTTTTTTTCTTGCAATACCCCCATGCCCCAACACCAGCACATTGTAGTCAAAAAGGGGTAAAATGTAAGAATTATAGAATAATTTTCTCATATGAATTGGCAGAAACATTTATATCAGTGAGAAAAGATATAATAAAGAATAATAATATGACAGTCAAATGATAAGGTACGATCAAATGTTACAGCTAATACTTTTTCTAGTTCGCTACAACATGCCTGGCTATCCTTGAAGTATATGGGATACATTGTATTTTGAAGCAAATGTAATGTGTGCCTTGATGTTATGAACATGAACTTTGTTTTTGCAACATTGATAAACAAACGATTCAATTCACATCAGTTTCGACAGACTTTAGATCGTCATTTCAGGATTTTATCAGATGATCTAAGGAGGAGTTATGTACTGAGAGAGTAGTATTGTCAGCAAGTATGTCAGCGATGGAGGCTTGAGTAACAAACGGCAAATTATTAATAAATACCCAGAATAACAGAGGCCCTATTGAGCCTTGGGAAGCACCAGATAGAACAGGCAGTTTCCCAGAACCGACTGAGACCTGGGACACCAGATAGAACAGCTAATTCCCTAGAACCCATGCCAGACACATATGTTTTTTTTAAATCTCTCCTTCTAATGCGAGGAAAACCATGAACATGATGATGCTTCTAGTAAAACGTTTCTCATTTATTTTCGAAAGAATATTGTAATCGACTAAATCGAAAGCTTTAGACAGATCTAAAAGTAAAGTACCTAGTTATAGTCTACTTTCAGTCCGAATGACCGCTCAGCCGACTGTACACTTACTCCCCTGGTCATTGAGTCATTGACCTACACTCTTGAGTACTGCTAACATAAGGCGCAATGATGCAGCAGCAGTACCGGCGAGTGACCCTCACAGGCACCAATTTTAACCCCTGGATGGAGTGGATGTGCGGATGGGAGTCACGGAAAAGCGTCTCTGAGAGGGACCGGGATCTGAACCCCGGACCTCCGGACTGATAGACAAGCGCGTTACCAGTAGACCACCGCCAGATAGCCAGATAGTATCAACACATTCGTTGTTGTCAATCGTTGCAATCCATTCATCCATTAGTTTTACAAGAAGCGTTTGACAGGAATGGTGAGCTCTAAACCCAGATTGTCTTAGATAAAACGATTATTTTATTCAGTGAATTGTTTCAAAGTGTTCTCTAAAGCGATTACCAAAACGAGGTACAAATCTGGGTCTCAAAGGCAATTGGTAGCTTACTGCAGTCCCCGTTACTTTTGTTCTGTATTAACCAACCACCTGTTTACAAAGAGGCCCGCATTTATTTATCAACCCCTTCCTTCACGTAAACGCTTTCTATGCCTTTGAAAACAAAGTAGACCTAAAACAGACGGCTCCTGTAGGAGTCGTCTGATCAGGGTCTGCTCTGTTTGCTTATGAAATTGTAACAGATCTGATTCTACAGTTTCTGCCAATACCAATAATGCATCTGTACATTTTCCATTAATCCATTACCTCATAGGCTATTTTTAGATCCAACCACTTTGATTAAATCTACCGAAAAGGAGCATTAACTAGAACAAAAGGAAAGTTTTAGATTTTTACTGTTTAAAACCATTGTGATAAAAAGAGCATTTGCTCCGATAGGAGCAAATACTCTATTTATCACAATAGTTTCAACAAGTGATATTTACAGAAACGTAGAAAGGGGGAAATGGTTAAATATTTCAGATAATAAATATTCTAACATGATTATTCAACAGGGAAGGGGTTCGGTGGTCGTTTGATAGATAGGGTTTTTACTGTTTTCTGGACAAATACAATAATTATGGTGTTAGAGAGGCTGTGTATTGTGAGAAGCGTAATGATCAAGCAAAATGCTAACATGATTTGTCAATATACCTGCTGTTGATAAAATTCATGAATTATAGCTATAAAATGCGTACAACTCATAGGGTGATGGTCAATCCTGCAAAATATGTAAAAGAAGAGTAGGTGAACTTTCCTTCTGACGAAAGATTTATCAGCGGAATGAAGCTTAAATATAAAATTACGAGGAAATAAATATACCGCTGTTATCAATTATCAGCCATTATGTGATCACCGACCTTAGCAACCATCTTTAGGTCCTCAGTGTAAACAGTCGTGTGTTTTTATGCAGTTACAATGTTTGTTGTTTGTAGCCAATCAACGCTTTTCAAGTTACAACACGGTCGTTGCCTAGCCCTTTCCCTGTTCAAAATTCATGTATACATTTGTAACATAACAACATTAGCTGATCATCAATAACTTCTCAAGGGAACGTTTTGCTTTGACAAAAAAACCCAGAATCATATTTATATCATATCAAAGGCAAACACCTATATCATGTCAAAAGCAAACAGAACAGACCCTGATCAAGCGGCTCCTGTAGGAGTCGTCTGATCTAGATCTACTCTGTTTGCTGATGCCTGAAAAAGCCTTAATATGGATGAAAAGGGTTAAACATTTGCAACATTTCACTAACTTCCTATTTCTTCAAGTATTTTGGAAACTACTGACCGAGTGTCAAACAGTGTGGATCCTGATGAGACCCTCGACCCGGCGTCTGATCTGCGCATTCGAGACAGATCATACTTAGCAGGATAAGGGCTAAACAAATCATGAGGACTTCATCTAAAACATAACATGAGGTGAATAATGTTCCTAAAAGGTGTAAACCACAAGTTGCTTAACCCGTTACTCCATACACGCGTCTTTCTACTCCTATAAGAAACGTCTGATCAAGGTCTGCTCGGTTTGCTTATGATACAATATAGATCTGAATCTACAGTCTCGGCCATGGAAAAAACGTCTTGTGTTCATACATTATTATAACAATTAGTCTAATTAATATTCATGTTGTAATTATTTCTTACATGCATATTCACCGAATAAAGGGTTAATTTGTAAGCTTGTGGTATACAATCAGCAAGATAAACGCGACAGCAACGCCTCGTTAGCCCCTTGTCACGCCAACCGTTACCTAGGCCAAATTTGTAAACAGTTTGGACCCAGATGAGACGCCGAGTAACTCGTGTCCCAACAGGATCCAAGCTGTTTGACACTCGATTAATGGATTCTCAAAAGCTTGATCTAACTGGAAGTAGGCAGACACTACACCATGTCCGAATGTGAGCAGACATTGAAGTATATAGAGGGCCATAGTTTTAAAAGACAAGAAGATGTCTCCGTGTTGGAAAGTGAATAAGAAAACCACACAAAGCAAAAGAACGAGTAATCGCTAGAAAAAGTAATTAACCCTTCCTCCATAAATACGCCTTTCTATGCCTTTGCAAACAGAGTAGACCCAGATCAGACGGCTCCTATAGGAGCCATCTGATCAGGGTCTGCTCTGTTTGCTTATGGTGTAATATAGATATGATTCTACAGTTTCTGCCATGACCAAAATTTCTGCGTCCATGTGATATCATAACAAATTAACCTAATTAATATTCATGACATTATTTCTTACACGGAGGAACGGGTTAAACATTGCTACCAGTGTGCACCTTGATTAAGCCGCTTAGAAAGGTGATGTCTGGCTTGACTCTGTGTTGTTTACAACGGCAGGGAATAATATGCTGTTGACCCCTGCAAAGGTTAGACAGAAATGCAGACAAAGTGTCTACATGCCTAGCAGGGCCTGTCTACAGCAACCGTTAAAAGAAGTCAAATCGTGGTAGATTTAGACAGTAGAACCTGTTTTAAGCGACCTTATATTGATTGGACACAGAAATCTAAAAGGTAGGTGGTCGCCTAATGCAGGGCAAATGTAATACAGAAAGCTCTTAAAAGAGCTTTCTGCATTACTTTTGACCTGCATTAAACTACCAACTGTCTTACAGACCCTTCATCATACCCATTTTAATGGTTGCTTAAGACAGGTTCTACTGTGTTTGAGGCGATCGTGGCTTACATCACCATGCATTAAAAATGTACCTGCTTTTCAAGACGTTCATGGTTACAGTAGAACCTCTCTATAGCGACTACTTAACGGAATCGAATATGTGGTTATAAAAAGTAATAAAAGTTATGCATAAACATTGAAGTCAGTAAGAGCAGATGGCTGCTTAATGCAGACTGAAAGTAATAGCTCCAAGTGGAGTTTTCCGCATAACTTTTGTCATACTTCAAGCGACGACCTTTCGTAAAACCAATAATTATGTCTTCCCCATATTTATATGGGGGAGACATATTGTTTCCGTGAGAGTTGTCTGTCTGTCTGTCTGTCTGTCTGTCTGTCCGTCACACTTTTTGTCCGGATGATAACTTTCAATATGCCTGATGCCAGTTGATTAAAACTTCATATATGGAAAGAGCATAATGAGAGAAAGTGTCATGCACAAGGTGCATAACTCTGGCTTCACTAATATAGGAGTTATTGCCCCTTGTAAAAAAAAATCACATTTATGTCCGGACGATAACTCCTATATGGCTCATGCCATTGGATTGAAACTTCATATATGGAAATAGCATAATGAGAGGAAGTGGCATGCACAAGGTCCATAACTCCGGCTTCACTAATATAGGAGTTATTGCCCCTTGTAAAAAATCACACTTTTTTGTCTTGACGATAACTCCTATATGGCTCATGCCATTGGATTGGAAGTTCATATATGAAAATATCATGACGAGAGGAAGTGTCATGCACAAGGTCCATAACTCTGGATTCACTATTATTGGAGTTATTGCCCTTTTAAAAAATCATTTTTTTTGTCAGGACTATAACTCTTATATGGCACATGCCATTGGAGTGAAACTGCATACATGGAAAGATGATGATAAGAGAAAGTGTCATGCAGAAGATCCTTAACTCGGGCTTCAATAAATGTAGAGTTATTGCCAGTTGTACATTTGTTTCAAGCTTTCTTGTCCGGACGATAACTCCTACATGACTCTTTGCCATTGTATTGAAACTTCATACATGGAAAAAGCATGATGAGAGAAAGTATCATGAACAAGGGCCATAACTTTGACTTCAATACTTTTGGAGTTATTGCCCTTTGTTACATTTTTTGGCCGATCAATAACTCCTGCTTGACTGGTGCTATTGGAATAACATTTTATTTATGGAAAGGGCATGATGAAAGTAAGTGTCATGCACAAGGGCCATAACTCTGGTATCAATATTTTTGGAGTTATTAGCTGTTATCATTTTCTTCTTGAAAAATGTGGTGTGGAAAACGTATATTACGGGGAAGTATCATTTATCAAGTCCATAAATCTTTTAGTGATTTCCCTTTATATATTGTTTTTTATTAGAGGGGAGACATCCGTTTTTGTGACGAAAACCTCCAGTTTAGCCTATTAAAGTGGTCGTTATAGAGAGGTTTTACTGCAAATATTTAGTGACCGCAACAGAAATATCCTACTGTGACTCTATAAAACAGAGTAAGTATAGGCGTTAGAGACTGTTAGTGGACCCGAATGACCAGGCTCCGTGGTTATGAAACGTTTTCCTTGAGTCTGAGATCATTCTCAAGCATATGATTGGCCAGATTCTGAGGTTGCCAGTCAGATACTTGAGAATGATTTCAGAGTCCGACTCAGATGTTTTATGACCTCTGACCCAGGATTAAAGTCTACAGACTGCATGTTTGACAATTCCACTTGATTTATTATGCAGGTACCTGTGACCATTTACTTCATTAATACAGTAAAACCTCGATTATTCGAATTTTCTTATAAACGAATTTAGACCCTTTTAGGCAGGTGGCTGCTTAATGCATGATGAAAGTCATGCAGAAAGCTCCAAGAGGAGCTTTCTGCATGACTTTCACCATGCATTAAGCTGCCACCTGTCTTAAAGATCGATAATAATACGTATTTTAGTGTTCGGATAATCGAGGTTTTACTGTATTTATGAGTGGAATAATGATATCATGAATATTTTGAGCGCTTTTGAACGCACATATCCTGTGTGAATAGAGCGCTTTTGAACGCACATATCCTGTGTGAAAAGAGCGCTATATAAATGTGGTATAATTATAATAATAATATTATTAATTAGATTAATTGATACAAGAGCACTCATGAAAACATGAATATTTTGCAGTGCCAGAAACTGTAGAATCATATCTATATTATAGAGTAAAGAGAGCAGACTATGATCAGATGGTTCCTACAGGGGCCGTTTGATGTGGGTCTACTCTGTTTGGGAGTCAGCTTGTTGTAGTCTCCTTTTCCACAAGTACATATATTTACATTAAACATAACATGTAGTTTTAAGCGACTGTCTGTTAAGGCAGAGTTGCAAAGAAGGTGGTTGCTTATGCTGGATAAAAGTAATGCAGAAAGCTCCTATATAGGAGCTTTCTGCATTACCTTTGTCCTGCATAAAGTTAATTCCACTAATCTGTTGTTTTAATGTTTGACGTAGGCTGAATAAAACGCACTTACCTTCCGCTAGTGCATTGTGAAATATACCTGTAAGAAGTATAAGTTTTTGTAGATTTCTCATGTTTTATCACTTTTACAAAGTACTGCTGGATCTCTCTATCTAAATAACTTTTAAAGACGTGGTGTTGGGCTTTAAATGTTGCACTAACAGCCGTCACAATGCATTACGTAACATACATGTATCAATTAGGTAAACAACAGCCGAAACAAAACGTGTCCTTGACAAATTCATCGTCAGGTCAGGAATTACATTGTATTCATATCGTGTGGAGGGCTGTGTCTCTTAATGCACTGTCTCAGCGTTCAGAACACGTTTAACGGAGACCTGCTCAGAAGCCCTATATTGATGACAAGAAATGAGATTAGTATTTTGCCATCACCGCTCCGCGCAAGCAAACGTGCCTTAATTAAAGTATTTGCCGAGCCACCGAGCGTGTGACGTTTTCTCATGTATGTCACTTGACGATCTGGAATTTTACATTTGTAAAATAATTACAAAAGCATAACGCGGTACACGGGACCCCAAAACGTAAAATGCAGCCATGAAGTAGGTAGCTTTGGGGGAAATGTTTTTATATCTAAACAGTTGCGAAATGTCAAACAACAATAGTTCATAAACAATGAACCAGTCCTCAACCCATTCCCTCATATTTACGTCTTTTGACGCCCCTGTAAAAACTTTTTGAAACAATTATGATAAATAGAGCATTTGCTCCATCTTCCATAGGATCAAATGCTCTATTTATCACAATGTTTTCAACACTATACAATTCTAAAAACTATTTTCTCTTGTAAATGTTCCTTTTCGGTAGATTTATTCAGAGTTTGGGTCTAAAATAGCCTTTGAAGTAATGGGTTAATTATTTTTTTTAATTGAGCCTTTAACCCTTTACTCCATGAATACTGATTGTATGAGTATTAACCCCTTTACCGCCGATGTCGCATAAATGCACCACGACAAATAGTGCAGTCCCAGATCAGACGCCGCCTTTTCAAGGCGGCGTCTGATCAGGGACTTAACTATTTGTCTCAAAATCTATTTCTATATCTGCGCTTTATTCCGTTGAAGTTTGCATTTGTTTATCTTATTTACTTTTTTACCGTTTGATTTAACAAAAGTGGATTGCAGACGACAATTAGAAATTTGGCGCCGAAAGGGTTAATCTTATCATAATATCACAATGAACAATGGAATTGCTTACTATGTCAACAAAAGTAAATTCATGTCTATATTATTTCTCCTTATGACAGTAGTCAAAGAAGCGCATGTATCACATGTCCGATGAAGTATGATAAACAGGCATGACAATATAAGCTTGACAGACATATAGATAGACATACTGACAGAAAAGGAGACAGAGAAACGGACGGGCGGACAGACAACGAAGTTGTGATCATTAAATAATACCCTGTTGCCAGAATATAACTGTGTTGTTGGTGGTGATGGTGGTTGTGGTATTGGTTTTGTGTGTGCGTGTTTCTTTTTATGGGTGGATGGGGGTTATGTGTGTGTATGTATGTGGAGGTATTCAATGACATTTATCACTGCAATAGAACCTGTCCTAAGCGGCCATACATTTATTGAACATATGGTTCTTAAAAAGCAGGTGGTTGCTTGATTCAGGGCAAAAGTAATAAAGATAGCTCTTTAGAAGATCGTGCATTACATTACTTTTGGCCTGCATTAACCCTTTCCCTGTTCTATATTTAGTCTAATTTCAATACCTACTGAATATTCATGGACAGAATAGTTCCAGTGAACTATGGAAGGTGTATCATTGTAGCCTTTGTAGGAACTAAAGCAACAGCTGTATCAAATTACACTAGCAAACAGAGCAGACCCTGATCAGATGGCTCCTATAGGAGCCATCTGATCTGGGTCTACTCTGTTTGCAAATGCGTAAAAATGCGTTTGTATGAGGGAAAGGGTTAAGCAGTCAACTGTTTTACTTACCCATAATTAGACCTTTCTGATGTCAGCTTAAGGCAGGTTGAGCTGTAATGTTTCATGTTGAGTGAAAACATTGTTAATTTGTTTAGTTTGGATATATATTGTATAACAGAGCATTGGTTTCCCTACAATACTTGTAAAGTTAGTTACTGGAGATAAACATGGCTGGTGCTTTGCAATGAATGTGCCAATGGTGCTGCAGCTGATTACAAATTAACGACTACTTTTCACCATAGACTGTGCACCGGCTAACAATGTTTATCCAATATATATCATTATCACACTTTGCATTATAAAACAGCTGTACGCCAAGTCACAACTGTAATCAGCATGTGATAAATACTACTTTCAACAACATAAAGTCTACGCGCCCATCCTTTAATAATTAATTCTGGCACAATAACTAAATAAAGGCATTTTGTTACTGAGAAACAATGTTTATTTTGATGAAATGGTTATATTAACCACTCTTTCCTCCATAATTACACCTCTCTTATAAATAATAAGTTAACGAGCGTTCATCAAGTGATCAACTAATAAATAAACGTTTTGTCATCTGCAAATTTTGTCGTCTGCTACAATTTTCAATAAAATAGTCCCAGTCACACACAGTTTGGACCCTGATGAGACGCCGAGTTCATCTGGATCCAAACAGTTTGCATAGGTAATTACAGATGCGACTTTGACAGTGAAAAGATTTAATGAAACGGTTAAATGGGTGTGTCATAATAAATGTATTTGTACAATTGATATGCAACCGCAAACATTTTTGTTCGTGCTTTTTCAAGACCGCAGATACACCGCACCAACAACGAACACTTTTCTACATTACGCTTATCGTGATGATTTTCTGATACCCCAAGGGCATGTTGTTTGGACGAGGTCCTAGGTTCTCCGTCTAGATCATAGATACATGTAGTTTAGAACATAATAATGTCCACTGGTGTCAATTGTTTTTTTCCCAAGAACCCAGTTTTCCGCCTAAAAACCAGTAATTCAAATGAGACAATAAGTTTCCATACTCAGGGTCGAAAATTAATTCTGACATCCTATGTTTTCATCTGAGAATGTAGGTTCTCAAATGAGAAGCTATGTAATCAGCGGAAACCTAGGATATCAACCGGGGGCAAACGTTGTTTTGAGATTCTAAAGTTTTCGGGTGCCATTTGCACAGTCATTTCAAAAATATTTGTTTTCAAACGAACACTTGACATATTAAAGCATTTGTTAAACTAGAAAAATGTGTCTGTAAGACACATATATGCCGCGGTGGTAATGCTTGCCTAGCCGCACGTAAAAGTCCTAAGTCATTTGACCTTGACATTGGGCTTGCGGGAAGCATGGACTGGATGCGAAATGAAAGTATGGATTGTGTTTAATGTGTATAAACAATTCCATGCCAATAGTTAACTTGTGTGTTAGATATAAGACAATGAAACAAATGTGATACCAATGGATAGGCGGATGGACTTTCTCACGGATTGTGTGTTATGTGACTATTCTCTTGTTAAAAATAGTCACATAAAATGGAAATTTAGTCACATAAAAAGAAAAAGACAATAGTATCTCAAAAGCTTGAACGAATCAAAATTAAGTGTCAACGGCAACAGATCGGAGCTTAACCAGACCTCATTTTCATAGCAGGCTTAGGGTTAAAGTGTAGATTATGGCGTGCTTTACATTTACAAATATTTTAGAAAATTGAAAGCAAATTTGTTGACTTTTAACTTTTTTTCTGTTGAACATTCATATTCATGTAATAAATAATTGCATCGTGAATTTTTATTAGTTATTTACATATACACATTGGATATTTTGTTATTGATAGAAACTGTAGTTAGATCTATTATACTTTCATAAGCAAAACAAAACTGACCATCCTACATGAGCAGTCTGGTCTACACCTGCTCTGTTTGCGAATGGATGAAAAGCGTTTGTATGGAGAATTTCAAATTAGTTGAATACGTATTTTATGGCCAACCCAATTAGTAGAATACGTATTTTATTACCAACGCATTTAGTTGAATACGTATAATATGGCCAACACAATTAGTTGAATACGTATTTTATGGCCAACCCAATTAGTTGAATACGTATTTTATGGCCAACTCAATTTTAAAATCCCCTGAAACATATATTCATGTTCATCATGTATGTCGGATGTATGTGTACTCGTATATGCGCAAAATAAACAAAATCTGTGAAACTCTTTACATGATTAACATTCATGAACAAATAAGGAATTATGAATATTAATAAGTCGAATGCTTAGGCATTAGGAACAACGGTATTCCTTACGAGGGAAGAAACTGTTGAATAAGATTTGAATGAAATGAAGTTAGTTATCTTAATGCACGAACGAAATTTCCTTCTCCATAACCTCTCTATGTCTGTGTCGCTGTGTGTGTCCTTCTGTTTGTATGTATGTCTGTCTCTCCCATCCTCTCGCTCTCTCTGTGTCTCTCTCTGTCTCTGTCTGTCTCTCTGTCTTTCTATCTCTGTCTCTGTCTGTCTCTCTCTCTATGGACCCACTCTGTTGACATGTGCGTACAAAAGCGTTTATATGAAGGAGATGGTTATCTAAAAACTACACATCCTCTTGTATTTTCTGTTTTTTCTGTTTTTTACTTTTGATTTGTGCAAAGAGGTAAGAGTGTTAGAAATAGTGTACGAGGTGACTGAGTAGCCTAAAGTAATCAAGATTGACAGTTTGACAAACGAACTGACTTCGGTTGAACACCGATTCACGACATGAAACCAAATCGTCTGATTATCTTGGTTGATTTATTTTTATTTTATTTAACACTTTGGTTAGTACCTGAAGCAGAAATAAGATGGTGTCACTTTATTGTTTATTCAAGTTAAGTACACGTGTCAACTATATTCTATGCAATAGATATTTATTGATTGACTGCTATCCAAATTGCATATGTGTGTTTTAACATTCAAACGTCGCTCGGGTGATTCCGATAAGCCTACTACTGACAAAACAAGCCGCGTGGAAATAACGAAGGGACGCCACTCCACGTGGATTCCTTAATCGTAAATAAGATAAGAGGAGTTGATTTTCTTGTTGCTTTTGAATAGAAATGAGTTGCTTTTCTTTGACTGTCTTTGGTAAAATAGTACAGTCGGGACTCGATAATGGTATATACCATCAAAAACTGTAGTTCGAGCTAACAAGCATTTTAACATTCGAAAACAACTGAGTAAATGCTGTCTGGTTGGCAGCAATCACTACACACTGTTTGCAGCTCAATCATTGAGTACACTAGCGATAGGTGGATACAGTTTGTTCACTTAAATGTTTTCGTTATACATGCACTTTACCACTGTATTTGCCATCGCGGTTGTTGTAGATTAGTCGGATAGGAGATACGTTTATTTTCACTGTTTGTTTTTTAGGGTGGGGATGGAATAAGTGTGAGGTTGGGTGCCCATAAACCGGTTTAACCCCCCAGTGACTTTTGTCACTGACCGTTCCAAGGCGGTACTTCCATCTTCCCCCTAGTGTATGTTTGTTTTGTCTTTGTGCGTCTCTTGATGTTTTTATAGTTATGTACATTTGCTGTTTCCTTGTGTTGCTGAACGGGCGACTGTTTGTTCTGTATGTGGTGTTTCCTGCATGACTCATTTTTGTACTTTTATTATGCACCAATTACAATCCTAGCTGCAAATAGATCTAGCTTCATTCCAACCCATACGTCAAGTTACTCGACGTCTGATCTGGATGCTTGCTGTGTTCAAAATATCTCGAAATATCGCCTAATATTGCACCAGCGCGTCGAAAGGTCGCTAGTAATTTTCGATTTAAGCTGTATTACTAGAACAGGAGTTTGAGATCGTGAGTTTCAACCGTGTATTCCTGTGATTTTTTTTTATTTTATTGGAACGTTCTGTCTAGTTTCATTTATTTGTCATGCAATGTTCAGTAGTTTCAATCGAATTTCATAAAACCTGACCTGATTTACAGGGCGGTGATACTTCATAAACGGAGTAGACCCTAACCAGACAACTCATGAAAAGTATGGCATGTATGATCAGGGTCTGCCCAGTTTAGCTGTTTATGAAATGTCATAGATATATACAGATTTCAACTGGCTTCCCATGTCAAATCTCCTTATCTCCCATGAATATTTCTACTTTAAAGATGTGTTTCACTGAATACTATACTGTAGTGTTTACTACTCAGTTGATTGAATATAAGGCTAAACAATGTAGAAGAGAAATGGAAAACGAAATAAAAACACATAACAAGATCAGCCAACAAACGTACACATTTACCAAACTTTTTGTAATCAGACCAGACACTGAATAACCTGGTGTCTAACCCGACAAATATTAAGGTCTGTCTAAAATACAGTGTGGATATGGACGTGTAATGTTCTATTTAGTATGCTGTTGTGTTATTTTGTTTCTTCCTTTTCTTGCAGCGTTTGGCATGTTAACCATTTTAGGCTGGGTCCTAGTAGTGGTTACCGTAGCATCCCCCCCTAGACTTTTTTTCATGGGTACCAAATTATTCGTTGGGGTCCTTAGAACACATTTTGAGCATGCCCCCCAAAATAAGTTTGTCCCAGCTATGTTTTATTTAACGGTTTCCATGGTAACCCGAGGTAATTTTCGAAACTACCTTGGTTCAGAAAATGCGCCATAACTTTGTTTTTAGAAGCAATAGAAGGACAAAACAAGTACCAAAGTAAAGCAGAGACATATAGCTTGAATGTGATATATGATTTTATTAATATTCATAAATGCATTCTTATGATTATTAATGAGGAAGTAAAAAATGTGATTTTTCTAGAAAAAAAGAGTTTGTTGTTTAGTTTGAGAGGCTTATTAATGCACAGAAATTATTGAATTTAGGTTTAAGTTGTTCGTTGGAGTCCTCAGAACACATTATGAGTATTTCCCTACATAATTTTGTCCCATCTATGCTTTATTAAACGGTTTCCATGGTAACCCGAGGTAAATTCCGAAACATCCTTAGTTCAGAAAATGCGTAATAACTTTGCTTTTAGAGGTAATAGAAGGACAAAACAAGTACCAAAGTAAAGAAGAGACATATAGCTTGAATATGGTATGTTCATGAATGCATTCTTATGAATATTCATGAGAATGTAAAAAAATGCGTTTTTTAGAAAATGGAGCTTGTTGTTTAGTCTGATAGGCTTATTAATGCACAGAAATTATTGAATTCATGTTTAAATTGTTTGTTTGGGTCATCAGAACACATTTTGGGCATTCCCCCAAAGTAATTTGGTCCCATCTATGTTTTATTGAACGGTTTCCATGGTAACGCGAGGAGGTAAATTTCGAAACATCATTGGTTCAGAAAATGCATAATAACTTTGCTTTTAGAGGCAATAGAAGGACAAAACAAAACTCAAAGTAAAGCAGAAACATATATCTTGATTATGATATATAATTTTAATAATATTCATATATGATTGCTTATGAATATTAATGAGGAAGTATAAAAATCCGCTTTTTTAGAAAAAATGAGTTTTTTGTTTAGTCTTAGAGGCATATTAATGCACAAAAATTATTGAATTCAGGTTTAAATTGTTCGTTGGGGTCATCAGAACACTTTTTGAGCATTCTCCCAAAATAATTGTGCCCCAGCTATGTTTTATTAAACGGTTTCCATGGTAACCCGAGGTAAATTTCGAAACTATCTTGATTAAGAAAATGCTTCATAACTTTGCTTTTAGAGACAATAGAAGGACAAAACAAGAACCAACGTAAAGTAGAGACATATAGCTTGAATACGATATGTAATTCTATTAATACATATAATGCATTCTTATAATGAATTCTTATGGGGAAGTAAAAAATGCGTTTTTAGTTTGACGAGTTTGTTTTTAGTCTGAGAGGCATAATAATATACAAATAGTTATTGAATTCAGATTTAAATGTTTTAATATCAACATACAAATAAAGGAAAACATCTTTGTTCATGTAATATTTCTAAAGCATGTATATTTAAGCTAATTTGCATATAACGTGCGTAAATGAATAAGCAATTTAACATAAGCCCTATATTGAGCATTGTTTCGAGTGTACTATCTTTTCTATTATTTATTTTACGTAAAATACCAGAACAACAAACATTGACAAGAGCAGAGGGTCATTACTTTGGGTTCTTGAATACTAATGCATATTTATGAATATTAATGAGATGTAAAATAAACACACTTGAATGAACTGTTCTTTTTATCTGAGATTATTTTAGTTAACCAGTATAGAGCTTGATACTGACTGAAACAGCGATATTAATGTTCATGTATATAAATATGTAGATAATGAATATTATTTCAAAATCATGAATATTAATGAGAATGTAAACTGTTGTAGGAAAGTAAGTTTTTCTATTATATTGCAATCTACATGTATGTGAACAACACATTTCCTGTAAGAAATTACACCAGAGGAATTGAGCCTCATGCATGTTTTATGAAGAATATTACTGTTATGGGTGTTTTGCAATGCAATAGAAAATATATAGAATCTCGACTGTAATCATCAGCTTATGTTTACCCATATTAGCCTTGCGTGACTTACTCGCGATGTCTTATGCATTTGCTTGATTATTTACCACAGCATGCCAGAGCAACGCAAGGCTTCTTGCGAGCATTTCGCGACAGGCTGGACAACTCATTAAGTGTGTCTGGCCTGCTGCGGATGCTCCGCGTCAGCTCCCTGTCCAGTTTCATCCCTCTGGACAGGGGAGACGTGGGAGCTTGCTGCCCGACGGAAGAAGTATTCTTCTCTTTGGTCAGCGACTCCCTCGCAACAGACAAATCACTGTCCTCTAAAGCTCAGAAGAAGCCTGCTTCTTCTTTAAAATCTCTTTCGTCAACAGCCCCTGTGGTGCAGTCGATTCCCCAGTTGTTAGTTGCAGATCGGCACCCAACTGCTGGCCTGGGCGCGGGTTCCCCGTTTACCACTTGAATGGTACCCTTTGTTCTGGTCCCAGGTACTATTGTTGCCAGGTCTCCCGGTCCGCTTGTTGTGTGAAGAGTTTTGCCTGGTCCCGCTGAATCTAGGCCCAGTTATCCGTCACCGGTCCCCGGTGTCCTGGCGTTAGTGCTTCCGTTTCATGACATCACCAGCAGACCGGTCTGCCGAGCCCCCGCCCAAAGATGTCACTGTGTATTCTTTGGCCCGGTGTCCTAAGTTTGCTCTCCAACGTTCCTCCGGTGGCCCGGTCTGGTCCTTTGGACCAGGATACCGAAGTTGACCGGTAAATCTACCAGTCCAATCCTTTCTACAGGTCATTCTGTCTCTACACCGCATTACAGTGGTGAAAGTCAACAGGAAGCTGCTCTGGCTAAGTCTAGGCGTTCTTGGTCGTCTAGACCCTGCAATTACTCTTCATCTTCTGAGTACACCTCGGACTCCCCAGCCCCAATCCCACCCACCCCGTAGGAGGCGTAAACACCTTCTTATTCTTCTAATGGGAACCGGCACTCGCACCGCTCTCATCGCAGATCGAGGTCTTACCATTACTCTTCTATGCGAAGACATCGCTCTGCCTCCTCAGATTCGCCGGCTGGTCGCTCTGGATAGCCGACACCCATTCTGGGAACCAGCAAGCTTCACCTAGAGGGAGAATAGCTCTCACGTGAATCCACAGTCCACACTTCTATGTCTGTGGCGGGTCCCACTCTTCCCGGGTGCTGCCATCCATGGCGTTCACCAGGGCGGATTCTGAGGGAGAGCAGGAAGACACTTTGTCCATTATGGCTCCTAGGGATGGTCCTATTTTTTAAGGGAATCAGACTTTGTGGAAGCCTCTCACTCAGATTTAGACGGGACTTAGTCCTCTTTTTCCTTAGATGATTCTGAACATCAATATTTTCTATTGAGAATGCGTGTGAAGGTTGTTTGTATAATCATCCCACCCTCTGTCTGCCCTAGACCCCCGAATCCTATTCACAGGGGTCCTCTATCCTCTTTCGTGCTAGTGCCATATATCTTGATTATGATATATAATTTTAATAATATTCATATATGATTGCTTATGAATATTAATGAGGAAGTATAAAAATCCGCTTTTTTAGAAAAAATGAGTTTTTTGTTTAGTCTTAGAGGCATATTAATGCACAAAAATTATTGAATTCAGGTTTAAATTGTTCGTTGGGGTCATCAGAACACTTTTTGAGCATTCTCCCAAAATAATTGTGCCCCAGCTATGTTTTATTAAACGGTTTCCATGGTAACCCGAGGTAAATTTCGAAACTATCTTGATTAAGAAAATGCTTCATAACTTTGCTTTTAGAGACAATAGAAGGACAAAACAAGAACCAACGTAAAGTAGAGACATATAGCTTGAATACGATATGTAATTCTATTAATACATATAATGCATTCTTATAATGAATTCTTATGGGGAAGTAAAAAATGCGTTTTTAGTTTGACGAGTTTGTTTTTAGTCTGAGAGGCATAATAATATACAAATAGTTATTGAATTCAGATTTAAATGTTTTAATATCAACATACAAATAAAGGAAAACATCTTTGTTCATGTAATATTTCTAAAGCATGTATATTTAAGCTAATTTGCATATAACGTGCGTAAATGAATAAGCAATTTAACATAAGCCCTATATTGAGCATTGTTTCGAGTGTACTATCTTTTCTATTATTTATTTTACGTAAAATACCAGAACAACAAACATTGACAAGAGCAGAGGGTCATTACTTTGGGTTCTTGAATACTAATGCATATTTATGAATATTAATGAGATGTAAAATAAACACACTTGAATGAACTGTTCTTTTTATCTGAGATTATTTTAGTTAACCAGTATAGAGCTTGATACTGACTGAAACAGCGATATTAATGTTCATGTATATAAATATGTAGATAATGAATATTATTTCAAAATCATGAATATTAATGAGAATGTAAACTGTTGTAGGAAAGTAAGTTTTTCTATTATATTGCAATCTACATGTATGTGAACAACACATTTCCTGTAAGAAATTACACCAGAGGAATTGAGCCTCATGCATGTTTTATGAAGAATATTACTGTTATGGGTGTTTTGCAATGCAATAGAAAATATATAGAATCTCGACTGTAATCATCAGCTTATGTTTACCCATATTAGCCTTGCGTGACTTACTCGCGATGTCTTATGCATTTGCTTGATTATTTACCACAGCATGCCAGAGCAACGCAAGGCTTCTTGCGAGCATTTCGCGACAGGCTGGACAACTCATTAAGTGTGTCTGGCCTGCTGCGGATGCTCCGCGTCAGCTCCCTGTCCAGTTTCATCCCTCTGGACAGGGGAGACGTGGGAGCTTGCTGCCCGACGGAAGAAGTATTCTTCTCTTTGGTCAGCGACTCCCTCGCAACAGACAAATCACTGTCCTCTAAAGCTCAGAAGAAGCCTGCTTCTTCTTTAAAATCTCTTTCGTCAACAGCCCCTGTGGTGCAGTCGATTCCCCAGTTGTTAGTTGCAGATCGGCACCCAACTGCTGGCCTGGGCGCGGGTTCCCCGTTTACCACTTGAATGGTACCCTTTGTTCTGGTCCCAGGTACTATTGTTGCCAGGTCTCCCGGTCCGCTTGTTGTGTGAAGAGTTTTGCCTGGTCCCGCTGAATCTAGGCCCAGTTATCCGTCACCGGTCCCCGGTGTCCTGGCGTTAGTGCTTCCGTTTCATGACATCACCAGCAGACCGGTCTGCCGAGCCCCCGCCCAAAGATGTCACTGTGTATTCTTTGGCCCGGTGTCCTAAGTTTGCTCTCCAACGTTCCTCCGGTGGCCCGGTCTGGTCCTTTGGACCAGGATACCGAAGTTGACCGGTAAATCTACCAGTCCAATCCTTTCTACAGGTCATTCTGTCTCTACACCGCATTACAGTGGTGAAAGTCAACAGGAAGCTGCTCTGGCTAAGTCTAGGCGTTCTTGGTCGTCTAGACCCTGCAATTACTCTTCATCTTCTGAGTACACCTCGGACTCCCCAGCCCCAATCCCACCCACCCCGTAGGAGGCGTAAACACCTTCTTATTCTTCTAATGGGAACCGGCACTCGCACCGCTCTCATCGCAGATCGAGGTCTTACCATTACTCTTCTATGCGAAGACATCGCTCTGCCTCCTCAGATTCGCCGGCTGGTCGCTCTGGATAGCCGACACCCATTCTGGGAACCAGCAAGCTTCACCTAGAGGGAGAATAGCTCTCACGTGAATCCACAGTCCACACTTCTATGTCTGTGGCGGGTCCCACTCTTCCCGGGTGCTGCCATCCATGGCGTTCACCAGGGCGGATTCTGAGGGAGAGCAGGAAGACACTTTGTCCATTATGGCTCCTAGGGATGGTCCTATTTTTTAAGGGAATCAGACTTTGTGGAAGCCTCTCACTCAGATTTAGACGGGACTTAGTCCTCTTTTTCCTTAGATGATTCTGAACATCAATATTTTCTATTGAGAATGCGTGTGAAGGTTGTTTGTATAATCATCCCACCCTCTGTCTGCCCTAGACCCCCGAATCCTATTCACAGGGGTCCTCTATCCTCTTTCGTGCTAGTGCCAGTCGAAAATGTGGACCTCCCTAACCTAATTAAGTCTAGGGAGTTTCTTTCTCCTTCAACGGGACTTCTTTCCCGTTTGCCTGACCTGGACGAAGATTGTTGTGCCAGCCCGGCAACTTGGTGGATCATGTCCGCTAAACTCTTACGGACAAGGGTTCCCTGGGTATCTCTTAGGCCTCTGGTTTCAAATGAAAATCGACCTGGGATGTTTTATCAGATCCCCTCACTTGTTTCCGACAGCCCCGGGGGCGGGCATTAGGCCTCTCTCTCTCTCTCTCTCTCTCTCTCTCTCTCTCTCTCTCTCTCTCTCTCTCTCTCTCTCTTTCACTTCTTTAGCACCGGCAGTTGCATCCAACAGATGGGATTCACTTCAAACATTGACGTATTATCATTGACGTACGTATTATTATCGATATTTAAGACAGGTGACAGCTTAATGCATGGTGAAAGTCATGCAGAAAGCTCCTATAGTGCAGCTTTCTGCCTGACTTTCACCATGCATTAAGAAGTCACCTGCCTAAAAGGGTCTTAATGCTTCTATAAAGAAAATTCGAATAATCGAGATTTTACCGTATACTCAAAATAATACTAAATACAATGCTCAAAGAAAATTGCTTATTCATATACGCACATTATATGCAAATAAGCTGAAATACGCATGCTTTATAGAAATATTACCTGAAACAAAGATGGTTTATTTTCCTTCACATGAAAACATTCAAACATGAATTCAATAACTCTTGTTTATTAATTGGCATCTCAGACTAAACAATAAACTCCTTTTTTCTAAACAAAAATCGGATTGTTTTACTTCCTCATTAATATTCATAAGAATACATTTATGAAAATTAGTTAAATTACATATCATATTCAAGTTATATGTCTTTGCTTTATTCAGGTTCTTGTTTTGTCCTTCTTTCGCCTCTAAAAGCAAAGTTATGACGCATTTGTTTAACCATGGATGTTTCGAAATTTACCTCGGGTTACCATGGAAACCGTTAAAAACATAGCTTGGACAAAATTATTTTGGGGAATGCTCAAGTGGTGTTCTGATGACCCCAACGAACAATTTAAACCTGAATTCAGTAATTTTTGTGCATTAATAGGCCTCTAAGACTAAACAAAAAACTCATTTTTCTAAAAAAGCGGATTTTTATACTTCCTCATTAATATTCATAAGCGATCATATATTAATATTATTAAAATTATATATCATAATCAAGATATATGTCTCTGCTTTACTTTGGTTTTTGTTTTGTCCTTCTATTGCCTCTAAAAGCAAAGTTATTATGCATTTTCTGAACCAATGATGTTTCGAAATTTACCTCCTCGCGTTTCCATGGAAACCATTCAATAAAACATAGATGGGACAAAGTTACTTTGGGGGAATGCTCAAAATGTGTTCTGATGACCCAAACAAACAATTTAAACCTGAATTCAATTATTTGTGTGCATTAATAAGCCTATCAGACTAAACAACAAGCTCATTTTTCAAAAAAACGCATTTTTTACATTCTCATGAATATTCATAAGAATATATTTATGAATATTAATTAAATCATCTAGCATATTCAAGATATATGTCTCTGCTTTACTTTGGTACTTGATTTGTCCTTCTATTACCTCTAAAAGCAAAGTTATTACGCATTTTCTGAACCAAGGATGTTTCGGAATTTACCTCGGGTTACCATGGAAACCGTTTAATAAAACATAGATGGGACAAAATTATTTGGGGAAATACTCAAAATGTGTTCTGAGGACTCCAACGAACAACTTAAACCCAAATTCAATAATTTCTGTGCATTAATAAGCCTCTCAGACTAAACAACAAACTCCTTTTTTCTAAAAAAAATCACATTTTTTACTTCCTCATTAATATTCATAAGAATGCATTTATGAATATTAATAAAATCATACATCACATTCAAGCTATATGTCTCTGCTTTACTTTGGTACTTGTTTTGTCCTTCTATTGCTTCTAAAAACAAAGTTATGGCGCATTTTCTGAACCAAGGTAGTTTCGAAAATTACCTCGGGTTACCATGGAAACCGTTAAATAAAACATAGCTGGGACAAACTTATTTTTGGGGGCATGCTCAAAATGTGTTCTAAGGACCCCATCGAACAATTTGGTACCCATGAAAAAAAGTCTAGGGGGGATGCTACGGTAACCACTACTAGGACCCAGCCTATTTCCCTGTTCTACGTTTATTCCAAATTCATTCTAAAACCTACTAAATATTCATGGCCAAAATAGTTATAATGAAAATATGTAAAGTTGAACTTTGTAGTTCATGATCATCATCATATTCATCATATTCAGTAATTGCTGAACCCTTAGAGTATAGTCGCAATGGAAAGGGGTAAAATACATGCACAGGAATTTGGGCATATGGGAATGAAAGCTAAAATTGGACTCTTTATACACTATTTAAAAACAGGCGGCAGTGTCTAGGTGGTTGAAGTGTATCTGTCGATGGCAAAATGGAATGTTTCCAGTGTTGACTGAGCCACGACTTGATCTGGAAGGCGGTTCCACAAAACAAAGCTGGCTGGGAAGAAGATGTACAGGTAACACAATAATTGAAAGTACATGTATGCGTCATGCAGGAAACACCGTATACACTACACACACCCGCCCGAACAGCACCACGACGAAAAACAGTAAATGTACATGTATATAAAATACACACAGAGACGCACAAACACATAAAAAGCAAACAATTTGGGGAAGTACCACCTTGGAACGGTCAGTGACAAATGTCACTGGCGGTTTAAACCAAACACTTATTCCATCCCCATCCTAAAAGACAAACAGTGTAAATAAACATATCCCCTCCCCCAACTAATCTACAACAACCGCGATGGCAAATACAGTGGTAAAGTGCATGTAAAACGAAGTGGAACAAACTATATCCACCTACCGCTAGTGTACTCAATGATTGAGCTGCAAACGGAGTAACTGTAGAAAAGTAATAAAGGGTACGACAAAAACGAAGTTTGACTGTATTGCTGTGAATTTCATCTTTTAGAGGGGTCTGCGGTAGTAATGTCAACTAAATTGTTTACGATCTTGAATAACATGGTTACTCAGGCGTTATCCCGTCTGCGCTGTAATTTGTACGAAATCAGTGTGTTCAACATATTGGTGAAACTGCTTTCGCGGGAGTAGTGATTGGTGACGAATCTAGCTGCGCAGCTTTGGACCATTTCAACTAGACTGATGTTATTTGCGGCATAGATTTTTTATATTTGAATTTATCTATAAACAATGGAACAATTTCTTCTGGAATTTATGACAAAAGGGATGACTTTAATTTTAAAATAGTTAACTATCCTCATTTGGATGGGGATGTTCCCCGTTATACATGTTACGGTGTATACATTTCTCAGCTTATTCGTTTTGCTAGAGCTTGTTCTTCTGTTGATGATTTTAACAATCGTAACATTATTATCACTGAAAAACTACTAAAACAGGGCTACAGATATGACAAACTTCGTAAAACATTTTCAAAATTTGACCACCGTAATGTTCTACTCATCAGCAAATACAATTGTAATGTACGTACTTTTCTAAAGTTAGGTATTTCACATCCGGAGTTTTACGGTGATGTCATTTACAAACTTCGAAAAATTATTGGACACACATATTTTGATACTTTGTTTGTCAAACGTATAAAACAATTCATTAAAAAGGGATATGACCACTCTATATCGCAGCACACTGCATGCTTGGTGGTCGACCTCTTTACAGTTGGTCATTATGCTTTCCTCTTTGCTTGTGCGACGACGGAAAAGACTTAATACTGTATGAAGATTCCCTCTTAAACCCGTTTACGGAGGGAGGAAATTAGATATTTTTATTTTGCCAGTTCTGTTGTACCCCCAAATGACTTCTCCACAGCTGCTCTGACCTCTGAATAGTCATGGAGTACATGTCTACGATGTCAAGTTTATTCTTTTTCAAACAAAACAGTTGTACTTATTTAGTATCCACTAGTATTTGTATCTTCTTGCGATTTATTTTTTATAAAATGTCGGTGTAGAAGTGTTTCATATATGTTTTCCGTACTTTTAAATTATGACGTCATTTAAATGATGACGTCGCTTATTTTAAATTCTGAAGGGAGGAGATCCCCTGAGAACAAAAATTGCAACACAAAAAGAGAAAATTGCAGACTCGGTTTTACTGAGTCTGTTTATGAACAGTAATTGAAAGTGCAACACTGCTCACGCCCCCTAGCTCCGGCTTAAGCGGTATTCAATTTTCAGAACAAGAAGTACTGAAATTCATGATCTCAAAGGATCAGAAGGTATAACAACACTGAGAATGAAGTACGGGGCGACGTTTTACGGCCGCCACACAAGCACTTAACACCTGCTGTTGTGAAGATTATAAATTCTGAAGGGAGGTGATCCCATGAAAACAAAAATTGCAACACAAAAAGAGAAAATTGCAGACTCGGTTTTATTGAGTCTGTTCATGAACAGTTATTGAAAGTGCAACACTGCTCACGCCCCCTAGCAACGGCTTAAAGTCATTTCATTTTGGCAGACATCGTTATTCATGTTGTGAAGTTGTCTTGAGGGGGAATTTACATTTTGACTTTGGTGAAAGTGGGATAAGGACGAGGTTGGGTACCCGTAAGCCAGGTTTAAGTCCCCCAGTAGCTGATTTTGGTTACTGACCGTTCCAAGGCGGTACTCCTGCTTTCAGCCTATGGTCTACTTTTTATAGTTATGTACATTTGCTGTTTCCTTGTGTTGCTGTTCGGGCGACTGTTTGTTCTGTATGTGGTGTTTCCTGCATGACTCATTTTTGTATTTTGTTGTTTAATATGCTTAATATTTAATGTTTTTCGTCTTGATATGTGTCTTGTTATGTTTTGTCTTGTGGCTATACCGTTTCTTGTTTGATGGTGTTTGGTGCGGTGTCATTTCGTATGTGGCTCTACCTGAAAAATAGTGGTCAATTCTAAAATACGACGATTTCAAGTTTCAGTTGCGAACTTACTACAATTTCTTGTCGTACGAAGTGAGCTTTAATTGTTGCTTTAGCACCCATTGTCGTAAAAATCGTATCGCTTGTAAAATGAGTCTTGGAACCATATCCCCTGGTCTAGAGAGGATGGAAATGAAAATATATGTTGTTCAAACTGATATTTGGCAACATTGCCAGTTAAATATGGAAACGTTTTGGACTTTTTTTATTCACCTCGTTACCTAAAATATTCGGACCTCAAATCAAACATCTACATCGGTTTGTAAGAGTAATAATTCGATGTGACACCATTTTGATAATTTTTAATTGGACTGACATACGGTAGAACCTATCCTAACAGAGGACATTTGAACACAGGAGTCTTAAAAAGCAGGTGGTTGGCCAATGCAATGCTCCTATAATAGCTTTCTGCATTACCTTTGACCTGCATTAAGCTACGACCTGCACAACAGACCAATAATTAAACCTCTTTTTGATGGTCGCTTAAGACATGTCCTACTGTAGAAGCAAAATAGTGCTAATACGACCACTTGATTTATTAACACAGGGATCTGTAGAATAACGTGGTTGCTAAATGCAGGACAAACGTAATACAGAACACTACTGTAAGGTAACTTTGTCCAGCATGTTTTACAAATCCAGAAGGAGATTCTTTGAGTGGTCGTAATAACGGACTTGGTGCTAGGGGGCGTGAGTAGTGTTTCACTTTTAATTACTACTCATGAACAGACTCAATAAAACCGAGTCTGCAATTTTCTCTTTTTGCATTTATACTTTTGCTGTCGAATGATCACCCATTTTCAGAATAGTTTTACTGTAGCAAGAAACTGCGTGTTCCAATGCTGACAAAGTCAATTAACGTGAAACCTCGTCTTTGATGTTACTGGTCGGAATATCCACTGTTTGCAAAACCCGAAAGGAGAATCTTGTTACGTTTATAATTTGGTACACATAATATTTTATTGATTTTTTACCAAATTTTTGAAGCGGAAAATAAAACAACATGATTGCCTAGAGATTTGGAAATGGTTTCCTCGTATTCGCTGACTCGGCCTCTGATCTGGATCGCGATTGTTGGCATAGGTAATCACACACGCGACATTGGCCTTCCAAAGTTCTTTAAAAACATTAGAAATTTTCAAAAACATGGCAACCAAGAGAGGCGGTGGTTTTGAATATACATACGTGTCGGCTGGGTAATTTTGTAGCAGGAATATTAGTCAGAGGACCCTTTAACAAATTTGTCAAGCCGTTGATGTTCATGAAGAAACCTGGCTACCAGGGTCATGAATATTTTATCATATATGACCTGGGTCGTAAAGACAGATCATAACTGAATGCAGGCTGAAATTTCCCACAGGAGCAACCCCCTGCTGCCAATGTTTCATCTATCTACAGTTTGGGTCCATATGGGACGTCGAATAACTCGGCATTTCGTCAGGATCCAAACTGTGTGTTACTATGTATTGAAGGAAAACTTTAAAAAAGGGAAATTGTAGCAGACAACAAACTTAGCAGACGACAGAATTTGGCAGCGAAAAAGTTTAAGTCATTATTTTTTCTTCACTGAATTGTCTCTTTAACGTGATTTACCGTATATAACAAAGCGCATATTCTGATTGAAATTGAAATGTGTTGTAGTAGACATTATAGAAGGTGTATACCTTTTCAATTTCTGACGCAAAATATAAAGGTTACCTTGGGAGCTTTCATCCAGGTACTATGTACATCGTCAGCCGACGAAGTCCATAGTTCCTGGATGAAAGCTCCCAAGGTGAGACTTATATTTTGTATGAGAAGTTGAAAAGTACAAGCTTTCTATCAGACGCTTACTCTTTTTGAAACGCTGGGTTGGATTAAAACATTTACCAGCATAGTCATAATCCTTTACACCATGGGTAGTCATACAACAAACAATGTATGAATGAATACTAATACAGTAAAACATCTCTATAACGGCCACTAAATTGTGTTAATTAGTTGGTATTTAGGACAGGTGGCTGCTGAAAGCAAGGTGAAAGCAAAACAGAACGCTCCTATAGGAGCATTCTGTTTTACTTTCACCTTGCTTTAAGCAGACACCCGCCTTTAACACAAAATAATTGATGTAATTTAGTGGCCGTTATAGTAAGGTTTTACTGTAATATATAATGGCATACGAAGAAGAAAGTGCTGGATCCCCAGTTGTCCAAATTGACCATCGGTTGGAAGTATAAACACATTTATTTCTTATACTGGTTTCCAATATTAAAACTTACACTGTAAGAGGTTCCAAGAGATTTTTCCGAAGTGTTTGAAAAAAGTATTATATGAAACAAGAAACGAAACCCAATCGGGATAAAGCTTTAAGGTCCGCATAGCGAAGAATAATCTTCAATCGGTCAGAAAAGTGGCTGATGTCAGTGAATTTAGACGCCACAAGTCACGTGTTACTAGACCCAAACCGTTACAAAAATAATTGACTTTCGTTTAAAATAATAATAATAATTATAATAATTGTATCTACAATATGTAGAACAAACCTGTGAGTGACAAGGTTGGATCAAGATGAGAATGCGAAGTAGCTCCGCATTTAAATTTGGATCTAATCTGTTACTATGACCGATAAGTGTTATGAAGAAAATGCTTATCTCCCTCATTTTAAAATTACCTTTTTTTTTTTAAAATATCATGTTTTGTATACCCTAATTATTAATTACCCCAAGTATTCGGACACCAAAGCTACAGCCTCAAGTTTTTCAGACACCTTTGAATTAGAGAACAGGGTCCATGCTTATAAAGCTTTTTAGTTGAGTCTGAGTTCGTTCTCAAGCTTTTGATTGGTCAGATTTGAGTTCTCAAGCTTTTGATTGGTTAAAGGCTCAAATCTGACCAATCAAAAACTTGAGAACGAACTCAGACTCAACTAAAAGTTTTATAAGCATAGACTCAGGAGACATTAAATTGTCCAGATGCAGCTTCTGAATATACTCTTCCTAGTATCAGAGAATAAGTGTGGGTAGCTGTTCAAGCACGGAAAAGGGGAAAACACACGGAGTTGATAATATACCAGAGCGTACACTGAATGCACTGATACAATGTGCAATAAAGTATGTAAACTGTGGTCTAGTGCATTCCATGGACACAATCGCTGGTCATAATGCTTCCCAGGAAAGGAGCCCTTCAGGAGTGACAGAGCCATCGGACAAAAAGCCTCATCGGTCATCGGTAAAGTCATGCTTAAAGTAATAGAATAGAAACCACAAGCAGAAGATATCATTGCTGAAGAACTAGCAGGATTCAGAGCTGGACGCGGCACCACAAAACAAACATTTAACCTCAGAATTATCTGCTCTGTGATAAGTACTTGCAACACCAGCAATCACTATATCAATTTTTCATCAACTTTAGGAAGGCTTTCGACAGTCTGGTATGCTACACTGTGGGCAGCCATTAGAAAGTAAAACGTCAGTGAGAATCTAGTCAAGACCATGCATCAGATGTATGATAAAGGTGTCGGGCAAGGATATCTTTTGTCACCCCAAATCCATTGCCCACGCGCCTGTATAATGCATATCCATGGCTTTCAAATTTCATATCGTATAATCAAATATTTGAAATGGATTTGCACGCGCATTTAATTTCTAATAATAAAGACTTTATTCAATGAGGGAATACATTTGGTAATAACCAGTCGTCCACGAGTCCTTCAAAACATATTTACAACGAACAACAGAATTAAACCACAAGAAATTACGACCGATGCAGACCCAGATAAGCCGTTGCATTAAATATGCAGCATCTAAACAAGGTATGTCCCGTTTATGATTGAAGTAAACAAAACATAGTAAACACTGATGATTTGCAAACTGTGTAGATCCTGATCAGAAGTCGCATTATCGATGCGGCAGCCGGTCTGGGTCTACACTGTTTGCAGTGTTTTGTGGTTGGAAATCATATAGCGGAGCTCATATACAATAAACAAAAAAGTCTGTATTTGGTCTTGGAGAATATAACTGGAAGTGAGAACCAGATCTTAAGTTGCTGTAATGAACATTGGAAGTAAGCGGAAATATATCATTTAATAATTCCGGAGCTAGGCCATTGAAGATGTTTGAACTTGAGTACTGCTTTTTTAAATACCACTCTCTGAGGAAATATCATCCAATTTAGTTTTGTGAATAATCTACTGAAGAAGGAAAGTGACATCTTTATCAAGAATAAGTTTTGCAGCTCTTTTTAGAAAACGGAATCACAATCCTTAATTGACATTTTCTGTTATACATTAGTTTATTTCAGTGTTTGTTTTGTGCGCAAATAATCTTGGCTTCTTAGCCCTTTCGCTGCCAATGCCGGATCTGTGATTACCTATGCAAACAGTTTGGATCCAGATGAGACGCCACTCGCCGTCTCATCAGGATCCAAACTGTTTGTTACTGTTACTATGTTTTTGAAACAAAAATGAAGAAAATCAAAACAATGAAAATTTGTACGACAAAGTTAGCAGACGACAGAGTTTGGCAGCGAAAGGGTTAGTATTTGTTACAAAACTCATAAAGTTGGAATCATGTGAAGTCTGTTCAAACACCGGGTCAACCCTTTCCTCCATAAATATCCATCTAAGAAAAAATGACAACCTCAATATCATTGATTTGTTATAATAGCACATGGACACAGGAATGTGTGGCAATAGCAGAAACTGTAGAATCAGATCCATTTAATTTCGTACGCAATCAGAACAGACCATGACCAGACAACTCCTATAAGAGCCCTTTGATCTGAGTCTGCTCTGTTTGCAAAGACGTAGGTGTCCTATGTTATACAGTGCTCCCTGTCTACAACGATACCCTTTGGGATACGAAGATTGTATGTGTTGTTCAGAGGGAGTTGTTATAGGGAGGGACAATCAAACATAATTAGCTTGTTTGCAGATCCCCAGATAAGGTGTATTTCGAGAACTAAAACCGTTATGCCTCAATCAAATCCTATGTTGTGACCACTCTTTAGAATCGTCACGAAGTGACGATTCTAAAGAGTGGTCACAACATAGGGTTTGATGGAGGAATAAAGAAAATACGATGGGAAAAAGTTGTTTCTGGAGCCTTGTTGTTTCGGAAACAGTGACATGCGTTGTTGTATGGAGGGAATCGTTATTGAGAGGGCCGTTGCAGGAAGGGAGCACTGTACTGTTAGAAGATACTTTGTGTTAACGCAAAAACCAATTAGGCAGCATCAACGTAATTAGTATATGATTTGTAATAACACTATTTTGGATATGTGTAAAATTTAATCAGCGCTAGGCACAAAAATGTATAATAATAATGTAGCACCAAAAGCGATTGATGTGATTTTATAAGCATTTAGCAAACGCGTCATACTAATTGAAAACATATTGCAGCGCCTCACTTAACCCTTTCCCTCATATACACGCCTTTTTACGTATTTGAAAACAGAGTTGACCCAGACCAGACGGCCCATATAGAAGCCGTCTGATCAGGGTATGCTGTGTTTGCTAATGAGATTCGATAGATATGTTTCTTTACTGTTTAAAATGGCTACAACGTTACACTTTTCATATTTCATTATAACTGTTTTATCTACGAATATTCAGTAGGTATTGAACTTTGGAATAAACACACAACAGGGAAAAAGTTAATACCAGAGTAATAGACCTACTCTGTGTACAGTAAAACCTCTCTTAACCGGCAGTTAAATTTAGTATGAATATCGGTCTTGGAGACAGGTGGCAGCTTAATGCAGGGTGAAAGTCATGCAGAAAGCTCCTAGAGGAGCTTTCTGCATGACTTTCACCCTGCATTAAGCAGCCACCTGCCTAAAAGTATCTAAATTATTATCTACTAGAATTCCGGTTAAGAGAGGTTATACTGTATAATGACGTATCATTTATCATCATGTAAAACTAAAATAAATCAAACTATTCATACGGCTACAGGACGGACCAAGCTCAATAACTTGATTTATCACATAATATGCATTGTGGGAGTGTCGTAACAGAGTGCTGTATTTTTGCGGAATAGCAAAAGTGCATTTTTATGCAAATTAGCAATCGTAAGCCAATCGTAGCGCTCATTTAAGCGTTAGCCAATCGTAGCGCTCCATGTGCGTCGTCCGTTTTACATATCACTACGCTGTTTGTAAGCAATGGCCGAAACAGCCGCCAGCTAGAGCCTGTTTTATTTTCTATGGTATTCTAAAGCTTATGTGATAAAAAGAATCTTACATTCGTGTCCAATATAAATGGTTTTCATGAAACTCGTTTACTATAATGAATATGACACTCGCTAAAGCTCGTGCCATGTTATAATAGGAAACTCGTTTCATAAAAACAATTTGTAACTAGAGGTTTTTGTCACAAAAACGGATGTCTCCCCTCTAATAAAAACAATATGTAAAGGGAAATCACTAAAAATGTTATGGTCTTGATGAATGATACTTCCCCTCATTATGCATTTTCCACACTACATTTTTCAAGAAGAAAATGATAACAGCTAATAACCAAATAATATTCATGATGCCATATTCCGTTACATGAATATTCTTGGAGTAAATGGTTAACTATCACCCAAGCATGACAGTGAACGATGCATTGGGACATGCAATATAATGTGATTGTACCGAGTGCAGTATACATGTACATGTACATATACTCCAGGTAAATATCGTCTCACCAGGATCAAAGATGTGTGACAGTTTGTCGATAGCGTCTGAAAGTAAAACAAAACTAGAGGTTTTTGTCACAAAAACGGATGTCTCCCCTCTAATAAAAACAATATGTAAAGGGAAATCACTAAAAATGTTATGGTCTTGATGAATGATACTTCCCCTCATTATGCGTTTTCCACACTACATTTTTCAAGAAGAAAATGATAACAGCTAATAACTCCAAAAATACTGATACCAGATTTATGGCCCTTGTGCATGACACTTACTTTCATCATGCTCTTTCCAAAAATAAAATGTCATTCCAATAGCATCAGTCGAACAGGAGTTATTGATCGGCCAAAAAATGTAACAAAGGGCAATAACTCCAAAAGTATTGAAGCAAGAATTATGGCCCTTGTTCATGACACTTTCTCTCATCATGCTCTTTCCATGTATGAAGTTTCAATAGGATGGCAAGAGCCATGTAGGAGTTATCGTCTGGACAAGAAAGAATTAAACAAATGTACAAGGGGCAATAACTCTAAATTTATTGAAGCTCGAGTTAAGGATCTTATGCATGACACTGTCTCTTATCATGATCGTTCCATGTATGAAGTTTCACTCCAATGGCATGTGTCACATAGGAGTAATCATCCGGACAAAAAATTGTGATTTTTTTTACAAAGGGCAATAACTCCAATATTAGTGAAGCCAGAGTTATGGACTTTGTGCATGACACTTCCTCTTGTCATGATCTTTCCATATATGAAGTTTCAATCCAATGGCATGAGCCATATAGGAGTTATCGTCCGGACAAAAAAGTGTGATTTTTTTACAAAGGGCAATAACTCCAATATTAGTGAAGCCAGAGTTATGTACCTTCTGCATGACACTTCCTCTTATTATGCTCTTTCCATATATGAAGTTTCAATCAACTGGCATCAGGCATATTGAAGTTATCGTCCGGACAAAAAGTGTGACGGACAGACGGACGGACGGACGGACAGACGGACAGACAGACAACTCTCACGAAAACAATATGTCTCCCCCATATAAATATGGGGGGAGACATAATGAACGCTCATGTAAGATCTTCTATATGAGTAACGTTATCTTTGAACAATCGTGTGATCGTCTAAACAGATAGATACACAGAAGGCTCCTCTGGATGCTTCTATATGACTTTCGTCATGCATTAAGCAACCATCTGCTTGCACATATCCCTCTTACATTTGTATTTATTCACTAAATGTTCGCTAGATGCAGGTAATACTTCTATATTACTTCTATATTACTTTCGTCATGCATTAAGCAACCATCTGCTTGCATAGACCCCTTTATTCATTCACTAAATTTTCGCTAGATGCAGGTAATACTTCTATATTACTTCTATATGACTTTCGCCATGCATTAAGCAATCGCCTGCTTGCATAGACCCCTCTATTTATTCACTAAATGTTCGCTAGATGCAGGTAAAACGTCTATATTACTTTTATATTACTTTCGTCATGCATTAAGCAATCGCCTGCTTGCATATACCCCTATGTTTATTCACTAAATGTTCGCTAGATGCAGGTAATACTTCTATATATCTTCTATATGACTTTCGTCATGCATTAAGCAATCGCCTGCTTGCGCAGATCCCTCTATTTATTCACTAAATGTTCGCTAGATGCAGGTCGTACTTCTATATTACTTCTATATGACTTTCGCCATGCATTAAGCAACCATGTGTTTGCATAGACCCCTCTATTTATTCACTAAATGTTCGCTAGATGCAGGTAATATTTCTATATTACTTCTATATTACTTTGGTCATACATTAAGCAACAACCTGTTTGCACAAAACCGTTTATTTATTCACTTAATGTTCGCTAGAGATAGATTGTAATGTAACGTTCCAGAAATATTTATAAGAGAAGCAACAATGATGTTTTTTCTTTTGGAGTCTGGTGGACAATTCCATTTGAATAATTCTTCTATCACTGCCAGAATATTTGCTGCCAAACATTGTAGTCTGACAATGTTGCCGTCTGTTTCAATTCTTAATTTTTCAATTTTTTTTACAAAATCCATAAATACAGCATATACCAGTTTTGATACAGATGAAAATTTGAGTTAGTTGTGTCTAATCTGTATTTAACCTTTTCAACGCTAAGTTTTCAAATGGACTATTCCAAACTTCAAATAGGTCAAGCTTATTATGAATATTAAGGGCTCTTTCTAAAGAAAGGTAACATTACAAACAGCGCAGAACCTACGGGCCCTCACATCGGGGTCTACACTGTTTGGAAAGGACATTAGTGATTCAGATCCCGCACAGTAAGGATTCAACTGTTTGTAAATGTGATTGCCGAATAGCGATTTGCAACGAAACGATTTTCGGCCAAAATGGATATACGAGGTTTTGTCAGCACAGCGACGATATATCCGTTTCTATAGTTTCTCAAATGCTGCAATAGTACACCTCCCATATTTCATAATAACTATTTTGTCCATGTCGGTATTGAAATTGGACTAGATAAACAGGGTGTCTCAGAAAAAATACAACCCAATATCAATTCCTTATTACTCTAAATCTATTCAACCGATATAAATGTTTTATATACCAGTGTTTAGGTACGACAGTAGTTAATATTTGTGTAAAATTTCAGCATAATGCTTTTATAGATTTTGAGATATACATGTAAAACCGGAATTCTAGTAGACAAGAATTTAGATACTTTTAAGCAGGTGGTTGCTTAATTCAGGGTGAAAGTCATGCAGAAAGCTCCTAGAGGAGCTTTCTGCATGACTTTCATCCTGCATTAAGCTGCCACCAGTTTCCAATACCGACATTTATGTTAATTTTAACGTCCGGTTTAGAGGATTTTTACATGTACCGATGGCACTCTGTTTTCAAGTTTCTCAGAAATAGGATTATGGATATAATAAGTACATTTGAAAAAGAACTTGGCAATTTATCTCAGTTATTCATCACAAAATGTGTCACCAATATTTATTAAAACAAATTAACTTGGAACAAATGTAAAGTTCTGTAATACACTTGTAAAATATTACAAGGAAAATATAACATCTTAACTGAAGTCCTAATAAATTTGTACCACAGAAATACTTAAGGTATTATATGTAGTAACAATTTATCAATTTTTAAGGAAAATTGATTAATCAATTATGGTTTAAGTGATTATTATGTCAACAAGTACCGTAATACTGTTCAAAAGATAATATATTTGTAAAGCCCCGCCTATTAAAACGTCTCCATATTTTCATTAGCTGCTTAACACTTTGAGAATTGTTTGTTAACTCTGAACATATGCAATAAAATAAAATATGTATCTGTCTATCTATGCACAAATTGTATGGGTCTGAATTATTCGTTAACAACTAAAAGTACCGTAATAGTGGAACATTTAATACTGTGATATGACAAATGCCATTAACACACATGTAAGTATTATTCTGGATACAAAAATAGTTATATTGATTATCCTCTAAATAATATATTATCAACAGGGTAAATGTGTGACGAAAATCTAAGTTTTGGGAAAAGTGAAAACAGGGTGCCTTCAGCATTTACGCAACATCTCAAAATCTATAAAAGCATTTAAGTTGTAATTTTAAACAAATGTGAACCACTGTCGTACCTAAAACTGGTAAAACCTTTCTATCGGTTGAATAGTACTAGAGTAATAGGGAATTGAAATTGGATTACATTTATTCTGGGACACCCTGTAGAACAGGGAAAGGGTTTATTAGCAATCGGTCAATAGTTTCTCAAATGATTGAAAGAATCAGAGGTCGGTGAAAATCTCATGAAATCAGAAATTGAGCGGACATTAGTTTTGTACAGTATCAGAAGGGTCAAATATAAAAACATTGGAATCTTGAGTTTTAAAAAAGCGACACAAATTCATGAGCTTTCAAGGTTTATCCCCGGTAGGTTTATTACAAATATAGGTACTTCAAAATGATACTAGCGGGCACATTTGTTTTGCGCTTAGTATTTTATGGGCTGTGATTGGGTATGTTGACCTGGTGTCTGGATAATGTTAAAATCTTGTTTTAGTACGTTGACGTTTGAATGTCAAATTTATATTTGCGCAGTCGTTATTTTTTACATGAATAATAAATGAATAAAAGGTTTAAGTACCGATATAGAACCACTCAACAGAAGTTTGATTGTTTGTCAAATTAAAGTGTTTATCAAACCTAATTGTAGTACAGTAGATCACGTCCTAAGCGGCCATTTACTTATTAAACATAGGAGTCTTAAAAAGCAGATGGTTGCTTAATACATGGAAAAAGTAATGAAGGAAGTTGCTAATGGAGCTACTTTTGACCTGCATTAAGCTACCAGCTGCATTACATACCCATTATTATACCTCTTTTTGATGGACGCTTAAGACAGGTTTTACATACTTTATCTATTCCTGTTGTAATACTATGTACTATTTGTGTACTTGCAGAACCTTTGCAGAATGTTGCTTTGTCCATGCTGGATGATCGTGGTAGACGGGGTCTACACTGCTGTGTTTGACGAATTAACGAAAGGCGTATACGAGATACACTTATTCGTAAGAACAAAACAAACACCTTTGTTGTCAAACGTGGCTCAGCAGATTCAAAATTACATCGAAAAGGTATTCGGCGCAAGTGCTTTTTTACACTTGTTGCTTATGGAGTCTGGAACTCAAGTATTGAAGAAGTGTTTGTAGCAGTTAAATTCACAGGGCATTCCTCAGCAACATATACAGATGCTCTACGTTTAGTCCAGGCTAATTTTCGAGGGGAAAAACATATTCAGGAGGGCAACTTTAATGCAGTTATTGAGATGACTCTTACTGATCACGTGACTGCAGAAAAGACAGCTAGACATTCCATTACCGGCAAAACACTTAATGTAATTCACTCAATGGGGATCATTAAATTCAGTTTGAATACCATAATAATCACACAGTGTCCTATGTGCTATAGGCTAGAGGTACTTGAAGGAGAAATAATCGTACAAAAACGAGCACGGATGGTGAAACTCACCGGTGAGATTACTTTTGACAGGTCTATCATGTACGGAAACCTGTCGAGATTAGTGCTTTGTGCACACACGCTGGTGAAGATCCAGGGAAATGACAGTCCTATTGTACAACCAAACATAGTACTGTTTGACCCCTATTCACATAATGCTACAAACCTATCAAAACCTGTTGTGGATATTGTAATTGCGATGGCAGTATTCCTTGCTTTCGCGCTCTTGTTCTGTTTGCTAAACTTCTCAAGAAAAATACTGCAGAAGGCCTTGACGCCGAGATCGCATCATTCTACAACAGTTGCGGACATTTCAAACAAAGTAGAAGACGTAGTAGATGTGAACGAAGTAGAAGACGTAGTAGATGTGAACGAAGTAGAAGACGTGAACGAAGTAGAAGATGTAGTAGATGTGAACGAAGTAGAAGACGTAGTAGATGTGAACGAAGTGAATACTGTAGACAATTAGATTACCTCAGGGTCCGAGGTTATAACATTTCTGAGTCTTGACCAGTCTGATGCTTGAGAGTAATTCAGACTGAAGCCAAACGTTTTATAACCCCAGAGTCATATGTGTGATTTTGACAAGCATGTGTGCAGCGTTTCTTGCAGTGTTGACATGTATGTACATTGTACAATAATCGCTATCTACCATGGTCACTGAAGTTTTAAGGCAGATGGTAGCTGAATGCAGGATGAAAGTAGAACAGAAGGCTCCCATTCCATCCCTCTTAACTGTCAAAAGAATAACGTCGTGTACTCGAAAATTAAAATAGATATATATGTAACCAATGGCGACAGTTCGTGTTTTTTGTTCTTAAAAAAAGAATTTCTTGACAGTCGTTGAAAGACATGAAAGTCTGTTTGAATATTTAAAACACACACGGACGCACGGACGTACATCCACACCCACAGCACGCTTCACACATACACACAAGATTTCGTGTAAGTTTTAGCACGACTATTGATAGAAAAGTCTGAGTTTTTGTGTCAGCAATGTCATGTCTTGGGAACAATTCTAAAGTGTTGTAGAAAGTTCACACATGACAGCAGGACATTGGCAGAATGCATTGCATAAACAGTTACTCTAGATTAAATACATATATGGCATTATGTCATCTTCACCAAAGTCAAAATGTAAAGTAGAATTCCCCTTCCAGACAACTCCATAACATGAGTAACGATGCCAATATTAAATAGTGTTTAACCTACTGTTAAGTGTAATAATAATTATATAAAAAATAAGAACCTCCTCTTGGAAGTTCACACAGTTGCAAAAATGGCAACCTGGGTAATACTAGTCTTTCCTCAAGATCAGACCGGTCCAGCTGAACTGGTTTAGATGGAAACTGAAGTCCATTATGAACCAAAAATCGAGGAATTTTCTCATTTCTAATGGCATTCCAACAACCAAGGCAAACCCATTCGCATGAATCAACACTACGAATATTAGTTAACCCTTCTCTTGCTGAATTTTAAAATACATTTCTCCTTCTTTACCCATGCCCTGTTGTATAATTACATATATCTTCACTGTGTACAAGTATGTTGCTGTGCAATCACTGCTGTGGGGTGCACTGGTTGCACAATCAACTTGTAAATAGTGCAGACCCTGATGAGACAGCTCCTGCAGGAGCTGTCTCATCTGGGTCTTCACTATTTACAGGTAGGTATATTGATGTGAATAGCAAGCGAAGGGTTAAGAACTTATCTTTATCTGTTAAATAGTGTCCAAAGAACAGTTGAGTACAACATCAACAAACATAGTCAGGTCCAGCAGACAATAATTTGTGAAAGTGTGAAACAATTTTGTCCTCTTTATCTGAAACATGTACATCGTAAATGACACTCAGAAAAGATTTCCCTCTGATCAAATCTGACATATCTATCTTATACATCTTCGTCAGTATGCCTTAATGTTTACGTATACATGTATAATGCATTTTGAAACCTGACTCATGGTAAAAAACCACTATGACATACTGTTGATCCTTATACAAAGTTTTTCTAAACCTATATGAATATAGATCAAACTGGTCCTCACAGATATGTTTGCCTAGTGATTCTGCTAATGAGTTCATGTACTTTACAAGTTCAAACAGTGTTAATATATGCCCCAGAACTGATACACCGTCAACAGAGTTTCTTCCACGTAACATTTGGCCCACCACAGATATAACACTAACTTTATGGTTTTTGTAGACAATCCTTTTCAGTACCTCCTCTGGGTGTACATAGTCACTTATCAGAAACTGACCACAATTCATTGCACAATACAATTTACTACCAGTATGGAGACTATTGTGCAAGTCATTTGATGCCATATTTCCAACTGATTGAATAATTATATTCAGCAGTGATGAGAAATAACAGACTACATGGTACACACTGCCTACCTCTTGTCTTTTCCGGCAAACTATCTGCTGCCTGATGATAATTAGCAGACGTTATGAAAGTATATGCCATGACTATGAAATATTTTGCAATTTAAATAAGTCTGGATCTGGTCCAAAACATAAGCTACATACACATTAACACTCACAACTCTTTACACAACAGTACTCGAAGTTCATCTCATGAAATGGATTCAATTTTCTTTGTTCATATCAACCTGTAGTTTTCCCATTATATGAAATGAGTCCTTTCATCTCGTCTCATATTCTTAAACTATGGCTAGACTTTGTTTTTAATTCATGAAATCAAATGTCTGTTAACAAATGCACACAATCATCTTTGTTCATATCCTTGTCAATGTTAGAGCATATTTTCAATCCATGAAATCAAATGTCCATTCATATGATCACACCAAGTTAGACACAAGCTACGAGTGTAACATCAATCAATGAAGTCAAATGTGTGTCGAAGTGTTCATAATTATGCTCATACCATGTTAGACTAGTTTTTCTCAATCCATGAAATTAAATCAAATGCATTTCTTCATATACTCGTGTCGTGTTATTCTAGATCTTTCATTGAATGAATAGTTTTCCCTCAGATTATAAAATACATTTCCGGTGTCTTCAGAATCTCATATTAAAATTGTGATCACCTAATTAACTAGCTATTTGAAAAGGTTAATTGCTAAAATATTTACGTATATAATTTGTCGTACAACACTGGACAAAGGTTAAACTCTGAGAGCGTCCGAGCGGGTTACTATCCAATTATCAGTGGACATGCGATGTAAACAAAGAGCATGTTATCAAGTTAGACTGTAGGTTTCTCATTCCATGAAATGCATACAATAATCTATGTTCATATTCCCATATCATGTTAGACAGTATTCTCAATCCATGAAAGCAAATGTCCGCTCATAAATTGCTCACATCATATTAGACTCAATACATGAATGTAATCTCATTCCATGAGATCAAATGTCTTCATATTATCGTACATGTACCATGTTAAACTCAATCCATGTATGTGCTCTCGCTCAATCCATTAAATCGAATGTCTGTTCTTATCCTCATACCTTGTTTGACTGATTTTTCTCAATCCATGAAATGAAATAAATGCCTTTCTTCGTATTTTATACCATGTTAAGACTATATATGTTCAAACAATGAAATTAATTAAACAATTTTCATTCAAATATGATGTTCAAAAGCAGATCCGAGTATCAAGACATCATTTCTAATTCGATATGACAGAATAATATCCCTTCAGTTTCCCCCAAAATACTCTGAGAGTGGGTTAGACGTTACCCTCCAATTATCACTGGAAACGCGATGTAAATCAAAAGCCTGTTAAACAACAAACATTTGCTTACTCTCGCCAATAACAAATGCTGTTTTATGTCAAATTGTGGCATACGATGTGTTGCAATTGTTATGCTGATGTTGTAATTTACAGTTTAATAGAACATTAGTCCACGGAAGAACATATGTGTCACCTGCTTACAGCTGACACAAAAACGGTTAGTACGCTGGAGTGAAATCGGAACAAAGGTAATAACTAAAAACTATTACATGCAAGAGTGAAGGACCTTAGTTACATCAATGGTCCTAAATGAGAGGAAGACTGCGAAATTTGAAAGCTCTATAATGATTAGTTAGTTTAGAAATGACAGCCAAATAAGAAAGTGTGAACAAAGGGGATTAACTCAAAAAGTATTACATGCAGAGTGATGGACCTTAGTTACCTCAATGGTCCTCAATGAGAGCAATGCTCATGTGAAATTTAAAAGCCCTATAATGATTAGTTTAGAAATGACAGACAAAAAAGTGTGACGGACAGACGGACAGACAGACAGACGGACAGACGACGACGGAAAAATGATCCCTAAGTGATACACTGCTTCTCGGCAGGTGACACAAAAGTATCATCTCAAACATCATAGAGTTTTGGGGCTTTAGTGAGGGTTAGTGAGCACAGTAAAAAATACTGAAGTTGCCTTTTCTGGAGTGTAAATCTGGAGTGTAGTCTCGCAGTAAATCATGGTCATTTTGAATTTCCATCAAATGTTGGATTGCTTTCTCAGCCCAATTGTAATATAAATATTTATTAGATTATGTTTTGTAATGTCTCGTGAACACATGGGAATCTGGCAGCGGAGCATGTAGGAGTCGTCTGATCTGGGTCTAATCTGTTTGAAAGTGCGTAGAAAGGCGTACTTATGGAGTATATGATTAACTCTTAATTGCAATACTGTTTCGTTGCATATCGCTATTCGGCAATCAAAGTATAAAAGTGTTTGGCTTCAAACTTCATATGCAGATAGATCCCATTGACCACAAGTGCAGTGCGCAAGGTTCGTAACTCTGTCTTCAGTATCTTTGGAGTTCCTTTGTTATTTTTCCCAAAATCTAGCTTGTCCGGATCTTACCTTTCAAAGTATAAAAGTTATAGACTTCAAACTTCATATACAGATAAACCACACTGACCACAAGTGCAGTGCACAGGGTATATAACTCTTGTCTTCAGTCTTTTTGGAGTTATTGCCCTTCGTTATTTTTGTCAAAATTCTTTTTTGTTTTCATAAATGATTTTTTTCCGAACCTATTCTCTGTCATGCCTCAATAAAATATTATTTTTAATTGTTCAGTTCTACCCCAACCCTGTGTCAAATGTGCTAGTAGGGGTATTAATCAGCTTTATTGATAGCTCTAGTAGTTCCAATCTGCGTTAAATGAACACAATATAGGCACAAGGTCCATGCAATTAGAAAAAACAAGAGATGTCACAGTCACGTGACAAATGCCCCCAGAAATTGTACCCTGTGACCTTGACCTTTGACCCATGGACCAGGGAGTTGACACATCGTCTTTGTGTGGTGAACATTTGTGCCTGGTTCCTTTGAAATCCATTCACAGATAAATAAGTAATTATACCCTGTGACCTTGACCTTTGACATATGGACCAGGGAGCTGAACGCGACACGTCGTCTTTGTCTGGTGAACATCTGTGCCAAGTTATCTTGAAATCCATTGATAGATAAAGATGTTACAGACCGGACACGAAATTTGTGACAAAGTAATTGTATTCTGTGACCTTGACCTTTGACCCATGGGCTAGGGAGTTGAAAGCGACACATTATCTTTGTCTGGTGAACATTTGTGTCAAATCATATTGAAATCCATTGATATATAAAGAAGTTACAGACCGGACACGAAATTTGTGACAAAGTAATTGTACCCTGTGACCTTGACCTTTGACCTATGGACCTGGGAGTTGAAAGCAACACATCGTCTTTGTGTGGTGAACATTTGTGCCAAGTTATATTGAAATCGATTGATAGATAAAGAAGTTACAGACCGGACACGACATTTGTGACAAAGTAATTGTACCCTGTGACCTTGACCTTTGACCCATGGACCTGGGAGTTGAACGCGACACATCGTCTTTGTGTGGTGAACATTTGTGCCAAGTTATTTTGAAATCCATCCACAGATAAAGAAGTTATAGAAGGGACACGAATTTGGGACGGACGGATGGAAGGACAGACGGACGGACAGACGGACAGACGGACAGACGGAAGGACGGACAATGCGATTACTATATGCCCGCCTTTGGGGGCATACAAATCAAATTACGTTACGCTGCCCTGAATTGTAACATTCTTCAAAGACCTATGATAACACATATGTACATACATTGTATGCGTTTGCATTATTAAAAAAAACCCAACCCAACAACATGCATTACTGTGCCCTGATTCTTAACGCAATGTGAAAATCATTTTCAGAAAGCAAACTACGTGTTTAATATGCATGGTTTGCAGAATGGCATAATGTTGGCCCAAAACACTGGTAACATTTATCAGTTTGGATCCATGTATGAAATAAGTATCCGAACCGTAGCACCATGAATTTGTCGTGATGTTTTTAAAAGAAATTAGAACTGAGACGTGTTATGCAAACAAGTTACATGGCGTTCAACCCTTTACCTGATTGTCATGTCTTTGCAAACAAGGTAAACCCACATCAGATGGCTCCAGTAGGAGCCATCTGACCACCAGGGTCTACACTGTTAGCATATGATATAAAATAGATATAGTTCCGTAGCAAAAACAAATACTGTGTTATATGCCTTTGTAGAAATGAATCCAATTAATATTCATGATATCATTATTTCTTACATGAATATTCTTGATTAAAGGGTTGAAAACCAAAGATGCCTTTACAAGTTGGTCAGCTTATATGGTGTATTGTACCTTTGAGAGTGGTTGTATGTGCAGTCACGTTATACAGATATGTGTATATCATTGTAGGCAATCATGGTTGGTAGATTATTATAGTGTCAGTAATGTGTCCATACAATAAAAACAAACTGATATACAGCTGTAACATGACCTGGTTTTCCTTTGTTCCTTACCCCTTTACTCCATGAATATACAATGTAATTACTTAGCTAAGGTTGTTATTTAAAATATTTGTTATTATTTTAACAAGATGTTTTTACCAGTGCCTTAATTAGGGTAACGTACACAGTATTAAAATATGAATTATTGTTTAGAAAACAATTTGTATTTGATTATATCTGAAAGTTATCTAAAATTGTTAGTAGCTCTCTTAACGTCTGTGGAGGACGTTGACGTTTCCGAAGACGTCTACCGCTTTCGTTTCAGATGTGCTTTATAGGATTGAGATCCGGAGAACTAGACGACCAGTTTATGACATCACTTTCCCTCTGTCGAAGGTATTCTGATGTTTTACTCGCAGTGTGTGGACGGGCGTTATCTTGATGAAAGACGAGTGGGTTACGCTGATTTCAGACGGGTGGAGCAAACTCCGAATGGAGAACTTCATTGTCTTGCTGTTACGTTTCCATTTCCAACTGTCTGGAGCGAGAACTGACGGATCAGCAAACCTTTCCCTAGGGCGACGGTTTACACACATTCTCCCATCAATCTAGACTCGTCACTACATATTACTGAACGCCACTTAAAATCTTATTCTCAGGTGACGTTAACGTATCAACATGGCCTGACGTCGGGGCGATACCCTTGCTTGACATTGGCGCTGGCAGTCAGAAAAAATCCAGTTTGCCGGACAGGATATGGTTTCGTTAGTATTCGCGGGCAGTGAGGACTGACAACGATTGCCTATAGGAGCATAAATTCGCGGGCAGTGAGGACAACCACGATTGCCTATAGGTGCATTAATAATGTAAATAATTTTACAAGAGGATCAAATGTAGGATGTCCGTGATCTTTTAAATATATACATGGGGCGTTTTCAAAGTCCTCGAGTATATTATATATAATTGAGAGTTGAAATATATGACTGTTCATAACACATCGGTAGACCTAACGTGCCTATGTAGAAAGATATAATAACAACAAAACCAAATTAGATTGTGTGCATACAATGTTTTATTGGTGTCCTTGAACTATATATATACAGTAAAACCTATCTATAACGGCCACTAAATTAGTTTAAACATATTTTATTTCACTAAATTCACAATTCAGCAAGATCATCATGGGTACAAAAAGGATTGGATCGAAAGCAGAACTGCTTATATAGATACTCTCCCCACACATAATGCCAATACAACGGTGGACATTTGTTGAAATTACATTTCGTGTTGACAAACAAATATTGCAATGAGATTATTCATTCAACTATAAGCACGTGATTACACGTAATTTTTTCATTCAAAACTATCAAGCTTAAAATTTTACAAATAAAATGACATAGAAACATGACACAAGACAAAAAAGGAGAGGTGGTCATATGGATGTAAGAAGGGGACAACGAGGGAATGGGGAGCCTGCAGGGATTCTCGCCCAAAGCACTTAGCTGAACCGCTTTGATTCCAATATAAATGTTTGCACCGCTTGAAAAATAATGGAGTTACTTTCTAAGTCTAGTGACAAGTTTCCATTTAGGAGAAGCTTCACTGTTACAGGACATATTTGTCTGACAGTAGTCAGAAGACGAGTGCGTGGGATTTGGTAAATTTGGCATATTATAAGAAAGTGTCCAGTGCTTTCAATATCACCACATAGGCATAAAGGAGAATCTACAATACTCTTTTGGAAGAGCGGAAGATTAAGAGAGCTACAATTTGTTCTAAGGCGTGTGTGAAGTATATGTGCTTTCCTGTTACCTGTAAAGAATTATAGAGGTGTGAGATTCTTACTCTGACTGACTGCTGCTTTGAGTTTGTATTTCTGACTTCCAGTGGGAGGGAGTTCCATTCTCTGACAGCCGAGGGTAGAAAGGAATCGGAGTATAACTTTGTTCTAGCATGCAAAGTTTGAAGGTTGTTTTGGTTTCTTAATGGATAATCGGTCTCTGAACCTACAAGAGGGGAAACAAGGAATGACAGGTATTCTGGTGTATCACTATGAATCATTTTGTAGATGAATACTAGTTTATGCTTTCTCCTTCTGTCCTCTAGAGATTCCCAACCTATTTCCTTTTCGAGATTAAGGATAGAGATTAGTTTTGTTGCATCGATAACGATTCGTGCGGCCTCAAATTGAATTTTATCTAGGTCATGTTTCTCAGTCTGTGTGCAGTTATCCCAGACAACATCTGCATATTCCAGTAAAGGTCTGACAAAGCTTAGGTAAACTATTTCAAGCGATTTTCTATCCAGAACATATTTTAGTTTGCGCATAACATTGATTCTTTCCCAGGCCTTTGATTTTATGTAGTCAATATGGGTATGCCAAGACCCATCATTTGAAAGATGAACCCCAAGATGCTTATGTGAAGCGACCTCGGCGATTTGCTCGTTAAGCATTTGTAAACTAGGATGTACAGGTTTGTTGGCTTTCCTTGAAATTAACATAGACTCGGTCTGTGTTGGATTAAATGAAACGAGCCAAGTTTTTGCCCAGTCAGTAATTGTGTTAATGTCAGCATTTAAAGTATTTGCAGTCATTTCTGCTTGTTCTACAATAAGGTAAAGGCTAGTATCATCTGCAAACAGTCTAATATTAGATTGTATATCGCTAACAATGTCATTGGTATATATTAAGAAGAGAAGAGGCCCAAGTATAGATCCTTGTGGTACCCCAGCTTTTATAGGTAGCCAGTTGGATTTTGCACCAGGAATAACCACACACTGTCGTCTGTTATCTAAATAATTAGAGAACCATGGTAGAAGTATTTCTGAAATTCCAGCAGCTTTAAGTTTTGCTAAGAGGCCAGTATGCCATACACGATCAAAAGCTTTACTAATATCAAAAAAGATAACCCTTACTTCTTTACCGTCATCACTAAATTGTGTTAATAAGTTTGTATTTTTGGGCAGGTGGCTGCTTAAAGCCAGGTGAAAGTAAATCAGAACGCTCCTAAAGGAACGTTCTGTTTTACTTTCACCTTGCTTTAAGCAGTCACCTGCCTTTAACACAAACTACTTGATGTAATTTAGTGGCCGTTATAGAGAGGTTTTACTGTAGAAGCATATGTAAGCCGTTTCTGATAGTGGGTTAACCATTTACCTCATAAATATGCATGTAAGTATCAATGACTACATGTGTATTTATTATCTGATGGGTTTATAATGACATAAACACAATATTATTTATGTATAAGCAAACGGACTATACTCCTGAAGATCTTGGTCTACTCTGCGAATGTGCCAAATGCACCTTTCTGTTGGAGGGGGGGGGGGTTGAATGGTTGGAACAAATATATGCATGTACAGGTCGTTGTTCTGGTTTCTGAACTATCTTTATAGTTTATTAAAAAATCGATATCTTACAAGTATGTAAAGCTGTAAGAGTCCCTCCTTTATCCTTTACTCCATAAGTACGCCTATGTAAACAGAGTAGATCCATATATAGGAACCGTCTAACCAGGTTCTGTTCTGTTGCTTATGACATACTATACATATGATTCTGCTGTTTCTACAGCTATTACAACCATCTAACCAATATAAATGATGTACAGAAAAACCTCACTATAACGACCACTAAATTACATCAATTATTTTGCGTTAAAGGCAGGTGGATGCTTAAAGCAGAGTGAAAGTAAAACAGAACGCTCCTTGCTTTAAGCAGCCACCTGCCTTTAGTGGTCGTTATAGAGAGGTTTTACTGTAATTGTGTTTCTTACATGAACATGGAGTAAAGGATTATACTAGATAAGACACTGTAGACAGTCGAGAGCTCATTACACGTGCATTTTACTTCTCTTAGAAATAGTCTATATAGATATTGCTCCCAACATAACCTCTTAGAATAAGATTTAGTCTATTGCAAAAGCAAACTGCGAAGATCTCTGAAAGGCCCTGTTTCCAAATGCGTTAAACGACGTATCTATGAGGTAAATGGCTAATGATCCTTATGCCCCACCTGTATAACCCATTCCCACTTAGGCTATTTTTAGATCTTACCTCTTTGATTAAATATACCGAAAAGGTGCAGTTACTAGAGAAAAGGAACATTAATTTTTAAAAGATTGTAGTTTTGAAACCATTTTGATAAATAGAGCATTTGCTCCTGTAGAGCAGATGCTCTATTTATCACAATGGTTTCAGAAAGCGACTTTTAAGGAGGCGTCAAATAGCGTCCATATGAGGGAATGGGATAAACACAAAATTTATTAATATACATGTTTATGGTTTAAATTTAAATATAACAAGCTATACATGATACCATGATTGCCCTTTCTTTAGAAATAATTTCGATCTAAGTTAGGTTTTACGTGACAAACTAACTATATAAATGACACTCATGAAACACCTTCACATGCTAAAACATCACTAGTACCACAAGACGCTCGGTTATGAAATACAATACACCTTATAATAACACTCCTTTTTTGACTTTGATTTCTATCTCGATATTAAATTAACCGTTTCCCTGTTCTATATTTATTCCAAATTTTGATGCCTACTGAATATTCATGAACAAAATAGAAACAATGAAACCTTGAAGGTGGAACACTGTAGCCATTTTAGAAAGCAAAGAAACAGAACTATTCAAATTCCAATAGCAAACAGAGCAGACCCTGATCAGAGGCTCCTCTAGGAGCCGTCTGATCTGGGTCTATTCTGTTTGCAAATGCGTGAAAAAACGTTTATATGAGGGAAAGGGATAAAGGGCGGGGAAATATGCCGCGAAACTCATACATGACCTACATTTGATTTTCTCGCAAAGATTTACCGAGACAAATATTAGATAATCAAATGATAAGGTGCATACATGTAGTATCATAAAGTGTTAAGTATGGTCAAAATTACGTCGGTAATAGTACAATGTACTCTTTTATAGCATGCCTATTCGTTTCATGAATGGAATTTATTGACCTAAGTATTACATATCAATACAAGAAGACTGCTTTAAACCCATTCCCTCATACTGACGCCCTTTGACGCCTCTGCAAAAACATTTTTAAACCATTTTAATAAACAGAGCATTTGCTCCATAGAAGCACATGCTCTATTTATCACAATGGTTTCAAAACCATACCGTTTTAAAATTTCCCTTTTATTTTTTTTCTAGTAAATGCTCCTTTTCGGTACATTTATTCAAGAGTTTGTGTCTAAAACAGACTATGCGGGAATGGACTAAAACTAACCCTTCCTCCACCAACCACGACTTAACTCACATTTACAAACAGCTTGGATTCAGATGAGCCGCCGAGTAATGCGCCGTCTCATCATAATTCAAGCTATTTGACACTCGGTCAATGGTTTCTCATGCTATTTGACACTCGGTCATTGGTTTCTCAAGCTATTTGACACTCGGTCAATGGTTTCTCAAAAGATTTATGGAATACGAAGTACAGTAGATAAGACCAGGCCCCGAGGTTATAAAACTTTTTGCTTGAGTCTGAGATCATTCTCAAGCATCTGACCAATGAAATACGTGAGAATGATCTCAGACTCAGATTCAGAAGTTGTATAACCTTTGGCCCTGATACAAAAGTTGAGCAGACAGTATTTTTTGCAATGGAATAAGAGTTAAGCAATGCTTAAAATGCTAATGATAAACCCTTAATCCGCCGTGAAAAAAAAGGTCTGCCTAAATTGGGATCTGGTGCAATTTGGACTACTTTTGGTTCTCTCAAGCTTTTGAGAAACAATTGCCCGAGTTTCAAACAGCTTAGACCTTGATGAGATGCTGAGTAACCTGGCTCATATGAACCAGAGCTGTTTGCAAAGGCGAGGAATATCGCGAATAGTGGGATAAAAGTTTTAACAATGTTCAACATGCTAATGGTTAAACTACAACATGCGATACCACAATCGTAACTACTCGGAGGTTTCCGGCAAGCTCGAAAAGTACCTCGTATGAATAAGTTCTGTAATAGAACCTTTGGAATTATGTGATTTGTTCCGACAACATTATGTTGTGCAAATGTAGGACCTGAACGTGTGTCAATAAGTATCCATCCTGTTTGATGAAAGACAATTTCTAGCATTTCAATACTCTCATTGGTCGAAAGACCTCACTAGGTTTTCAAAAGTACATTTAAACAGTATTACTGATTCTGCGACGTCATGTTGAAAGTAGTCCGTCAAGATGTCAGCCTCCGTTAAAATCCCCGAGGTGTTCCGATGATAATATCACAAGAAGCTAATAAGCGGATTGAAAATGTCATGTATAAACTGTTACTACTATAGAACATATATAAATGAAGTGCACGAAAAGCTGGTAGACACAACAATAGCTTTAACCCTTTCGCTGCCAAACACTGTCGTCTGCTAACTTTGTCGTCTGCTACAAATGTTCATTGTTTTGATTTTCTTCATTTTTGTTTCAAAAACATAGTAACAGTAACAAACAGTTTGGATCCTGATGAGACGCCGAGTTGCTCGGCGTCTCATCTGGATCCAAACTGTTTGCATAGGTAATCACAGATCCGGCATTGGCAACGAAAGGGTTAATTGTTATAGTTGCACATAGACACGGGCATATTTGGCCATGGCAGAAACTGTATAATTCGATCTATATTATTATCATAAACAAACAGAGCAGACCCTGATCAGACATGTAACTAGGTTAACCTTATGAATATTCATATAAACAATAATGATATCATGAATATGCATTAGGTTTTAATATAAAGAATGGAACAAGGGAATTATTGGCCTTAGCTGAAACTGTCTGAGACCTATAATCATTTCTAATATCATTTCAGAAGCAAGCAGACCAGACCTTTGTCGGGAGGGTCCTACTCTCTTTGCACAAATTTGAAAAGATTTATTAAGTTAAACCATTTCCTCCATATGCTATTTTTAGACCCAGCCTCTTTAAATGAATCTACCCAAAAGAAGCATTAACTAGAGAAAAGGTAAATTTTAGAATTTTGTAGTTTGAAACCATTGTGATAAATAGAGCATTTGCTCCTAAAGGAGCAAATGCTCTATTTATGACAATAGTTTCATAAAGTGACTTTTACAGAGACGTAGAAAGGCGTATTTATGGAGGAAAAGGTTAAGGTAATGTGTAAATATATTCTCTCCCATTTTGTTAACGTATACTCGTTCAAATTGAATTATTGGATATATTTATGTTGAGAGGACACCGTAAGCAAAATATATACTGGTAAACCATTGATACGAACTGGTTCAAACCATGCGGACATTGACCAGAGGATCTCTAAGGACTGTTCTATACTAGGCCCATACAGTGCTCCCTCCCTACAACGGCCCTCTCAATAACGATTCCCTCCTTACAACAACGCATGTCACTGTTTCCGAAACAACAAGGCTCCAGAAACAACTTTTTCCATCGATTCTAAAGAGTGGTCACAACATAGGGTTTGATTGAGGCACAATTGTTTTAGTTCTCGAAATACACCTTATCTGGGGATCTGCAAACAAGCTAATTATTGTTTGATTTTCCCTCCCTATAACAACTCCCTCTGAACAACACATACAACTTCGTATCCCAAAGGGTGTCGTTGTAGAGAGGGAGCACTGTATTTACTAACACTTGCACTCTAAATTGGAGACTAAATATTCAAATATTTGACCAAAAAATCTGCTTTTTTGACATGCATAATTTTGAAAAAGTGGTTGCATTTTTAAATTTTAGACAAATATTTTACGAAACTTGCATCAAAATTTGAGCCTGCAAATTCAGACTCAAAAGTTTAGTAATTTACTTTTTCATTTATGGACTCGTGGGAGAAAGATATTTAAACAGACACGTCTCAAAGCGACAAGCAATTTTCAATGGCTGCCTAAGACAATTTTTCTATGCATATATTAGCCCTTATCCCATTAACAGCATCATAGCTCACATTTGCAGACAGACTGGATCCAGTTGAGAAGCAGGGTGAGTCCGTGTCTCATTAAGATCCAAGCTGTTTGACACTCGGATAATTATCATTATTATTATTATTATTAATATATAATCAGGGTTAGTCCGTGTCTCATTAGGACCCAAGCTGTTTGACACTCGGATTATTATCATTATTATTATTATTATTATTATTATTATCATTATTATTATTATCATCATTATTATTATTATTATTATTATTATTATTATTATTATTATTATTATTATTATTATTATCATTATTATTATTATTATTATTATTATTATTATTATTATTATTATTATTATTATTATTATCATTATTATTATTATTATTATTATTATCATTATTATCATTATTATTATTATTATTATTATTATTATTATTATTATTATTATCATTATTATCATTATTATTATTGTTATTATTATTATTATTATTATTATTATACCACACTTATATAGCGCTCTTTTCACACAGGATATGTGCGTTCAAAAGCGCTTCACAGGAAAAATGTGCATGTACAAAACTGAGTATATATAATGCTTACAGAATATTTAAAACAAATGAAATTTAAGATAGAGACATCGGTAAAAATGTTAAAAATGGAATTAATTTAAGAATCATAGATAAAGAAACCAAAATCAACCTTTTCTGTACGTTTTTATGTCGGTAAATCAATGAGCCCACTCATGTCATTAAAAACTCCTAATGAAACATTGTACAAATATATATACAGTGTCAGTACATCAAACAGTTACGACCCAGAATCACTCGGATTGGGTTTATGTATGGCATACAACACTATACATAAGGTATTGGCTTACATATGTAGGACCATTGATTAACAGAATAGGTCAATTTTGTAGCTAATGCATATAAACTATACAATGTTATACAAACATTACAAACAAAACACCAATATATACACCAAGTATGCAAATTTGGCGAAGGAGTATTGTAAAATCAGTTCCACTGACACTGAATGACACAAAATGCCGTACGAGCCATACTCCGTAGTTTCTCAAAATCTACAATGAATAGAAAGAGTTTCTTAACTATTTACATGTATCTCATTAGTTTTCATATATGACATAATGGTATTATTGAATGTTAACCCATTTGCTCCCACGATCCTGTATATGGGGCACAGGCAAACAGTGCAGACTCTGATCAGACGCCGCATAATGCAGGGTCTGATCAGAGTCTACACTGTTTGCTGTTAGGAATTTCAATATAAATCAAGACGAAATTGACAAATTAGGCCATGCATCCCTTAGATAAAAAATGGACTAAGCCAATATATAAACATGGAATAATTCATTGGGAGCAAATGGGTTAATTAGTTTGATTTAGTGGCATTATGAAATAGGGATGTTTTGACAATGGCAGAAACTGTATAACCAGATCTAAATTAGTTTATAAGCAAACAGAGCAGACCTTGACTAGACGGCTCTTAAAGGCACCGTCTGATCTTGATTTACTCTGTTTGCAAATGCATTAAAGGGCGTCTCTGTCAGCCTGGTGTCAGGTAAGAAGTTAAATTGAATAATAAATCAGTAAAGAACACTAAAGCTTGTAGATCATGGTGTGTTGCAGCGGTCAAGATCAGATCCAACACTGTTCTTAACCCTTTCCTCCATAGGCTATTTTTAGACCCAACGTCATTGAACAAATCTACCTAAAAAGAACATTTACTAAAGAAAAGTAAAATTTCAGAATTTTGTAGTCTGAAGCCATTGTGATAGATAGAGCATTTGCTCCTATAGGAGCAAATGCTCTATTTATCACAATGGTTTCAGGAAGTGGTTATTACAGAGGCGTATAAAGGCGTATTTATGGAGGAAAGGGGGTTAAATCATGATTTAGGTGGCTAACATGAAGAGAAACTCGACATACAGAACAAACTTTTGCAGGCAGATGGCTACACTTGTTCGACATGCTTGGCATCGTGAAGCCTGTTCTTGTCACCGACATCAACGAACTCAGAATAGGGTGGAAGCTCAACTGGAGGAGCAGACTGACTGGTTCCCACACCAGTTTGGTTTGCTTGGTTAGGTCTAACACCGACTTTAGAGTACGGAGGAGGCTGAAGAACGACACCTGACTGAGTTGCGGGGACATTGGTTTGGCCCATCACCGCGCCTCTAGCGGCTACATCTGGTCGGTTATTTATCCTGGTGATGACCAATGACCGCGCAGTTCCGCCGGCTGGCACAGGTTCCGATCTTCTCCAGACTGGCAAAATACAGAGAAAGAGAAAATAAATGCTACAACAACTTCTTGATCACGTTGGTGGAAGCTTAATAGCCTACATGTAGCAACTTTATGCAGGAAGAAACTTATTTAGACAACTCCCATAGAACCTTTCCACATCACATTCGTAGTGCATTAACCCTTTCACCGCCGATGTCGCATAAATGCACCACGACAAGTAGTGCAGTCCCAGATCAGACGCCGCCTTTTTCAAGGCGGCGTCTGATCAGGGACTTCACTATTTGGCTCAAACTCTACTTCTATATATGTGCTTTATTGCTTTGAAATTTGCATTTATTTATCTCATTTCCTTTTTGTACCGAATGGTTTAACAAAATTGGATTGCAGACGGCAATTAGAAATTTGGCGCCGAATGGGTTAAACAAACATGTACCTTTGACCCTTTATCTGGCGCCTTTGCGAACAGAGTAAATAGACTAAACACGGATCAGACGCTTCGAGCATGAAACCAGGGTCTGCCCTGCTTACTCATCGAATAAGCCTATACTCACTAAACACACGTCTGTTGGTCTGTGCAAACATAGCAAACCCAGATCAGACGGCTCCTATAGAAGCCCTCTGATCAGGATCTGCTCTGTTTGCTTACGAAATATAATTTGTATGATTTATCAGTTTCTGCAATGGCGAAACAGTCCATTATTATTCATGACGTCATAATTTCTTAGATAAATATTCATGGATTAAAGGGATAATACAATTTAACTTGTGTTGATTTCATTGTCAAAAATCTCTTGTCCATGTTATCATTATAAACCATCATCTTACAATAGTTAACCATTCTCTTGCTGAATTTTAAAATACACATCTCCTTCTTTACCGATGCCCTGTTGTATAATTACATATATCTTCACTGTGTACAAGTATTTCGCTGTGCAATCACTGCTGTGGAGTGCATTGGTTGCACAATCAACTTGTAAATAGTGCAGACCCTGATGAGGCAGCTCCTGCAGGAGCTGTCTCATCTGGGTCTTCACTATTTACAGGTAGGTATATTGACGTGAATAGCAAGCGAAGGGTTAATGATGTTGTTAATACCTACATGGAAATGCACAAGGTTTAACCCTATCCTTCTTCTATGTTTATTCCCAATTTCAATACTTACTGAAGATTTATGGACAAATAAATTATAGTGAAATGTGGAAAGTGAACATAATGTAGCCATTTTAGAAACTAAAGAAACAGATACATCAAATTCCATTAGCTGTCAGAACAGACCCTGCTCAGACGACTCCTATAGGAGCCGTCTGATCTGGGTCTTCTCTGTTTGCAGATGCGTCAAAATGTGCTTACATAAGGGAAAGGGTAAAGTGCTAAAGCCACCAGTGCATTTTTAGTGTCTGTGTGATAACACAGACACTAATTCTACCGAATCTGCGACAGTAAATCAGCCGGGCCTCACAAAACGATTTACTCAAACTTTCAATGTAGTTCGGTATTTAGCTCAATTTATTACAAAAAGTACGAATGTGGACCGCGTTTTAAGACAAGCATTTACTGTATTGGATTATTTCTTCAACAAAAATGACGAATATTGTTCAAATGAGGCGATATTTATTATATCGGGTTTTTTATGCACACTTATACACGAATTTATTTTTGATTAATTGGTCGCCGCCATTTTGAATATCACGTGACTTCTCAATTTATTACAAAAAGTACGAATGTGGACCGCGTTTTAAGACAAGCATTTACTGTATTGGATTATTTCTTCAACAAAAATGACGAATATTGTTCAAATGAGGCGATATTTATTATATCGGGTTTTTTATGCACACTTATACACGAATTTATTTTTGATTAATTGGTCGCCGCCATTTTGAATATCACGTGACTTGTCAGCCATCAACAAAGCGAGTACACAGAATTTCTTTTACCAGACCCGCATTTTGGACGAGCTCGAATATCGTAAGTACATGAAGATACAATAGTATCTATTAATAGTTCTGCTATGACTTTCAAGAAGAAAATAATTATCTAACAGAATCACTCGTGACACGATTATCGGTGAATCCCCGAGTTAAAACAATGTCTGTCATGTAGATAAGAAGATTTGCACCTCCTGAGCTATTTTATCATCATCATCTTCATTAATCGCATCACTCTGCTTAGAGTATACTCGCGATATATTTTAGTTTTAACTCATTAACCCCCCTAGAGACTTTAAATTAAACCCCTTCGGCTACATTCCTCCATAAATATGCCTTTCTACGTTTTTGCAAACCGATGATGGGAGTCGGGACGTTTCGGACCCAATCCGTTTCGGTCCTTAGTCGTTTCGGACCCAATCCGTTTCGGCATTGGTCGTTTCGGCCTTGTTGCTTGATAATGAGAAACGTTATTTTAGTCTATTTCGTGGATTCAACAAAATATTTCAATAAGAGTTTACAAAAACATTATATAATCACAAACTTAAGCAATTTGCAGTATTTGCAGCATTTTTTTTAGCAAAACACTTTATTCTCATGGGTTTATTTGCTTCATATAAGGTAGAAACAGATGGGGCTTGTTGAGGAACAACTAAGTGCAATAGTACTACACAAACATTTCTGACATAATTATAGGAACTATTCAATCTGACTGGATATTGCAATCTTCGCTTTCTTTATTTCTTGTCAATTGTCAATTTTCTGAAACAAAGAACAGATTTTGCTTAAATAAAATTTGATGTCCATTGCTGATATATTCCACGTAATCCTTGGTCGTTTCGGCCCCAATTGTGGCCGAAACGACCAAGGCCAATACAACCAAGGCCGAAACAGATTGGGTCCGAAACGACCTGGGATCTCATCTGATCAGGGTCTGGTATGAATGAAATAATATAAATAAGTATATGGCAAACAGTACAGATTCTGATGAGAGTAGTTAGTACATATCTGTTGTAGTGCCCCACTGACAGTTCAGCATAGCCCCTACCCTCATATAAACGCATTTTCACGCATTTGTAAACAAGGTAAACCCTTATCAGATGGCGCGGAGCCCTCCTATTTGAGCTGTCTGATCAGGGTCTGCTCCGTTTGTTTATGGTGTTATACAGATCAGATTCTATGTTCCTACAGTTAGTGTTTAATCGATGATCAGTTATTTCCGATGATTGATCGAAAGTGCTCATTTAATAGATAATCGATTACAAAATCAAATAATCGATTAATAGAAATAAAAAAATTATTATATTTTATCTAAAATAGCTATATTGTTTCTGATATAAAATGTATGAAAACACATTACTACATTAGTAATGTATGTATTTATCTTCAGATGTGCAATTAAAATCAAAAACATAAAATCTGTTGGTTTTTTATTGTCAATTTTAAGATTTTCGTTACTAAATTTGTACTCAAAATTGAAATTTCTCATTTCGATTGTATAATCGATGATTAATTGAAGTGGTCTGTCTGATTATATCCGATGATCGATTAAGACAATCAGTCGATTATGAAACACTACCTACAGTTTCTGTCTATACCAAAATGTCATTTGTTAAAATGCAATTTTAAAAATTGATCTAATAATATCAATATGCCATTATTAATCCATAACCCTTTCTCTGTTGTGTACAATGTATTCATGTAAGAAATAATGATGTCATGAATATTAATAAGATTAGTTTTTATAATGGTATATGAACACATGAGATTCTGGCCGAGACAGAAGCTGTTGAATCAGATCTATATTGGTTGGAAGTTTTATTACACCATAAGTAAACGGAGCCGACCCTGATCAGACAGCTCCTATACTCTGTTTGCAGATGCGTGAAAATGTGTCTATATGAGGGAAAAGGTTAAATTTAATTTTAAACAGAGAAAGGCTTAAATTATCGACATAGTGAAATCTGAAGAAGGATTGTACAAAGCCTTTCTATATTGTTGTTATCCTGGTAATATGCACTTGTGAAAAAAGGTGAATGATCTGTACAATTTTAAATGTAAAATGTTTTATAGTCATTTACTGATACATACACCATTAATAGACCTCTTAACCCTTTCCCAGTTCTATGTTTATATCAAATTTCAATACCTACTGAATATTCATGAACAAAATAGTAATGAAATATGGAAGGTGGAACATTGTAGACATTTTGGAAAGTAAAGGAAAAGGTCTATTGAATTCGGTTAGCAATGAGAGAAGAACCTGATCTGGGTCTACTCTGTTTGCAAATGAATTTTATTTGAGAGAAAGGGTTAATGCCTTTGCAAACAGCATCTATCCATATCAGACAGTGTCTATAAGAGCTCTCTGATCAGGGTCTGCTTTGTTTGCTTATGAAATAATAAAGATTAGACGATTCTACAGTTTCTAGTATGATTAAAACAGAATTGTTCATAGTGCCATTATAAACATTCAGTTAATATCCAGTATAAATGTAATTATTACATTTGTTACTACATGTATAAATAGTATCATTTTAACACTCAAAATGGTCCAATATCAGTCGAAAGTGGAATTCTCCGAGCGGGCATGTACGGACCTAGCGACGGGCCAATAACTGATTCTTATTCTACTCCAATGCTGCAAATGTTGTCGAAGTGCTCGTACATGTACCGATAAGCCCCAATTTCCAAACCACGATCCTCGCCGGATTTGATTCAGATTTATTCAAATGCACCGTGCACATACCAGTAAAGTGACATCTAGTCGCTAGTTCCATCGCCCATTGTTCGGATAGTGTAAAACCGTCAATTTGACGTCATCCAAATGATGTCAGGATAGCGCCATTCCCTCAGTTGAGTTTTTAACACCGTTTTCATGCTGAGAAATACTGTCTGCTCTATATCTGATCTGCTAAAATGTTCATCAATGTTTTACAAATGTAATAAACAGGTTATTACACGGCTGGCTTGTACCGCGGCGTGATATTGGCCCTTAACTTGATATAGACCCTCAGGCTTAGGCCCTTAGGCCAATATCAAGGTGGCGGGACAATATCACGTTGAGGCCCTAGTCATCCCGTGTAATAACCTCTATTTATTATATTTGTTACTATAAATAGTAACATTTTTACGTTAAAAATGGTCCAATATAATTTGAAAAATGGAGTGGTGTTGTCTGAGCAGGCCAATACAGACCTAGCGACGGGGCCAATAACTGATTTTGTGCCAGCTGCCAAGATAACATTCTAAATCTATTGTCTATAGCAACAGAACCCCAATAAGCGATAAAAGGTCTAATTTTGCTATAATCATTATAAATGATGCAAATGTTGTCCAAGTGCTCATACACATACCGATTAGTCCCCAAATCCTGGCTTTTACAAAGACAATCCTGAATCCTCGCCCGATTCAATTCAGATTATTTACATGTCCGGTACACATACAGGTAAATAAAAAGTGCACACTTGCCGCTCTTTGCAATGCCCATTTTTAATAATAAAAAAACCCTGTCATTTTGACGTTATCCAACTGACGTCAGAATAGTCATTACCGTCTGATTCTTTCAATCCTTTGAGAAACTATTGCACCTGGTAGATCCCTTTTTATCCACAAATGTAATAAACAGGTTGTTACACAGGTGACTAGGACCGCAGAGTGATATAGTCCCTTACCTTGATATACCTGTAGTCCCTCGTGTTTAAGCCCTAGAGCCAATCTCAAGGTGACATGCCAATATCGCGGAGGCCCTAGTCACCTATGAAATAACCTCTACATGTATTTATTTGTTATATGAATATTTATGGTGTAGGGGGTTAAGAAATATATTTTAATCATAAAAAATAATTTTATTTGCAGGGGACAGTAATTTCAACAAGATTCCAAACAATCATGAACCTGACATACCAGTTTTCTAACAGAGCCCACGTTGCTTTAATTGCCACAAAAACGGAGAATAATATTGCTTTATTGACAAAGAGCGAATCGATGAAACATTTTTATCAACATCCAGACAAGACTTCCCAATACTCATCTAAGTACATGTATGAAAAGCTTGATCAACTGGTGCTGACTTTGTGATATATGAATTATTAAAATCTACTGAACTACAAGCAGCCAGTGTTTGCTGATCTCCAGATGGAACATTAAATGGTTAAAGATTGTGGTGGAACATTGAAAAGCTTTAGACTGTGTGACCTTGACAGCACAGTAGGTAGAGTGTTGGCATGGTAAGTCAAAGGCCCTGGGTTCAAGTCCCTTTCGAGTCACCACTTTTTCACATGTACCAGTTAATTGCAAAACAATTTGGTCAAAGACGGTATGATGGTGATTCTAAACGGAAAGTAGAATATATGTTAGACATGCTGAGAGAGATGGGCAGTACTCTGAAGCTTGATGCTTTTCAACAACTTGGACATATCAAAAAGCAGAAAGGACTATCAGAAGCTATGCTGAAGTTTTGTAAAATGAGCAACAAAAATGAATGAACCTTCTGAACTACTTTGGACACAAGCAGCCAGTATTTGTTGGTCATCCCCCATTAAGATGATGCTCAGTTTGTTAAAAACCACAGTTGACATGTCATAGTGATCAAATTTTGATCATAGCAGTTAAGTCTTTACTCCATAAATATTCATGTTAGAAATAATGACATCATGAATATTAATGAGTTGAGTTTTTGCAATGGCATTATTAAGACAGGCATTTTTGGCCATAACAGAATCTGTAGAGCCAGATGTATATTATGTCATAAGCAAACAGAACATACCCTGATCAGACAACTCCTATAGGCATATAGCTACAGATAAGGGTGTGTTTCCAAATACTAATTTAATTGTCATTTCTCCACCAAACCCTACACTGTGACCACTTTATAGAATTGTCTCTTCGAGAAGATTTCTGAAGATAGGTCATAGTATAAGGTTTGGTGGAGAAATAAAGGAGTTATTCCTGAACATGTAATTGGTGCATCTTATCTGGAGCTCTGTATAGGAGCTATCTGGTGTGGGTCTACCCTGTTTGCAATGGTGTAGAATGGCCGGTATTTACCGCTCAACCCTGCGTATTTATGGAGTATTTAACACAGTATTCATGAGTGGTATACATGTACAAGGAAGAGGACTGACAACCAGATGGCAATATACATATATATAAGAGCTGAATATCTCTTTTAATCATTTTTGAATGTCCCTTTAACTAGTGTATCCCCTAGGGTCCAATGAAGGCACAGTAATTTTTGTTGAAAAGGGCATTGGTTTATAGACCCTGGTGCTTCACCAATCCTTGAATCTTGTTTTTAATGTATGATGCTATGTAATGTCAGTAAAATTTGGTAACCTTATCCTTTTAACATTTACACCCCTTTTAAGTCTTTACAAAAAGGGTACATCAGTATCATACAGCCCCTATGATAACTTATTGACTAAGGTCTACTCTGTCTGCTAATTAAAGTACTGTAGATCAGAATATACAATTCAGGCTGTGGCAGTGAAGTGCTTGATAATGTGGACCAGAATGAATTTTTCTTAACCCATTCCCTCATAGGCTATTCTTAGATCCAACCTCCTTGAATAAATCTACTGAAAAGGAGCATCAACTAGAGAAAAGATTTTTTTTAGAATTTTGTAATTCTGAAACCATTGTGATAAATTGTAAAATAGAGCATTAATTTTGTTCCCAAGGAGCAATTAATGCTCTATTTATCACAATACATGTAGTTTCCAAAAGTTACTTTAACAGAGGCGTAGAAAGGCGTATTTATGTAGGAAAGGGTTAAGTAAAACTTCAAATTGATCATAGTTTCTGATAAACATTGTATGTTTATGAACAAGGGATAACATGGATCATCATTGTATAACATAGTATGTCAATGTATATAGTGTATTTATATAAATATGTAACATGTTTAATGCAATAGTATATATAATTAGATTGAAAAGGAAGATATTTTAATTACTTAATGTCAAGACTAGTTTTGCTTCATCCTTAACCCATTCTCTCATATTGATGCATTTTGATGCATGCATGTATGTTAAAGTCACTTTTTTAAACCATTGTGATAAATAGAGCAAAGGAGCAAATGCTCTATTTATCACAATGGTTTAAAATCTACTGTTTTTCTTGTAAGTGCATCTTTTCAGTAGATTTGTTCATAGAGGTTGAATCGAAAATAACATATCAGGGAATGGGATAAAAGATTGTAACTAGATTGTAACTTAATTCTATTGAGTTGCTGCAACATCATTTTTCTGAAAAACTTGTTTGCTCTTTCTTCAGCACATGGTTTTGTTTCAATAATTTGCCCAACATACACTTAACCCTTTCCCGCATATTGACGACTTTTGACAACTCAGTAAAAGTCACTTTGTGAAACTATTATGATAAATAGAGCATTTGCTCCTTTAGGAGCAAATGCTCTATTTATCACAATGGTTTTTTTCATAGGAAAATCTTTAAAAATCTTCTGATGAAACCTTAAGGCCTTGATATTTGGTATGTAGCATCATCTAATAGTCCTCTACAAAGATTGTTCAAATTATGATTCCTGGACTAAAACTGGCCCTGCCCCGAGCTTATCAGTTTTTCATAGGAAAATCTTTAAAAATCTTCTACTCTAAAACTGTAAGGGCTATACCTTTGATATTTAGTATGTAGCATAGTCTATTGATTTTCTACCAAGATTGTTCAAATTGTGACCCCAGGGCCAAAAATGGCCCCACCCCATGGCTCATCAGTTTTAAGCTCACCAAAGCACAAAGTGCTCAGGGTAGCTTTTGTGATTGCCTGATGTCCGTCGACGTGCGTTGTCCGTCGTCAACAATTTGAACCTTTGAAAATCTTCTCCTCTGAAACCAGAAGGTTCTTAGCTTTCATATTTGGCACATAGTATCATGTTCAGGTCCTCTACAAGTTATATAAATTATGGCCCTGGGGTCAAAATTGGCCCCGCCCCAGGGGTGGGCTGTTTTCAGTAGAAACAAATAGTGAAATCTTTGAAAATCTTCATCTCTGAAACTGGAAGGCTCTCAGCTTTCATATTTGGCACATAGCATCATGTTCAGATTCTCTACAAAAGTTATATAAATTATTGCCCGCTGACAAAATTGGCCCCGCCCCAGGGGTGGGCAGATTCAATAGAAACAAATAGTGAAATCTTTGAAAATTTTCTTTTCTGAAACTGGAAGGCTCTCAGCTTTCATATTTGGCACACAGCATCATGCTCAGGTCCTCTAAAAAGTTATATAAATTATGGCACTGGGGTCAAGATTGCCCCCCCCCCCAGCGGTGGGCAGTTTTCAATAGAAACAAAGAGTGAAAACTTTGAAAATCTTCTCCTCTGAAACTGGAAAGCTCTCAGCTTTCATATTTGTTACAGAGCATCTTGTTCAGGTCCTCTACAAAAGTTATATAAATATTGGCCCTGGGGTGAAATTTGGCCCGCCCTAGGGGTGTCTTGTTTTCAATAGAAACATATAGTAAAACTTTGAAAATCTTCTCCTCTGAAACCAGAAGGTTTTCAGCTTTCATATTTTGCACATAGTATCATGTTCAGGTCCTCTACAAAAGTTATATAAATTATGGCCCTGGGGTCAAAATTGGCACCGCCCCAGGGGTGGGCAGTTTTCAGTAGAAACAAATAGTGAAATCTTTGAAAATCTTCATCTCTGAAACTGGAAAGCTCTCAGCTTTCATATTTGGCACAAAGCATCATGCTCAGGTACTCTGCAAAAGTTATATAAATTATGGCCCTGGGGTCAAAATTGGCCCCGCCCCAGGGGTGGGCAGTTTTCAATAGAAACAAATAGTGAAATCTTTGAAAATCTTCATCTCTGAAACTTGAAGGCTCTCAGCTTTCATATTTTGAGATATTATCATCTTCAGGTCCTCTACAAAAGTTATATAAATTATGGCCCTGGGGTCAAAATTTGCCCCGCCCCAGCGGTGGGCAGTTTTCAATAGAAACAAATAGTGAAAACTTTGAAAATATTCTCCTCTGAAACTGGAAAGCTCTCAGCTTTCATATTTGTCACAGAGCATCATGTTCAGGTCCTCTACAAAATTTATATAAATTATGGACCTGGGGTCAAATTTGGCACCGCCCCAGGGGTGGGCAGTTTTCAGTAGAAACAAATAGTGAAATCTTTGAAAATCTTCTTCTCTGAAACTGGAAAGCTCTCAGCTTTCATATTTGGCACATAGCATCATGTTCAGGTCCTATACAAAAGTTATATAAATTATGGTCCCGGGTATCAAAATTGGCCCCGCACCAGAGTTGGGCAGTTTTCAATAGAAACAAATAGTGAAATCTTTGAAAATCTTCTTCTCTGAAACTGGAAAGCTCTCAGCTTTCATATTTGGCACATAGTATCATGTTCAGGTCCTCTACAAAAGTTATATAAATTATGGCCCTGGGGTCAAAATTGGCACCGCCCCAGGGGTGGGCAGTTTTCAGTAGAAACAAATAGTGAACTCTTTGAAAATCTTCTCCTCTGATTGTCTGGTGAGCGCTTCAGGGCCATTCTGGCCCTCTTGTTTATTGGTAAGTCTTTAAAAATCTTCTACTCCGAAACTGTAAGGCCTAGAAAATTGGTATGTAGTATCAACTAATGGTTTCTACTAAGATTGTTCAAATTATGAGACCTGGACCAAAATGGCCCCGCTAGGGCTTCTGTGAAATCTCCTTCTGTGAAATTGTAAGGTCCAGACTTGAAATTTATATGAAGCATCACCTAATGTTCCTTTATTGTTCAAATTGTAACATCCAGGCCTAAAATTTTGGCCCTTGGTTTCATTTTGGCCCGAATCTGAAGCCGATTAATTTTTACATAGAAATACAGTGTATGCATAAGTGTATAGAAACCAGGTGAGCGATTTAGGACCATCATGGTTCTCTTGTTCCAAATTGTGAAACCCTGCAATGTCTTAAACGGGATGTCCCTACATTTGATGCGTTTCATAAACACTTAAAATATACAAAACTCATTTGTTTACATGCTGAAAAGTAGTATATTGTATATTCCGAGAAAGCTATTACGTAAACAATGGAGGGATCGGGTGATCATCGGCAAAATGCGGAAAAACTTAACGGAAAAGGCCGATAATATTGTGTTGTAGAACAAAAATGATCAGTATTGATGAAATCGGTTTTCGAAATAAGTTCAAATTGGGAACCTTCATACTAATGATAGAGCATAACAAATACCAAGTGTTATGCTATTCTTGAAAATATGCGATCATTGTAGGGACTTCCACTTTAAAGTTGAAAACTATAGCATATCTGAACATTATTATTGAAATATGGTTTGCCTGTCAATGTTTCTGTATCATATGTAGTGTAGCTATTTAGTTTAGATGTAAGAGTTACTATTCATGATTCCATTTAATGTTTCAATAACCTTTATTGAACAGCCACTTGTTTTTAACCATGATGACCTATGATTACAGTGACAGCCTAATGCAACGAAAAGGGTTGTCAATTTGCATTCAAGTTCTACCTATCATAAGGAATTGTCAATTAACATCTGAATGGCTGTTCAACAGAGGTTTTACAAAAATCGGGTAAAAGTGGAAATACAACCATGTTTCGATTTAACATTTGATTACATTTTTTATTACATTCAAACAGATGCTTTACTTGCAATATATGTTTATTTGCTGTTTTATACTTTTTCTTGCCATTGTCTACAATAAAATTTCCATCATGAATACATTTACATGTACTCTTTGTTTTCCTCCCATTTCAAAATCTATGAACAATTTCAGATGATCTGAAGTTGTTCAAAAGATCTGAGTATACCATTATAGCATGTAAAACAATACAAACATTCTTGATTATCTACTTGTAATGTTTGTTAGATTCCAATATTTAACTAATTCCAAACTTATTTTTGTATATATTTACATCAATATATTTATATAATGTTTTTCGGAAGATCAATATTTCTTGACACTGATCGACTTATGCCTTGAATGTGTTGTACTTCAGATTTGGAAATTGCGTTTGAAATCTTTACATAAATCATGCAAAACACCAACTACCTTCAGATAAGATTTCAACATCTGGGAACATAAAAAATAACTCGCAAACAAACCACCGAAATACAGTAGTACCTCTCTAGATCGAACAGAAAATAAACATAACAGGTGGCTGCTTGATGCAGGCTGACAACGATACGGAAATTTTCAGCATACAGCAGTCGTTAACGCCCATCCTTAATGTTTATTTTTGTCCGGTTTAGAGAGGTTCTACTGTATTCAACACTTTTTCTTTCCAAAAACACAGACACTTTCAGTACTATCAGTACTTTGATTATTCAGGGGTTACTTTCGAGAGACACTTTACAGTAGAAACAGATGGTCCTGAGGGGGCAACAGTTTAGTCAGGATATACCATATATAGGTCTACTATGTTTACAAAAGTATATATAACCAGGCAAAGGAAATACTACGCTGCATTGGATTGACCTCTCCCACAGGTTCATATGTACCCTGCAACGGGCGAAATTACAAGTACAATGTCTTAAACCATTCCCACTTAGGCTATTTTTAGACCCAACCTCTTTGATTAAATCTACCAAAACGGAGCATTAACTAGAGAAATGGATTTTTTTTAGAATTGTGTAGTTTTGAAACCATTGTGATAAATAGAGCATTTGCTCCTGTGGAGCAAATGCTCTATTTATCACAATGGTTTCATAAAGTGACTTTTACAGAAGCGTCAAAAGGCGTCAATATGCGGGAATGGGTTAAACGACTACTAAAACAAGTATAAGTCTAGGTCTTTAAGATAGGTGGTAGTTTAATGCAGGTCGAAAATAATACAGAAAGCTCCCGTAGGAGCTCTCTGCATTACATTTGCCCTGTATTATTAAGCAAGCACTAGTTTTTCAAAATTTCTGTACATTGTAAGATCGCTTGATATAGTTTCTACTGTACGCTGGCAATGAACTTAGATCTGGTCTCAAGGTTATAAAACTTTCGTGCGAGTCTCTGAGTTCATTCCCCAAGTCTCTGGCAGATTAGAGAATCAAATAGCAGTATCAGAGCTTAGACCCTAATTAGTCATATCAAATTATTCGGTATTTTATCTGGATCGAAACTGTAAATGTTCACCGTTGAAAGACAAATAATTTTAGGTGCTTAGTGTCCTTTAAACAGGACATATATGCAAGCAAATACTGTACAGTAAAACCTCTCTATAACGGCCACTAAATTACGTTAAATATTTTGTGTTTAAGGCAGGTGGCTGCTTAAAGCAAGGTGAAAGTAAAACAGAACGCTCCTATAAGAGCGTTCTGTTTTAATTTCACCTTGCTTTAAGCAGCCACCTGTCATAAATACCACCTAATTAACACAATTTAGTGGCCGTTATAGAGAGGTTTTACTGTATACCCTGATCAGAGGCTCATTGAGAAGCCCTCTGACCAGGGTCTACACTGTTTGTTGAACCCATCAATGCAATACCGTGCCCATCATTTAAAAATGATGGGTTCTAGATACAGTAAGATATGCACAGGGTTTCCTAAATAATATGGAATCATTGGGTTAACAGTTTCCCAAAAACTTGCACGAATCGGAGATGGATCTAGTCAAAATTGCACCGGATACAAGTGTAAGCAGATATAGTTAGAGCGGACTGAGAATTAACCATTTTCTTAACATAAAGTTGTGTCTTTTCACGCATTTGCAAACAGAGAATACCCAGATCGGGCGGCTCCGATAGGAGCCGTTTGATCAGGGTTTGTCCGAACGCTTATGGAATTATAATGGATCTGACCCTATAATTTCTACTAATACCAAAATATTATCTGTACATATTCCATTATAAACTTTCAGCAAATAAATATTCATGACGTCACTATTTCTTTCATGAATATTCAAACAGGGAAAGGGTTGAATAACAGATACAATTTTTTTCTCTTATATACCACATGAAGTGGCACTACTTAGTTTCTATCGTGAAATTGTGAAATCGTGAAATTTTGAACTGAAACCGTGAAATCGTGAAAGCGTGAAATCGTGAAATCATGAAATCATGAATTGTATTGTGTGAAATGTTGTAGTTCAAAAGGTCTTTCGTAAGTTTCCGTTTCGTACTTACGTAAATATCGGCGCCGTCGGACTACAAAGCACAGCGGGATTACAAGAAAAATGACCCCACCGCCGACAATGAAGTGCACGTTACTTCCCGAGCTGGAGTCACTAGTACTACTAGTATAGTCATCTTCCTGGGACTCATCAAACGTGTTGTAGCTGGGTAGATCTAGGTTTGGGATCGGGTGTGGCTTAAAGTCCGGCACTGTGAAATTAAACCTGAAGTACACGGTGTAAATGAGTTGAATAGTACGATGGGCAGATAATAATATATTGAGAATATTACCAATTTAAATTCAACCTTTAGCCTGCTGTGGGCGGATGAGTGAATACCCATGCAGTTTTTCTCCAGATGAAACGCCGAGTAACTCGTCGTCTCATCAGGATCCAAACTGATTGACACCCTGATAGCATTTTGGTAGACAAATTCATTATAGCTTGACTTTTGAAAATGTAGTAGGTGAAAACAAATGCCAACATAATTTGCCCAGCAGGCTAAAGGTTAATGAAACCACAAGTTAACCTAAATCTTCATCATGATTATTACAGTAAAACCTCTAAATAACGACCACTTAATTACATAAAGTATTTTGTGTTAAAGGCAGGTGGCTGCTTAAAGCCAGGTTAAAGTAAAACAGAACGCTCCTATAGGAGCGTTCTGTTTTACTTTCACCTTGCTTTAAGCAGCCACCTGCCCAAAATACCAACTAATTAACACAATTCAGTGATTCAGTCTTTATAGAGAGGTTTTACTGTATGTTAAGTATGGAATGTTTTGTTTGAAGGTATCAAGAAAGATTAGTTGATAGAGTAATTGAGTTATCCTCATTAAAAAGCCATTCTTTCATTCATTCATCCAATGCGTCTATCATAAACATAGCAACAGTTTGTCTCCAGATGAGACGCTGAATAATTCGACGTCTCATAAGGGTTAAATTAAACACTCTTAAAAACAGAAGACATCCGTATTTCTCTGAATTTGAGGCAGATGACAAATTAGCTGAACAAGACGGATCTAAAAACATTGTTTCCCGTCTTACAGGGAAAATGACGTCACAAGTATGCGTTTTAATAGCGCGTGTACATGCATCCACCTAAATCAGGGTCACACGGCATATTTATGCACGAATATTTCATTAAATTGGGTCTAGAGGCAAATCCATGGTAACATATTGGATCTAGATTAGACTCTAAAGTTACTCGGACTGTCATTAGGACCCAAATGCATGAAATTAAGTTATATGAACGATTTATACGATTGCCGAAGGTCAAGTGCTTGTTGGGGGTTTTGTGTGTGTTTATGTGCACGTGTAGCCCAAAGTCGGGTAATGCCTGGATGGACAGTGAATTAATTTTTCGTGGAATTTTTGAAGCATTTAAATGCCTTCATAGCTGAACACTCGATTCAGAAGCCAGTCATTTTGTATGTTGACATTTATCACTGGAGGCAGCAACATATTGCAATCGCAATGACATCGTTCTGTACTGTTTATTTCCGAATGCCACTCATGTCCTGCAGCCCTGTGACGTAGGGTTTTTTGGCCCCATGAAAGCAGCATAGAAAAACGAAGTTAAAGAATGGCACTTGCAAAACCTTGGCCAGGCCTTCACCAAGAAGAACTTCCCTCTTGTATTCAAACGAGCCTGGTCCAGGGCTGCCAACTAGAGAACGCCATTCATGGATTTGAACGTTGTGGGCTGTTTCCTACATGTCCGGACAACATTGATGTCTCCAAACTAAATCCATCAAGAGTACACCAACCGATACTATCAAACCCGCCAGCAGCTGCCCCACCTATACAACCCACGTAACCCGCTACTGCAAGTGCCAGCTCTCCAGGCCCATCTATATCAGAGTATGCTCCAGTGTCCCCTGTTTCATCTGCGTGTGTAACAACAGCTTCTGCTACCACTGAAACGCCTACAGCTTATTCAACCGAACAAAACGCCAATGAACCTGAAAAGCCTGGTCCCAGTGGTGCTTGCTCGTCAACCTTAGCAGTTAGGGTGGTTACTGACAAGGAAACCCAAGTATCGTCATCTTTCAATCTTCCTACAGTCCCTTCCATTAAACAAAAGAAACAAGTAAAAACAATCAGAGAGAAACTGCCAAAGTCATGGTCCCGCAATGAGGCAATAAGAATGCTAAAAGAGAGACGAGAAAAGAAAGAAGCAGGGGAAGAGGCTAAGAGGAAAAGAAAGGAAGACAGGGCAGAATAAAAAGCAACAGCGAGAGGAAGAAAAACTGAGAAAAAAGGAAGGATAAAAAAAGATAAAAGAGCAAGAGAAACAAATTAGAGAACTGAAGAAAAACTCGAAAAGACGTCGTATGGACGACTCCTCTTCCGAATCTGAAACTGATGACATACTAGCCTACGCAGACTCAGACTCAGATTTCGACGAGTCCTCTCTCTGTCCAGGCTGTCAAACTGATGACGAGGACAAAGACGAGTGGCTAACATGCTGTTCTTGCGAAAGACCGTGGTATATCTCATGCACGGGGGATGCCTTGCTATTGGAAATACCATTTGAGCAAATGAGGGAATACCATTTTGTCTGTGAAAATTGTGCTTCCAACTAAGCGCAAATTAACCTTTTACTCCATTAATAAGCCTTTGCAAACAGAGTAGATCCAGATCAGACGGCTCCTATAGGAGCCGTCTGGTCAGGATCTGTTCTGTCTGCTTATGATTTCAGATCTATGTAGTTTTCACCATTTTCCTTTTTCTCTAATTTAAGGGGTTTGGGTCTGCTCTGTCTGCTTATGATATACAGTAAAACCTCTCTTAACCGGCAGTTAAATTTAGTATGAATATCGGTCTTGGAGACAGGTGGCAGCTTAATGCAGGGTGAAAGTCATGCAGAAAGCTCCTAGAGGAGCTTTCTGCATGATTTTCACCCTGCATTAAGCAGCCACCTGCCTAAAAGTATCTAAATTATTATCTACTAGAATTCCGGTTAAGAGAGGTTATACTGTAATGCAGATATGATTTAACAATTTTTGCCATGGCCAAAATTGCATGTGTCCATGTGCTATTATAACAAATTTATCTAATTAATATTCATGACCTCATTATTTATTACATGAATAGTAATGATGGTGTCTGTATCATTTGTTATGGAAACTCTTAAACTTAATAAAATGCAGATGACCCATAGAGACATGTTTTTACATAGCATCAGCTAGATTACTCTCAATGAGATGGTTGTATGTATAAGAACATATCTCTATCCATTTGGAGCATCACAGGTGATTTCAGATCTATGTAGTTTTCACCATTTTCCCTTTTCTCTAATTTAAGGGGTTTCTCATTAATATTCATGAATATGCTAATTAACTTATTGACAACATGACATCCAGATTCCTAAATCAAATACCAGTGTATTTATTTTATGTTAGGTAACAATTTGATATTGTTAGCTACCAGCTCTCGAAGGCCTTGAGATATAATGCTATCTTCTCTATGCGCTTACTCTGCCCGGACGTACCTCTGATATGGATACTCAAAAACGCAATAAAAATGCAAATACGCCATAGAGACACGATTTAGTTTTAAATAATACTCTCCTTGGGGATGTTTTATATATAAAATTTGGACCATCATATGTGATTTAAGATCTAGTTTTCACCATCTTCTACACTTTTTTCTTTCATTTTTCGGGTTTCTCATTGATATGCATGATTATGTTATTAACAAAAACATATTCTTAATTAAAGACCAATGTCTTACCTTTAGTTTGGCACCAGTTTCAAACTCTTATGCCCCAAATAGCATAGATATACTACATTATAGCTTTTACCACTGATTGCCATGGAAACGGTAGAAAAACCCATAGCAGGAATGAGTTTTCCATGGGTACAATTTTTATTTCCATTCAGCAGACCCTACCAAACACCCTGTTACCCATGAAAAAAGTCAGACGGGGGTGCTCGGTAACCCTTTCTGGTCCCCGGGGTATTATGTCTAATGCGTATAGTACATTCTTGTATTAGACGAGTACAACAAACATTGTCTTAACTCATGGATATTCATGTAAGAAATAATGACATCATGAATATCAGTTAGACTGAATTATATAATGACAGGCCATATTTGTCATGGCAGAAACGGTAGAATCAGATCTACATTATTTCATAAGTAAATAGAGTGGACATTGGTCAGACGGTTCCCGCATAAATATGGTGTGTTCTTGACACGTACAATACGGGACACCAGTCACTCATGTCATTTGCAAACAGTGAAGACCCAGATGAGAGGCCTCCTAGAGGAGCCCTCTCATCAGGGTCTGCAAGGTTTGTCATGTTTGAAAAATACCTACATATTAACCATAAGCTTGACCTGTTTGAATTTCGGAGTAGTCCATTTGAAAAGTCAGCATTGAAATAGTTAATGACGTCATTCATTAAGCAGTTGCGTAACAATTTACAGCTACTGGGACTCCTGTAGGAGCCGTTTGATCAGGATGTACTCTATGTGCTCATGTACTCGTGTAAAGACCTGACTCCATAGTTTCTGCCATGGTCAAAACAACCCTGAGTTGATATTTTATTATAGAAATGAGCTAAAAGACATTCATAATAGCATTATTTTTATATGATACAAATGTATATTCATCAGTTAAAGGGTTAACTCATGTGTTAATATAAATGCCTTTCGCGCCTTTGCAAACAGACTAGACCCAGATCAGACTTTCCTTTAGGATCCGTCTGATCAGTATGGTTTGCTTATGGAATTATATAGATGGGAGTCTATACTGTTCGGTTTTTGGCAAAGGTATATCAAGAGCGTAGCTGACTCAAAATATAATGTACGCACCGTGGCTAAAGGGGGTTCAGGGGCATGCTCCCCCGGGAAAAATCAAATTGTGTAGTTTTTAAACCATTGTGGTAAATAGAGCAATTTGCTCCTATAGGAGCAAATGCTCTATTTATCACAATGGTGTTTAAAAGGTGGCGTTACTGAGGAGTCACAAGGCGTTAGTATGAGGTAATGGGTTAAAGCTTACATGACAAGACAGAACGTTTATCAAAATCTACCCCCTTAGTATTCGTTTTTTGTTCCATTTGGCCATAATAATGTTTTCACCTTTCATATTAATGTTACGCACGTGCGTAAGTGCGTATCGTTAGCTACGCCCCTGTATATAAACAACATTTGTTCATGTACCATTATAAAAGTTTAGCTAATCAGTTTACATGATGTCAGTATCTCTTTTGCGGCCAATGTCGCATCTGTGATTACCTATTGAAACAGTTTCGATTCAAACTATTTTTACAGTGATTGTTTTTGTTAAGCAATAATGAAGAAAAATAGAAAAATGAAAATTGCAGCAGACGACAAAGTTTGCTGACGACAAAATTTGGCAGCGAAATAGATATTCCTGACAACAATATTGAAAAGGTAAAGGATTAAAATAGGTTTGACTGTAATAAAAAATAAGATAATGTTTGCCTTACATTGGCGAGTCACACCGTCCTTTATTGCAGCTGGAGCCAGAAGGACAACAATATGTTAGAGGCATATCAGAGCAGCACTTGGACTGGTGTCTGTAGCAAACCACTTCAGAAAAATACTTCCCTGGTAACACGACAATACAAAACACAAATTAGCAATCAACGTATATAACTTAATATACCTGTTTTGACTATTCTCCTCAAATAAACTATTTGCAAACAGAGAATACCTAGATCAGACAGCTCCTATAGGAGCAGGCTGATCAGGGTCTGCTCTGTATGCTTGTCACAAGATATATATTTGATTCTACAGGTGTTTTTTTTCTCAAAGCAAAACATACGCCTGAAAAGTTTGCATTATAAAAAGTTGAGCTAATAAATATTCATGTTGTTATTATTTCTTAAATGAACATTGAACAGGAAAAGGGTTAACGTAATCAAGTCGGCGGGGCAAATATTTATAGACATATAATGCAGAAAAGGGTTGTACGGAATGGGAGACAGAGGCATACTATAGGATAGAAACAGTGAGATATATTGTACCGGAATGGGAGACAAGACAAAAAAACATTAACCATGAGACAGATAAAACAAATACCACAGAAACAATAAGATAGATAATACAGATAATTCTTGTAAGGAGGTGGGAGACAAGGGAATAGGACAGAAGTATTGTAGGGGGGTGGGAGACAAAGAAACAATGAGATAGATAATACAGAGAAGTCTTGTAGGGGATGGGATACAAGGAAATAAGACAGAAATAGCGAAATAGATAATACAGAAAATTATTGTAGGGGATGGGAAACTAGAGGGTTGTTTTTTACACAAAAGCAGATGTCTCCCCCATTCATCCTCTTTCCAATGCACAAGTGTAATGTCTGTAATGTCCGTAACTCCATAGTTATCAGGGGGACAATTAAAAACAGGTACACAACAACTCATACTGTTCAATATTCCTGTGAAATCGGGCGACCTAGTCCAAGCGGTTTAAGAGATATGCGCAACACAAAGTTTGTCAAAATTCAAGTAATCATGGGTAATAACTGCAAAGTTATCAGGGGAGACAATTAAAAAAGTACTGATTCACAACAACTAATGCTGGTCAATATTCCTGTGAAGTTTGGCGACTCTAGCCCAAGCGGTTTAAGAGATACGCGCAACACAAAGTTTTTCTAAATTCAAGTCATCAGGGGTACACAAGTATAGTTTGTCTAAGTCATCAGGCAAAGTTATCAAGGGAGACAATTAAAAAACCTTAGGTGCACAAATCCTTATACCGGTGAACATTCCTACGAAGTTTGGTAGGTCTAGCCCTACTGGTTTCAGAGATACACGCGATACAAAGTTTCTCTAATTTAAAGTTATCATATCAGTGGCAATAACTCATAAAGTTATCAGGGAGACAATACAATAACCAATAACTCAACAATTATCAGGGAGACAATTAAAAAACCCAGGTGCTCAACAACTCGTGCTGGTGAATATTCCTGCGAGGTTTGGTGACTCTAGCCCTAGCTGTTTCAGAGATACGCGCGACACAAAGTTTCTCTAATTTTAAGATACCATATCAGGGGCAATAACTCAACAATTATCAGGAGGAGACAATTCAAAAGCCACAGGTACACAACAACTCATGCTGGTCAATATTCCAGTGAAGTGTGGCGACTCTAGCCCTAGCAGTTTCAGCGATATGCGAGACACAAAGTAAAGTTTGTCTAATACTAAGTCATCAGGGGCAATAACTCAACAATTATTAGGGGCATACAATTCAAAAATCCCAGGTGCACAACAACTCATGCTGGTAAATATTCCTGTGAAGTTTAGTGACTCTAGCCATAGTGGTTTCAGAGATACGCGCAACACAAAGTTTCTCTTTTTTTAAGTTATCATATCAGGGGCAACAACTCAACAATTATTAGGGGGGGGGGGAGACAATTAAAAAAGCCCAGGTGCACAACAACTCATGCTAGTTAACATTCCTGTGAATTTTAGTGGCTCGATCCCTAGCGGTTTCAGAGATACGCGTAACACAAACTTTCTCTAATTTTAAGTCATCAGGGGCAATAACTCCAAAGTTGTCAGGGCAAACAAGTCAATCCCCCAGATGCACAACAACTCATGCTGGTAAACATTCCTGTGAGGTTTGGTGACTCTATCCCTATTGGTTTCGGAGATACGCTCGACACAAGTTTGCGACAGACAGACAGATAGACAACTCTTGCAAAAACAATATGTCTCCCCATAAATGGGGGAGACATAATAAGACAGAAACAATGAGATAGATAACACAGAGAAGTCTTGTAGGGGGATGGGAGACAAGGAAATAAGACAGAAACAATGAGATTCATAATACAGAAAAGTCTTGTAGGGGGTTGGAGATAAGGAAATAAGACAGAAACAATGAGATAGATTAATAGAATCAAGCATGGGTTTTGTTAAAGACGGGGGTTTCTATACCCGAGGTTGGTCTGTTCCAGTCGGAAACGAGCTTTAGCGAGTTTCCGATAGGAACAGACAAACCGAGGGTATAGAACCCCCGGCTTTAACAAATCCCATGCTTGATTATTTTTCTCGCTGAAATACGCCCTAAAACCAAGAAAATTAACGAATTTGTGAAGTACTACTTTACATTGCGTAATACGACTTCATTATCTAATAGCAACAGACCGCAGCATAACTTTAGGCGTGACACCAAATTCTTGCATAAAACGTGCTGTTGTAGTCCCGCTAGACCATGTATTAACAAGGCGATTCTCGTGCTCACGCGCTGTTGTTGACCGGTTTTAATTATACCTATTACGGGCCTAAGGTAAACAATGGACGCGAATGCTACAGCGTTTTGAACTAAGCTAGGTGAACGCCGGGGTGTGAGTATTTCCAGGAGCACCGACAATGAACTGTTTTTAATGATAGACATATTGAATGAAATTCCGTGTAAACGGTATTTGATACAATCATGAATTGACATCGAAAAGAAAACAGTGGCCCAGAAACAGCATAAATGGCCGAAGTGTCAAAGAAGTGTATAGTTTTGCTGCCGTTGTTTTGCCTGTATTTTGGAGAATTAAATTGATGCAGGAAAGCAGAAAATTGGTTTTATGAAAGAATAGCGTTAATACACGTTTGTTTTCGGGAAATAACATCTGCAGTGTCCCGAGGGAATGTTGTTGCCCTCGCCCTTCGGGCTCGGGCCAACAACAGTCCCTCGGGACACTGCAGATGTTATTGCCCGAAAAAACGTGTATTAACCCTCTAATGACGTCATTTGTTATGACAACCACAAACGTTACGTTTTGGCGTAAATATAAATGACTGAGTGACTACAAAACAACGTCTTCGGTTAATTAAATAGGCTTTTAAAGTGTTTATATGATAAATAGAATTTCATATTCGTGCTAATTACTTGTATTAATTTCAATTCATAAGGTTGTTGCCTATAGAAATGTTGGTATAATTCTGTAAGAAGTCCTTCCCTTGTATTGATTTTACCCAATCGCGCGTATGAATACACTAGTCACGGGGTGTTCCAGATAAGGATTTCTAGTACGGCTATTTTTAGTAACTCAGCTTATCTAGCACGACTGAGAAGCGAGAAAATACAGAGAAGTCTTGTAAGGGGAAGGGAGACAAGGAAATAAGACAGAAACAATGATATAGATAACACAGAGAAGTCTTAGGGGAAGGGAGACAAGGAAATAAGACAGAAACAATGAGATAGATAATACAGAGAAGTCTTGTAGGGGGATGGGAGACAAAGAAATAAGACAGAAACAATGAGATTCATAATACAGAAACGTCTTGTAGGGGGTTGGAGATAAGGAAATAAGACAGAAACAATGAGATAAATAAAAGAGAGAAGTCTTGTAGGGGGTGGGAGACAAGGAAATAATACAGAAACAATGAGAGACACGGAAATAGGACATAAATAATGAGATAGATAACAATGAGACAGATCAACAGAGACAAAGAGGATCACAGATGAGATGGGATTAGACGACAGAGAGATGATAATGATGATGATGACGGTTGTGGTCGACGCCGTCGTGATTGTTATTGTAATGGATAAAGCAAAGGTGAAGAGAGAGATAGAGAGAGACAGAGAGAGAGGGAGACACAGAGAGAGAGAGACAGACTGAGAGAGAGAGAGAGAGAGACAGACAGACAGACACAGAAAGAGAGACATAGATAGAGAGAGACAGACAGAGAGAGAAACAGAGAGAGAGAGAGACAGACAGACAGACACAGACAGACATACAGACACAGACAGACAGACAGACAGAGCCAGAGCCAGAGCCAGAGACAGACAGAGACAGACAGAGATACAGAGAGAGACACAGAGAGAGACAGAGAGAGAGAGAGACAGAGAGATACAGAGAGAGACAGAGAGAGAGAGCGACAGAGAGACAGAGAGAGAGAGAGAGAGGGGGGAGCAGTGCTATTGCCCATTATTAAATTATTAAATTTATGACATCTGCTAGAAAAAATAATGTTGATAACTTATCATATTCGTAAGTAATAGTTTGTGAAAGACATACCTGTACATTTTATTCCACATATCCGAGTTCCATTATGCAGTTTCATACACTGTTCACCCACTAGTAACAAGATAAAAAAAAGCAGTCTTTAAGTAGTTCAAGAAACACGCATCAATAAAAACTGGAAAAAAAGTAGAACTTCGCTTATCGGAAGATTTAGTAAACCAAAATTGAGAGTTTGGGTCCATGCTTATAAAACTTTTAGTTGAGTCTGAGTTCGTTCTCAAGTTTTTGATTGGTCTGATTTGAGCATTTGGCTCAAATCTGACCAACCAAAAGCTTGAGAACTCAAATCTGATCAATCAAAAGCTTGAGAACGAACTCATTGTTTCTTTGTCTCCCAGTATATAAGCATGGACCCAGATTGCTGCTTAACTCAGAGTGGAAGTCATGCAGAAAGCTCCCAGAGAAACATTTGGCATGCCTTTACATCTGTATTAATCCTTTACTCCACACATATGCCTTACTACGTCTTTGCAAATAGAGTAGATCCAGATTTGACAGCTTCCGCAGGGACCGTGTGATCAGTGCCTCCTCTATTTGCTTATGATATTATAAAGATATGATTCTACAGTTCCTTCCATGATCAAAAAGCACTGTGTCCATGTGATATTATAACAAATAATCTAATAGATATTCATGATACTATTATTTCTAACTCGAATTGACCGTGTTTGTTATGGTTGTCATTCTCATTGGTACGAAGGGAAAAGTGGATTCCAAGAGGCGTCCTCTGATCTGGGTTTACATTGTTTGCAAAATGCCATAATACTCCTTCTTCTGTACTCTTCATTGAAGATGATACGGACATGACGAATGTTGGATATAGCGAATTAAATCTCACTGACACTAGATCGAAACACGCTCTATATATATGGTCTGCGCGTTATTGGAATATGGACAATTTCTGTGCGTTTTAGGAATTCCAATAATGGCGGACAATATTTGAATTTCTAAAGCGTTCAGTGCGATTCTAGATTAGTCATTGTACGCTTTTAGAATAGAGGACAAAGTTGGAATTTCCCATTTACATGTAGTTGTAGATCATCAATTATAGTTTACCACCTAAATAATGTTAACAAATATCGTTCACAAATTACAAAAACAAAAACAAAGTGCACCCACATTAAACTATTTTTCTAGCCAAAAACTAGTAGATAAAAACAACAATTAATCATAATTAATAAGTTAGTAATAACGACACAACAAAACATGATTTATGTGTTAATCTCGTAGTGTAATGTAAATTTGCCATGCGTAGGGCAATTCTAGAACGGTCGGCCAGTATTGGAATTCCTAAAACGTGCAGAACAATTCTAAAATTGTCCATATTCCAATAATGCGCAGAATACATATAACACCTGGTAAAGTTCTATATGATAGGGGTTATTTATAGAACTGTAGTCATTTTCGCTCTAGCGCCAGATGTAAATCTGAACCCATTACTCCATGGCTTTAAAGCATCTGCAAACAGAGAACAAGATCAGAAGATTCCTAAAAGTTCTGCTCTGTTTTTATGGCATAACGTAGATACATGCAACCTCCAACGCAGTTATCTCCCATAATGGCCACCCTGAAGAGATGACAGCACGAAGTGACAAGGGAGATCACTGTGAGGAGTTTGTCCGCACGAAGTGACAAGGGAAATCACTGTTAGGAGTTTGATATCCATGACCAAAATTGCCATGTTAATAGTTTTTCCAAAGTCTAATCGAATCGGACGATGTCAAAATTGTACAGATCCAAATTTGAGCAGACATTATTGTTTTCACAGTTAACCCTTTCCGTCGAATAAACGCATTTTTCACCCATTTGCAAACACTCGAATTTAATCGCAATCAAGAAAAATATATAGTTCTCAGTTTGACAGAAAATGTCTAAGACCCCTGTCTTAGAAATCTGGGGTAATACATATATTTACAATGTGCATTCACTTACCTTATATTATGAGGCCCCTGAGGGGAAGCAAAACGACGCGTACATTAGCAACACTAATTAACTGCTACAAATATTAAACTTTGCAGTATAATAAAATCGATATACAAATCATTGGCGGGTATCTGACTTTTTATTCCCTGTTGAGGAAAATACGGCTCAGGCAACATGATTTTCCTCAGTAGGGAATAAAAAGTCAGATACCCCACCAATGATCTTATAACTTATATTAATATTTCTATATAGACAAGCCAGTCATAAAATGTATATATTTGTTCATCAGATGCTAATAAAAGGATAAATAAACCCCATCTAAATACAACCGTCAAGATGCCTAATTGTACAAGGATTTTCGTATGAGATGGCTTTGTCATCCTTTTCTGTTGAAGCTGTAAACCCCGCCTGATCTATGTCTACTCTGTTTGCAAAGGTGTCAAAAGGATTAAATGACTACAGAGATCTAAAAAATAACACATAGGCAAATGAGGTAGATTGTTTTTGAAGCAGAACTCTGATAGGGATCTTCAAAGTTTGGTCTACACTGTTTTCTCAGCATTAAGCCGTGATGCCACCATTGTGTTGACATCACGTTGACCTACTATGCGTCTTACCTGTGCAGCAATGCGAGGAGCATTCAATTTCTCCAACATTACACAAAAAGGACTCTGCCACACCGGCCAACAGTGATACTAGAATAAAAGAAAATCAAAGTAATTAAGTTACGAATGTAAATTGATCATACGTATATTTCAACACAGTCAGCTCAGTATATCTGCTACATGTAGTAGAACTCTTAAAAGTCAAGACCCTATTGCATGAAAAGCGGTTTGTTAGTATAATCAATAATGAGCTTCTATGGACTCGTAACATTCAATATATATGGAGCCGATTTGAAAGTTTGACAAAGACTAACACTAGTTACCAATCCTTCCTCTCAATGAATTTGTCAATATGAAGTAATTAACTCATTATCCATTGAAACTTCAAATAAACAGTTCCAGTTTCCAAATTAGTCAATTTTTAACTATTAATGTTTTTTACAATTTATTTCAAAATGACAACCAGTGCATATCCTGATCAGAGGGCTCCTTTAGAAAAAAATGATTTTTTTGTAGTTGTGTAGATTGGAACTATTGTTATCAAATGTATTTCTATGGAACAAATGCTATTTTTATCACAATCGTTTCAAAAAGTGACTTTTACGGAGGCTTCAATACGTGACGAAGGTCTTATTCTGCTCCGATGCTACAAATGTTTTTATTCCTCGCCCGATTCGATTCAAATTTTATTTATGCACATGCATAGTGTACACGTACTGGTAAAGTGCTCGTTCCAATGCCCATTTTTGGAATAATGTAAAACCGTCATTTTGACGTCATCCAAATGACGTCAGAATGGCGCCATTCCCTCAATTAAGTTTAACCGTTCTCATGCTGAAAAATAGTGTATGCTCAAACTCGGATCTGCTGAATTATTTACTAACGCCTGATTCTTTCAATCCTTTGAGAAACTATTGCACATGGAAGACCCCTTTCTATCCACAAATGTGATACGCAGGTTATTACACGGTAAACCAGGGTCCTGAGAGAGTAAATGTACCGTCGGCTGAGCGGTCATTCGGACTGAAAGTAGACTATAACTAGGTACTTTACTTTTTTGAGGGGAAGCAAAACAATTGGGGGGGGGGGGGGCAAACTTAGCAGGGAGGGATGTCATGCGTCGTGGGAAGAGGTGGTCACGGAGAAAAGAAGCGATATATCTGCTCTTGTAACTTAAAACTTCCAGTGGTTGATATAAAATATTTTTTATAATATGTGACACAGTCATGGGAACGGAAGGAAAAAAGATTAAGCATCTGACGGGAATCGATCCCCTGGTGCGCTGGTAAATATCTTCGGTCTTCCATGTATAAGGGATAGCTCGTTAGACCACTCGGACACAGGACCTGACCTGCGGACCACCTACTTTTATCATATTTAACTTTTGCTTTTCCCGAAGATGCACATTTTCATAACAAAAATATTAAAACATATTCAAACTTCATCTTGTAACATTCACATTCATTCAATAATATGAACATTGTTCCGGGGTGTTTTAATCTTCAGTCACCTGTCAAACAAAAACAATGCCTGTTTCGTTACCATTTTCCTCAAATTAATGAATTCTCGGTCAGAGTCATGCAGTTACCTTAAAGGAGAGGGTTCTTGCATTTCATCTGGTGATTGGTTTTAAACACATGTAAAAAGGACAAAAAAGCGCCAATCGTAACGACTCGTCGTATTACGTCAGGGTTCGGAGTAAAGCCGGGGAAACTTATCCGAGTTCACTCTGAACTCTTCAGGTATTCCGAACCTTGGCGGAATAAGACGAATAGTTACGAATGATCCGATTGTTTACCGCTGAATGGGGCTAAGCGGGGCCAAAAAGCCGTAATTAATTGCAGGTACGAAAACAAATCATTTAGAAACAACAGGAAGTGCAAATTTTATATCCCTTTCGCTTTTTTTGTATATTTTTCATTTTTTATCTTCGGACTTGAGAATTATTGGGGGGGGGGGTATACTCTGCCCCCCCCCCCCCCTGTCTCAACATTCCCCATTGGTCCCCCGGCTCCTACGCCTATGCTTTTACAGATAATTTGTTGGTGGGGTATCTGACTTTTTATTCCCTGCTGAGGAAAATACATGATTTCCCCCAGCAGGGAATACACAGCCAGATACCCCGCCAATGATCTGTATAACTAATAATGTCATTTTCTTCTTATTATGATGTATTTACTACTAATATATTTATGCCACTTTCTTCTTGTATTTACAATGTATTTACTACTACATGTAATGTATTTATGTCCTTTTCTTCTTGTATAATGTATTTACTACTAAAGTATTTATGTCACTTTCTTCTTGTATAATGTATTTACTACTGATGTATTTATGTCACTTTCTTATTGTATACTGTATCTACTACTACATGCAATATATTTATGTTACTTTCTTCTTGTATAATGTATCTACTTCTAATGCATTTATGTCACTTTCCTCTTATATCATGTATCTACTAATAATGTATTTATGCCATTCTTTTCTTGTACCACGTGTTTACTTCTACATGTTTCATATGTTTTATGACACTTTCTTGTGTACTAATGTATTATCTCCTACATGTAATGGATTTATGTCATATAATATTCTTCTTGTCTATTGTATTTACTACTATAGCAAAACCTCTCTACAACGGCCATTAAATTGTTTTAATTACTTGGTATTTTGAGCAGGTGGCTGCTTAAAGCAAGGTGAAAGTAAAACAGAACGCTCCTATTGGAGCGTTCTGTTTTACTTTCATATTGCTTTAAGCAGCCACCTGCCTTTAACACAAAAAAACTTGATGTAATTTAGTGGCCGTTATAGAGAGGTTTTACTGTAATATGCCTTCTTGCATTAATGATACCTTAGCTGTCTAACCATTTACCTTATGAATATTCATGTAAAAATAATGACGTCATGAATATTGATTAGCTGATTTTTGTTAATGGCATTATAAACAAGAGAAATGTTTACCATGCCACAAATCCGATCTATATTATCTTATAAGCATATAGAGCAGACTCTGATCAGATGGCTCCTTGAGGAGCCTATGATCTTGATATGCTGTTTTCAGAGGAGTCAGAAGGTGTATATATTTGAGATAAAGCATAGTAGCGAGTGTTCGTTTTGTATGTACAGTAACAACCCCCCCCCCCCCCCCCCCCCCAAAAAAAAAATATTTCGAACTCTGAAACATGTACCATCACCGATCTTTAAGACAGGTTGCAGCTTAATGCAGTGTGATCTAGAGGATATTTCTGTTTGACTTTCAAAAGCATTAGGCAGACACCTGCCTAAAATGTTCTCAATTTTTAAAATTTCGAACTATCGTGTTTTTACTGCACCTGTGTACTGGCGGGTTCATTAACATAACATTCACGTTCGAAATTGAATGTACCTACCGCATAGAAGTTTCATGAAAGATTGCACGTTTCACATGGTTCGATGACTCCGATATTATGAATAAAGCTTGCTTAAAATGTCTGAGCCAGGTTGAACACTTCCTGGTCTCAGGTGTATAAATGATCAAGGGGCACTCAGCGGGGACAGGACAATGTTGACTCAGACGTTCCACTGAAAAGAACATAAAGTGTCTTGAAAAACAGGCATTTCCTGTCGGATAGTATAATAAGTCTATGATTACATTTCTTTCAAATGTCTTTTATCTGATACAGAAGACCTTTTGACATCTTTGCAATCAGAGTAGACCCAGTTCAGACGGCTCGTGTAGGCTCTGTTTACTTTATTAACACTTTCCTATTCTATATGTCGTCCAAATTTCAATACCTACTGAGTACTGAATATTCATGGACAAAATAGTTATAATGAAATATGGAGGGTGGAACATTGTAGCCATTTTAGAAAGTAAAGAAACAGATCTATCAAATGTCGTTAGCAAACAGAGTAGACCCTGATCAGACGGCTCCGTCTGGTCTTGGTCTGCTCTATTTGCAAATACATGAAAACACGTTTACATAAAGGAACGGGTTAAATAATATACGCTATAAGTCCTGCCATGGTCGTATTAGATGCCTTAATAACACCTCACCCAATTAATACGTATTATGTGACTGTCTTACATGGATATTTATCAGGTAAAGTGACGTCCCTAGATACATGGCTAATACTGGTGTAAAATTGTAACTTATTCGGCAAATGTTATGAGCTTCCAACTGTTTGATTCTTGGTAGACACAATGTGTATGACATTGCGATTGATTTGGATCAAAACTGTTTATACAGAAAACACCACCCTGTAGGCAGAACCAGCCAGTGCATTTTACCTTTGACCTATGAATATTTATGAAAGAAAAATGACATCATTAATACTAATTAGTTTAGTTTTTAGATTAACACAAGAACACAGGAAATATTTGTCATTGCAGAAACTGTAGAATCATATCTATATTGTTTCATAAACAAACGGAGCAGACCCTGATCAGATGGCTCCTAAAGGAGCCATCTGATCTGGGTCTACTCCGTTTGCAAATGTGTAGAAAGGCGTATTTGTGGAAATACGTAAGGCGTAATATCTGGGCACCTGGTCGGGTTCTGCAAATATGCTGCCATCAAAGACTTTTCTGTATTGCTGACTTGTTTGACAAGTAGTGTAGACACCGTGTTTTAAAAGCGATGATTGCTCTTGTTCTATACTTTTACAGAGCCTTAAAGCCGGTGCATTTAGCGTGGCCCAGTTAAGCACCCATTATCTTGCCGAAACAATATCCGTCAGCTCAATGTTTTCCTTTTCTAAAAAAAACAACATCTTCCTGCTAAAATAGTTCTTGTAACCCTTTCAACAGTAAAGAAGTTTTGTCCTTTGTACATGATGTATAATTCAGGTAAGAAATAATGACAAGGTGAATACCTATCACCTGTAATTTAGTTCACTACCGGCGAAAGCCGAAGGGGACTATAGTTTTTGGTTGTGTCTGTCCGTCTGTCCGTTCGTCCATCTGTCAGTCCAAAATCAGTCAGTTGTCCGGATATATTTTGGAAATGGTTTGAGATATCAACTGTATATTTGGTGTGAAGCTAAATCTAGATGAGTTACAGCTTAAGTTCGATTTTAAATTCGGTAGAATATTTTTGCTAGAGTTAAGGCACTTAGAATTGACATTTTTCGTTGAATAATTGTTGCCAGAGTTATGGCCCTTGAACTCAAACTTTTTCGTCATATTTACAATTGTCGGACATTTTTCGGAAATGGTTCGAGATATTAACCCTATGTTTGACAGAAAACTAAATCCAGATGAGTTCGAATCTCGGTCTAGTTGAATAACTTCTGTCAGAGTGACAGTCCTTGAACTTGATTTTTTTTCGAATAGGTACCTAGGTTTGAACTTTGGAGTTGACATCTCTCACACGCACGCACGCACCTCCCCATAAAACTGTTTGACCCTGTTAGATGAATTGTGTGGCAGCCCCTTTTTGACTGACAATACTTTGTAAAAAAATGTTTTAAAAACAAGACCCCCCCAAAATAACAAACAACAAAACAAACAACAACACCGCCCCCCCCCCCCCAAAAAAAAAATAAAAATAAGACCCATCAAAACAACAAAAACAAACCCAACAACAAAAAAACTTAATATTATGCTTCAGAGTAGCTTTCTGTGTGACTTTCACCTTGCATTAAGCTGCCACCTGTGTTAAAGATCAATAATGGTGCGTATTTGAGTGTTCGTAGTATCGAGGTTTTACTGTACATTCATAAGTAAACAGCCAACCCTGATCAGACGATTATCATAGTAGTCGTTTGATCTGGCACTACTCTGTCTACATTGGCGTTAACCCATTTCATCATATTGACGATTTTTGACGACTCTGTAAAAGTCACTCTGTGAAACCATTGTGATAAATAGAGCATTTACTCCTATAAGAGCAAATGCTTTATTTATCACAATGGTTTCAAACTACAAAATTCTAAAAGTTTCCTTTTCTCTAGTTAATGCTCCCTTTCGGTAGATTTATTCATAGAGGCTGTGTCTAAAAATAGCCTATGAGATAATAGGTTAACATGTATCTACGGAGGGGTTAAGTTCGACCATAGCGTTGAAACAGTTGTTTTATATGTCCATACAATCGGAAAATGTTTATAAATGTATATCCAATTTTGAATCAGGTTCCCACGTCAGTGCATACTCTCTGTATCATCTGCACAGCAAGTTGTTTTTGTCATAATTCTCTATTAACTAGTTGCACGCTAGTGGCGAAACCATGATTATCTATGCAAACAGTTTGGATCCATATGAAACGCCGAATAATGCGACGTCTCGTCAGGATCCAAACTGTTTGTCATCTTGACCATATTTTTGCAAAAGAAATGAGAAAAAATTATTTTAAGAAATGAAGCAGACGATAATTGTTGCAGACGAAAATTTACCTATCGTTTAAAGGGTTAATTCATAATACATTGCACAAGTGGGATGTTTGGGAAGTAAAACGTGATCGATAAAGGTCGGTCGGCTTATGTGAAGGTCGCAACTTGCAAATTTAATTAATATTTAAATTTTGTTGTTACGTCAGTTTAGTCATCCGGTACTTGTTTAATTTACCTCTTTCTCTGCAAAACATTGTCGTCTGCTGAAAAATATATCGTCTGCTTTAATTTTTCGTTTAATTAATATTCTCCCTCCTCTTTCAAACACAATGCCATAGTAACACACAGTTTGGATCCTAATGAGACGTAGACTTACTCTGTTTTTCATTATTTGCATGGGTTATCACAGATGAGACATAGACTTACTCTGTATTTCATTATTTGCATGGGTTATCACAGATGAGACGTAGACTTACTCTGTTTTTCATTATTTACATGGGTTATCACAGATGAGACGTAGACTTACTCTGTTTTTCATTATTTGCATGGGTTATCACAGGTGATACATAGACTTACTCTGTATTTCATTATTTGCATGGGTTATCACAGATGATACATTGGCAGCAAAGGAGTTGATTAAATTCACTTTATGCATACCTTACCAACAAGCTTGCAATATTTTGACAACCATTTACTGCATCGATACATTACACCAATTTTAAGTGATTAAACTTTATGTTTTTTAACTAGTCACACATTGCCTTAAATCTCGTCTGCTTCAAATCTTCTAAAATGATATAAACCCAAAGTCGTATCAAAGCAATCAGAGTTACTGTTGTAGCGCTTGTCGTCGTTGTTGTTGTCGTTATCATTGTTGTTGTCGATGCTGTTATCGTTGGTGTTGTTGGGCTGCGAAAGCAGCCCAAACTTATACGGCTTTGAATTTTGACCATGCGTTTCTGCGTTCCTGTGTTTCTATAAAAGCCAATGTTTTTTGTAATAACTATGGGTTACTGTGAGACAACCTTTATTTATATACATTCATTTATTTTACTTATTTCGATTCATACATTTTTCTTAGCGGGGACAACTTTTTTGTCGAGGTTATTTGCTTCTTTTCTGCAGTGAAAATGTTAGTGTATTAGGTATAAATGATTTAAAAGCACGTTCCCAATTATAGCAGTCAGCGTGGTCGAAGGGTTATAACGATGGCCTAGGAAATGTGACGTCGTGGGTTCGATCCTCGGCGGAAGCTTATTTTTTTTTTCTCTCATTATTTTTGTTAGCACCCTTAGTTTACGTGCTTTTGGTTTAAAAACAATTTTGTACAAAAATATTGTAAAAGTATAAGTCCTTTATTTGAATTTTGTCTTTTGTAAAGTTATTTAACTCGTGGTTTTGTTGACCGTTTTGAATATTTCACCATTGTGCATGAATACGATTGATCTGTGACGTAATGTGTATTATTGGTGTCATACACAGGTATTATGCATCATGGCTCATTAAAACATTCCCCCGTTTCTGCTGTTAATTTATACATTACAGTCATGTTTTCCCAATGTATCTGTTAATTAAAACTACTAAACAATATTGCTCCCTCTTTTTCTTCTATCCTGCTTAAAGACGTTACGCAGCCATTTTACGCTTGCGTAAAACCTTGCTTGTTGTTATTGTTGTAGCTGAAGTATTTTTTATCGTCGTTGTTATCGCCGTTGTTACAGTCGTTGTTGTCGTCCTAGTTACTGTCGCTGTCGTCGTTACTGTTACTGTTGTTATCGATCGTCGTTTTTGGTTTTATCGTTATCGTTGTTAAAATCGTTGCTATCGTAATTTTTGGCGTCGTCGTTGTTGTTAGAGTCGTTGTTGTTGTCGTCGATGCTATCATCGTTGTTTTAATAGTTATTGTCAATGTTGGTGTCGTATTTATCTCTGGTATCTTCGTTGTCATCGTCGTTGCTGTCGTTGTTATTGTTGTAAACATTGTCCTCCTCGTTGTTATCATCGTTGTTTTCGTCGTTGTTGTTGTTGTTGGCATTGTCGGTTTAATCGTCATTTTTTTCTTTGATATTATCGTTTCTATCATGTTCCTCGTTGTTGTCGTCTCTGTCGTTATCGTCGTTATTGTTGTCGTTTTCGTTGTTATCGTCGTTGATATTGTTATTGTTGACATCGTTGTATTCTTTGTTCTCGTAGATAATTATTTTTATCATTGTTGTTGTTGTGGTCCTTGTTGTGGTTGTTGTCGTCGTTGTTATCGTTATTGTCGATGTTATCATTATTGGTATCGTCTTTGTTATTGTGTTTGTTGTAGCTGTTGAAATCGAAGTTGTTATCGCCCTTGTAGTCATTGCTGCTGTCGTCGTTGTCGTCGTTGTTATCGTCGTTTTTGTTGTCTTCGTTGTCGTTGTCTTTTTGTAAAATGTGACAGTTTGTTACAGTTCCAGCACCATTTATTCTATCCCTGTCAAACTTCATACATTGGCTTTATAATCTAGGAAGGAATCCGTACTATCATGCATATCTAAAGAATTACTCTTCCATATTAATAGACGAGCATTGATATGTACTTGTGGTGATATGGTATAAATCTTAAAGCATCACATATTTCTGTACCATTTTTCCATGTATTGAGCTTATGCAGAGTATAATAGGCATGGACTTATTTATTGCTAAGACTAAATATTTTCTTGCCGAAATTACTTTTCTGGATATTATCCCTTTATCTGATACAGTGCTCCCTCTCTACAACGACACCCTTTGGGATACGAAGATTGTATGTGTTGTTCAGAGGGAGTTGTTATAGGGAGGGGAAATCAAACATAATTAGCTTGTTTGCAGATCCCCAGATAAGGTGTATTTCGAGAACTAAAACCGTTATGCCTCAATCAAACCCTATATTGTGACCACTCTTTAGAATCGTCACAAAGTGACGATTCTAAAGAGTGGTCACAACATAGGGTTTGATTGAGGCATAAAGAAAATACGATGTAAAAAAGTTGTGTCTGGAGCCTTGTTGTTTCGGAAACAGTGACATGTGTTGTTGTAAGGAGGGGATCGTTATTGAGAGGGCCATTGTAGGGAGGGAGCACTGTAGACGCAGAGAAGACCCAGCTCAGACGGTTCATGCTAAGATAACTGTCTGTTCCATTTTGCATAGAACATGCCATTTGACTGCATTTTCACAGTTAACAGTACGATTATAAACAACAGCCTATAAAATTCACAATGTCATTATTTTTTACACGAACATTCATCAGGTAAAAGCTTACACCCATGATTATACTGTAACAAATTGATACTTCAGGTAAAGCTTACCCCCATTATTATACTGTAACAAAATGATACTATAAAAACTGGATACTTTTAAAATTTTAGTAATAAAGATTTTATCTATTTTTAGGCAGATGGCTGCTTATACAGTGTGAAAGTCAAGAAATCATGATTTTTTCACCCTGCATAAACTCATTCCTTCATATTGACGACGTTTGACGACTCTGTAAAAGTCACTTTGTGAAACCATTGTGATAATAGTTTCAAACTACAAAATTCTAAAAGTTTCCTTTTCTCTGGTTAATGCTCCTTGTCAGTATATTTATTCAAAGAGGTTTTGTCTAAAAATAGCCAATGAGGTAATGGGTTAAGATGCCACTTGTCTTAACCCTTTACTTCATTTAAATGTGTTTCCACGCATTTGCAAACAGAGAAGACCCAGACCAGGCGGTCCCAACAGGAACCGTCTGATCAGGGTCTGCTCTGTTTGCTAATGGAATGTGACAGATTTGTTTATTTGTATTTGCTTTGTGTCTTTGTGCCTTTGTGCTTTTGTTCGTGTTTGATGTTTTTTGTCTCGTGTGTTTGGTTGTATGGATGTGTTGCTTGCTTTCTGTTGGTGTTTTGGTGTTGGTTGCGTTTTGTATGTGTCTTTTCCTGCTTAACTTAACTACTTTTTCATTTAGTTTCTAAAATGGCTACAATGTTCCACTTTCCATATTTCATTATAATCATTTTGCCATTTTTGTCCATGAATATTCAGTAGATTTTGAAATTTGGACTAAGCATAAAACAGGGAAAGGGTTAAAGACTAATAATAACACTTATTTGAGAGTTCGAGATATCGAGTAAACCCCCTCTGCGGGGCCTTCTGCGTGACATTCATTCTGCATTAACCCATTTGCTCCAACGATCCCATATATGGGACTTAGGCAAACAGTGTAGACTCTGATCAGACGCCGCATAATGCGGCGTCTGATCAGAGTCTACACTGTTTGCTGATAGGAATTTCAATATAAAACAAAACGAAATTGAAAATTTTGACCAGGCACCCCTTAGATAAAAAATGGACTAATCCAATATAGAAGCATGGAAGAATCCACTGGGAGCAAATGGGTTAATAATCCAACTTCCTAAAATCTTCTTTACTAATATTCCGGTTTATAGGGCTTTTAATGTATATCGCTGGGGTCTGATATCGCTGAAATGATAAGGTCATAAAGACGTCATGTTTGAAACAAAGAACATTAAAAATGTTTTAATGAAAGAATAAAAACAAAAAAACTTACCGCCAATTAGAAGGAGGGGTGAAATAGCCATTTTAAATAACTTCAGTCTTGTCGGTTCGACTACCCGGGTCTTCTTTGATATACGTGCGTGTTAAACACGTTTCGCATCAATGCATCACGAAATTAGTGGAGGACAAGAGAGCTAACTCATCTCTGCGGTCTATTAGTTTTGGAAATAGATACAGTATATCGCTCTCTAGTGACCACTAAAATGGTTAACATGGAAATCTTAATAGCAGATGACTGCTTAATGCAGAACAAAAGTACTACAGAAAGCTCCACGAAGAGCGTATGCATAACTACCTTATCACCAGTATCAAAGTAGAGCGTATGCATAACTACAGTATCACCTGTATCCAAAATTGTCTACACTTTTGACTTCTTGTTTAACGAAGGTAAAGGAACATGTAAAATTCTACTGTGATAAGACTTATGAAAATTCTGGAATAAATCTCTTCTGGTCTATTAAGAACTCTTCAGAAGTCTTAAACAAACTTAAGAACAAAGGGTATCTTGTATCCACTGTAAGCACGTACGATTTTTCTACTCTGTACACAACACTTCCTCATATTTTAATTAAGGATAAGCTTACTAACTTTATCCAGAAAGTATTTGCCCGGAAAAAACATCATTCCTGGCATGTAATGCTTAAAAAGCTTTCTTTACTGACGAGCAAATGAAATATTACACTAATTGGACGTGCTCAGAAGTTTGCGAATCACTAACCTTTCTTTTGATAACATATTTGTACGTTATGGGAATGCTATATACCGTCAGGTAATTGGTATTCCTGTGGGTACGAATTGTGCACCACTTGTCGCAGATTTGTTTTTGCACTGCTATGAGAGAGATTTCATGTTGCGTTTGAATCCTCAAACACAAGAAGATGTTATAAAAGCCTTCAATGAAACTTGTCGATATTTGGATGATATTTTTAACTTAGATAACCCTTTCTTTGATGCTCTGGTTCCTACAATTTATCCTAAAGACTCAAATTGAATAAAGCTAATCCGTCCGACAATTATGCAGCGTTTCTTGATCTGGACCTTAAAATTAATAATGGAATGATTTCTTCTAAAATATATGACAAAAGAGATTATTTTGATTTTAATATTGTAAATTTTCCTCATCTTGACGGGGATGTTCCCCGTACTCCATCTTACGGGGTTTATATATCTCAACTTATTCGTTTTGCTAGAGCTTGTTCATCTATGGAGGATTTTAACAGTCGAAATCTCATTTTAACTGAAAAACTGCTTAAGCAAGGATATAGATACCATAAACTAAGAAAAACTTTCTCTAAATTTTACTATCGAAATCTCTCACTTATTGGCAAGTACCAATGTAATCTCAAGGCGCTTTTGCGAAACGGTATTTCACATCCTGAATTTTATGGTGATGTGATTTACAAACTTCGTAAAATTATTGGACATACCCATTTTCTCACTTTGTTCATCAAATATGCTAAACAATTCATTAAAAAGGGATATGATCCTGTAGTACTACAACTTACTGCATGTTTGGTTGTCAACCCTTTTACAGTTGGCAATCACGCTGGCCTCTTTGCATGTACGCCGACAAGAAAGGTTTAGTACTCTATGAAGGCGGCCTCTTAAATCCAGAAACGGAAGGAGAACGTCGGATATCTGTACTATTTCGTTTTTGTCGTACCCTTTATTACTTTTCTACAGTTACTCTGTTTGCAGCTCAATCATTGAGTACACTAGCGATAGGTGGATACAGTTTGTTCACTTATATGTTTTCGTTATACATGCACTTTACCACTGTATTTGCCATCGCGGTTGTTGTAGATTAGTCGGAGAGGGGATACGTTTATTTACACTGTTTGTCTTTTAGGGTGGGGATGGAAAAAGTGTGAGGTTGGGCGCCCATAAACCGGTTTAACCCCCCCAGTGACTTTTGTCACTGACCGTTCCATATTCCCCCTATTGTATGTTTGTTTTGTCTTTGTGTGTCTCTTGATGTTTTTATAGTTATGTACATTTGCTGTTTGCTTGTGTTGCTGTTCGGGCGACTGTTTGTTCTGTATGTGGTGTTTCCTGCATGAATCATTTTTGTACTTTTTGTAATTGTAACTCTGGTCCTGAGGATGCGGAACATGTCTTTTTTATTTGTACGCTATATTCAAACCAAAGACTTGAACTTTTCCGGAATACTCGAACTGTTCACCCATTAAGTAATCATAAATTGCTATTTGGTATTCACACACTTGCAAATGACGAAAACGAAACTCTTTTGTTTGAAGCACAAAAATACATTAAGAATACCAAACGATTTGGCTGACTGGCAATAAAATACAACACTGACAAAACTAATTGCAGCACATACTTGGAATCTTGTATTATTTACTTTTCCCTGCCATGCTTTTATTTGAGGATGAAATGGGGGAGGGGTCCTTGGTTTTAACTCAATGGTAGGATTTGTGAGATAGAAGTTCATTATATAAATGTTTTTTCCTTTCTGTTTCTTTAACCTGAAACAAGTTTTCAATTTTCATATTGATATTTGCATAGCTCAAATAGAAAATAAGACGTTTACAAACGAGTTTATGCCTACGAGGGTGGGGGGGGGGGTGGGGGTGGGGGTGGGGGTGGGGGGGGGGCGATCTAATGTTGCAATAACTTGTGGCCAAGTCATTTTGCTTGAGTTTTAGATTGTATATATATATGAATGTATGTATGCCTGTTATATGTATTATAACAAGCAATAAAATATGATTTAACTAAAGTAATTATTTAATAACATTTCCCAAGACAAGTTTAATATCAGTTTGTACAAAATGACTACGAGTATTATATTCTTTTTATCCCATTATTATCCCATAACTTATTTCGACTTCAAAATGAAGCTTTTAACAGGTCCTACATGTATATTTCTACGTGACGTCCTGATATTTCTACATGATGTCACAGCTTATATCAAACGTGTGTAATATATAAGAATTACTATGCTAGTAGCTTTGAAGTTCAGCTGTATTTTGGCGAGTTAGAAAAGTTGTTAAATGCGAGCTTTGGCGAGCATTTAACTACTTTTCTGACAAGCCAAAATACAGCTTAACTTCAAAACTACTAGCGTAGCAATTCTTTTATCATGCTACACCAATAAAGAATGGAGAAAATGAAGAAAAAGAAAGTTTACTCAAGCGGTTCTGTCCCCTATTGGCTGAATTAAACTTGCATCCCAGTGGGGTCAGTACGCATGCACTGTACCTCACAAAATACAGCGTCGACGTTGAAAATATTATGCTAGTAGGACGTGACTGTATTTGGTGACGTTGCATGATAAAGCCAAGGCTCGCATTAAACAACTTTTCTAACTCGCTAAAATACAGCTGAACTTCAAAGCTACTAGCATAGTAATTCTTATATATGTGATGGCTATATGAACTAGAATAAAAGGGAGGTTATTTGATAGGAGCCCTCAGAGCTGGGTCTACGGTGTTTGAAAATGACAATAGATGCCCTAGGCTGAAAGCATTAAATACTTGTGTGAACAGGGTAGACTCAATTCAGCCGAAGTCTCTGGTCAGGGTCTGCTCTGTTTGCTTATCGAAAACTATGTAACATTTATGGCATGGGCAATATTCCCTGGATTCATATGTGATTATAAAACATAATATAATTAACCCTTCTCTTGCTGAATTTTAAAATACATTTTTCCTTCTTTACCCATGTCCTGTTGTATAATTACATATATCTTCACTGTGTACAAGTATTTCGTTGTGCAATCACTGCTGTGGAGTGCACTGGTTGAACAGTCAATTTGTAAATAGTGCAGACCCTGATGAGACAGCTCCTGCAGGAGCTGTCTCATCTGGGTCTTCACTATTTACAGGTAGGTATATTGACGTGAATAGCAAGCAAAGGGTTAATAATACTGGATATGCATTAGTAAAATGGTTATGGCAGCTTAAGGTGATAGTCTCTATTTGCAACGTGTTTTAAAATGCCTCACAATTACATAACTCGTTTGTTTATATGCTAAAAAGAAGTATATTGCAAGAAAATTAGTCGAATAAAAACCGAAGAAGACACAACGTTGATATGTTATTTGGCCATGTATTGGTATTTATTCGGCTCAAGTTTTAGTTTCGTTAATTGTTCGACCAAGGTCGATACTATTTTGTTGTAGAACAAAAAATATAAGTATCGATGCAAACGATTTATTTTGTATCAGGGACATTTATCGATATAAGTTCAAATGGATAATCTTAATAATGATTGAGCATAACAAATGCAAACGCATAACAAAGTTTTATCATTGGCTTCTACCAAAGGTCGAACCAACGAACTCAGGTTTCCTAAACCAATGCTTTAACCATTGGACCGCGCTGAAAGATATGCGGTGATTTTAATCAATTATACCTTATTCACTAGCATTCAATGAAAAGGGACCGTGGCAGAAAAAAAATAACCCGGACAAAAATATGTGCACCCGCTGGGAAAAAATATATAACGAATTTTAATATGAATAAATAAAAACTAGTCTCACAGTAAATCATTTACATTAAAAAGAGTGGCTTTTATAGAAACACAGGACCGCAGTAAATCATATGTAACGTTGAAACCTCAGAAAGGGTGAAATCGTGAAATTTTGAAGTGAAATAGTGAAATAGTGAAATTTTGAAATTGTGAAATTGTTAAGTAAAATCATGAAATCATTTTGTGCAAACGTGTTGTGTTGTATCTTAAAGTGGAACTGTCACCGCCGGTCTTTCGTATTTTTCGATATAAGTTCAAATTGACAATCTTCAAAATAATAATTTATCATAAAAACAGTTTTATGATATTATTGAAAGTTTCGTTCATTGTAGGGACTTCCTCTTGAACCCTTTCCCTGTTGTATATTCATGTAAGAAATAATGACGTCGTAAATATTAATTAGATTATTTATTATAATGGCGTTTGAGCACATGACATTTTGGCTCAGTCAGAAGCTGTAGAATCAGATCTATATTACACCATAAGTAAACAGAGCAGACCCTGATCAGACGGCTCCTCTAGGAGCCGTCTGTTCTGGGTGTCCTCTGTTTGCAGATGCGTAAAAATGCGCTTACATAAGGGAAAGGGTTAAAGATCAGTACTCCTATCAAATATAGCTAAACTTACGCTACTTTGCAAATCTCCGACTGTCCTCTTCCTGCATGGTACTTAAATCTCAACCATTTCAGCACTGAATTTGCAGAGTGGAATACCTCAACAGTATTTAACTATACAGTAGGCTTAAACTTGCTACATTGTATATTGTTTCCAAGCCAAACCAATATACTTTGAAGTGATGTAATGTCTCACCATACGCTAATGCGTAAGATATGACGTCACATCATGCCTCTAGGTATAACACTTTTTGCTTGAGTCTGAGATTATTCACACGCATCTGATTGGTCAGATTCGAATATTGTTCAGAATCTGACCAATCAGATACTTGAGACTGATCTCAGACATTGAGCCCTTGTCTTCTGTTTTCGGTGAGTTTGATTGAATTTTGGATTTACTGGACTGTGTATATGTTGCGGAATAGGCAATGAACAGTTTTGTGAAAGTCGTGTTATGAGTGCGCCACTCCATCTGTGTCTCCTATAGGAGCCATCTGATCTGGGTATGCCAATGCATGCCAGTACATCATTCAAAGGTTTAACAAGCTCTATATTCAGAATGCATGCACAACCTTTGAAATCATTATACTCTTTTAATTTACGATTATCTCCCATTATTCATAGATATCTCTACTAGATAGGAAATAGAGATGCAGCGAGAGAGACAGAGACACAGGGAGACACAGAGAGACAGAGACAGAGACAGATAGACAGACAGAGACAGACAGAGAAAGAGATACACGCAGAGAGAGGTAATAGAGAAGGAAATTTCATTCATGCATTAAAGTAACTAACTTTATTTCATTTAAATCTTATTCTGCAGTTTCTGGCCTCGTAAAGAATTCCCGTTGTTCCTAATGCCATTATAAGCATTCGACTAATTAATAGCCACGCATTACATTACTTATTTGTTCATGCATATTAATTACGTAAAGAGTTTCACATATTTTTTGGGCATATGCGATTAAACATACATCCGACAGGAATGATGAACATGAATATGTGTTTGAAGGGATTTCAAAATTGGGTTGGCCATAAAACACGTATTCAACTAACTGGGTTGGCCATAAATTACATATTCAACTAATTTGAAAGTCTGCACAGACTCCTTTAACACTATTACAAACGCCTTCTCACGCATTTGCAAACAGAGTAGACCTACATCTGATGGCTCATTGAGGACCTTCAGCTCTGTTTTGTTAATTAAATTATATAAGATCTGACTACAGTTTCTACCAAATGAATATAGGCCGTCATTGCAATCCAGCTAATAAAAGGCCATGATGTCATTACTTATGACATGAATATTCAACAGGGAAAAAGGTTCAAAGTCAACACATTTGCATTTAAATAATTTCTAAAACATGTGTAAATGTAAACTACGTACTTGTTTACACTTTAACACTTGGCCTGCTATGAAAATGAGGTCTGCTTAAAGTCCGATCTGTTGCCGTTGACACTTACCTCTGAATCGGTCAAGCTCTTGAGATAGTTTTGGCAGAGTGTCAAACAGCTTGGATTCTGATTGGACGCCGAGTTACTCGGCATCTCATCAGGATCCAGTTTGTTTGCAAATGTCAGTTAAGTCACACTTAGCAGACTGCTGGTTAAAATCATAATTAGACTATATAAGTTATGATTATATTATTTGAAAAATAGTTGATAATTAACATAAATCGTACGAAAGTTTGCAATTTTTTTTTCAGCAAAAAAAAATTGAACACATTTGCCTTCAGTTTAAACAGCTGCCTATAATATAGATTTGAGTTTACAGTTTTTGCCAAAGCAAAAACTTCCCTTGAACATTTAACAGTATAAAAGTTCAGCTGATAAGTATTGATGATGTCATTATTTCTTACTCCAAATGACTTCTCCACCATTACCTTGACCTTTTAATGGTCATCAAGTACATGTTTTCGGTGCCATTTTTGTTCTATTTCCAAACAGTTATATATTAAGTATCCCCATGTATTTATATTTTTTTTATTGTTTTGTCGGTGTAGAAATGTTTTGTGTTTTTCCCGTCATTTAACTTATGACGTCACTTGTTCACCGTTTCAGGCTTTTTTAATTTTATGAGACTGGTTCAATAAGAATTGCAACTTTGCCTGTAAAACACAAAATAACACAAGCACGGGAGATTGTTTTTGTTTCATACCTTCAACGTATTCACCCTATACTTTCCTACAAAGTTTTAACCTTTTGATCCAATTTTGAAACGCACCTTCATAGTCTTTTGGGGGTATAGTCTTTAGGTACTGGAAAATGGTTGACCCTATAGCATTTCTGTTGTTATATCTGCAACCCTCAAGGAAATGTGCTTGTGCTTCAAATACTGTGTCGTGTAGAGGAGATGTGAGCCGGAGCATTGTCATGCAATAAGTGCATACCTGATAAACAAACCAACAACAGGGCTATGGCGTGACATTATTCATTTGATATTTTTTTATTTAATATTTTCTTTTTCTCATTCGATGTTTGAACATTTTTCATTAGATAATTTTTTTATCCAATATATTCTTTTTTATCATTCACTGTTACGAACAAAATTCATAATTTGCCGCATTGGGTAGGCTACTAGATGGAGTTGTAAGCGCGGATTTCATTAGACAAAAAAAACACTCAGTTTCAAAATGACATGATTAGATCTTTAACACGGACACATATTGACAAAAGAACATAATTCATTAATAGAATAATTTATCAATTACGCATGTGTGAAATATAAAAATAGCTTCTAGTTAACCGTTTTTCACTTATCAATGTATTGGTGAACCTTGTGCTATTTCTAGCCATTTTTGTTGTTCCAGGAATCTCGTCCAATGAAATTCGCGTTTACAACTCCGTCTAATATCCCATGAGGCAAATTATTCAACATTTTTTTCACAATATCGAAATCAAAATAAATTATTGAATAGATATATTTATATAATCGAATGAAAAAAATTGAATTAAGTATTTGTTTATAACATTAAATTAATTCGTTCAAATATCGGATTAGAAAAAGAAAATATTGGATAATGCTTTTTATCAAATGAAAAATGTTCAAACATCGAATGAGAAAAAGAAAATATTGGATAAAAAAATCAAATAAAGAATGTTCAAACATCGAATGAGAAAAAGAAAATATTGTTTTTTTTTTATCAAATGAAAAATGTGAAATTGAATATTGCAACGTTTGTCACGCCATACAGGGCGTCTATTGGTTAACATTTTCTCAAGTTTTTTCAGTACAATATCACAATGCCATTAACTGTCCTACCACGCGGAATGGCCACCTGAACGGTTTCTCCATGCCTACTGAAGAAAACAGCGTACATGACCTTCTTTACACTTAGAATTCTTTTAGGTACAGAAGGTCTTCTTGCCTATTTGGTGACCCATATTTTGTTGCTGTACTTTCTGGTTGGCTGGACATAATGCACCCATGTCTCGTCACCAGCCAAAAGATCAGAAAGCGTCCTCTGGCTGATTTAAGGGTACAGTTTTAACGATTTGCGGGCGGTCGAAACACGCTGCCTTTTTGGTCCACAGTAAGCAAATGGTGTATCCATTTGGCAGCGATACGCCTTACTTTCAAATCGCTCTTCAGAATCGTAAAAGCTGACCTGGTCGAAATACCGACAACCTTTGTTATCTTACCTCCTACTAAATTCTAGTCATTCCATTGGTCAATTGAGGTCACAAGAAACCTCCGTAGATTCCATATGGGGTTACTAAAATCCTTATCATGGCTTTACAAGAGTTACTTCCCTTACTTGACAGCGATATGCTTTTCTCCTACTTATAATAATCATTTATGTTTATCCGTACAGTTTTAAAAAATGAATACACATAATTTATGCTTTAATTGGAATTAAAATATAAACATGAATTACAAGTAGTTTTACAATGATAAAAAAGAAAAAAAAAAAAAATATATAAACGAGATTTGAGGCAAATAAAAGATATTTTCTTAAATTCTCTTTGAGGGAGGTTATTTATTCTGCTCTTATTGTAATATCAAGTTTGCAAGAGTTAAGTCCCTTGTTTCCCCACGGAAAGCCATACATGTAGGCCTGTGATGCAAACATGCGTGTAAATACTTGAAAGTAAAGGTAGTCGGTAAGATAAATTCGTTATGCAGGGCTTAGTGTCCCTAATATGGACTCGTCCCATATGCATATTTGCTGGCAGTATATAGTCCATATTAGGGACACTAAGCACTGCATAACTAATATTATCTGATGCGTAGACAAACGTGCTTCCTTTTTCAGAATAATTTGTACTTTTTAATATTTGAGGAACAATTGCGCTGGCTGGCCTTTCTGGCCCTGGTGCACTTTCAACCGACTCAAAGCCACTTTTATAGCGCTTATACCATCTCGTGACTGTTGAATATTACACAATGCGATGTCCATATGCAACACATAATTCGTCAAATATTGCTTTGGTAGGTTTCCCGAGTTTAAAACGGGTTTTTATATAACCTCTTATTTCTTTACTTATTGTTATTGCCATGACATACACAGTGCCTTCGAGTGTACACACTTTGAATTACTGTAAATTTAAAACCAATAAAGAGATTTCACATTGTGTTATAACAACAGGTAGCTATTGAATTGAACGACGATATAAAATGAAAACCAAGGAAAAAGCATGGAAATGGTGGATATCTTGGCGGCACAAATTGAAATACTTATTGAACCGTCCTCGTTTTTCATCTTGGCACTGTTACTCACGTTGTGATTTTGTCTGGAGGGGGATTTTACATTACATTTTGACTTGGGTGAAGCTGGCGTAATTTTATATATTTATTGAATCTAAAATGACTGGTTTTTCACACAACACATACTGTTAATGTCCTGCTGTCATTTACAACACTTTAGAGTTGTTCCCAAGACATGGCATTGCTGACACCAACTCAGACTTTTCTATAATTAGTCGTGCTAAAACGTATACAAGATCTGTGTGTGAGGCGTGTTGGGGTTGTGGGTGTGCGTACGTGCGTGCCTGTGTGTGTTAGATATTCTAACAGAAATTAATATCTTTCAACAACTGTCGAGACATTCATTTTTAAGAAAAAAAACCCACACAAATTGTCGCCAATGGTTACATATATATTTATTTGTATATTCGAGGACACGGCTTTACACTTTTGACTATTAAGGGGGTGGAATGGGAGCTTTCTGTATTACTTTCGTCTTGCATTCAGCTACTACCTGCCTTAAAACTTCAGTGACCGTGGTAGATAGTACACATATTACTACAGTCTGAGTTCATTCTCAAGCATCAGACTGGTTAGTCTAATTGTTAACAGTATTCACTTCGTTCACATCTACTACGCCTTCTACGTCGTTTGAAATGGCCGCAAATGTAGAATGCTGCGATCTCGGCGTCAAGGCTTTCTGTCGTAGTTTTCTTGAGAAGTTAAGCAAACAGGGAGCGTGAAAGCAAAGAATACAGACATCGCAATAACAGTATCATCCACAACAGATATTGATAGGTCTGTAGCTTTTTGTGAATAGGGGTCAACCAGTACAATGTTCGGTTGTACAAACGGACTGTCATTTCCCTGGATCTTCACCAGCAAGTGTGCACAAAGCACTAATCTCGACAGATTCCCGTACATGATAGACCTGTCGAAAGTGATTTCACCGGTAGCTCTCACCATCTGTGCTCGCTTTTGTGAGACTACTTCTCCTTTAAGTACCTCTAGCCTATAGCACATATGACATTGCGTGATTATTATGGCATTCAAACTGAATTTAACGATCCCCATTGAACGAATTACATTGAGCATTTTGCCGGTAATAGAATGTCTAGCTGTGTTGCAACCTGAATTGTAATAACAACCGGAATTGTAATAAAATTTATTACAAAACTGGTTATGATGCGAAAACGTTATTACAATTGGTGGTCAACCTGAATTGTAATAACAACCTGAAGTGTAATAAAATAATTTTGTGACTGTATTTGTGTGTCTATGTGAGTATGAATGTGCGCACGTGCTAGTATGTTTATAGTATGTGTATGCGTGTAGTTTGTATGGGAGGGGCGCATGCGTGTGCGCGCATGTGTACATGTATGAAGTAATACATCAGATATTTTAGATGATAGTACAACGACTTAGAAATTTTTATTACAAAACTGGTTATGATGCGAAAACGTTATTACAATTGGTGGTCAACCTGAATTGTAATAACAACCTGAAGTGTAATAAAATAATTTTGTGACTGTATTTGTGTGTCTATGTGAGTATGAACGTGCGCACGTGCTAGTATGTTGATAGTATGTGTATGCGTGTAGTTTGTATGGAAGGGGCGCATGCGTGTGCGCGCATGTGTACATGTATGAAGTAATACATCAGATATTCTAGATGATAGTACAACGACTTAGAAATTTTTATTACAAAACTGGTTATGATGCGAAAACATTTATACAATTGGTGGTCAACCTGAATTGTAGTAACAACCTGAAGTGTAATAAAATAATTTTGTGTCTGTATTTGTGTGTCTATGTGAGTATGAATGTGCGCACGTGCTAGTATGTTGATAGTATGTGTATGCGTGTAGTTTGTATGGGAGGGGCGCATGTGTGTGCGCGCATGTGTACATGTATGAAGTAATACATCAGATATTCTAGATGATAGTACAACGACTTAGAAATTTTTATTACAAAACTGGTTATGATGCGAAAACATTATTACAATTGGTGGTCAACCTGAATTGTAATAACAACCTGAAGTGTAATAAAATAATTTTGTGTCTGTATTTGTGTGTCTATGTGAGTATGAATGTGCGCACGTGCTAGTATGTTGATAGTATGTGTATGCGTGTAGTTTGTATGGGAGGGGCGCATGCGTGTGCGCGCATGTGTACATGTATGAAGTAATACATAAGATATTCTAGATGATAGTACAACGACTTAGACATTTTTATTACAAAACTGGTTATGATGCGAAAACGTTATTACAATTGGTGGTCAACCTGAATTGTAATAACAACCTGAAGTGTAATAAAATAATTTTGTGTCTGTATTTGTGTGTCTATGTGAGTATGAATGTGCGCACGTGCTAGTATGTTGATAGTATGTGTATGCGTGTAGTTTGTATGGGAGGGGCGCATGTGTGTGCGCGCATGTGTACATGTATGAAGTAAAACATCAGATATTCTAGATGATAGTATAACGACTTAGAAATTTTTATTACAAAACTGGTTATGATGCGAAAACATTATTACAATTGGTGGTCAACCTGAATTGTAATAACAACCTGAAGTGTAATAAAATATTTTGTGTCTGTATTTGTGTGTCTGTGTGTGTATGAATGATGCGAAAACATTATTACAATTGGTGGTCATGCTATCTATCAGTATTTTGGTGGTGGTGACGTCTTGTATGTTGCTTTGCCTGCTTGACTTCACTATAGGCTGGGTCCTAGTAGTGGTTACCGTAGCACCCCCCCCTTAGACTTTTTTTCATGGGTACCAAATTGTTCGTTGGGGTCCTCACAACACATTTTGAGCATGCCCCAAAAAATAAGTTTGTCCCAGCTATGTTTTATTTAACGGTTTCCATGGTAATCCGAGGTAATTTTCGAACTACCTTGGTTCAGAAAATGCGTCATAACTTTGCTTTTAGAAACAATAGAAGGACAAAACAAGTACAAAATTAAAGCAGAGACATATAACTTGAATATGATATATGATTTAATTAATATTCATACATGCATTCTTATGAATATTAATGAAGAAGTAAAAAAAATGCGTTTTTTTAGAAAAAAAATTAGTTTGTTGTTTAGTCTGAGAGGCTTATAAATGCACAGAAATTATTGAATTCAGGTTTAAATTGTTTGTTTGGGTTCTCAGAACACATTTTGAGTATTTCCCCAAATAATTTTGTCCCATCTATGTTTTATTTAACGGTTTCCATCGTAACCCGAGGTAAATTTCGAAACATCCTTGGTTCAGAAAATGCGTAATAACTTTGCTTTTACAGGCAATAGAAGGACAAAACAAGTACCAATGTAAAGCAGAGACATATAGCTTGAATGTGATACTGGATTTTATTAATATTCATAAATGCATTCTTATGAATATTAATGAGGAATTAAAAAAATGCGGGTTTTTTAGAAAAAAAGAGTGTGTTGTTTAGTCTGATGGGCTTATTAATGCACAGAAATTATTGAATTCAGGTTTAAATTGTTCGTTGGGGTCATCAGAACATATTTTGAGCATTCTCCCAAAGTAATTTTGTCCCATATGTTTTTTGAACGGTTTCCATGGTAACCCGAGGTAAATTTCGAAACATCATTGGTTCTGAAAATGCGTAATAACTTTGCTTTTAGAGGCAATAGAAGGACAAAACAAAAACCACAGTAAAGCATAGACATATAACTTGATTATGATATATAATTTTAATAATATTCATATATGATTGCTTATGAATATTAATGAGGAAGTATAAAAAAATCCGCTTTTTTAGAAAAAGGAGTTTGTTGTTTAGTCTTAGAGGCCTATTGATGCATAAAAACTATTGACTGCAGGTTTAAATTGTTCGTTGGGGTCCGCAAAACACAATTTGAGCATTCCCCCCCCCCTCCAAAAAAAAAAAATTAAATAAAAATTAAACAATTGTTTCCTAGCTATGTATTTTAACGGTTTCCATGGTAACCCGAGGTAAATTTCTAAACACCCGTGGTTAAAAAATGCGTCATAACTTTGCTTTTAGAGGCAAAAAAGGACAAAATAAGAAAGACATAGTCTGAGAGGCCTATTAATAAACAAGAGTTATTGAATTCATGTTTGAATGTTTTCATATGATCATACAAGGAAAATAAACTATCTTTGTTGCAGGTAATATTTCTATAAAGCATACATATCTCAGCTATTTTGCATATTATGTTCGTAAAGGAATAAGCAATTTCTCTGAGCATTGTATTTAGTATTAATTTGAGTATAATATCTTTTCTGTGATTTATTGTACGTAAAATACCAAAACATTATACCAAAATAGACGAGAGCAGAGGATCATTACTTTGTGTATATAATTGATTTGTTCATGTCTTTTGAATATAAATGCCATATTTATGAATATTAATGAGATGTAAAAATAAACACACTTAAATCAGCTGTTCTTATCTGTTATTTAATTAAAATCTAAAAACTCAAAGTTATTTAGTAGAATCCCCTCTCTCTGGAGAGAGGAGGCTGTCGACCTAGAGGAACACGATATCCCTCCTCTACAATAGAGAGGGTCAAAGGGTCCTGAGTGATAGTGCGCCACATTGATGAAGGGTCGGATCGGAAAGGGGCAGAAAGCGCGTGTCCCTAGGGATTGGGCCTAGAAGGCCCAGAACCCCTAGGGCGGGAAGGGAAGGAACCCTGAGATGCCAGTCCTGAGTTAGGGGGAAAAGGGAAGGGTCCTAACCGGCTCTTGGCCGGCCCCGCTGAGAGGCAGAATAGGGTCTGGTTGTCTTACCTTTCTTGGGAGGTCCCGTAAGAGGCTTACATTCAACCTTAGGATTTTTAAAAAAACAGTCCCGAAGCGGGAGGGTTCCTGGTAGAAGCCCTGTCAGCTCTTTCTCCTTAACGTTGCCACCGAAAAGTAGTTCGGAGGCAAAGAGATACGCCCACAGCTCGTCCTTCAACTTGTCCTGCAGACTAGAGGAAGGTGTCATGGCGACCGTGGAGCATATTCGCTGTCGATGTGGACCATTGACCCAAGGCCAGTTGGTATGAACGGCACTTAGTAACTTCGGATTCAAGCTCCACAGAGAAGGCCGCAGATATAAGGTCAATGTTTGAAGCGAACCCCATCTGTTGGATGCAACTCCCGATGCTAAAGAAGTGAATGAGAGAGAGAGAGAGAGAGAGAGATGGAGAGAGAGAGAGAGAGAAAGCGGGAGAGGAAGGCCTAATGCCCGCCATTGGGCTGTCGGAATCAAGTGAGGGGATCTGATAAAACATCCCAGGTCGATTTTCAATCGACGCCAGGGAGCCCTTGCCCGTAAGAGTTTAGCGGACATGATCCACCCAGTTGCCGGGCTGGCACAAAAATCTTCGTCCAGGTCAGGCAAACGGGAAAGAAGTCCCCTGGAAGGAGAGACTCCCTAGATTTAATTAGGTTAGGGAGGTCCACTTTTTCGACTGACACTAGCACGGAATAGGATAGAGTACCCCTGGAATAGGAGTCGGGGGTCTAGGGCAGACAGAAGGTGGGAGGATTCTAAAACAATCTTCACACACCTTCTCAATAGAAAAATGTTGATGATCAGAATATTCTAAAGAAGAAGAGGACTAAGCCCCGTCTAAATCTGAGTGAGAGGCTTCATATTCTGATTCCCTTAAAAAATAGGATCATCCCTAGGAGCCATAATGGACAAAGTATATTCCTGCTCTCCCTCAGAATCCGCCCTGGTGAACGCCACGGATGGCAGCACCCGGGGGGAGTGGGACCCGCCACAGACATAGAAGTGTGGACTGTGTGTTCACGTGAGAGCTATTCTCCCTCTAGGGATGAACTCACAACATGCTCTGATTGGGGTGTAAGCCAGAACGGGCTTGGGGGAGGGGAATGGGGATCACTGAGGGGGAGTCCAATGTCCTTGCTGGTCAGGTCGCCAGTAAGGTGAAGCTTGCTGGTTCACATCATGAGTGTCGGCTAGCGAGAGCGACCAGCAGGCGAATCTGGGGAGGAAGAGCGATGTCTTCGCATAGAAGAGTAATGGTAAGACCTCGATCTGCGCCTGCGATGAGAGAGTTGCGGCTGCCGGTCCCCATTAGAAGAATAAGAAGGTTTTTTGACGCCTCCTACGGGGTAGGGTGGGATGGGGGCTGGGGGAGTACGAAGTGTACTCAGAAGACTTCTGTTGACTTTCACCACTGTAATGCGGTGTAGAGACAGAATGCCCAGTAGAAAACTAACAACTGGGGAATCGACTGCACCACAGGGACTGTTGACGAAAGAGATTTTACAGAAAAAGCAGGCTTCTTCTGAGCTTTAGAAGACAGTGATTTGTCTGTTGATAGGGAGTCGCTGACCAAAGAGAAGAATACTTCTTCCGTCGGGCAGCAAGCTCCCACGTCTCCCATGTCCAGACCGATGAAACTGGACAGGGAGCTGAAGCGGAGCATCCGCAGCAGGCCAGACACACTTAATGAGTTGTCCAGCCTGCAGCGAAATGCCCGCAAGAAGCCTTGAGTTGCTCTGGCATGCTGTGGTAAATAATCAAGCAAATGCATGACATCGCGAGTAAGTTCGAAGTCACGCAAGGCTAATATGGGTAAACATAAGCTGATGATTGCAGCCGAGATGCTATATATATTTTCTATTGTATTTCAAAACACTCATAAAAGTAATATTTCTTCATAAAACATGCATGAGGCTCAATTCCTCCGCTGTATTTTCTTACAAAAAATGTGTTGTTCACATACATGTATATTGCAATATGATAGAAAAACTTACTTTCCTACAACAGTTTACATTCTCATTAATATCCATGATTTTGAAAATAATATTCATTATCTACATATTTATATACATGAACATCAATATCTCTGATTCAGTCAGTATCAAGCCCTGTACTGGTTAACTAAAATAATCTCAGATAAAAAGAACAGCTCATTCAAGTGTGTTTATTTTTACATCTCATTAATATTCATAAATATGTATTAATATTCATGAACCCAAAGTAATGACCCTCTGCTCTTGTCAATCTTTGTTCAATATCTGGTATTTTACGTAAAATAAATAATAGAAAAGATAGTACACTCGAAACAATGCTACATATAGTGCTTATGTTAAATTGCTTAATCATTTACGCACGTTATATGCAAATTAGCTTAAATATACATGTTTTTAGAAATATTACATGAACCAAAGATGTTTTTTTCTTGTATGATGATATTAAAACATTTAAACCTGCATTCAATAACTCTTTGCATATTATTAGGCCTCTCAGATTAAAAACAAACTCGTTTTACTAAAAACGCATCTTTTACTTCCTCATTAATATTCATAAGAATGCATAATGAGTATTAATATAATTACATATCGTATTCAAGCTATATGTCTCTGCTTTACTTTGGTTCTTGTTTTGTCCTTCTATTGCCTCTAAAAGCAAAGTTATGACGCATTTTCTTAATCAAGATAGTTTCGAAATTTACCTCGGGTTACCATGGAAACCGTTTAATAAAACATAGCTGGGTCACAATTATTTTGGGGGAATGCTCAAAAAGTGTTCTGAGGACCCCAACGAACAATTTAAAAACAACAAGCTCATTTTTCTAAAAAAGATCTTTTTTACTTCCTCATTAATATTCATTACAATGCATTTATGAATATTAATAAAATCATATATCATATTCAAGCTATAAGTCTCTACTTTACTTTGGTATTTGTTTTGTCCTTCTATTGCCTCTAAAAGCAAAGTTATTACTCATTTTCTGAACCAAGGATGTTTCGAAATTAACCTCGGGTTACCATGGACACCGTTTAATAAAACATAAATGGGACAAAATTATTTGGGGAAATACTCAAAATGTGTTCTGAGAACCCAAACGAACAATTTAAACCTGAATTCAATAATTTCTGTGCATTTATAAGCCTCTCAGACTAAACAACAAACTCATTTTTATTCTAAAAAACCGCATTTTTTTTGTACTTCTTCATTAATATTCATAAGAATGCATTTATGAATATTAATCAAATCATATATCATATTCAAGTTATATGTCTCTGCTTTAATTTTGTACTTGTTTTATCCTTCTATTGTTTCTAAAAGCAAAGTTATGACGCATTTTCTGAACCAAGGTAGTTTCGAAAATTACCTCGGGTTACCATGGAAACCGTTAAATAAAACATAGCTGGGACAAACTTATTTTTTGGGGCATGCTCAAAATGTGTTGTGAGGACCCCAACGAACAATTTGGTACCCATGAAAAAAAGTCGAGGGGGATGCTACGGTAACCACTACTAGGACCCAGCCTATAGTGAAGTCAAGCAGGCAAAGCAACATACAAGACGTCACCACCACCAAAATACTGATAGATAGCATGACCACCAATTGTAATAATGTTTTCGCATCATTCATACACACACAGACACATAAATACAGACACAAAATATTTTATTACACTTCAGGTTGTTATTACAATTCAGGTTGACCACCAATTGTAATAATGTTTTCGCATCATAACCAGTTTTGTAATAAAAATGTCTAAGTCGTTATACTATCATCTAGAATAACTCATGAAGTAACATGTATTACTTCATACATGTACACATGCGCGCACACGCATGCGCCCATCACCTCCACACTACATGCATGCACATACTAGCACTTGTGCACATTCATACATACACAGACACACAAATACAGACCCAAAAATATTTTATTACACTTCAGGTTGTTATTACAATTCAGGTTGACCACCAATTGTAATAATGTTTTCGCATCATAACCAGTTTTGTAATAAAAATTCCTAAGTCATTGTACTATCGTCTAGAATAACTCATGTATTACTTCATACATGTACGCATGCGCGCACATGCATGCACCCCTCAACTAAACACTACACGCATACACATACTAGCACTTGCGCACATTAATACACACACAGACACACAAATACAGACCCAAAAATATTTTATTACACTTCAGGTTGTTATTACAATTCAGGTTGACCACCAATTGTAATAATGTTTTCGCATCATAACCAGTTTTGTAATAAAAAATTCTAAGTCGTTATACTATCGTCTAGAATATCTGATGTATTACTTCATACATGTACACATGCGCGCACATGCATGCGCCCCTCCCATACAAACTACACGCATACACATACTATCAACATACTAGCACGTGCGCACATTCATACTCACATAAACACACAAATACAGTCACAAAATTATTTTATTACACTTCAGGTTGTTATTACAATTCAGGTTGACCACCAATTGTAATAATGTTTTCGCATCATAACCAGTTTTGTAATAAAAATTTCTAAGTCGTTGTGCTATCCTCTAGAATATCTGATGTATTACTTCATACATGTATGCATGCGCGCACATGCATGCACCCTCCACTAAACACTACATGCATACACATACTAGCATTTGCGCACATTCATACACACACAGACAAACTAATACAGACACAAACTTATTTTATTACACTTCAGGTTGTTATTACAATTCAGGTTGACCACCAATTGTAATAATGTTTTCGCATCATAACCAGTTTTGTAATAAAATTTTCTAAGTCGTTGTACTATCGTCTAGAATAACTCATGTATTACTTCATACATGTACACATGCGCGCACATGCATGCACCACCCACTAAACACTACGTGTATACACATACTAGCACTTGCGCACATTCATACACACACAGACACAGAAATACAGACACAAAAATATTTTATTACACTTCAGGTTGTTATTACAATTCAGGTTGACCACCAATTGTAATAATGTTTTCGCATCATAACCAGTTTTGTAATAAAACTTTCTAAGTCGTTGTACTATCATCTAGAATATCTGATGTATTACTTCATACATGTACACATGCGCGCACACGCATGCGTCCCTCCCATACAAACTACACGCATACACATACTATCAACATACTAGCACGTGCGCACATTCATACTCACAAAGACACACAAATACAGTCACAAAATTATTTTATTACACTTCAAGTTGTTATTACAATTCAGGTTGACCACCAATTGTAATAACGTTTTCGCATCATAACCAGTTTTGTAATAAAACTTTCTAAGTCGTTGTACTATCATCTAGAATATCTGATGTATTACTTCATACATGTACACATGCGCGCACACGCATGCGCCCCTCCCATACAAACTACACGCATACAGATACTATCAACATACTAGCACGTGCGCACATTCATACTCACATAGACACACAAATACAGTCACAAAATTATTTTATTACACTTCAGGTTGTTATTACAATTCAGGTTGACCAACAATTGTAATAACGTTTTCGCATCATAACCAGTTTTGTAATAAACTTTTCTAAGTCGTTGTACTATCCTCTAGAATATCTGATGTTTTACTTCATACATGTACACATGCGCGCACACGCATGCGCCCCTCCCATACAAACTACACGCATACACATACTATCAACATACTAGCACGTGCGCACATTCATACTCACATAGACACACAAATACAGACACAAAATTATTTTATTACACTTCAGGTTGTTATTACAATTCAGGTTGACCACCAATTGTAATAACGTTTTCGCATCATAACCAGTTTTGTAATAAAAATTTCTAAGTCGTTGTACTATCATCTAGAATATCTGATGTATTACTTCATACATGTACACATGCGCGCACACGCATGCGCCCCTCCCATACAAACTACACGCATACAGATACTATCAACATACTAGCACGTGCGCACATTCATACTCACATAGACACACAAATACAGTCACAAAATTATTTTATTACACTTCAGGTTGTTATTACAATTCAGGTTGACCACCAATTGTAATAACGTTTTCGCATCATAACCAGTTTTGTAATAAAACTTTCTAAGTCATTGTACTATCATCTAAAATATCTGATGTATTACTTCATACATGTACACATGCGCGCACACGCATGCGCCCCTCCCATACAAACTACACGCATACACATACTATCAACATACTAGCACGTGCGCACATTCATACTCACATAGACACACAAATACAGTCACAAAATTATTTTATTACACTTCAGGTTGTTATTACAATTCAGGTTGACCACCAATTGTAATAACGTTTTCGCATCATAACCAGTTTTGTAATAAAACTTTCTAAGTCGTTGTACTATCATCTAAAATATCTGATGTATTACTTCATACATGTACACATGCGCGCACACGCATGCGCCCCTCCCATACAAACTACACGCATACAGATACTATCAACATACTAGCACGTGCGCACATTCATACTCACATAGACACACAAATACAGACACAAAATTATTTTATTACACTTCAGGTTGTTATTACAATTCAGGTTGACCACCAATTGTAATAACGTTTTCGCATCATAACCAGTTTTGTAATAAAACTTTCTAAGTCGTTGTACTATCATCTAAAATATCTGATGTATTACTTCATACATGTACACATGCGCGCACACGCATGCGCCCCTCCCATACAAACTACACGCATACACATACTATCAACATACTAGCACGTGCGCACATTCATACTCACATAGACACACAAATACAGACACAAAATTATTTTATTACACTTCAGGTTGTTATTACAATTCTGGTTGACCACCAATTGTAATAACGTTTTCGCATCATAACCAGTTTTGTAATACATTTTATTACAATTCCGGTTGTTATTACAATTCAGGTTGCAACATAGCTGCCTTTCCTACAGTCACAAGATCGGTAAGAGTCATCTCAAACTGTTTTCAATGGTGCCAACAGGCGACATTGACGCCGAAAGAGTTAAGTGGTCATCAAAAGGTGGTCTAATAACGGGTCCGTTACGGGTCTGGTGGTAGCTTAATGCGGTTAAAGTAATGCAGAAATATCCTATGGGAACTTTCTGCATTACTGTTTGCATGCATTAAGCAACCATCTGCTTTTTAAGACTTCTATGTTTAATAAATGGATGACCGCTTAGGACAGGTCATACTGTACTACAATCAGGTTTGATAAACACTTTAATTTGATAAACAATCACACTTCTTTTGAGTGGTTCTATATCGGTACTTAAACCTTTACCCATTTACTATCCATTTAAGAAATAATGACTGCACGAATATAAATTTCACATCCAAACGTCAACGTACTAATACAAGACTTCAACATTATCAAGACATCAGGTCAACATACCCAATCACAGCCCATAAAACAAATTTGCCCGCTAGTATCATTTTGAAGTACCTATAATTGTAATAAATCTACCGAGTACAGATCCTGAAAGTTCGTGAATTTGTGGGGTTTTAACCATTTCCTCCATATATACTCCTTTATATGCTTCTGCAAACAGAATAGACCCAGTTCAGGAGGCTCCCATAGGAGCCGTCTGATCAGGGTCTGATCTGTTTGCTTATACAGTGCTCCCTCTCTACAACGACACCCTTTGGGATACGAATATTGTATGTTGTTTAGAGGGAGTTGTTATAGGGAGAGAAAATCAAACATAATTATCGTGTTTGCAGATCCCCAGATAAGGTGTATTTCGAGAACTAAAACCGTTATGCCTCCATCAAACCCTATGTTGTGACCACTCTTTAGAATCGTCACAAAGTGACAAACCCTATGTTGTGACCACTCTTTAGAATCGTCACAAAGTGACGATTCTAAAGAGTGGTCACAAAATAGGGTTTGATGGAGGCATAAAGAAAATACGATGGAAAAAAGTTGTGTCTGGAGCCGTGTTGTTTCGGAAACAGTGACATGCGTTGCTGTAAGGAGGGACTCGTTATTGAGAGGGCCGTTGTAGGGAGGGAGCACTGTAGAAGAATAGATACGGTGATGCAGATTCTGCTACAGCCAGCAAGTCCTGTGTCAGTGTGTCGTTATCAAAATTGATCTAATTAAATATTCATGACGTCATCACGTCTTTCATATATTTATGGTGTAAAGGGTTAAAATTAAAGCGTCCCTTGTTTTATATGTGACCCTTCTCATACTGTACAAAAAATGTCTGCTCACTTTCTGGTTTGCTGAGATTTTCACCGACTTCCGATTCGTTCAATCATTTGAGAAACTGTTGGCCGAGTGCTAATTAACCATTTCCCTGTTCTATATTTAGTCCAATAATTTCCAATACCTACTAAATGTTGGTGGGCAAAGTACCAGTGGTTATAAATAATGTCATATGGAAGGTGTACTATTGTAGCATTTTAGAACCTTATAAACAGATCTATCAATTTCCATATGGAAACAGAGCAGACCACGATCATACGGCTATTATATATATAGAAGCCCTCTGATCTGGGTATACTCTGTTTGCAAATGCGTGAAAATGCGTTTGTATGACATTATGAATATGTATTAGCTGCATTTATTTTGTAACGGAATGTTTTGCTTTGGCATAACCTATATAATCAGGTCTATACCATGTGAAAAGCAACCAGAGCAGACCCTGCGTTGATATAAAGGAAAGGGTTAAACAGATTTGATCCTGGTGAGAGGCAAATAGGTGAATTTAATAGCCAATGGTAGCATCGTAGACAAATGCTTGCTCGTGTAATATAAAAAATTATGATCTTTTACATGTGGATGCCAGTCACAACGAAAACCATGGACATCTTAGAATAACCATTGAACTTAGTAAAACCCATCTAAACTGGAAGTTTGATACAGAACTAATTAGATCTTTTAATGTAGGAGCAAATGCAGTATTTATCACAATGGTTTCAAACTACACACTTCTAGATTTTCCCGGGGGACCATGCCACCGGACTCCTAGGGTCAGAGTGCGTACATTGCATTTGGATTCATTTACGCTCCTGACGTCCCCGACCAATTTATGGGAACTAGTATGCATTTACGGTTTCTAAATCCTGTAATAGTGTCCATATACAGTTAAATTTCGATAGATCGAACTCGGGTTACTCGAACTAAAGGTTCAGTCCTTCCAAAATTTACAATACAGAATTGTTCTAGAATGTATCACTAAACATATCTAGACACACATGAGACAGCTTAATGCATGTTGAAAGTAATGCTGAAAGCTCCTACAATATTGCTTTAGACCTGTATTATGCTGTGAACTTGAGATATTGGTCAGATTATAAATCGGATGAATCAAACCTCTGTTGTCTCGAACTAATTTGTATGGGTTCTAGAAGTTCGATATATCGAAGTTCAACTGTTTTAACACGAGGAATACACATGTAGGGAAATATATTGAGGCTACTGCTACCTTTTCTTCGTCAAATATATAGCCTGTCTTGCAGCGAGCTCCTGACATTGAATGTCGTAACCGAAGTACATAACTTCTACTGGTTCTAGAATCCTCATACTGTAACTTTTGATTTATTTTCCCTCGAAAATGACTTCCCAAATCTTCTGGGACTGAAAATCCACTACAAGACTCGCCATTCACTGTGTTACATGAAAGACAAGCCATGTTTTTGTATATTTTGTATCGGGCAGGTTGTTCATCATAGTTTATTGTCAGTACGGGCGATGCATAATGTTCACACGCTTCTGTATAGGCACGGCCGTCCTCAGTATTGTTGAACGTGCTGTTATGGCAGCTTTCAATATCTGCCTTCACACAAGCAATCGGTGGATGGCTTTTTATCAAGTTTGCTGATGGTTCAAAATACAGATTAGAAGAATAAAAACGCGATTTGGCTTTCTTAATATGCTCCACATAAATGTCATTTAGACTGACATTTGCTTTCGAAAGAAGTCTGTTCGGTGCATAGACGGTTTCCATATATACGTCCCAATAAGTGAACTGATCGTTTCTCTCTCTGTTACAGCTAAAACAGTGTTTATTTTTGTAAACATGCCCTGTGGCTAATGCCTGAACCGGAATGTGATCTGATAGGAAAGTTCCTTCAAAATCATACGGTCATTCACACATTTCTCTCTCTGTCAGAGTGAATGCGTCCGCAGTGCATTTCGTTATTATTTTGTATTCAGAGCCGCGTGCTCTGTGAGGACTTATTTCGAGAAGCTGGGAACGAATACACGCCGTTTGTTTATCTAGGTTCTCCGTATATTCAGCATTTAGTCCGACTCCCTGTATGGATGTATTCTGTTCAATATACATTCGCAGGTCGGCAACATTGTTGAAAACTAGGCCATTAAGAACTTTGCTCAGTGTAAAATCTGGGCAACAGTTAAGGACGTGTAAACACGTGTCATCACAAGAACAATGGTTACAGCAAGCCGGCCATGGACTGTCCGCTTCATTGCCCTGTATCACACACCAATCTATTCCCGGGCACTCGCGTTCTTTAAGAGTCATCAGCAAAAGTAATGAATCCAACTTAGCGAACTCTTGTTGCCATTCCTTTGGCCCTGTGTTGTCCTTGTCATCTTTAGCTGCGATAAAACTGAAAATGTAAACACTGATAGAAAAACATAACGTGGTGTAGTATAAACCCATCTCTGGTGCTGCTCCTCCGGCTCAATGAATCTGGTACACCAGAACACTTTATATACGCGCCATCACATCACTATATATCACAGCTGAGACCGGCATCCCAATTATAGCTTTACTCGTATAGCATTCTCAGCCAGTTTTATCCTAAACACTTTACCCCATGAATATTCATGTAAGAAATAATGACAACATCAATATTTATTAGTTTATGTTTTGTAATGCCTCAGGATCACACGGAAATATGGCAATGGTGGACATTATGGAGTCATCTCTTATTATTTCACAAGCAAACAGAGCAGACCCTGATCAGACAGCTAATGTAGGAGCCGTCTGATCTGGGTCTACTGTTTGCAAAAGCGTATTCATGGAGTAAATACAATATTGTTTCGTTGCATATCGCTATTCGGCAACCACCTTTACTAACAGTTGAATCCTTACTGTGCGAAACATGAGTCACTAATGTCCTTTGTAAACAGTGTAGACCCAGATGTGACGGCTCCTAGAGGGCAACTGGATTTTCACTATTTTTCATGTTACACGTTTCTTTAGAAAAACATCCTTAATATTCACCATAAGCTTGAACTATTTGAATTTTGGAATAGTCCATTTGAAATGTCACTGTTGAAAAGGTAAATACATCTCTAAATATTCACCATAAGCTTGATCTGTTTGAATTTTTGAATAACCCATTTGAAATCTCAGTGTGAAAAGGATTAGCTACAGATGAGACACCAAGTAATTCGAAGTTTCATCTGTATCAAAACTGGTATATACTGTGTTTATGAATTATGAAAATAATGAAAATAAAATGAAAATTAAGAATTGAAACAGATGACAAAATTGTCAGACAACAATGCCGAAAGTCATATAAAAGCTCCCAGATGAGCATTCTGTGTAACTACGTTAGACCCATTCTCTCATATAAATATAGGGGTCTATGCAAGCGGTTGCTTAATACATGACGAAAGTAATATAGAAGCTCCCAGATGAGCTTTATGGGTAACTACATTAAACCCATTACCTCATATTGACGCCTTTTGACGCCTCTATAAATGTCAATTTTGAAGCCATTGTGATAAATAGAGCATTTACTCCATAGGAATAATAACAAATAAATATGGTTTCGCAACTACCTAATTCTACCCCCCCCCTTCTTTTTTTATAGTAAATGCTCCTTTTCGGTAATTTTATTCAAAGAGCTTTAAATAGTCTAAAAATAGCCTATAAGAGAATGGGTTAAACCCAGAGTTATACTAATTTTGGATGGTTGATTTAAACTGAGGTTACTGTATTCATCTTTATTTTCATGACATCACATGATATGTATATCTATTTAGAAGTCCACGTCATTAAAGATAACGTTACGCATATCAGGTTATCAGCGTGACCCTCTCTATTGCTGCCACACCTAAATGTAACCTTATCAAAACTTTGATTTATTTTAGTTTTACATGAATAACAATGATACATCATTATACACACAGTAGGCCTAGCGCTATGGTTTTATCCCTTCCCCTGTTCTGTCTTTTTACAAATTGTAATACCTGTTGGAAAACTTGTGGTCCAACCCTTTTGTATTGTCATCTGTATTATATACATTAAGAAATGTCTACATGATTTAAGTATATATTGTCTTCTTGAATGTATGTATATTGTTGAACATTTACAATAAGATCTGTACTATTTCATTGTTGTCGTACCCTTTATTACTTTTCTACAGTTACTCTGTTTGCAGCTCAATCATTGAGTACACTAGCGATAGGTGGATACAGTATGTTCACTTAAATGTTTTTTCGTTATACATGCACTTTACCACTATATTTGCTGTCGCGGTTGTTGTAGATTAGTCGGAGAGGGGATACGTTTATTTACACTGTTTGTCTTTTAGGATGGAGATGGAATAAGTGTGAGGTTGGGCGCCCATAAACCGGTTTAACCCCCCAGTGACTTTTGTCACTGGCCGTTTCAAGGCGGTACTTCCATCTTCCTCCTATTGTATGTTTGTTTTGTCTTTGTGTGTCTCTTGTTGTTTTTTCTACTTATGTACATTTGCTGTTTCCTTGTGTTGCTGTTCGGGCGAGTGTTTGTTCTGTATGTGGTGTTTCCTGCATGACTCATTTTTGTACTTTAACTATTATACATCACTAGACTTTCCTAAATATATACTTGTCATGAAACAATTTGTACTGTTCCATGTAACATTATCTCGTGGGGGCAACATTACGTCTAGATCAGTGAGCGCTTATTAAATTGCTTGCGTAATCCGGCTGCCGTCATCCAACGCTTGCAATTTAATCAACAAATGTAATTTTGACAGTTTTTTGTTTCTGTTTAATAATTTGAGAAATGTTGTGTTTTGCGACTATTAAGGAGGAGGGTCAGTCAAGGTTGGACTCCACCAGTATCAAACGTGTAATGAATAGAAGCGTATAGAAGAATAGTATCACCGAGTACAAGTTTTGTTTCATACTGTTTATTGTTGTCAATGAATAAATCTTGGTGATAAAATCGATTATGATGTTCGATATAATAAAATAAATATCACATCCCATGGAGGGCAACAGCACGTATTGCCAACCCTCGGTATGGTAATGTACACCTCGGCTAACGCCTCGGTGGACATTACCAACCTCGGTTTGACAAAACGTGCTCAGGCCCTCCATGTGGGCGTGCTATTTATATTGTTTTCAAGCCAAACCGATATATACTTTTTAGTGACGTTATGTCTCATTATACTCATGCGTAAGATATGACGTCACATCATGCCCCGATGTTATAAAACTTTTTACCTGAGTCTAAGATCATTCTCAAGCATCTGAATGGTCAGATTCTGAGCAAACTCAGAATCTGACAAATCAGATACGTGATAATGATCTCAGACTCAGAAGTTTTGCAACCTTGGGCCATTGTCTTCTGGTTTAGATGAGTTTGATTGATAGGTTTTGGATTTACGAGGCTGTTTATATGCTGTCGGTTGGGACAGACAATGGAGAGTTCTATGAAGGTCGTGTATATATGTGTTAACGTGTACTTCATTATACCCCCGCAAACTTGTTTGAGAGGGTATACTGGAATCAGCCTGTCCGGCGGTCGGTCGGTTGGTCGGTCGGTCGGTCCGTCCGCATTTGAACATGGGTAATTGGTGTCGCGAACTCCTCATTCACTTTTAAAGTTACTGAATTTATATTTGGTATACATAGTAACCATGAATAATAGATGTGCAAGACGCAATTTTCATGTGTTTACTGCTGGCCATTGCAGAATTATCCCCCACAATGTTTTTTGGTCATTTTTGCATGAAACATGAGTAGTTGGTGTCACAAACTTCTCCTTTAATCTGAAAGTTATTCACTTTATATTTGGTATACATAATAATAATAAATGGTAGATCCGCAAGACACAATTTACACATGTTTAGCGCTGGGCATTGCAGAATTATTTCCCCTTGAACTTTTTTGTCAGTTTTGCATGAAACATTGGGAGTTGGTGTCGCAAACTTCTCCTTCAGTTTTAAATTCTGTAGAGAGGTGATCCCCCGAAAGCAAAAATTACAACACAAAAGGAGAAAATTTCACACTCGGTTTTATTGAGTCTGTTCATCAGCAGTAATTTAAAAATGCAACACTGCTCTTGCCCCTAGCACCGGCTTAAGCGGTATTCAATTTTCAGAACAAAAAGTACTGAAATTCATGATCTCGAAGGATCAGAAAGTATAACAACACTGAGAATGAAGTACGGGGCGACGTTTTACGGCCGCCACACAAGCACTTAAAACCTGCTGTTGTGAAATTACAGAAAAGGAGAAAATTGCAGACTCGGTTTTATTGAGTTAAAGTTAATTAATCTATATATGGTACACATAATATCAAAGAATGGTAGATATGCAAGACACAATTTTCATGTGTTTACCGCTGGCATTGCAGAATTATCCCCCCTGAACTTTGAGTATTTTTTGTCATTTTCGCTTGTAACATGGTGAGTTGGTGTTTCAAACTCCTCCTTCAGTCTTAAAGTTATTGAATTTATATTTGGGATATGTAATAGCCACAAACAGTAGATGTGCAAGACACAATTTTCACGTGTTAAGGACTGGCCATTGCAGAATTATCTCCCACTGAAATTTGAATATTTTTGTCATTTTTGCATGAAACATAAGGAGTTGGTGTCACAAACTCCTCCTTCATTTTGAAACTTATTAAATTGGTACTTGCCATACATACTAAACACGAACAGTACATGTGCAAGACACCATTTTCCTGTTTTTGTGGCAGCCATTACAGAATTTTCTCCACTTGAACTTTTTGTCATTTGGTCCTGTTACATGGGTAGTTTGTGTCACAAACTTGGATTTGCAATCAAGGCTGCCGTGCGGGATCCCTATTCATCACCTTTAGTGATAGTTCTAGTTTTTTCTTCTGGGGTTGCTGTGGACTTTCGTGTATCATTTCCTCATTTCTTGTCTGACGTTCTGCTCCTCTAGGAGTACCTGATCAGGGCATACACTGTTTGAAAATGTCAGTGCATGCGTGTACATCATTAAAATATGTATAAATCTCTACATTCATAACGTATGCACAACCTTTGAAATCATTATACCATTTTAATGCACGATTATCTCCCTTTATTCATTGATATGTAGAAAGAGAGAGAGAGAGAGAGAGAGAAAGAGAGAGAGAGAGAGAGAGAGAGAGAGGGAGAGAGAGAGATTATATAAACGTGTTTTCACGCATTTGCAAACAGAGTAGACCTAGATCAGACTGCTCCTATAGGAGCCATCTGATTAGGGTCTGTTCTGGTTGCCAATGGAATTTGAAAGAACTGTTTCTTTACTTTCTAAAATGACTACAGTTTTCCACCTTCCATATTTCGTTCTATTTTGTTCATGATTTTTCTGTAGGTATTGGAATTTTTAACCTTTAGCCTGCTATGGGCGGATGAGTGAATACCTATTCAAACAGTTTGGATCCAGTTGAGTAACTCGCCGTCTCATCAGGATCCACACTGTTTGACACCCTGATTGCATTTTGGTAGAAAAAATAATTATAGTTTGAATTTTGAAAATGTGGTAGGTGAATAATCCTGTAAAAATAATTTGCTCAGCAGGTTAAAGGTTAATTAACATAGAACAGGACAAAGGTTAAGAAAACTTACTTCATTATATTGAAAACTGATTCTACAGTTAAAGAAACTTTCTGCTATCGTAAAAATATCGATGCTCCTAATGCCATTATATAAGCATTCGACTTATTAATATTCATAATTCCTTATTTGTTCATGAATGTTAATCACGTGAAGATTTTCACAGGCTTCGTTTAGTTTGTGCATATACGAGTAAACATACATCCGACTTTGGGTTGGCAATAACATACGTATTCAACTAATTGGGTTGGCCATAAAATACGTATTCAACTAATTGGGTTGGCCACAAAATACGTATTCAACTAATTGGGTTGGCCATGAAAGATGTATTCAACTAATTGGTTTGGCCATAAAATACGTATTCAACTAATTGGGTTGGCCATAAAATACGTATTCAACTAATTGGGTTGGCCATGAAAGATGTATTCAAATAATTGGGTTGGCCATAAAATACGTATTCAAATTCTGCAAAGACTCCTTTAAACATCATAAAACGCTTTTTTCACGCATTCGCAAACAGAGTAGATCTAGATCAGACGGCTCATGTATGATATTCAGTTCTGTTTTGCTTATGAAAGTATAATAGATCTGACTACAGTTTCTAACCATAATAAAATAGCCGTGTGGATATGCCAATAGCTAATAAAAGTTCATGTTGCAATTATTTATTACATGAATATTCAACAGGGAAAAAATCAACACATTTGTCCAAAATAAAAGGCTTAAACAATTTTTTAAAACATTTGTAAATGTAAAATACGTCATTATCTACACTTTAACCCTAAGCCTACTATGAAAATGAGGTCTGGTTAAGCTCCGATCTGTTGTCGTTGACATTTAATTCTGATTCCTTCAAGTTTTTGAGATACTATTGGCAGATAGATCAGGTTTCATGCTTATAAAGGTTTTTAGTTGAGTCTGAGTTTGTTCTCAAGCTTTTGGTTCGTCAGATTTGAGCCAAAGGCTAAAATCTGACCAATCAAAGGCTTAAGAATGAACTCAGACTCAACTAAAAATAATTATAAGCATGGACCTAGATTAGATTCGGCAGAGTTTCAAACAGCTTGGACTCTGACGAGACGCCGAGTTACTCGGCATGTCATCTGGATCCAGGCTGTTTGCAAATGTCAGGTAGGTCGCGCTTAGCAGGCTAATGGTTAAAATCATAATTTTCATAAATAGAATTTTTGTTCACAGAAAAATAACTGAACACATTTGCTCTTCAGTTAAAACAACTCCTCTGTCTGCTTATGGTATAATATAGACTTGATTCTTCAGTGTTTGTCAAAGTAACAACTTTCCTTGAAAATTTAACAGTATAAACATTCAGCAGACAAATATTCATGATGTCATAATTTCTTACCCCAAATGATTTATCCACAATTACTTTGACCTCTTCATGGCCATCAAGTACATGGTTTCGGTGTCATTATTGTTCTCTTTCCAAACAGTTATATATTAAGTATCCCCATGTATTTATATTTTCTTTTGTTTTTTTTTATTTCGGTGTAGAAATATATTTTGTGTTTTCCCCGTCATTTAACTTATGACGTCACTTGTTCACCGTTTCAGTTTTTTAATATTGGAATCGTTACTATTGTTGTGGATTTGTCTTGAGAGGGGTTTTACTTTACATCTTGATTTGGGTGAAGGTGGCATAATTTCATATGCTTTTTTAATCTAAAGTAACTTGCACACACATGCTGTCAATGTCCTGCTGCCATGTGTGAAATATCAACGGAATATCTACAGCACTTTAGAGTTGTTCCCAAGACATGACATTGCTGACACAAAAACTCAGACTTTTCTATCAATAGTTGTGCTAAACATCACACGGGATCTGTGTGTTAGGCGTTCTGTGGGTGTGGATGTACGTCCGTGCGTGCTTGTGTGTGTGTGTTTTAAATATTCTTTACAGACTTTCATATCTTTCAACAACTGTCAATACATTCCTTTTTAAGAACAATAAAACGCGAACTGTCGCCAATGGTTACATTTATATTCATTTGTATATCCGAGGACACGGCTTTGCCCTTTTGACAATTAAGATGGGTGGAATGGGAGCTTTCTGTATTACTTTCGTCCTGCATTCAGCACCAGCTGCCTTAAAACTTCAATGATTGCGGTAGATAGCGATTAATGTACAATGTAGTGCATGTCGACACTGCAAGAAACAATGAACGATTGCATTCTCCAGCATCTGACTGGTCAAGACTCAGATATATTATAACCTCAGACCCGGGGGTAGTCTAATTGTCTACAGTATTCACTTCGTTCACATCTACTACGTCTTCTGCTTCGTTTGCAATGGTCGCAACTGTTGTAGAATGTCTCGATCTCGGTGTCAAGGCTTTCTGTCGCATTTTTCTTGAGAAGTTTAGTAAACAGACGAAGAACGCGAAAGCAAGGAATACAGACATCGCAATAACAATATCATCCACAACAAATATTGATAGGTCTGGAGTAGTATGTGGATAGAGGTCAAACAGTACAATGTTTGGTTGTCCTATAGGACTGTCATTTCCCTGGACCTTCACCAGCAAGTGAGCACAAAGCACTAATCTCGACAGGTTTCCGTACATGATAGACCTGTCGAAAGTGATCACACCGGTAGATTTCACCATCCTTACTCGTTTTTGTATGATTATTTCTCCTTCAAGTACCTCTAGCCTGTAGCACATATGACATTGACTGATTATTATGGGATCCAAACTAAAATTAAAAAGTCCCTTTGAGTGAATTGCCTTTAGCGTTTTGCCGGTAATGGAATTTCTTACTATCCTTCCTACAGTCACGTGATCGGTATGAAACATCTCAATAATTGCATTAAAGTTGTCCTCCAGAATATGTTTTTCCCCTCGAAAATTATCCTGAACTAAACGTAGAGCATCTGTGTATGTTGTTGAGGAATTTCCTGTGAATTTAACTACCACAAACATTTCTTTAACACTTGAGTTCCAGACTCCATAAGCATCAAGTGCAAAATAAGGACTTGCGCTGAATACATTTTCAATGTAATTTTTAATCAGATGAGCTACGCCTGACAACAAAGGTGTTTGTTTTGTTCTTACGAATAAGTGTATCTCGTACAAGCCTTTGGTTATTTCATCAAACAAAGCAGTGCAGACCCCGTCTACAACGGCCATCCAGCATGGACAAAGCAATAATCTGCAAAGGTTCTGCAAGTACACAAATACGAGTACATAGTATTGTATCAGGAATAGGTAAAGAATGTACAGTAAAATATCCATAGTATCTAGTCTACTTTTAGTTCGAATGCTCGCTCAGCTGACTACATTACTACAGTAGAACCTGTCTTAAAGATGTCTAATAATGGGTTTGTAAGGCAGATGGTAGCTTAATGCAGGTGAAAAGTAATGCTGAAAGCTCCTATAGAAGCTTTCTATGTTACTTTTGCCCTACACTAAGCAACCACCTGCGTTATAAAACTCCTATGTTCAATGACCGCCTAGGACTGGTCCCACTGTACTACAATTAGGTTTAATAAACACTCACAACTTCTGTTGAGTGGTTCTATATCGGTACTTAAACCTTTACCCATTTACTAATCTTGTAAGAAATAATGACAGCATGGATATGAATACCAGACTTGAACTTCATCTAGACACCAGGTCAACATACCCAAACACTGCCCGTAAAATACTAGTCATAAAACAAATGCGCTTGCTACAAATGTAGTATCATTTTGAAGTACCTATAAACCTGCCGGGGATAATATGGAAAAATAGTCAAACAGGGTGAGCCACACACGAAATGACACCGCACCAAACACCATCAAACAAGAACCGGTAAAGCCATAAGACAAAACATAACAGGATGCATATCAAGACGAAAAACATTAAACATTAAGCATATTAAACAACAAAATTGACCGTAGGCTGAAAGCAGGAGTACCGCCTTGGAACGGCCAGCAACCAAAATAAGCTACTGGGCACTTAAACCTGGTTTACGGGTACCCAACCTCGTCCTTATCCCACTTTCACCAAAGTCAAAATGTAAATAAAATTCCCCCTCCAGACAACTCCACAACATGCATAACGATGTCTGCCAAAATGAAAATGATTTGAAAATAAACGTTAGAAAGCTCATGAATTTGTGTTGTTTTGTTGAACTCAAGTGCCACTTGTTTTATATATGTGACCCTTCTGATACTGTACAAAAAGAGTATCCGCTCAATTTCTGATTTGATGAGATTTTCACTGACTTCAGATTTGTTCAATCATTTGAGAAACTATTGACTTAGTGCTACTTAACCCTTTCCCTGTTCAATATTCATGTAAGAAATAATCGAGGGCTTGGGCATCACGAATATTTATTAGCTGAGTGTTTATAACGTAAATCTTTTAAGGGAATGTTTTGTTTTGACAAAACCTGTATAATAAGATCTATATCATGTCAAAAGCACACAAAGCTTTTATTGATCAGGGTCTACTCTGTTTGAAAATGCGTGAAAAGACGTTTATATGAGGGAAAATGTTAAATAACTCGGATCCTAAAGATAGGTCAAATAGGTGAATGTAATAGCCAATAGTAGCATCGTAGACAAGTGACTGCTCGTGTAATTCAATGGCTGTGGCGATAGCCGCAGCCAATCTTTTACAGGTTTAAAAAGTTCTTATGCGTTTCTGCGGGAATAGGTTGTATTTAAATGTTTGATAGAAAATTCCAAGCAGAGTTTATATTTGTTTGGTTGCTATTTACTGCATTGTAATATATTTTTCACCGGTTGCACATATTTTTGTCGTTTTTTTCCACAACGTTTAAACTGCTGAATAGCTCATACTAGTTTCCGTCTTCCAAACAGTGTTTCCGTCTCTTTTTTAATAACTATGGGTTACTGTGAGACAAGCTTTTATTTATATACATTCATTTATTTTGATTCATACAATTCTCTCAGCGGGGGCAAACATTTTTGTCGAGGTTATTTATTTCTTTTCTGCCAGTGAAAATGCTAGTGTATTAGTTATAAATGATTTAAAATCACATCCCTAATTATAGCAGTCAGCGTGGTCGAAGGGTTATAACGGTGGCATAGGAAATGTGAGGTCGTGGGTTCGATCCTCGCTGGAAGCGTAAGTTTTTTTTTCTCTCATTTGTTTTGTTAGCACCCTTAGTTTACGTGCTTTTGGTTTAAAAACAATTTTGTACAAAAATATTGTAAAAATATAAGTCCTTTGTTTGAATTATGTCTTTGGTAAAGTTATTTAGCTGAGACCTTTTACTCGTGGTTTTGTTGACCGTTTTGAATATTTCACCATTGTGCATGAATACCATTGAGCTGTGACGTAATGTGTATTATTGGTGTCATACACAGGTATTATGCATCATGGCTCATTAAAACATTCCCCCGTTTCTGCTGTTAATTTATACAAATAAAAATTACAGTCGTGTTTTCCCAATGTATTTGTTAATTAAAACTACTAAACAAAATTGCTCCCTCTTTTTCTTCTATCCTGCTTAAAGACATGTTACGCAGCCATTTGACGCTTGCGTAAAACCTTGCTTGTTATCTTTTATATGTGAATGTATGCCACAACGACAACCATAGCTATCTTTGAATTACTGCTAAAGTAAAAAAGAAAACCCCTCTTAACCTGAATTTAGGACAGAACAAATTAGACCTTTTAAGGCAGGTGGCTGCTTAATGCAGGGTGAACGTTGCTCAGAAAGTTCGGGAGCTTTCTGTATGATTTTCAACCTGCATTAAGCTGCCACCTGTCTAAAAGACAGGCATTGGTGCTAATTTTAACGTCCGGTTAAGAGTTTTTTGCTTAATTGTAAATCAATTTAAATTTAGAGGTTAAGGTGTAGGTAATTAGATCACGACGTTTTATGCCTCGTCAGGGTTGTAGCTAGCAATACGCACTTACGCACGTGCGTAACATCAATATGAAAGGTGAAAACAATGGAACAAAATCGAAGGCACGTGGGGGTTGACTTTGATAAACGTTCTGTCTTTGTCATGTAAGCTTAACCCATACCCTCATATTGATGTCTTTTGACGGCTTTTAGACCACGCAAACCAATTAACAGAAACTAGAATACATCTATGGTCTCTAAATCCTGTATTAACCCTTCGCTTGCTGAATTTTAAAATACATGTCTCCTTATTTACCCATGCCCTGTTGTATAATTACATATATCGTCACTGTGTGTACAAGTATTTCGCTGTGCAATCACTGCTGTGGAGTGCACTGGTTGCACATTCAACTTGTAAATAGTGCAGACCCTGATGAGACAGCTCCTGCAGGAGCTGTCTCATCTGGGTCTTCACTATTTACAGGTAGGCATATTGACGTGAATAGCAAGCGAAGGGTTAGTATCCATATGCATAATACGAGGAATACACATGTAGGGAAATATACTGAGGCTACTGCTACCTTTTCTTCGTCAAATATATAGCCTGTCTTGCAGCCAGCTCCAGACATTGAATGCCGCAGCCGAAGCACATGACTTCTATTGGCTCTAGAATCCTCATACTGTAACTTTTGATTTATTTTCCCTCGAAAATGACATCCAAAATCTTCTCGGGCCGAAAATCCGTTACAAGACTCGCCGGTCAATGTATTACATGAAAGACAAGCCATGTTTTTGTATATTTTGAATCGTGCAGGTTGATCTTCATAGTTTATTGCCAGTACGGGAGATACATAATGTTCACATGCTTCTGTATAGGCACGACCGTCCTCAGTAGTGTTCAACGTGTTGTTATGGCAGCTTTCAACATCTGCCTTCACACAAGTAATCGGTGGATGGCTCTTTATCAAGTTTGTTGATGGTTCAAAATACAGATCAGAAGAATAAAAACGTGAGTTGGCATTCTTAATATGTTCAACATAAATGTCATTTAGACTGATATTTGCTTTCGAAAGACGTCTATTCGGCGCAATGTCGATTGTCATATATACGTCCCAGTAAGTGAAGTTGTCGTTTCTCTCGCTATTACAGCTAAAACAGTGTTTATTTTTGTACACATTCCCTGTCGCTAATGCCTGGACCGGAATGTGATCAGATAGGCGAGTTCCTTCAAAACCATACAGCCCTTCACACATTTCTCCCTCTGTCGGAGTGAATGCGTCCCCAGTGCATTTCGCTATCATTCTGTATTCAGAGCCGCGTACTCTGTGGGGGCTTATTTCGAGAAGCTGGGAACGAATACACAACGTTTCTTTGTCTAGGTTCTCCGAATATTCAGCATTTAGTCCGACTCCCTGTATGGATGTATTATGTTCAATATACACTCGTAGGTCGGTAACATTGTTGAAAACAATGCCATGAAGTACTTTGCTCAGTGTAAAATCTGGGCAACAGTTAAGGACGTGTAAACACGTGTCATTACAGGAACACTGGTTACAGCAATCCGGCCATGGATTGTCCGCTTCATTGCCCTGTATCACACACCAATCTGTTCCCGGGCACTCGCGTTCTTTAAGGGTCATCAGCAAAAGTAATGAATCCAACTTAGCGAACTCTTGTTGCCATTCCTTTGGCCCTGTGTTGTCCTTGCCATCTTTAGCAGCGATAGAACTGAAAACGCAAACACTGATAGAAAAACATAACGTGATATAGTATAAACCCATCTCTGGTGCTGCTCCTCCGGCTCAATGAATCTGGTACACCAGAACTCTTTATATACGCGCCATCACGTCATTATTAATCACAGCTAATCACAGCTGAGACCGGCATTCCAAATATAGTAAAGCACTCTTATGGCATTTTATTCAACTCTCTGAACCAGTTGTATCGTTAAACCTTTCCTCCATGAATACTCATGTAAGAAATAATAAGTGATGTTTTACGAAAACGTAAACTGGCTGCATAAAACATGTTTAAGCAGGGTAGAAGATAAAACAGAGAGCAATATTATTACTTAGTAATTTTTATTATGCAAGGACATACAAAGTTCTGACCAAAGGCGATCAACTGACTTCTGAAAAACCGGTAAGCATTTGTTCCTCTAAACAGGTATGGATTTTGTTCCAGCTGCTATTGCTTTAGTTTTAAGACTGGCGGAAGCAAGTACCACAGTACCACAAATCGGATTCAGCTATCGTACCAGTGCCACGTCCGATTTAACCCTTTCGGTACCAGCATTGTCGTCTGCTGGACATGGTTTCGTTTATTTTTAGTGTAAGTGTGTGCACTTCTTCCATTTTCTTTATAAAACAGTAAACATAGTGTCAAACAGTTTGGATCCTGATGAGACGCCGAGTTACTCGGCGTCTCATCTGGATCCAAACTGTTTGCATGTTATATCAGAAACCCGTTATTGTGGCACGGAAGGGGTTAACATTTTTGTATTAATGCACCAGGAGGAACCATATGTATCCAATACCGCAAAATACCACGTGATTACTGTTTGAACCAGAACTGTAGATCCGCCCCTGCACTGCGATGTGCTTGCGATTCTAGGTCAAATGCTGATGAGGAATTAAGCGGTTAAAATAGTGCCCCTTGAAATCTCACTCTTATCATTATAAAAGTGATCTGAAGCATTCCTATATATTTTTGCAAGGAAAAGTAAACTAAAATATTTGATAACCATTACCAAAACGGGAAGAGAAAAGAGCAAATTATAGCATTGAAGCGGTCACGTGAATGACATGATCAAACCGTTATCAGAACGTTTCACAAGCGCTTTTAGAATTGACAGACCTTTCATCCAAAACGACGTAAGTATTTTGTCATATTGATACATTTTTTAAGTCTTTAAGTGTCGTCTGTAAGTGTCGTCTTATTATTTCTAGGTTTGCAAATACTATAATCCGTAGAACTGTCGTGTTTCTAGAGGGTGATTCTTTACAATTGTGATGTGAAATACTGCACAAGGCTGACCCAGTTGTCAGTATTGCAGACGTGTACTGTCTGTGTCACGCTAAAATCAGTGTTCATGTAAAGCGAAACTGTTTTTAAAATCTTTCTCTCGGTTGCGGATATTTTCCGATAAATATAAGTACAGCAGAACCAGTCAAAAAGGTGTAAGCATGCACCTATAAAACTCATATAGGAGCTTTCTGCATTACTTTTTACCCTAAGCAAATACCTGTTTTTTAAGAGTCCTATGTTCAATAAATTAATTGTCGCTTAAGACAGGTTCTACTGTAAGGGCCAGTAAATTTTCCGTTTACATTGCATTCTTATTTTTCTGTGCAATTTTATGGCAAATTGTGGCATGAAATGTGTTGCAATTGTCATGCTGATGTTGTAATTTACAGTTGAATAGAAAAACATAATTATTTTTATTTTCTTATTATCATCACAATTATCACCCATGTTTCCAATGGGGTCAGTCCGTCCACCCGTCTGCCTGTCCATCCGTTCGTCGGCAATTGCTTTAAACGATATATACTCTAAAACCGCATGGCAGAATGCAACCAAACTTCAGATAAATGATCTTGTATAAAACTCTGTCATAATCCGGATCCGTGAAGAACTCTGGTTGCCATTGGAACGAAAAGAATAATCTTAAGAATCTTCTCCAACCACAGGGGTCAGATTCGAATGATACTTGACAGAAATATTCCTCTGATAGATATCTGACAAAATTTCTAAAATGACGTTGATATCTAAAAAACACATGACTGCCATGGGTGGGGCTATTTTTCCGCCAGTCTTTCAATGTCTTCAACGCTTTGATTAGAATTTATAATAACCTTTGCAAAGAGTCTGGATCCTAATGAGACTCCCAGTAACTTGGTACCTCATCAGGGTCCAAACTGTTTTACTCTTACATTTCTTTTTGAAAAGATATGGAATAAAAACATGTTTGTGGCAGACAACAATATTTGCAGACATTTGCTCAGAATGCAGAGGGTATTTGGAGGCCTAGCACTATAACTCTGATCAAAGGTTTTGGAGAAATTGCGCGTACAAATCTCGGAGAGACGGACAGTTTACTTGGGAGACATATTAATAAGTAATTTTACACACAGTAGGCCTAGCACTATGGTTTTAAGTGAGACGCTGAGTCACTCGGCAGTCTGTTTGCAATACAATTAGTATCACTGGTTTACACAATGGTTGTAAAACCACATCAATCGCTTTTGACGCTATTATTACACTATATTTATGCCTGGCGTTGATTAAATTTCACACATATACGAACTTTTGTTATTACAAATCATATTTATTAATAATCAAAACGATGTATTTGCAAACAGAGTAGACCCATATCAGACGTTTGTTATAGGAGTTGTCTGATCAGGGTCTGCTCTGTTTTTCGTAAGAAATTAAATAGATCTGATTATACAGTTTCTGCTATTGTCACACATACCTGTGTCAATGTGTTTCAAAAATACCTAAAATATACAAACCTCATTTGTTTATTTGCTGAGAAGTAGTATATAGTAAGAAAACCTATCCCATAAACGTTGAAACTGACAAAACATCCATTTGTTTGATATCGACAATCCCGGTTTTAATCCCCGTTTCATTTTTATTCGGGGTTGGGATTTAGTTTCGTATCTTTTCGCGCTGTTCGCATTTCTCCGACCACTTCCGAGAAAAGCTGTATCGTATACAATGGAGGGATCGGGTGACCATCGGCAAAACGCGGAAAGTTTGAACGGAAAAGGCCGATAATAATTTGTTGTAGAACAAAAATTATAAGTATTGATGAAATCCGTTTATTTTGTATCACAGGGGATTTTTTTTTTATTCAATTTAAAATTGGCAATGTTCAAAATAATGATTGAGCATAAAAATACCAAGTATTATGTTATTATTGAAAATATGCGTTTATTGTAGGGACTTCCCCTTTAATATCATTAATGATTAGAGTGTCGTTATTTCTTACATGGATATTCATGGAGGAAAGGGTTGACCGGTGTCTGATCAGAATTCAGATGATTCCAATGTTATCATTTTGTAAACGATTATTAACATCTTCCTTCATATAAACGTGTTTTCACGCATTTGTAAACAGAGTAGATCCAGAACAGACGGCTGTAATAGGAGCTGTCTGATCAGAGTCTGCTCTGCTCTGCTGTAAATTCAGCAACGCCTTTTTGTAAAACTGTATGAAAGGAAAAAATCTTATTTGCACAAAACAGAAATTGTCTTTTAAAGACTGTAAATTGAAAAATAACAATGCGCTTGCAAATTCATTTCAAATATTTTAGTGTACAATGTGCAATTTGAAAGTCATGGATATGCAATAACAATTTACGGATCTCTAAATGTAAGCTGAATCAATATACATGGCATCCGCATTCATTGTATTTTTTAAAAATCTTCAAATACAATTTTAAAGCTAGACATAGCACATATATGTTTACGTAATACCCTCCCCATCCCCAATATGTATGTGTACTGCGACTGTTGCTAGTAACAACGTGATATGACATCATCGATCACTTTCAAGTGTATTTGTTCATTCCTTATCCTGCTATCCGCGACCAGACTGGCATTTGCAAACAGGGTGGATCCAGATTAGACGCCGAGTAACTCGGCGTGTCACGAGGATACAAGCTGGAACCAATCAAGACCTAAATGATTGAAATTGGTGTCGAATTTACTTTGCTGTACGACTTTGAAAAACATGACTTGTATTTCCGTCGCTGACCTGATCAAGTCACACCATCAGTCACAAGGATCGGTAAGAGTCATCTCAATAACTGCATTAAAGTTGCCCTCTTGAATGTGTTTTTCCCCTTGAAAATTAGCCTGAACTAAACGAAGAGCATCTGTATATGTTGCTGAGGAATGCCCTGTGAATTTAACTGTCACAAACACTTCTTCAACACTTGAGTTCCAGACTCCATAAACATCAAGTGCAAAATAAGCACTTGTGCCGAATACATATTCAATGTAATTTTGAATCTGATGAGCCACATTTGACAACAAATTACGAATACGTGTACCTCGTACAAGCCCTTGGTTATTTCGTCAAACACAGCAGTGCATACCTCGTCTACTACGACCATCCAGCATGGACAAAGCAACATTCTGCAAAGGGTCTGCAAGTACATGAATAGTGCATAGTATTAAGCCAGGAATGGATAAAGAATGTACATGTACTACAATTATTTTTGATAAACACTCAGATATGATAAACAATTACACTTCTGTTAAGTGGCTCTATATCGGTACTTAAACCTTTACCTATTTACTATTCATGTTAGAAATAATGACGCGCGCGAATATAAGGTTCACATTCAAACGTTAACGTACTGATACCAGACTTTACTATTATCCAGACATCAAATCAACATACCCATACACTGCCCATAAAAAACCAAGCGCAAAAAATGCACACGCTAGTATCATTTTGAAGTACTTATATTTGTACTAAACATAACGGGGATAAACCTTGAACACTCATGAATTTGTGTTGTTGTTTTTAAAACTCAAGTCTCCAATGTTTTATAATTGATATAAATTGATATAATTTATAATTCTAATACAGTAAAGAAATAATGTCCGCTCAATTTCTGATTTGCTGAGATTTTTACCGACCTCCGATTTGTTCAATCATTTGAGAAACTGTTGACCGAGTGCTAAATTTCAATACCTACTAAATGTTCGTTGGCAAAGTACCGGTAGTTATAATGATGTTTTTACATATGGAAGGTGTACTATACTAGGATTTTAGAAACTGTAGAAGCTGTTCTATCAATTTCCATTAGCAAACAGAGCAGACCCTGCTCAGACGGTTCCTATATATGGGTCAGCTCTGTTTGCAAATGCGTGAACATGCGTTTGTATGAGAGAAAGGGTTAAGTTAATTAACCCTTTCCCTGTTCAGTATTCATGTAAGAAAAAATGATATTATTAAGAATATTTATTAAAGAATGTTAAACAAAATCCGTATAATCAGCTGTATATGATGTCAAAAGCAAACATAGCAGACCCAGAGTTTATATGGGGAAAGGGTTCAACAGCTCTGATCCTGATGAGAGGCCAGATAGGTGAATATAATATCCAATGGTAGCATCGTAGTCAATGCCTATCGTTTGATTTTTATCTTTATAAATTAATGTATTGCCACAACGAAACCCATGACCATCTTAGAATTATCACTAAAGCAATTAAACTCTCTAAACCGGAATTTAATACAGAACAAATTAGATATTTTAATACAGGATGAAAGCTCCTTTGTGAACTTTCTGTATAATTTCCACTCTGCATTAAGCTGTCAACTGTCTAAAATACAGACTGTGGTGCTAATTTTAGTTTAGAGTGGTATTACTGTATTATTTATCGATTCAAATTTAGAGGTTAATGTGTAGGTAATTAGATCACTGGGCCTATTTGCTATATCCCCCTCAGTTAGCGATACGCACTTACGTACGTGTGTAACATCAATCTGATAGGTAGAAACAATCGAAGGCTGGGGGGAGGGAAGGGTTAGACTTTGACGTCTCTGTTAAAGTCACCTTTTGAAACATTGTGATAAATCAGATTGCAATAGTCTCAAAACTACACAGTTCTAGATTTTCACAAAGGACTATGATCCCGGACCCCTATAGCCACGGTGCGTACATTACATTTGGAGTCAGCTACCCTCCTGTCTCTTCCCAAACAATTCACGGGAACTTGTATGCATTTATGATTTCTAAATCCTGTATTAGTTTCCATATACGTGTACATAATACGAGGATTACATATACTTGGAGATATACTGAGGCTACTGCTACTTTTTCTTCGTCAAATATATAGCCTGTCTTGCAGCCAGCTTCAGACATTGAATGTCGAAGCCGAAGTACATAACTTCTATTGGCTATAGAATCCGCATACTGTAAGCTTTGATTTATTTTCCATCGAAAATGCCTTTCCAAATCTCGGACTGAAAATCCACTGCAAGACTCGCCGGTCACTGTGGTACATGAAAGACAAGCCATGTTTTTGTATATTTTGTATCGTGCAGGTTGCTCGTCATAGTTTATTGTCAGTACGGGCGATACATAATGTTAACATGCTTCTGTATAGGCACGACCGTCCTCAGTAGTGTTCAACGTGTTGTTACGGCAGCTTTCAACATCTGCCTTCGCACAAGTAATCGGTGGATGGCTCTTTATCATTTGCTGTCGAAAGAGGTATATTCGGCGCAGCGAATGTTTCCATATATACCTCCCAGTTTCCTATTTGAACGGTCTGATATAGGTCTGTATTCAGTTTGTATACAATTAGTATGACTGGTGTGCACAATGATTATAAATCACATCAATCGCTTTTGGCGCTAGTTTTATGTTATTTAGATGCACGGGTTTGATTTAATTTCACACGTATCCAAAATGTTACCGTTACGCATATCAGGTTATCAGCGTGACCCTCTCTGTTTCTGCCACACCTAAATGTTACCTTATCAAAACTTTGGTTTATTTTAGTTTTACATGAATAACAATGATACATAATACATCATTATACACACAGTAGGCCTAGCGCTATGGTTTAACCCTTCCCCTGTTCTGTCTTTTTACAAATTGTATTACCTACTGAATATTCATGAACAAAATAGTTATAATGAAATATGGAAGGTGGAACATTGTAGCTATTTTAGACAATAAAGACACAGATCAAATCTCATTAGCAAACAGAGCAGACCTGATCAGACATCTCCAATAGGGGCCATCTGATCTGGATCTATTGTGTTTGCAAATGCGTGAAAATGTGTTTATATGTCGGAAAGGGTTAATTGAGGTGCCGAGTCACTCGAGAATCTGTTTTCAATTAGTATGACCCGTTTTCACACTGCTTATTAAATCACATCAATTTATTTTGGTGCTATCATGATACTGCTTTTGTGGATGACGTTAATTAAATTTCACACATATCCAAAACGGTGTTATTACAAATCATAGTAATTATTTTGATGTTACCTATTTTTTTCTTTACGTTAACACAAAAAGTATTTTCTATAGGAGCCGTCTGATCTGGGTCTACTCTGTTTGCCAATGCGTACTAACACGTTTACATGAGGGAAAGGGTTAACACAGAATTCTACGCCTTTGCAAAAAGAATACATATAGACCCAGATCAGGCTATTCTTATAGGGGTTGTCTGACCAGTGTCTGCTCTGTTTGCGTACGAAATTCAATGGATCTGATTCTACAGTTTCTGCTATTGCCACAAATACCTATGACCATGTGCCGGTTTAACAAATAAATATCAATACAGATAAAGGATCGTTAAAATCAGGTGGTTGCTTAATGCAGGGCAAAAATAATGCAAAAAGTTCCTGCCTTAGGGACCCTAATTAGACCTCTTTTTAATGGTTGCTTAAGACAGGTTCTACAGAATATATACTGACCCAGATGATACGCTGTACAGGATCCATACGACCTGACACTTTTGCTGCATTTAACCCTTCTCTTGTTGAATTTTAAAACACATTTGTCATTTACCCATGCCCTGTTGTATAATTACATATATCGTCACTGTGTACAAGTATATCGCTGTGCAATCACTGCTCTGGAGTGCATTGGTTGCATAATCAACTTGTAAATAGTGCAGACCCAGATGAGACAGCTCCTGCAGGAGCTGTCTCATCTGGGTCGTCACTATTTACAGGTAGGCATATTGACGTGAATAGCAAGCGAAGGGTTAATAAGAGATGTACAAGAAAAAACAACTTTCAGAATTACAGCAGAGGAACATTTTTGCATACAACTATTCCCCACAAGCATGTACAGGTAAAATTAGATCTTATGGCACACCTTTTGTTATCAATGTTTACAAACACTACAGGTATAAACACTGTATAATGCCCAGGTGGCCGCTATAATAGTTTGATTCGAATCTGTTTTGTTTTTATTGTTTTATATTTGGAATGGGTAGTTTTGTTTTGTTTTCGTAAAATTAAGGAAAATAAAGTTTTCAAGTGTGAACTGGATATCAAATGTGAACAGTGTTAACTTAAAAGTGTGTATGAAGGATTAATCGTGGATAAGGATCTTCGAAAAGGTACTGTTGTGCAGTTTATTGTAGTTTATATATGAAAATGGCATTGGAAAGTGATGCACAAGCGGCCCACGCGGCGGGTGTGTCCAATATGGCGTACCCACCAAATAACTCGTCTGACTTGAACAATCAATACAAGATACCTCTACTTTTTATGAGAGAAAGTGAAATGTTTGGTAGTCGGAGACCAGACAAGCAGGAATGGATCCAGGACATAGAACTGTATCGTGCGACCGGTAAGAAAATTGATGTAACTCATATAAAGGGGCTACAGCGTATTAGGGGTATGTGGAGGATGTACCTTGATAATATTGAGGACAAAGTCATTTTGATGGCCGATGGGGTTCCACTAAGGGGTAAGAACATCCCTGTATTGAGCACTAACCCAGACCGACTAGATGGTGAAGGGACTGTCAGAGTTCGTGTTAAAAATTTCCCCCTGTCTGTTGACGATGGCATTATAGAGAGGACCCTCACTCTGAAGAAATTGAGGTAATATCGCTCTTTCGGGAAACACTTAGGGTACATAGTAAGCTGACAAACTGTGAAACGGGTGACCGCATTGTTGTTGTTAAGGCCTATACCCTTAAGTAACATTTGCCTACTCTCGTGTCTTTTGGCATATACAAAGCACGTGTAATTCACCAAGGCCAACAGAAACGTGAGCCGAATAGGCCAATGATATGTTCAAAGTGTTTGCAGGACGGTCACAATTTTGCAACTTGCCCAAATGACTGGGTCTGCACTTTCTGCAAAGAAAACGGACATAAATGTGCCGACTGCACAAGCCAAGAGCAGTCTGAGCCTGATTCAGACGCATCGGAATCGAGTGAATCGGAACATGAGGAGCAAGAACAGAAGGCAAACGGCGATACAGGTAACGGCGAAAACCCAAGGTCCTATAAGCTTGGCCTTAGCACGAAATCTGAGGCAAAACCAGTCAGACCCAAAAGGCATCCTGTGCGTAAAACAGACAGAAATCGCCAGCAATCAATGGACAGATTTATGACCCCGAACAAAACCACGCATATTAACGCAACCGAGCGCTATCTGCCAAGACCGATGGAAGAATTGCACGACAAGGCCGTGCATAATAAAAAACACAAACAACAAAAACAATCTAAATAGTATTATTCCTACCAATTTGACCTGAGACTCATGCATATTCCGTGTATTATCGTCGGTAATTTTCGAGTAAATTTCCGAAAGTATAAGAATGCGCTATAAAAATACAGTTAAACTCCTCTAAGGTGACCAGCAAAAGGGGGCATAATTCACAGTGGCAAAGGCAGGTGGTAGCTCAATACAGGACGAAACTTATGCAGAAAGCCCTGTAGGAGCTTTCTGCATAACTTTTGTCCTGCATTAAGCAACCACCTGCTTATAAAGACAACTATGTTTATTTATTAAGTGGTCACATTAGAGGGGGTTTACTGTACAATCCTCGTGAAACATGATTATTGCCGGCGTTTGGTTTGCTATGTTTTGTCACGGAGTATTACGAACAATCCCGATAAACACGCCGAAATTTAATCGAGTCTCAGGTCAACTTGGGAGGATAATAACATATACACTATATTATTGTCACAAACGTTGACGATCGCGGTCTCGGATAATGGACTAGTGTTTGAAAAAACCCCGGTATGCGGTGCTGTCTTATCAGTTGCTATAACTGCATTGATAATTCAATATGTATTAAAATAATAATGTATCCCATGTTACATGCGAATATGAAACGGTGTACGAGTATTCCATAGACCAGATACTTTACAATGATTTTTTATGTGTACGAGTATTCCATAGACCAGATACTTTACAGTGATTTGTAATGTGTACGAGTATTCCATAGACCAGATACTTTACAATGATTTGTAATGGGAAACTTGTGTGTGTTGATAATTGTACGACAGACCCCCAGCAAAGCTATTGAAAAAGTGTCCTGATAACGGTTGTGAGTGGACACTTTTGTACGCACGTGATTCTTGTGGTCAAAACCTATCTACCTAGGATTTGAATTGGGTGAACCAAGGGCAAAACATTTTGTACTCATTTGTTAAATATTCATTTTTAATCAAAATCTAAAGTCTACAACATACTGTCGTACAAGTAAGATACATGTACTCGTCTTACTACGAAAGTGTCTTCTTACAACCGTTATCAGGACAGTTTGTTCGCATGACCTCAGACAAGTGTCCTCGGCTACGCTTCGGACACGTCTTCGGTTATGCGAACAAACTGTCCTGATAACGGTTGTAAGAAGACACTTTGGTAGTAAGACTCGTACTGTATCTATTACATATACCAGTGTACTGCAGTATGTTAACGGTTAGGACAGATACGTACGTTCTTCAAAACTATATAGACCCGGATTGTTCGACTTCAGTGGAAGTCATTCACCGGGACTCCGTTGTTTTGTACAAAGCTTAAAACGCAAGCTGGTAAATGTTTATGTGTCGCAGTAAATATGCGTGCATTCAAAGCCATGTAGCTCCGACCATTCGACTTTGGTAAAAGTCGTTTGTTTCGGAGCTCCACTGCATTATAGCAAGCATAGAAATGTTACGGAAAGTGTGGTTATCTATATGGTAACGATTATGGTAAGTACTCACGGCGTGTGTAATAGCAAGCTACATAATAAAAAAAATGGTAAATTCTTTGTAGACAGACCATTTGACTTCAGAACTCCGTTGTTTTTAAATGGGTTTCACGAGTTGTACGGTAAGTTATTCAAAACTGTGTAGACCCAGATCAGTTGACTTTGGTAAAAGCCGTCTGTTCTTGAACCTCACTGTTTTGTAAACACTAAGAAATGATGCGCAGTATATTTTAGAGTGATAGATAGATAAAGAAGTTACAGGCCGGACACGAAATTTGTGACAAAGTAATTGTACCCTGTGACCTTGACCTTTGACCTATGGACCTGGGAGTTGAAAACGACACATTGTCTTTGTGTGGTGAACATTTGTGGCAAGTTATATTGAAATCCATTGATAGATAAAGAAGTTACAGGCCGGACACGAAATTTGTGACAAAGTAATTGTACCCTGTGACCTTGACCTTTGACCTATGGACCTGGGAGTTGAAAACGACACATTGTCTTTGTGTGGTGAACATTTGTGGCAAGTTATATTGAAATCCATTGATAGATAAAGAAGTTACAGACCGGACACGAATTTGGGACGGATGGAAGGACAGACGGACAAACGGACAGACGGACGGACGGACAGACGGACAGACAGACGGACAGACGGAAAGACGGACAATGCGATTACTATATGTCCGCCTTTGGGGGCATAAAAAGTCGTCTGCTCCGGAGCTCCGCTGTTCTTTTAAGATATTACAATGTGTTATTAGAGAACTGTTTAAGTAATTACATGCACTCTTTAAAGCTATGTAGACCCAGATTATTCAACTTGGAAAATTCGTCTGTTCCAGGGCTTCGCTCTTCTGTAACAGGCTATGACAGTTACACGATAAATGTTAGTTGATCGTATTGTATGGAAATGTTTGGTAAATGGGAAGTCACTCGAAAATGGGTAGACCCGGATCGATTGACTTTGGTAAAAAGCGGGTTTGATGGAAATTGTCTGCTCTAAGCATTCTGTTTAGTAACAGGCTTAGTAAGTTACCGTGTGCTATTAAGGAAATGATATTTATTGAAATGTCTGTTGGGTGTAAAGGGTTCTCAAAACTGCGTAGCTCCAGACCAGACAACGTAAAGTCGTCTGCTCCGGAGCTTTGCTGTTTTTGTATATTTTCTTTTGTTATAAATGTCTCTGATGCTTCACTGAAGCGTCGGGTAGTAGCAAAAGGTACGTGCCGTCTATCCCGGTTCACCGCTGTTTTACAACAGGCTCTTGAATATTATGGCAAAAATGTTGTTTTATTGAAATATCTAGTGAATACACGTGCTTCTTTCAAAACTGTGAGGATCCAGATCATTTGACTTTGGTAAAATTCATCTGCACTGAATCTTCGCGGTTTTGTAACAGGCTTAGACAAATGCTAGTTTACATCGAATTATTTAGTAAATAAATGTTTATCTTAAATGTCTAGCACTTTCAGATGTTCTTCGATATTACGTATACCCAGATCATTCGACTTTGTCAAAGGCCGTCTGCGCTGGATCTTCGCAATATTTGTAAAAGGAATTAGACATATGTTAGTTTTCTATTTTACATAAAGTAAGTAATAAGTAAATGTTTAGTTTAAATGTGAGGCCCATGCTTTTTCAAAACTGTATAGACCCAGATCATTCAACTTTGTAATTTACAATGTGTCCTTTGATAAATGATAATTGAAATGTGTAGTGAGTACATGCCCCCTCTAAAACTCTGTAGACCCAGATTTTAAAAAATTGTAATAAGCCGAGACAAACTGTGTGTTGCAGCGGTAGATAGTAAATGTTTTTTTGAAATATTATGTAATTGCATATGTTTGTCAAAACTGCGTAGCGCCCGATCAGTCGACTTTTGTAAAATGACGTCTGCTCCGGAGCTCCGCCGTTTTGTGGCTGGTTCAGAAATGTTACTGATTTTTGGAAATCGTGTAGTAGCACTGTTTGATTTGTAGTAATACACATGTAAAACTTATATTCGAGTAAGTTAATGTCAGAAACCTTACACATTATATCGCTCAATGCCCAAGGGCAAAGAGATAAGGGGAAACGATTAAGACTTAATCAATGGCTTATACATCAACATGCGGATATTGTTTTTCTGCAAGAGACACACTTCTCTAAAGACATAATTAATAGTTTAATGGATGACTTTGAAAATTGGAATATGTATCACTCCTTCGGAACATCGAACTGTAAAGGTGTGTCAATTTTAATAAGCAGGAAATTAGAAATCAGTATCATCGATACAAAAGAAGATGATGATGGCAGGTAATATTTATGAATATAGAAACATATAACAACAGCTTTTCAATTTTAAACATTTATGCGCCAAATGATAAGAACGCAAGAAATATATTTTTAAACAACGTGGGCACTTTACTCATAGACAATGCATTGGGTATAAAGATAATTGGAGGTGGCTTTAATGAAATCAATAGCTTAAAAGATAGAATAAGTTCTTCAACAAAAATACCAAAATTAAATGAATGTTTGACCAAACTTAAAAAGCACACAAACTTGACAGATATATGGAAATACTTACACCCTGAGAAATATCAATACACATGGAGAAGAAAAAATGGAATCGAAAAAAGTCGCATAGATTTTTGGCTTACTGACACTAATGCAATTCCATTAATAGCATCCACAGACATACGACCAGCAGTAATAAATTGAACTGATGACTTAGCTATCTCACTTAAAATCAAAAAACCATTTAAAAGAGGTCCAGGATTTTAGAAAATGAATAACCAACATATAGAAAACGATGGCTATTGTAATATAATAACATATATATTAGAAAAATGTAAATATTTAAATGTAAATAATACACTCAAGTGGGAAATTTGCAAATACGAAATTAAACAACAGTCGATACATTACTCAAAACAAAAAGCACGAAAAACGAACATACGGCTACAAATGTTGGAAAAACAATTAAAATCGCTTCTTATAGATCCACATGCAGTAGAGGCAAATATCATAGAAACAGAAAATGAAATAAATGAAATATATCACAAAAAATAATTGGTGCACACATAAGAGCTAGAATTAATTTTTTAGAAGAAGGCGAGAAAAACACAAAATACTTTTTAAGTCTTGAAAAATCGAAACAAAACAGGAAAAATAAAACATCTCTAATTGTTAATGGAAACCGTATTACAAAACTTGAAGATATTTTAGATACGGAAGTGAACGTTTATGAAATATTATATTCATCTAATGGCATTAAAGATAACATTGAACAATACTTAGATACTTCAAATATTAACAGTAAGCTATCCGACGATGATGCAAATGTTTGTGAAGGTCCTATTACTTTAAAAGAATGTTTTGAATGGAAAAGTAGCGAAGCCTTACAGGGAATGAAAATTAACAAAAGTCTAGGTCTCGATGGTATAACAGTAGAATTTTATCTCAAATTTTGGCCTAAAATATCTCCGCTAATGCTTGGATCGTTCTTAGACAATCTAAGGAATCAAGAATTGTCTCATTCGCAAAAACAATGTATATTCTCACTGCCATATAAAAAGGGTGATCCTGAAAACCTAGAAAATTGGAGACCAATCTCACTTTTAAATATTGATTATAAAATTCTAGCGAGAGTTCTCGCTCAACGCCTCCAGAAAGTACAACCCAAAATTATCAACCTAGACCAGCAAGGTTATATAAAAAAAATAGACATATCGGCTATAATATAAGACAAATTCAAGATATAATTGATTACTCAGAAACTCTAAACATAGACGGTGTTATTTTATTTCTTGATTTCAAAAAGGCCTTTGATACAGTTGAATGGGATTTCATGTTTGAAGTCTTAAACAAATTTGGTTTTAAAAATGACTTTATCAGTTTGGTAAAAAAAATGTATAAGAATATTTGCTCCTCCGTAATGAACAATGGCTGGAAATCGGAGTTCTTTAAGATATCACGTGGTATCAGACAAGGGTGTCCTTTATCCGCTTTACTTATTATAGCAGATGTATTGGCCAACAATATTAGAAATTGCAATGGCATTCTTGGTATTACAGTGCAGCTTAATACATCGCTAAACTGCCTAAAGATAACACAGTTAGCCGACGACACAACACTATTTTTAAAAGATACTACAGAAATCCCGGTAGCTATTGATATTATAGAAGAGTTTGGAAAGTTCTCAGGACTCAGTTTAAACAAAAATAAAACAGAAGACCTACTTATTGGTAAACTTAAACAACACAATGAAATAAATATTTATGATATAAGATTCGGCACAAAAGTAAAAGCGCTTGGAACATATTTTGGAAATGACAAGATTGAATGTGAAACATTATATTGGTCAGAGAAACTAGAATCCTGCCAAAAGCTTATTAATAGCTGGAAACAAAGAAATCTTACACTATTCGGCAAAATAACATTAATAAAATCTCTAATATTACCAAAATTTGCATATCTAATTCAAACTATAACAACTCCAAATAAAGTAATAAAACAAATTAATAATTGATATTTGCATTTTTATGGGGAAGCAAAAGTGAAAAGATTAAGAGAAACACGTTAATTGGAAACAAATTTGACGGAGGACTTGAAGTACCTGACATAGAAACATATGTTAGGACTTTAAAGCTAAAATGGGCTACATCTCTTTGCTCCAATGAAGATGCCAACTGGAAAACTATCCCGAAGTTCTTCTTAAATCAATATGGGGATAAACTCCTGATATTTAAAATGAACATCGAATCTATAAAAATCCCTTCTCTCCTCAAAATATAACATGCCGACATTTTATAAAGATATTTTAAGATATTATGTCGCATTAAACAACATCAATGAAATCTCAAAACCAGGTTCGTTCTATGATGTCAGAACTCAAGTCATTTGGGGTAACCGATTTATAAAATGTAAAGGGAAATGTTTGGTTTTTAAATCATGGATAAAATCGGGATTAATCTTTATAAATGACATAATCAGCAAAAATGGTGATATAAATGAAACATTGATAAACAAAATTCAAAATAAAGCAAAGTGGATATCGGAAATAACTAAATTAAAATTAAGCATTCCAAACAGTTGGAAACATATATTGAAAACGGACATCAATTGAAATCAATTCGCTAGTAAAGATTGATAATCAAAACATGTTTGGCAAAAACTTAAATATTGGTACATTAAACAATAAAGACATAAAGCAAAAACTAATTAATGACAAATTCCAACCTCCTTACATACACACATTCTGGGAAACAACTTTCGATCGGGAAATTAATTGGTGTTCGCTATATATTTTGATAAACAAAGGTTTGGTTGACAATAAAATAAAACAGTTGAAACTCAAACTTATTCACAGAATAGTTCCAACAAACGAAAACCTTTTTAAATGGAAACTAATCGAATCTCCTCTTTGTATACATTGCAATCAACTTGAAACATTGGAACATTTCTTTATTCATTGCTCATATCTAGATAGTTTTTTGAATGAAATACAAAACCTCTTTAGAAATCAGGGTTTCTGTATACTTTTTAGCATGTTTGAACTGATAGTCGGTTATTAAATCCAGTTAAAAGAATATCAAGACATAAGTATGATTCTAGGTCAAATAGTCTATACGATATATCAAAGTTACATGAAAAGTGACAGAAGGCGAACCAAAGTAGGCCTTCTGAGAATATTATATAATGGCATACTTGCGCTCATTAAATACTTTGAATACAAAAACGCATCTACGACAATTATAAGTGACTTCAGTAAGTCCTTAAGAGAAATTATTTATAGTATAAATTACGAAGTACTTGTTTTTACAGTACTATTCGCTAGATATTATTTCGTTTTCTTTTTACATCTGTGATATTGTTTGTATATGTAATATTGAAAAATAAATAAACGGACTGGCTTTTGTCAGTTCCAAAAACAAAAAAAACTTTCGTCCTGCATTCAGCACCACCTGCCTTAAAACTTCAATGACTGTGGTAGATAGCGATTAATGTACAATGTAGTGCATGTCGACACTGCAAGAAACAATGAACGAGTGCATTCTCAAGCATCTGACTGGTCTAGACTCAGATATGTTATAACCTCAGACCCGGGGTAGTCTAATTGTCTACAGTATTCACTTCGTTCACATCTACTACGTCTTCTGATTCGTTTGCAATGGTCGCAACTGTTGTAGAATGTCTCGATCTCGGTGTCAAGACTTTCTTCCGTATTTTTCTTGAGAAGTTTAGTAAACAGACCAAGAACACGAAAGCTAGGAATACAGACATCGCAATAACAATATCATCCACAACAAATATTGATAGGTCTGGAGTATTATGTGGATAGAGGTCAAACAGTACAATGTTTGGTTGTACAATAAGACTGTCATTTCCCTGGACCTTCATCAGCAAGTGAGCACAAAGCACTAATCTCGACAGGTTTCCGTACATGATAGACCTGTCGAAAGTGATAACACCGGTAGCTTTCACCACCCGTACTCGTTTTTGTACGATTATTTCTCCTTCAAGTACCTCTAGCCTGTAGCACATATGACATTGACTGATTATTATGGAATTCACACTAAAATCAATGAGTCCCTTTGAGTGAATTGCCTTTAGCGTTTTGCCGGAAATGGAATTTCTTACTATCTTTCCTACAGTCACGTGATCGTTATGAAACATCTCAATAATTGCATTAAAGTTGTCCTCCTGAATATGTTTTTCCCCTAGAAAATTAACCTGAACGAAACGTAGAGCATCTGTGTATGTTGCTGAGGAATTTCCTGTGAATTTAACTGCCACAAACACTTCTTCAACACTTGAGTTCCAGACTCCATAAGCATCAAGCGCAAAATAAGGACTTGCGCTGAACACCTTTTCAATGTAATTTTTAATCAGATGAGCTACGTCTGACAACAAAGGTGTTTGTTTTGCTCTTACGAATAAGTGTATCTCGTACGAGCCTTTGGTTATTTCATCAAACAAAGCAGTGCAGACCCCGTCTACCACGACCATCCAGCATGGACAAAGCAATAATCTGCAAAGGTTCTGCAAGTACACAAATACGAGTACATAGTATTATATCAGGAATAGGTAAAGAATGTACAGTAACATATCTATAGTATCTAGTCTACTTTTAGTCCGAATGCCTACTCAGCTGACCACATTACTACAGTAGAACCTGTCTTAACCCTTCGCTTGCTGAATTTTAAAATACATTTCTCATTCTTTACCCATGCCCTTTTGTATAGTGACATATATCTTCACTGTTTACAAGTATTTCGCAGTGCAATCACAGCTGTGGAGTGCACTGGTTGCACAATCAACTTGTAAATAGTGCAGACCCTGATGAGACAACTCCTGCAGGAGCTGTCTCATCTAGGTCTTCACTATTTACAGGTAGGTATATTGACTTGAATAGCAAGCGAAGGGTTAAAGATGTCTAATAATTGGTTTGTAAGGCAGATGGTAGCTTAATGCAGGTGAAAAGTAATGCTGAAAGCTCCTATAGAAGCTTTCTGCGTTACTTTTGCCCTGTACTAAGCAACCACCTGCGTTATAAGACTCCTATGTTCAATGACCGCCTAGGACTGGTTCTACTGTACTACAATTAGGTTTGATAAACACTCACAACTTCTGTTGAGTGGTTCTATATCGGTACTTAAACCTTTACCCATTTACTAATCTTGTAAGAAATAATGACAGCATGGATAGACACCAGGTCAACATACCCGAACACTGCCCATAAAAATACTAGTCATAAAACAAATGCGCCTGCTACCGTACTCCCTCTCTACAACGACACCCTTTGGGATACGAAGAATGTACGTGTTGTTCAGAGGGAGTTGTTATAGGGAGGGCAAACCAAACATAATTAGCTTGTTTTCCAGATCCCCAGATCAGGTGTATTTCGAGAACTAAAACCGTTATGCCTCAATCAAACCGTATGTTGTGACCACTCTTTAGAATCGTCACAAAGTGACGATTCTAAAGAGTAGTCACAACATAGAGTTTGATAGAGGCATAAAGAAAATACGACGGAAAAAGTTGTTTCTGGAGCCTTGTTGTTTCGGAAACAGTGGCATGCGTTGTTGTAAGGAGGGAATCGTTATTGAGAGGGCCGTTGTAGGGAGGGAGCACTGTAGTATCATTTTGAAGTACCTATAAACCTGCCGGGGATAAACCCTGAAAGCTCATGAATTTGTGTTGTTTTGTTGAACTCAAGTGTCACTTGTTTTATATATGTGACCATTCTCATACTGTACAAAAAGAGTGTCCGCTCAATTTCTGATTTTATGAGATTTTCACAGACTTTAGATTCGTTCAATCAATTGAGAAACTATTGACCTAGTGCAAATTAACCCTTTCCCTGTTCAATATTCACGTAAGAAATAAATTTCGAGGGCTTGGTGCAAAACTATTCTCACTCCTTCACTTTGTGAAGGAGTAAGAATAGTTTTGCTCCAAGTCCTCGTAATGGCATCACGAATATTTATTAGCTGAATGTTTATAACGTAAATCTTTTAAGGGAATGTTTTGCTTTGACAAAACCTGTATAATAAGATCTATATATCATGTCGAAAGCACACAGAGCAGGAGTTTTATTGACCAGGGTCTACTCTGTTTGAAAGTGCGTGAAAAGACGTTTATATGAGGGAAAATGTTAAATAGCTCGGATCCTAAAGAGAGGTCAAATAGGTGAATGTAATAACCAATAGTAGCATCGTAAACAAGTGCCTGCTCTTGTAATTCATTGGCTGCGGCAATGGCCGCAGCCAATCTTTTAGAAGTCTAAAAAGTCCTTATGTGTTTCTGCGGAATTAGTTTATTTTAATGTTTGATAGAAAATTCCAAGTAGAGTTTATATTGGTTTTGGTGCAATTTACTGCATAGTAATATATTTTTCAGCGGTTGCACATATTTTTGTCGTTTTTCCCCACAACGTTTAAAATGCGGAATAGCCCATGGTAGTTTCCGTCTTCCAAACAGTGTTTCCGTCTCTTTTTTAATAACTATGGGTTACTGTGAGACAAGCTTTTATTTATATACATTCATTTATTTTGATTCATACATTTTTCTCAGCGGGGGCAAATATTTTTGTCGAGGTTATTTGTTTCTTTTCTGCCAGTGAAAATGCTAGTATATTAGGTATAAATGATTTAAAACCACATCTCTAATTATAGCAGTCAGCGTCGTCGAAGGGTTATAACGTTGGCCTAGTAAGTGTGAGGTCGTGGGTTCGATCCTCGGTGGAAGCTTTTTTTTTCTCTCATTTCTTTTGTAAGCACCCTTAGATTACGTGCTTTTGGTTTAAAAACAATTTTGTACAAACATATTGTAAAAATATGTCCTTTGTTTGAAATTTGTCTTTGGAAAAGTTATTTAGCTGAGACCTTTTACTCGTTGTTTTGTTGACCGTTTTTAATATTTTACCATTGTGCATGAATACCATTGATCTGTGATGTAATGTGTATTATTGGTGTCATACACAGGTATTATGCATCATGACTCATAAGAACATTTCCCCGTTTCTGCTGTTAATTTATACATTACAGTCGTGTTTTCCCAATGTATCTGTTAATTAAAACTACTAAACAATATTGCTCCCTCTTTTTCTTCTATCCTGCTTAAAGACATGTTACGCAGCCATTTAACGCTTGCGTAAAACCTTGCTTGTTATCTTTTATATGTGAATGTATGCCGCAACGACAACCATAGCCATCTTTGAATTACTGCTGAAGTAAAATGAAAACCCCTCTTAACCTGGATTTAGGACAGAACAAATTAGACATTTTAAGGCAGGTGGCTGCTTAATGCAGGGTGAAAGTTGTTCAGAAAGCTCGGGAGCTTTCTGTATGATTTTCAACCTGCATTAAGCTGCCACCTGTCTAAAAGACAGGCATTGGTGCTAATTTTAACGTCCGGTTTAGAGTGTTTTGCTTAATTGTAAATCAATTTAAATTTAGAGGTTAAGGTGTAGGTAATTCGATCACGACGTTTTATGCCCCGTCAGGGTTGTAGCTAGCAATACGCACTTACGCACGTGCGTAACATCAATATGAAAGGTGGAAACAATGGAACAAAATCGAAGGCACGTGGGGGTTGACTTTGATAAAAGTTCTGTCTTTGTCATGTAAGCTTTAACCCATACCCTCATATTGAAGTCTTTTGACGGCTTTTTAGACTACCTAAACCAATTAACAGAAACTAGAATACATCTATGGTCTCTAAATCCTGTATTAACCCTTCGCTTGCTGAATTTTAAAATACATGTCTCCTTATTTACCCATGCCCTGATGTATAATTACATATATCGTCACTGTGTACAAGTATTTCGCTGTGCGATCACTGCTGTGGAGTGCACTGGTTGCACAATGAACTTGTAAATTGTGAAGACCCAGATGAGACAGCTCCTGCAGGAGCTGTCTCATCTGGGTCTTCACTATTTACAGGTAGGTATATTGACGTGAATAGCAAGCGAAGGGTTAGAATCCATATACATAATACGAGGAATACACATGTACGGAGATACACTGAGGCTACTGCTACCTTTTCTTCGTCAAATATATAGCCTGTCTTGCAGCCAGCTCCAGACATTGAATGCCGCAGCCGAATCACGTGACTTCTATTGGCTCTTGAATCCTCATACTGTAAGTTTTTATTTATTTTCCCTCGAAAATGCCTTCTCAAATCTCGGACTGAAAATCCAGTACAAGACTCGCCAGTCAATGTATTACATGAAAGACAAGCCATGTTTTTGTATATTTTGTATCGTGCAGGTTGCTCGTCATAGTTTATTGTCAGTACGGGCGATACATAATGTTCACACGCTTCTGTATAGGCATGACCGTCCTCAGTAGTGTTGAACGTGCTGTTATGGCAGCTTTCAACATCTGCCTTCACACAAGTGATCGGTGGATGGCTCTTTATCAAGTTTGTCGATGGTTCAAAATACAGATCAGAAGAATAAAAACGTGAGTTGGCATTCTTAATATGTTCCACATAAATGTCATTTAGACTGATATTTGCTTTCGAAAGACGTCTATTCGGCGCAATGTCGACTGTCATATATACGTCCCAGTAAGTGAAGTTGTCGTTTCTCTCGCTATTACAGCTAAAACAGTGTTTATTTTTGTACACATTCCCTGTCGCTAATGCCTGGACCGGAATGTGATCAGGTAGGCGAGTTCCTCCAAAACCATACAATCCTTCACACATTTCTCTCTCTGTCGGGGTGAATGCGTCCCCAGTGCATTTCGCTATCATTCTGTATTCAGAACCGCGAGTTCGGTGGGCGCTTAGTTCGAGAAGCTGGGAACGAATACACAACGTTTCTTTATCTAGGTTCTCCGAATATTCAGCATTTAGTCCGACTCTCTGTATAGATGTATTCTGTTCAATATACATTCGTAGGTCGGTAACATTGTTGAAAACAATGCCATTAAGAACTTTGCTCAGTGTAAAATCTGGGCAACAGTTAAGGGCGTGTAAACACGTGTCATTACAAGAACACTGGTTACAGCAAGCCGGCCATGGATTGTCCGCTTCATTGCCCTGTATCACACACCAATCTGTTCCCGGGCACTCACGTTCTTTAAGAGTCATCAGCAAAAGTAATGAATCCAACTTAGTGAACTCTTGTTGCCATTCCTTTGACCCTGTGTTGTCCTTGTCATCTTTAGCTGCGATAAAACTGAAAATGCAAACACTGATAGAAAAACATAACGTGGTGTAGTATAAACCCATCTCTGGTGCTGCTCCTCCGGCTCAATGAATCTGGAACACCAGAACTCTTTATATACGCGCCATCACGTCATTATCAATCACACCTAATCACAGCCGAGACCGGCATTCCAATTATGGATTTACTCGTATAGCATCAAACCGCTATCAGAACGTTTCACACACGCTTTTAGAATTGAAAGACCTTTCATCAAAAACGACGTGAGTATTTTGTCACATTGATACATTTTTTAAGTCTTTAAGTGTCGTCTTTAAGTGTCGTCTTATTATTTCTAGGTTTGCAAATACTGTAATCAGTAGAATTGTCGTGTTTCTAGAGGGTGATTCTTTACAATTGTGATGTGAAATACTGCACAAGGCTGACCCAGTTTTCAGTACTGCAGACGTGTACTGGCTGTGTAACTCTGGATTCAGTGTTCATGTAAAGCAAAACTGTTTTTTAAATAGTTCTCTCGGTTGCAGATATTTTCAGATAAATATAAGTACAGTAGAACCAGTCAAAAAGGTGTAAACATGTACCTATAAAACTCATACAGGAGCTTTCTGCATTACTTTTTACCCTAAGCAACTACCTGCTTTTTAAGAGTCCTATGTTCAATAAATTAATTGTGGCTTAAGACATGTTCTACTGTAAGGGCCAGTAAATGTTCCGTTTACATTGCATACTTCTTTTTCTGTGCAATTTTATGGCAAATTGTGGCATGAATGTGTTGCAATTGTCATGCTGATGTTGTAATTTACAGTTGAATAGAAAAATATATTTTTATTTTCTTATTATCATCACATTTATCACCCATGCTTCCAATGGGGTCAGTCCGTCCACCCGTCTGCCTGTCCATCCGTTCGTCGGCAATTGCTTTAAACGATATATACTCTAAAACCGCATGGCAGAATGCAACCAAACTTCAGATAAATGATATTGTATAAAGCTCTGTCATAATCCGGATCCGAGAATAACTCTGGTTGCCATTGGAACGAAAAGAATAATCTTAAGAATCTTCTCCAACCACAGGGGTCAGATTTGAATGATACCCATGTAAGAAAAATCAGCGTATTGTGTTGGAATTTCACGTCGGCACTGGCTACGGCTTAGTCTGAATGTATCAAAAGTTATATTATTTGAAAAGTACAAGGTCCCAGCTTCACGTTCGTTCCAAACATTAGTGGATATTTTATCATGATAGCCCAAAACCGGGCGTTATTTCGAATCGGTCGTGAAATTTGCGAATGGGTAGTTAGACCCCTTGTATATAACACTAAATCGACCCAATCAATTATTTTTACTTTTTAGACCATGTAGACCCACGAAATGGCCCTCTGTGACAATTAGTATCACTGGTTTACACAATGCTTATAAAACCACATCAATCGCTTTTGACGCTATTATTATACTATTTTTATACTTGGCGTTGATTAAATTTCACACATATCCAAACTTTTGTTATTACAAATCATAATTATTAATAATCAAAACGATGTATTTGCAAACAGAGTAGACCCAGATCAGACGTTTCTTATAGGAGTTGTCTGATCATGGTCTGCTCTGTTTTTCGTAAGAAATTAAAAAGATCTGATTCTACAGTGTCTGCTATTGTCACACATACCTGTGTCAATGTGTTTCAAAAATACCTAAAATTTACAAAACTTATTTGTTTATATGCTGAGAAGTAGTATATAGTAAGAAAACCTATCTCATAAACGTTGAAACTGACAAAACATCCATTTGTTTGATATCGACGATCCCGGTTTTATTCCCCGATGTATCAGTTTTATTCGGGGTTGGGATTTAGTTTCGTATCTTTTCTTGCTGTTCGCATTTCTCCGACAACTTCCGAGAAAAGCTGTATCATAAACAATGGAGGGATCGGGTGACCATCGGCAAAACGCGAAAAGTTTGAACGGAAAAGGCCGATAATAATTTGTTGTAGAACAAAAATAATATAATAAGTATTGATGAAATCCGTTTATTTTGTATAAATGGGGATTTTCTTATTTAATTTAAAATTGACAATGTTCAAAATAATGATTGAATATAAAAAATACCAAGTATTATGTTATTATTGAAAACATGTCAGCTACCCTCCTGCCTCTTCCCAACCAATTCACGGGAACTAGTATGCATTTATGATTTCTAAATCCTATATTAGTTTCCATATACATGTACATAATACGAGGATTACATATACTTGGAGATATACTGAGACTGCTGCTACCTTTTCTTCGTCAAATATATAGCCTGTCTTGCAGCCAGCTCCAGACATTGAATGTCGAAGCCGAAGTACATAACTTCTATTGGCTATAGAATCCGCATACTGTAAGTTTTGATTTATTTTCCATCGAAAATACCTTCCCAAATCTCGGACTGAAAATCCACTACAAGACTCGCCGGTCACTGTGGTACATGAAAGACAAGCCATGTTTTTGTATATTTTGTATCGTGCAGGTTGCTCGTCATAGTTTATTGCCAGTACGGGCGATACATAATGTTCACATGCTTCTGTATAGGCACGACCGTCCTCAGTAGTGTTCAACGTGTTGTTATGGCAGCTTTCAACATCTGCCTTCACACAAGTAATCGGTGGATGGCTCTTTATCAAGTTTGTTGATGGTTTAAAATACAGATTAGAAGAATAAGAACGTGAGTTGGCTTTCTTAGTAAGCTCCACATAAATGTCATTTAGACTGACATTTGCTTTCGAAAGAGGTATATTCGGCGCAGCGACGGTTTCCATATATACCTCCCAGTTTCCTATATGAACGGTCTGATATAGGTCTGTATTCAGTTCGTATACAATTAGTATGACTGGTGTGCACAATGATTATAAATCACATCAATCGCTTTTGGCGCTAGTTTTATATTATTTAAATGCACGGGTTTGATTTAATTTCACACGTATCCAAAATGTTACCGTTACGCATATCAAATTATCAGCGTGACCCTCTCTGTTGCTGCCACACCTAAATGTAACCTTATCAAAACTTTGATTTATTTTAGTTTTACATGAATAACAATGATACATATTGCATCATTATACACACAGTAGGCCTAGCGCTATGGTTTTAACCCTTCCCCTGTTCTGTCTTTTTACAAATTGTATTACCTACTGAATATTCATGAACAAAATAGTTATAATGAAATATGGAAGGTGGAACATTGTAGCTATTTTAGACAATAAAAACACAGATCAAATCTCATTAGCAAACAGAGCAGACCTGATCAGACAGCTCCAATAGGGGCCATCTGATCTGGATCTATTGTGTTTGCAAATGCGTGAAAAGGCGTTTATATGTGGGAAAGGGTTAATTGAGGTGCCGAGTCACTCGGAAATCTGTTTTCAATTAGTATGACCCGTTTTCACACTGCTTATTAAATCACATCAATCAATTTTGGCGCTATCATTATACTGCTTTTGTGGATGACATCAATTAAATTTCACACATATCCAAAACGTTGTTATTACAAATCATAGTAATTATTTTGATGCTACCTAATTTGTTTTTACGTTAACACAAAAAGTATTTTCTTATATTTTAACCCTTTCCCTGTTCTGTGCCTATTCCAAGTTTCAATACCTACTGAATATTCATGGACAGAACAGTAAAAATGAAATATGGAAGGTGGAACATTGTAGCCATTTTAGGAAGTAAAGGAACAGATATTTCAAATTTCACTAGCAAACAGAACAGACCCTGATCAGACGACTCCCATAGGAGCCGCCTGATCTGGGTCTACTCTGTTTGCAAATGCGTAAAAACACGTTTACATGAGGGAAAGGGTTAACACAGAATATCTACGCCTTTGCAAAAAGAATAGACCCAGATCAGGCTATTCTTATAGGGGTTATCTGACCAGGGTCTGCTCTGTTTGCGTATGAAATTCAATGGATCTGATTCTACAGTTTCTGCTATTGCCACAAATACCTGTGACCATGTGCCATTATAACAAATTAGTATCAATACAAATAAAGGAGCGTAAAAATCAGGTGGTTGCTTAATGCAGGGCAAAAATAATGCAAAAAGTTCCTGCCTTACGGACCATAATTAGACCTCTTTTTAATGGTTGCTTAAGACAGGTTCTACAGAATATATACTGATCCAGATGATAACGCTGTACAGGATCCATACGACCTGATACTTTTGTTGCATTTAATAAGAGATGTACAAGAAAAAACAACTTTCAGAATTACAGCAGAGGAACATTTTTACAAACAACTATTCCCCAGCTTACACACAGTGTATTGGTTGTTGTTGATTAACACCCGTTACTGCCTACTGTGGGTTAATTGGACGCCCAAGAGAGAGTGGGAGAGGATACAGACAAACCCGAAACCCTACTCTTATTTTCTAGGTTCTATTATCGACATATTTTTGTAGGCAAGCAGACAGACGGAGAGACAGGTGGACGGACAGACGGACGGAAGGATAGATAGACGGATAGAAAAATCCAAATGCCCAGACCGGGATTCGTACCCACAGCGGTGAGGGGCTAAGCGATCGTCAGACGAAGATCATAAACACTCGGCCACGGAGGTCCCAAGATAGATAGATAGACAAACAGACCTTTCCAGACTACAATGTAGCAGACGGACATTGGATCTAACGGATCTGTTTTCATTAAAGTGTTGGAATGGCAAACAGTTTGAATTCGAAATTGTTTATATAAACAGTGTGTGAATATCAAACAGTTTAGATCCGGATCTTATAGAAGACTCGGTGCTTGAATAACAAACAGTTTGGACCCTAATGGCATTGTTTTGGTAAACTGTTTGAATGGCAAATAACTTTTTGAATAGATGGTGCGCCAATGAGGAACAAACAGACTACGAACTCAATTGTTCAGACCACGTTGTTTATATAAAGCTACACGAAATGGCAGACTAATACACACACAGGATAGTAACGCAAAAACTAAAGGGGGATAACTCTCCCATACAAACAATCATGTATATCTTACAGGATAGTACTTAACTAATATAACAACCGAATGGCGGTGTTTTAATTGCAAACCGTTTGGGCCCCAATGATCTTTTAAATCTCCAGTGTTTGAACTACAAACAGTTTGGATCCTAATTATAGCTTTTTTCTAAATATTGTTTGAATGTCAAACAGTTTGGATCTAAATGAGTTTTTTTAATAAACAGTGTTTGTTAAACAGGACCAATTTTCATTAAACAGTGTTTCAATGTTTGGATCCTAATTATATTTTGTATAAACAATGTTTGAATATCAAACATTTTATATCCCGATGATCTTTTAGAATTAACTGTGCTTGAATAGCAAACAGTTTAGATCCTAATGACTTTTTTATTATAAATACTTGAATTGCTCTGATCTACTATTTCGACCACTAAGGGCCTTTTTTTTTTTAAAAAAGGCCTTTATGGTCGAAATATTTGATCAGAGCAATTCAAGTATTTATGTATTATATTTATTCCCTTTTTTGGAATTATTTTCTTCATTGTGACTTTTTATATAACAGTTTTGAATGGCAAACCGTTTGGACCTAATTATAGCTTTTTTCTAAATATTGTTTGAATGTCAAACAGTTTGGATCTAAATGAGTTTTTTTAATAAACAGTGTTTGTTAAACAGGACCAATTTTCATTAAACAGTGTTTCAATGTTTGGATCCTAATTATATTTTGTATAAACAATGTTTGAATATCAAACATTTTATATCCCGATGATCTTTTAGAATTAACTGTGCTTGAATAGCAAACAGTTTGGATCCTAATGACTTTTTTATTATAAATACTTGAATTGCTCTGATCTACTATTTCGACCACTAAGGGCCTTTTTTTTTTAAAAAAGGCCTTTATGGTCGAAATAAATGATCAGAGCAATTCAAGTATTTATGTATTAAATTAATTCCCTTTTTTGGAATTATTTTCTTCATTGTGACTTTTTATATAACAGTTTTGAATGGCAAACCGTTTGGACCTAATTACATTTTTATATTACTACCATGTCCGTCCTTCCATCACGAAGAAGACCATGCTTTCAGCAGTTTTGGTTCCGCCGTAGTGATGTTTTAGTCAGTTTAGATGTTAACACAGTAAGCGGTACAGATCAAATAAGTCATAAAATGTTGAAAAGCTGTTCAAGCTCAATAGCAAAACCACTCTGTATATTATTTAACAAATCAATTATTTCAAATATGTTCCAGCTTCATGGAAGCTACCTAATGTTATGCCGCTTTTCAAAGGGTGGGGGGATCTCTACCATTAAATTAAAGACCAATATCACTGATAAGTTGTGTAGGCAAAGTAATGGCACGAGTCATTTTTAAATACATTTACAATCATTTAACCTCTAACAATCTCATTTATAGAAGTCAGTCAGGCTTTCTTCACGGCCACTCCACTGTTTATCAACTTATTGATATATACAATCAAATTTGCAAATCTTTTGATGATAAAAAATCGACTTGCATGGTCTTCTGTGATAAATCAAAGGCATTTGACCGCGTCTGACACAAAGGGCTTATATTTAAACTTAAGCAGTATGGTATACCTGGCAATTTAATTAACTGGATTTCGGATTACCTTACTAATAGATCTCAAAAGGTATTTGTGGGGCAATCCTTTTCTAAATGTAAGTCTGTAACTGCAGGAGTACCGCAAGGGTCCGTGCTGGGCCCGCTTGTTTCTTGAATATGTTAATGACATCGCTGATTCTCTTTTATGTACCACCGGACGATAGCTCATTTGCGGTATCTTCTACTGAAACTGTTTTAAACTCATATTTAAATGTTATATCAAAATGGGCAACACAGTGGTTAGTTAAATTTAACCCTTCAAAAACAGAAGTTATGATGTTCTCACTCAGAAATATTACCAAGCCTTCTATATATTTTTATAACACTATTCTAAATTTTGTAGATGACCATAAACACTTAGGTATTACTTTAAGCCACGATGGCTCCTGGCATACGCATATAAACAATATCACTGTTTAAGCCTCCAAGATCCTCGGCTCTATGAGATTGTTAAAGTACAAAGTTAGCGGAACACTCTATTGACTATTTATATACCCTAAGGCCTTTGGTTGAATATGCGTCAGTAGTATGGGACAATTGTACACAATATTAAAAGGACTCCTTAGAAAAACTACAATACGAAGAAGCTCGTATAGTAACCGAATTGACTCGTTCCGCATGTATGAACATTTTAGAAATTGGATGGGTTTCCCTCGCAGATCGTAGAGCTATGCAAAAATAATACTGGTTTACAAAGAGAAGATTGGACTTCTCCCAAGCTATCTTAATGACATTTTCCCACCTACTGTGCATGCTTCAAATAACTAAACTACGGAGCAACACTAACTTTGTAACCATGGCCAGGCATCTTGAAATATACTCTAAATCCGTTTTACCAGCTTCAATTAAATTATGGAATAATCTTGATTTACCGACGCGCAGCGTTAATACACTCATTGGTTTTAAAGATAAACTTAAAAGAAATTTTAAAGCCCAGGCAGTTCCTTCTTATTATTTAAAAGGGGAACGCTTCTATAACGCAGTTCATACTCGCATGAGGAACCGATGTAGTAACCTAAAATAACGATCTCTTTTACAATCACCTACGAGATCATCCCGATTGTTCATGTAACCATGGAATCGAAGATGCCGAACACTCTTTTTTTAATGTAGTATTTACCATAATGAACGACATGTATTATTTACTAATACTCGTACTTCCCATTCTATAAGTACATATATACATTATTAAATGGAATTGATACATTATCTGATGAGGAGAACACATCTTTATTTTAGAGGTGCAATCATATATAAAAAGCACTCGCCGTTTTCAACACACGGTCCAATAAATCAATCAACTTGTATGATTTATTTAACTGACTTAAGATGGGTGGGGGTCCGATTTGGGCACTGGGCTTGAGGGAGTGATGGGTATGGGGTCCAGGTATGCAGTCAGTTTGAGTTGAGCATAACCGATGTCTTCCTTTTACTGATTTCTTTTTTTTCTTTTGAATTCTAATGATAACAAGAATCCGCTAGTTGGTTTAATCTGACATCACCATGCCATCTAGGGACGGGCCGATTTCTAATGTTGGAAAACTTGTCGTCCCAACCCTTTTGTAGTGTCATCTGTATTATATACATTAAGAAATGTCTACATGATTTAAGTATATATTGTCTTCTTGAATGTATCTATATTGTTGAACATTTACAATAAGATATGATTAAACTATTATACATCACTAGACTTTCCTAAATATATACTTGTCATGAAACAATTTGTACTGTTCCATGTAACATTATCTCGTGCGGGCAACATTAAGTCTAGATCAGTGAGCACTTATTAAATTGCTTGCGTGACGTAATCCGACTGCCGTCATCCGACGCTTGCAATTTAATCAACAAATGTAATTTTGACAGTTTTTTGTTTCTGTTTAATAATTTGAGAAATGTTATAGTGTTTTGCGACTATTAAGGAGGAGGATCAGTCAAGGTTGGACAGTGAAAAGGACTCCACCAGTATCAAACGTGTAATGAATAGAAGCGTATAGAAGAATAGTATCACCGAGTACAAGTTTTGTTTCATACTGTTTATTGTTGTCAATGAATAAATCTTGGTGATAAAATCGATTATGATGTTCGATATAATAAAATAAATATCACATCGCATGGAGGGCGACAGCACGTATTGCCAACCCTCGGTATGGTAATGTACACCTCGGCTAACACCTCGGTGGACATTACCAACCTCGGTTTGACAAAACTTGCTAAGGCCCTCCATGTGGGCGTGCTATTTATATATTGTTTTCAAGCCAAACCGATATATACTTTTTAGTGTCGTTATGTCTCATCATACCCATGCGTACGATATGACGTCACATCATGCCCCGATGTTATAAAACTTTTTACCAGAGTCTAAGATCATTCTCAAGCATCTGAATGGCCAGATTCTGAGCAAACTCAGAATCTGACAAATCAGATACGTGATAATGATCACAGACTCAGAAGTTTTGCAACCTTGGGCCATTGTCTTCTGGTTTAGATGAGTTTGATTGATAGGTTTTGGATTTACGAGGCTGTTTATATGCTGTCGGTTGGGACAGACAATGGAGAGTTCTATGAAGGTCGGGTATATATGTGTTAACGTGTACTTCATTATACCCCCGCAAACTTGTTTGAGAGGGTATACTGGAATCAGCCTGTCCGGCGGTCGGTCGGTTGGTCGGTCGGTCGGTCCGTCCGCATTTGAACATGGGTAATTGGTGTCGCGAACTCCTCATTCACTTTTAAAGTTACTGAATTTATATTTGGTATACATAGTAACCATGAATAATAGATGTGCAAGACGCAATTTTCATGTGTTTACTGCTGGCCATTGCAGAATTATCTCCCACTTTGAATTTTTATGCCCCCATAGACGATAGTCGGGGGGCATATTGTTTTTGCCCTGTCTGTCTGTTTGTCTGTTTGTCTGTTTGTTTGTCAGCAACTTTAACATTGGTCATAACTTTTGAGCCAGTATAGATAGAGACTTGATATTTGGCATACATATGTATCTCATGAAGCCGCACATTTTGACGGGTGACGTGTCAAGGTCAAGGTCATCCTTCAAGGTCAGAGGTCAAATATATGGGTCAAATCGCCGACTTTAACATTGGCCATAACTTTTGGACCAGTAGAGATAGAGACTTGATATTTGGCATGCTTGTGTATCTCATGAGGCTGCACATTTTGAGGGGTGACATGTCAAGGTCAAGGTCAGAGGTCAAGGTCAGAGGTCAAATATATGAGGGGGCATAGTGTTTCACAAACACATCTTGTTTTGGTCATTTTTGCATGAAACATGAGTAGTTGGTGTCGCAAATTTCTCCTTTAATCTGAAAGTTATTCACTTTATATTTGGTATACATAATGGTAGATCCGCAAGACACAATTTACACATGTTTAGCGCTGGGCATTGCAGAATTATTTCCCCTTGAACTTTTTTGTCAGTTTTGCATGAAACTTTGGGAGTTGGTGTCGCAAACTTCTCCTTCAGTTTTAAATTCTGTAGAGAGGTGATCCCCCGAAAGCAAAAATTACAACACAAAAGGAGAAAATTGCACACTCGGTTTTATTGAGTCTGTTCATCAGCAGTAATTGAAAGTGCAACACTGCTCACGCCCCCTAGCACCGGCTTAAGCGGTATTCAATTTTCAGAACAAAAAGTACTGAAATTCATGATCTCGAAGGATCAGAAGGTATAACAACACTGAGAATGAAGGACGGGGCGACGTTTTACGGCCTCCACACAAGCACTTAACACCTGCTGTTTTGAAAATTATAAATTCTGTAGAGAGGTGATCCCCCGAAAGCAAAAATTACAACACAAAAGGAGAAAATTGCAGACTCGGTTTTATTGAGTTAACGTTAATTAATTTATATATGGTACACATAATATCAAAGAATGGTAGATGTACAAGACACAATTTTCATGTGTTTACCGCTGGCATTGCAGAATTATCCCCCCCCTGAAATTTGAGTATTTTTTGTCATTTTCGCTTGTAACATGGTGAGTTGGTGTTTCAAACTCCTCCTTCAGTCTTAAAGTTATTGAATTTATATTTGGTATACGTAATAGCCACAAACAGTAGATGTACAAGAAACAATTTTCACGTGTTAACGACTGGCCATTGCAGAATTATCTCCCACTGAAATTTGAATAATTTTGTCATTTTTGCATGAAACATGAGGAGTTGGTGTCACAAACTCCTCCTTCATTTTGAAACTTATTAAATTGGTACTTGCCATACATACTAAACACGAATAGTACATGTGCAAGACACCATTTTCCTGTGTTTAGTGGCAGCCATTACAGAATTTTCTCCACTTGAACTTTTTGTCATTTGGTCCTGTTACATGGGTAGTTTGTGTCACAAACTTGGATTTGCAATCAAGGCTGCCGTGCGGGATCCCTATTCATCACCTTTAGTGATAGTTCTAGTTTGTTCTTCTGGGGTTGCTGTGGACTTTCGTGTATCATTTCCTCATTTCTTGTCTGACGTTTGGTTCTGCTCCTCTAGGTGTACCTGATCAGGGCATACACTGTTTGAAAATGTCAGTGCATGCGTGTACATCATCAAAATATGTATAAATCTCTACATTCATAACGTATGCACAACCTTTGAAATCATTATACCATTTTAATGCACGATTATCTCCCTTTATTCATTGATATGTAGAAAGAGAGAGAGAGAGAGAGAGAGAGAGAGAGAGAGAGAGGGAGAGAGAGAGATTATATAAACGTGTTTTCACGCATTTGCAAACAGAGTAGACCTAGATCAGACTGCTCCTATCTGATTAGGGTCTGTTCTGGTTGCCAATGGAATTTGAAAGAACTGTTTCTTTACTTTCTAAAATGACTACACTTTTCCACCTTCCATATTTCGTTCTATTTTGTTCATGATTTTTCTGTAGGTATTGGAATTTTTAACCTTTAGCCTGCTATGGGCGGATGAGTGAATACCTATTCAAACAGTTTGGATCCAGTTGAGTAACTCGCCGTCTCAACAGGATCCACACTGTTTGACACCCTGATTGCATTTTGGTAGAAAAAATAATTATAGTTTGAATTTTGAAAATGTGGTAGGTGAATAATCCTGTAAAAATAATTTGCTCAGCAGGCTAAAGGTTAATTAACATAGAACAGGACAAAGGTTAAGAAAACTTACTTCATTTCATTGAAAACTGATTCTACAGTTAAAGAAACTTTCTGCTATCGTAAAAATATCGATGTTCCTAATGCCATTATATAAGCATTCGACTTATTAATATTCATAATTCCTTATTTGTTCATGAATGTTAATCACGTGAAGATTTTCACAGGCTTCGTTTAGTTTGTGCATATACGAGTAAACATACATCCGACTTTGGGTTGGCAATAACATACGTATTCAACTAATTGGGTTGGCCATAAAATACGTATTCAACTAATTGGGTTGGCCACAAAATACGTATTCAACTAATTGGGTTGGCCATGAAAGATGTATTCAACTAATTGGTTTGGCCATAAAATACGTATTCAACTAATTGGGTTGGCCATAAAATACGTATTCAACTAATTGGGTTGGCCATAAAATACGTATTCAACTAATTGGGTTGGCCATGAAAGATGTATTCAAATAATTGGGTTGGCCATAAAATACGTATTCAAATTCTGCAAAGACTCCTTTAAACATCATAAAACGCTTTTTTCACGCATTCGCAAACAGAGTAGATCTAGATCAGTGGGCTCATGTATGATATTCAGTTCTGTTTTGCTTATGAAAGTATAATAGATCTGACTACAGTTTCTAACCATAATAAAATAGCCGTGTGGATATGACAATAGCTAATAAAAGTTCATGTTGCAATTATTTATTACATGAATATTCAACAGGGAAAAAATCAACACATTTGTCCAAAATAAAAGGCTTAAACAATTTTTTAAAACATTTGTAAATGTAAAACACGTCATTATCTACACTTTAACCCTAAGCCTACTATGAAAATGAGGTCTGGTTAAGCTCCGATCTGTTGTCGTTGACATTTAATTCTGATTCCTTCAAGTTTTTGAGATACTATTGGCAGATAGATCAGGTTCCATGCTTATAAAGGTTTTTAGTTGAGTCTGAGTTTGTTCTCAAGCTTTTGATTCGTCAGATTTGAGCCAAAGGCTTAAATCTGACCAATCAAAGGCTTAAGAATGAACTCAGACTCAACTAAAAATAATTATAAGCATGGACCTAGATTAGATTCGGCAGAGTTTCAAACAGCTTGGACTCTGACGAGACGCCGAGTTACTCGGCATGTGTTCTGGATCCAGGCTGTTTGCAAATGTCAGGTAGGTCGCGCTTAGCAGGCTAATGGTTAAAATCATAATTTTCATAAATAGAATTTTTGTTCACAGAAAAATAACTGAACACATTTGCTCTTCAGTTAAAACAACTCCTCTGTCTGCTTATGGTATAATATAGACTTGATTCTTCAGTGTTTGTCAAAGTAACAACTTTCCTTGAAAATTTAACAGTATAACCATTCAGCAGACAAATATTCATGATGTCATAATTTCTTACCCCAAATGATTTATCCACAATTACTTTGACCTCTTAATGGCCATCAAGAACATGGTTTCGGTGTCATTATTGTTCTCTTTCCAAACAGTTATGTATTAAGTATCCCCATGTATTTATATTTTCTTTTGTTTTTTTATTTCGGTGTAGAAATAGATTTTGTGTTTTCCCCGTCATTTAACTTATGACGTCACTTGTTCACCGATTCAGTTTTTTAATATTTGAATCGTTACTATTGTTGTGGATTTGTCTTGAGGGGGGTTTTACTTTACATTTTGATTTGGGTGAAGGTGGCATAATTTCATATTTTTTTTAATCTAAAGTAACTTGCACACACATGCTGTCAATGTCCTGCTGCCATGTGTGAAATATCAACGGAATATCTACAGCACTTTAGAGTTGTTCCCAAGACATGACATTGCTGACACAAAAACTCAGACTTTTCTATGAATAGTTGTGCTAAACATTACACGGGATCTGTGTGTTAGGCGTTCTGTGGGTGTGGATGTACGTCCGTGCGTGCTTGTGTGTGTGTGTTTTAAATATTCTTTACAGACTTTCATATCTTTCAACAACTGTCAATACATTCCTTTTTAAGAACAATAAAACGCGAACTGTCGCCAATGGTTACATTTATATTCATTTGTATATCCGAGGACACGGCTTTGCCCTTTTGACAATTAAGATGGGTGGAATGGGAGCTTTCTGTATTACTTTCGTCCTGCATTCAGCACCAGCTGCCTTAAAACTTCAATGATTGCGGTAGATAGCGATTAATGTACAATGTAGTGCATGTCGACACTGCAAGAAACAATGAACGATTGCATTCTCCAGCATCTGACTGGTCAAGACTCAGATATATTATAACCTCAGACCCGGGGGTAGTCTAATTGTCTACAGTATTCACTTCGTTCACATCTACTACGTCTTCTGCTTCGTTTGCAATGGTCGCAACTGTTGTAGAATGTCTCGATCTCGGTGTCAAGGCTTTCTGTCGCATTTTTCTTGAGAAGTTTAGTAAACAGACGAAGAACGCGAAAGCAAGGAATACAGACATCGCAATAACAATATCATCCACAACAAATATTGATAGGTCTGGAGTAGTATGTGGATAGAGGTCAAACAGTACAATGTTTGGTTGTCCTATAGGACTGTCATTTCCCTGGACCTTCACCAGCAAGTGAGCACAAAGCACTAATCTTGACAGGTTTCCGTACATGATAGACCTGTCGAAAGTGATCACACCGGTAGATTTCACCATCCGTACTCGTTTTTGTATGATTATTTCTCCTTCAAGTACCTCTAGCCTGTAGCACATATGACATTGACTGATTATTATGGGATCCAAACTAAAATTAAAAAGTCCCTTTGAGTGAATTGCCTTTAGCGTTTTGCCGGTAATGGAATTTCTTACTATCCTTCCTACAGTCACGTGATCGGTATGAAACATCTCAATAATTGCATTAAAGTTGTCCTCCAGAATATGTTTTTCCCCTCGAAAATTATCCTGAACTAAACGTAGAGCATCTGTGTATGTTGTTGAGGAATTTCCTGTGAATTTAACTACCACAAACATTTCTTTAACACTTGAGTTCCAGACTCCATAAGCATCAAGTGCAAAATAAGGACTTGCGCTGAATACATTTGCAATGTAATTTTTAATCAGATGAGCTACGTCTGACAACAAAGGTGTTTGTTTTGTTCTTACGAATAAGTGTATCTCGTACAAGCCTTTGGTTATTTCATCAAACAAAGCAGTGCAGACCCCGTCTACAACGGCCATCCAGCATGGACAAAGCAATAATCTGCAAAGGTTCTGCAAGTACACAAGTATTGTATCAGGAATAGGTAAAGAATGTACAGTAAAATATCCATAGTATCTAGTCTACTTTTAGTTCGAATGCTCGCTCAGCTGACTACATTACTACAGTAGAACCTGTCTTAAAGATGTCTAATAATGGGTTTGTAAGGCAGATGGTAGCTTAATGCAGGTGAAAGGTAATGCTGAAAGCTCCTATAGAAGCTTTCTATGTTACTTTTGCCCTACACTAAGCAACCACCTGCGTTATAAAACTCCTATGTTCAATGACCGCCTAGGACTGGTCCCACTGTACTACAATTAGGTTTAATAAACACTCACAACTTCTGTTGAGTGGTTCTATATCGGTACTTAAACCTTTACCCATTTACTAATCTTGTAAGAAATAATGACAGCATGGATATGAATACCAGAATTGAACTTCATCTAGACACCAGGTCAACATACCCAAACACTGCCCGTAAAATACTAGTCATAAAACAAATGCGCTTGCTACAAATGTAGTATCATTTTGAAGTACCTATAAACCTGCCGGGGATAATATGGAAAAATAGTCAAACAGGGTGAGCCACACACGAAATGACACCGCACCAAACACCATCAAACAAGAACCGGTAAAGCCATAAGACAAAACATAACAGGATGCATATCAAGACGAAAAACATTAAACATTAAGCATATTAAACAACAAAATTGACCGTAGGCTGAAAGCAGGAGTCCGCCTTGGAACGGCCAGCCACCAAAATAAGTTACTGGGCACTTAAACCTGGTTTACGGGTACCCAACCTCGTCCTTATCCCACTTTCACCAAAGTCAAAATGTAAATAAAATTCCCCCTCCAGACAACTCCACAACATGCATAACGATGTCTGCCAAAATGAAAATGATTTGAAAATAAACGTTAGAAAGCTCATGAATTTGTGTTGTTTTGTTGAACTCAAGTGCCACTTGTTTTATATATGTGACCCTTCTGATACTGTACAAAAAGAGTGTCCGCTCAATTTCTGATTTGATGAGATTTTCACTGACTTCAGATTTGTTCAATCATTTTTCCACAACGTTTAAACTGCTGAATAGCTCATGCTAGTTTCCGTCTTCCAAACAGTGTTTCCGTCTCTTTTTTAATAACTATGGGTTACTGTGAGACAAGCTTTTATTTATATACATTCATTTATTTTGATTCATACATTTCTCTCAGCGGGGGCAAATATTTTTGTCGAGGTTATTTATTTCTTTTCTGCCAGTGAAAATGCTAGTGTATTAGTAATAAATGATTTAAAATCACGTCCCCAATTATAGCAGTCAGCGTGGTCGAAGGGTTATAACGGTGGCCTAGGAAATGTGAGGTCGTGGGTTCGAACCTCGCTGGAAGCGTAAGTTTTTTTTTCTCTCATTTGTTTTGTTAGCACCCTTAGTTTACGTGCTTTTGGTTTAAAAACAATTTTGTACAAAAATATTGTAAAAATATAAGTCCTTTGTTTGAATTATGTCTTTGGTAAAGTTATTTAGCTGAGACCTTTTACTCGTGGTTTTGTTGACCGTTTTGAATATTTCACCATTGTGCATGAATACCATTGAGCTGTGACGTAATGTGTATTATTGGTGTCATACACAGGTATTATGCATCATGGCTCATTAAAACATTCCCCCGTTTCTGCTGTTAATTTATACAAATAAAAATTACAGTCGTGTTTTCCCAATGTATCTGTTAATTAAAACTACTAAACAAAATTGCTCCCTCTTTTTCTTCTATCCTGCTTAAAGACATGTTACGCAGCCATTTGACGCTTGCGTAAAACCTTGCTTGTTATCTTTTATATGTGAATGTATGCCGCAACGACAACCATAGCTATCTTTGAATTACTGCTAAAGTAAAAAAGAAAACCCCTCTTAACCTAAATTTAGGACAGGACAAATTAGACCTTTTAAGGCAGGTGGCTGCTTAATGCAGGGTGAACTTTGCTCAGAACGTTCGGGAGCTTTCTGTATGATTTTCAACCTGCATTAAGCTGCCACCTGTCTAAAAGACAGGCATTGGTGCTAATTTTAACGTCCGGTTTAGAGTTTTTTGCTTAATTGTAAATCAATTTAAATTGAGAGGTTAAGGTGTAGGTAATTAGATCACGACGTTTTATGCCTCGTCAGGGTTGTAGCTAGCAATACGCACTCACGCACGTGAAGTCTTTTGACGGCTTTTAGACCACGCAAACCAATTAACAGAAACTAGAATACATCTATGGTCTCTAAATCCTGTATTAACCCTTCGCTTGCTGAATTTTAAAATACATGTCTCCTTATTTACCCATGCCCTGTTGTATAATTACATATATCGTCACTGTGTGTACAAGTATTTCGCTGTGCAATCACTGCTGTGGAGTGCACTGGTTGCACATTCAACTTGTAAATAGTGCAGACCCTGATGAGACAGCTCCTGCAGGAGCTGTCTCATCTGGGTCTTCACTATTTACAGGTAGGCATATTGACGTGAATAGCAAGCGAAGGGTTAGTATCCATATGCATAATACGAGGAATACACATGTAGGGAAATATACTGAGGCTACTGCTACCTTTTCTTCGTCAAATATATAGCCTGTCTTGCAGCCAGCTCCAGACATTGAATGCCGCACCCGAAGCACATGACTTCTATTGGCTCTAGAATCCTCATACTGTAACTTTTGATTTATTTTCCCTCGAAAATGACATCCAAAATCTTCTCGGGCCAAAAATCCGCTACAAGACTCGCCGGTCAATGTATTACATGAAAGACAAGCCATGTTTTTGTATATTTTGAATCGTGCAGGTTGATCGTCATAGTTTATTGCCAGTACGGGAGATACATAATGTTCACATGCTTCTGTATAGGCACGACCGTCCTCAGTAGTGTTCAACGTGTTGTTATGGCAGCTTTCAACATCTGCCTTCACACAAGTAATCGGTGGATGGCTCTTTATCAAGTTTGTTGATGGTTCAAAATACAGATCAGAAGAATAAAAACGTGAGTTGGCATTCTTAATATGTTCAACATAAATGTCATTTAGACTGATATTTGCTTTCGAAAGACGTCTATTCGGCGCAATGTCGATTGTCATATATACGTCCCAGTAAGTGAAGTTGTCGTTTCTCTCGCTATTACAGCTAAAACAGTGTTTATTTTTGTACACATTCCCTGTCGCTAATGCCTGGACCGGAATGTGATCAGATAGGCGAGTTCCTTCAAAACCATACAGCCCTTCACACATTTCTCCCTCTGTCGGAGTGAATGCGTCCCCAGTGCATTTCGCTATCATTCTGTATTCAGAGCCGCGTACTCTGTGGGGGCTTATTTCGAGAAGCTGAGAACGAATACACAACATTTCTTTATCTAGGTTCTCCGAATATTCAGCATTTAGTCCGACTCTCTGTATGGATGTATTATGTTCAATATACACTCGTAGGTCGGTAACATTGTTGAAAACAATGCCATGAAGTACTTTGCTCAGTGTAAAATCTGGGCAACAGTTAAGGACGTGTAAACACGTGTCATTACAGGAACACTGGTTACAGCAAGCCGGTCATGGACTGTCCGCTTCATTGCCCTGTATCACACACCAATCTATTCCCGGGCACTCGCGTTCTTTAAGAGTCATCAGCAAAAGTAATGAATCCAACTTAGCGAACTCTTGTTGCCATTCCTTTGGCCCTGTGTTGTCCTTGCCATCTTTAGCAGCGATAGAACTGAAAACGCAAACACTGATAGAAAAACATAACGTGATATAGTATAAACCCATCTCTGGTGCTGCTCCTCCGGCTCAATAAATCTGGTACACCAGAACTCTTTATATACGCGCCATCACGTCATTATTAATCACAGCTAATCACAGCTGAGACCGGCATTCCAAATATAGTAAAGCACTCTTATGGCATTTTATTCAACTCTCTGAACCAGTTGTATCGTTAAACCTTTCCTCCATGAATACTCATGTAAAAAATAATAAGTGATGTTTTTACGAAAACGTAAACTGGCTGCATAAAACATGTTTAAGCAGGGTAGAAGATAAAACAGAGAGCAATATTATTACTTATTAATTTTGATTATGCAAGGACATACAAAGTTCTAACCAAAGGCGATCAACTGACTTCTGAAAAACCGGTAAGTATTTGTTCCTCTGAACAGGTATGGATTTTGTTCCAGCTGCTATTGCTTTAGTTTTAAGACTGGCGGAAGCAAGTACCACAGTACCACAAATCGGATTCAGCTATCGTACCAGTGCCACGTCCGATTTAACCCTTTCGGTACCAGCATTGTCGTCTGCTGGACATGGTTTCGTTTATTTTTAGTGTAAGTGTGTGCACTTCTTCCATTTTCTTTATAAAACAGTAAACATAGTGTCAAACAGTTTGGATCCTGATGAGACGCCGAGTTACTCGGCGTCTCATCTGGATCCAAACTGTTTGCATGTTATATCAGAAACCCGTTATTGTGGCACGGAAGGGGTTAACATTTTTGTATTAATGCACCATAGGAGGAACCATATGAATCCAATACCGCAAAATACCACGTGATTACTGTTTGAACCAGAACTGTAGATCCGCCCCTGCACTGCGATGTGCTTGCGATTCTAGGTCAAATGCTGATGAGGAATTAAGCGGTTAAAATAGTGCCCCTTGAAATCTCACTCTTATCATTATAAAAGTGATCTGAAGCATTCCTATATATTTTTGCAAGGAAAAGTAAACTAAAATATTTGATAACCATTACCAAAACGGGAAGAGAAAAGAGCAAATTATAGCATTGAAGCGGTCACGTGAATGACATGATCAAACCGTTATCAGAACGTTTCACAAGCGCTTTTAGAATTGACAGACCTTTCATCCAAAACGACGTAAGTATTTTGTCATATTGATACATTTTTTAAGTCTTTAAGTGTCGTCTGTAAGTGTCGTCTTATTATTATGCCCCCATAGACGATAGTCGGGGGGCATATTGTTTTTGCCCTGTCTGTTTGTTTGTCTGTTTGTCTGTTTGTCTGTTTGTTTGTCAGCAACTTTAACATTGGTCATAACTTTTGAGCCAGTATAGATAGAGACTTGATATTTGGCATACATATGTATCTCATGAAGCCGCACATTTTGAGGGGTGACGTGTCAAGGTCAAGGTCATCCTTCAAGGTCAGAGGTCAAATATATGGGTCAAATCGCCGACTTTAACATTGGCCATAACTTTTGGACCAGTAGAGATAGAGACTTGATATTTGGCATGCTTGTGTATCTCATGAGGCTGCACATTTTAAGGGGTGACATGTCAAGGTCAAGGTCAGAGGTCAAGGTCAGAGGTCAAATATATGAGGGGGCATAGTGTTTCACAAACACATCTTGTTTTTAGGTTTGCAAATACTATAATCCGTAGAACTGTCGTGTTTCTAGAGGGTGATTCTTTACAATTGTGATGTGAAATACTGAACAAGGCTGACCCAGTTGTCAGTATTGCAGACGTGTACTGTCTGTGTCACTCTGAAATCAGTGTTCATGTAAAGCGAAACTGTTTTTAAAATCTTTCTCTCGGTTGCGGATATTTTCCGATAAATATAAGTACAGTAGAACCAGTCAAAAAGGTGTAAACATGAACCTATAAAACTCATATACGTAGGAGCTTTCTGCATTACTTTTTACCCTAAGCAAATACCTGTTTTTTAAGAGTCCTATGTTCAATAAATTAATTGTCGCTTAAGACATGTTCTACTGTAAGGGCCAGTAAATTTTCCGTTTACATTGCATTCTTATTTTTCTGTGCAATTTTATGGCAAATTGTGGCATGCAATGTGTTGCAATTGTCATGCTGATGTTGTAATTTACAGTTGAATAGAACAATATAATTATTTTTATTTTCTTATTATCATCACAATTATCACCCATGTTTCCAATGGGGTCAGTCCGTCCACCCGTCTGCCTGTCCATCCGTTCGTCGGCAATTGCTTTAAACGATATATACTCTAAAACCGCATGGCAGAATGCAACCAAACTTCAGACAAATGATCTTATATAAAACTCTGTCATAATCCGGATCCGTGAAGAACTCTGGTTGCCATTGGAACGAAAAGAATAATCTTAAGAATCTTCTCCAACCACAGGGGTCAGATTCGAATGATACTTGACAGAAATATTCCTGTGATAGATATCTGGCAAAATTTCTAAAATGACGTTGATATCTAAAAAACACATGACTGCCATGGGCGGGGCTATTTTTTCGCCAGTCTTTCAATGTCTTCAACGCTTTGATTAGAATTTATAATAACCTTTGCAAAGAGTCTGAGACTCCCAGTAACTTGGCACCTCATCAGGGTCCAAACTGTTTTACTCTTACATTTAGTTTTGAAAAGATATGGAATAAAAATATGTTTATGGCAGACAACAATATTTGCAGACATTTGCTCAGAATGCAGAGGGTATTTGGAGGCCTAGCACTATAACTCTGATCAAAGGTTTTGGAGAAATTGCGCGTACAAATCTCGGAGAGACGGACAGTTTACTTGGGAGACATATTAATAAGTAATTTTACACACAGTAGGCCTAGCACTATGGTTTTAAGTGAGACGCTGAGTCACTCGGCAGTCTGTTTGCAATACAATTAGTATCACTGGTTTACACAATGGTTGTAAAACCACATCAATCGCTTTTGACGCTATTATTACACTATATTTATGCTTGGCGTTGATTAAATTTCACACATATACAAACTTTTGTTATTACAAATCATATTTATTAATAATCAAAACGATGTATTTGCAAACAGAGTAGACCCATATCAGACGTTTGTTATAGGAGTTGTCTGATCAGGGTCTGCTCTGTTTTTCGTAAGAAATTAAATAGATCTGATTATACAGTTTCTGCTATTGTCACACATACCTGTGTCAATGTATTTCAAAAATACCTAAAATATACAAACCTCATTTGTTTATTTGCTGAGAAGTAGTATATAGTAAGAAAACCTATCCCATAAACGTTGAAACTGACAAAACATCCATTTGTTTGATATCGACAATCCCGGTTTTAATCCCCGTTTCATTTTTATTCGGGGTTGGGATTTAGTTTCGTATCTTTTCGCGCTGTTCGCATTTCTCCGACCACTTCCGAGAAAAGCTGTATCGTAAACAATGGAGGGATCGGGTGACCATTGGCAAAACGCGGAAAGTTTGAACGGAAAAGGCCGATAATAATTTGTTGTAGAACAAAAATTATAAGTATTGATGAAATCCGTTTATTTTGTATCACAGGGGATTTTTTTTTTATTCAATTTAAAATTGGCAATGTTCAAAATAATGATTGAGCATAAAAATACCAAGTATTATGTTATTATTGAAAACATGCGTTTATTGTAGGGACTTCCCCTTTAATATCATTAATGATCAGAGTGTCGTTATTTCTTACATGGATATTCATGGAGGAAAGGGTTGACCGGTGTCTGATCAGAATTCAGATGATTCCAATGTTATCATTTTGTAAACGATTATTAACATCTTCCTTCATATAAACGTGTTTTCACGCATTTGTAAACAGAGTAGATCCAGAACAGACGGCTGTAATAGGAGCTGTCTGATCAGAGTCTGCTCTGCTCTGTGGTAAATTCAGCAACGCCTTTTTGTAAAACTGTATGAAAGGAAAAAATCTTATTTGCACAAAACAGAAATTGTCTTTTAAAGACTGTAAATTGAAAAATAACAATGCGCTTGCAAATTCGTTTTAAATCTTTTAGTGTACAGTGTGCAATTTGAAAGTCATGGATATGCAATAACAATTTACGGATCTCTGAATGTAAGCTGAATCAATATACATAGCATCCGCATTCATTTTATTTTTTAAAAATCTTCAAATACAATTTTAAAGTTAGACATAGCACATATATGTTTACGTAATACACTCCCCATCCCCAATATGTATGTGTACTGCGACTGTTGCTAGTAACAACGTGATATGACGTCATCGATCACTTTCAAGTGTATTTGTTTATTCCTTATCCTGCTATCCGCGACCAGACTGGCATTTGCAAACAGGGTGGATCCAGATTAGACGCCAAGTAACTCGGCGTGTCACGAGGATACAAGCTGGAACCAATCAAGACCTAAATGATTGAAATTGGTGTCGAATTTACTTTGCTGTAAGACTTTGAAAAACATGACTTGTATTTCCGTCGCTGACCTGATCAAGTCACACCATCAGTCACAAGGATCGGTAAGAGTCATCTCAATAACTGCATTAAAGTTGCCCTCCTGAATATGTTTTTCCCCTTGAAAATTAGCCTGTGAATTTAACTGTCACAAACACTTCTTCAACACTTGAGTTCCAGACTCCATAAACATCAAGTGCAAAATAAGCACTTGCGCCGAATACATATTCAATGTAATTTTGAATCTGATGAGCCACATTTTACAACAAATGTGTTTGTTTTGTTCTTACGAATACGTGTACCTCGTACAACCCCTTGGTTATTTCGTCAAACACAGCAGTGCATACCTCGTCTACTACGACCATCCAGCATGGACAAAGCAACATTCTGCAAAGGTTCTAAAAGTACATAAATAGTGCATAGTATTAAGCCAGTAATGGATAAAGAATGTACATGTACTACACTTATTTATGATAAACAATTACACTTCTGTTAAGTGGCTCTATATCGGTACTTAAACCTTTACCTATTTACTATAATAATTCATGTTAGAAATAATGACGCGCGAGAATATAAGGTTCACATTCAAACGTTAACGTACTGATACCAGACTTTACCATTATCCAGACATCAAACCAACATACCCATACACTGCCCATAAAAAAAACAGCGCAAAAAATGCACCCGCTAGTATCATTTTGAAGTACCTACATTTGTAATAAACATAACGGGGATAAACTTTGAAAACTCATGAATTTGTGATGTTGTTTTTAAAATCAAGTCTCCAATGTTTTATAATTGATAAAAATTGATATAATTTATAATTCTAATACAGTAAAGAAATAATGTCAGCTCAATTTCTGATTTGCTGAGATTTTTACCGACCTGCGATGTGTTCAATCATTTGAGAAACTGTTGACCACCGAGTGCTAAATTTCAATACCTACTAAATGTTCGTGGGTAAAGTACCGGTAGTTATTGTAATGACATATGGAAGGTGTTACCCAGGGAGCCAATAGTGCCTACCGTGCACCCCCTGGATTTTGTTCACGGGTACCAAAATGTTCAGAAAAGTGTCCTGAATCAGAATCGCGAATGTACTCAAACTTAAATTCTTTTAGGCTATGTGTATTTTAACCGTTTCCATGGCAACTCCCCAGTTTTCGTAATGATGACCCAAACCAACAATTTTTTTCTTACATGAATACTGAACAGGGAAAGGGTTAATTAACTTAACCCTTTCTCTTATTCAAACGCATGTTCACGCATTTGCAAACAGAGCTGACCCATATATAGGAACCGTCCGATCAGGGTCTGCTCTGTTTGCTAATGGAAATTGATAGAACCGTTTCTATAGTTTCTAAAATTCTACTATAGTACTACTCAGGGAGCCAATAGTGCCTACCGTGCACCCCTAGACTTTTTTCATGGGTACCAAAATGTTCAGAAAAGTGTCCTGAAACAGAATCGCGAATGTACTCAAACTTAAATTCTTTTAGGCTATGTGTATTTTAACCGTTTCCATGGCAACCCCCTCAGTTTTCGTAATGATGACCCAAACCAACAAATTCGCCCACATCACAGCCAGTTTTTATCCTAAAACTATAAAACTGGTACCAAATGGAAGATAAGACGTTGTGCTTTTATTTCTAACTTGTTTTTTGTCTGTCGAAAATTTCAACATCTATTACTGTTCTCATAAATATTCATACATATGCAAATTAGTTTATATCAGAAAAGTAATATTTACTATTAAAGCAATGCCTCATATCTATGTTTGTAACAATTGATTTCATAATTCATCAAAAATAACTGAGATATAGCGGAGTATTACAGTTGGATGTCAAATTCCAAAATTTGTGAAAGGATCGGTTACCATGGAAACCATTGCAATCTTACTTACAGTTCATTGTTTGGGTATCAATTTAGATACTTAGCATTCTGAGTATTTTGTCATCAATTTAAACTATATTTGAAGTTGTTTTCTGATATTGGTAGGATAAAAATTGAGAGGTTTACCTTATTTCTGTATGTTTTTGCTATTTTTTTTATTATTCTCATTAATATTCATGTGTATGTAAATAAGGTAATTCCTAAGTATAGCCTTTAAACCGAAACACACTGTCTTAGCTTTAATTCGGTACCAGTTTTATACAGTTTGCACAAAAACTTCCATTGATATCAAAAACTAATAAAAATGTATGAACAGAGTGAAATGAATGGCTACTATGGAAACAGTTAAAAAGTTACTTAGAGTAAAATGTTTGGTCCTCAAATTTGATATTTTGTTTTCTGTGTATTTAGTCATCAGGTTAAACTGCATTTGAATTTTTTTTCTGATATTTGTAGGATAGAAAGTGAATAGTTTACACTATTTATGTTATTTCTATATTGTTTTTACTATATTTAATGTTCTCATTAATACTCATGAGTATGCAAAAAAGGTAATTTAAAAAAAAACTGGAAATAAAAGCACAATGTCCTATCTCCAATTTGGTACCAGTTTTATAGGTTTTGGACAAAAACTGGCTGTGATATGGACGATTTTGCAGGTACGGACCATCATTAGGAAAACTAGGATTTTGCCATGGAAACGGTGAAAATGGTGCTTAAAATTAATGCTATGGTCCTCAAATTGGATATTTTGTTTCCTGTGGGTTTTGTCAGCATGTTAAACTGCATTTGAAGTTATTTTCTGATATTTGTAGGATAAAAAAAGGAAAGGTTTACGTTATTTCTATTCTTTTTTCACTATTTTTAATGTTCTCATTAATATTCATGAGTATGCAAATAAGGTAATTTAAAAAAAAACAAGTTAGAAATAAAAGCACAATGTCTTATCTTCCATTTGGTAACAGTTGTATAGTTTTAGGACAAAAACTGGCTTTGATATGGGCGAATTTGTTGGTTTGGGTCATCATTACGAAAACTGGGGGTTGCCATGGAAACGGTTAAAATACACATAGCCTAAAAGAATTTAAGTTTGAGTGCATTCGCGATTCTGATTCAGGACACTTTTCTGAACATTTTGGTACCCATGAAAAAAAGTCTAGGGGTGCACGGTAGGCACTATTGGCTCCCTGAGTAGTACTATAGTAGGATTTTAGAAACTATAGAAACGGTTATATTAATTTCCATTAGCAAACAGAGCAGACCCTGATCAGACGGTTCCTATATATGGGTCAGCTCTGTTTGCAAATGCGTGAACATGCGTTTGTATGAGAGAAAGGGTTAAGTTAATTAACCCTTTCCCTGTTCAGTATTCATGTAAGAAAAAAAATGATATTTTTATTAAGAATATTTATTAACTGCATTTTTTAAAGAAGTTTTAACAAAATATGTAGAATAGGCTGTATATCATGTCAAAAGCAAACATAGCAGACCCAGAGTTTATATGGGGAAAGGGTTCAACAGCTCTGATCCTGATGAGAGGCCAGATAGGTGAATATAATATCCAATGGTACATGTAGCATCGTAGACAATGCCTATCGTTTGATTTTTATCTTTATAAATTAATGTATTGCCACAACGAAAACCATGACCATCTGAGAATTATCACTAAAGCAATTAAACTCTCTAAACCGGAATTTAATACAGAACAAATTAGATATTTTAATACAGGATGAAAGCTCCTTTGTGAACTTTCTGTATAGTTTCCACTCTGCATTAAGCTGTCAACTGTCTAAAATACAGACAGTGGTGCTAATTTTAGTTTAAAGTGGTATTACTGTATTATTTATCAATTCAAATTTAGAGGTTAATGTGTAGGTAATTAGATCACTGGGCCTATTTGCTATATCCCCCTCAATTAGCGATACGCACTTACGCACGTGCTTAAAATCAATCTGATAGGTGCAAACTATCGAAGGCTTGGGGGGAGGGAGGGTAAGACTTTGACGCCTCTGTTAAAGTCACCTTTTGAAACATTGTGATAAATCGGATCGCAATGGTCTCAAAACTACACAGTTCTAGATTTTCACAAAGGACTACGGTCCCCGGCCCCTATAGCCACGGTGCGTACATTACATTTGGAGTCAGCTACCCTCCTGCCTCTTCCCAACCAATTCACGGTAACTAGTATGCATTTATGATTTCTAAATCCTGTATTAGTTTCCATATACGTGTGCATAATACGAGGATTACATGTACAGTGTTCCCTCCCTACAACGGCCCTCTCAATAACGATTCCCTCCTTACAACAACGCATGTCACTGTTTCCGAAACGACAAGGCTTCAGAAACAACCTTTGTCCATCGTATTTTCTTTATGCCTCAATCAAACCCTATGTTGTGACCACTCTTTAGAATCATCACTTTGTGACGATTCTAAAGAGTGGTCACAACATAGGGTTTGGTTGAGGCATAATGGTTTTTGTTCTCTAAATACACCTTATCTGGGGATCTGCAAAGAAGCTAATTATGTTTGATTTTCCCTCCCTATAACAACTCCCTCTGAACAACACATACAATATTCGTATCCCAAAGGGTGTCGTTGTAGAGAGGGAGCACTGTACAGGGAGATATACTGAGACTGCTGCTACCTTTTCTTCGTCAGATATACGTATAGCCTGTCTTGCAGCCAGCTCCAGACATTGAATGTCGAAGCCGAAGTACATAACTTCTATTGGCTATAGAATCCTCATACTGTAACTGTTTATTTATTTTCCATCGAAAATGCCTTTCCAAATCTCGGACTGAAAATCCGCTACAAGACTCGCCGGTCACTGTGGTACATGAAAGACAAGCCATGTTTTTGTATATTTTGTATCGTGCAGGTTGCTCGTCATAGTTTATTGTCAGTACGGGCGATACATAATGTTCACATGCTTCTGTATAGGCACGGCCGTCCTCAGTAATGTTCAACGTGTTGTTACGGCAGCTTTCAACATCTGCCTTCACACAAGTAATCGGTGGATGGCTCTTTATCAAGTTTGTTGATGGTTCAAAATACATGTTATGCTGCAAATATTCGGCAAATATTATGGCATAACAATTACATAATGATTTCATATTGATATTTTATATAACAAACTGCAACAATAAGTATATTCTATCTGAACTTTAAAAGTTTAGTTCAAATAATTATTACTGTAAAATATAGTCTTAGTCTCGCCTTGAAAGTAAATGTTGTCTTGCCTGGCTGGTAATTGGAGAATTTAACATAGCATATTATTACATGGTGCCACAGATTGATCTACATATGTACACTATGGAAATTCAATTGTGCAAGCCTGTTACTTATTAGCAGTGGACAATCATTAACGCCTAAGCCTTTGAAGTACATGGAATAGATGATTGCTGTCTCACTCACCAAATGTGTTTCAAAACTCTTAGGGTGCCCATATCACATTGAGAGTAGGCTGCACAAACAAATTCTTCATGGGGGTTAATTAGTATTAAGCTAAGATTGCTGTGACCAAGAAATCTGAACGTCTGGTCAAGGAGAGAACGCCGGACAGCCAGCCGGGAAACAATTAGCACCTACCGGGAAAGTCACCCATTTATACCTCAGCAAAATGCAGTTGCATTACACTTGCATTTCTGCTGTAATACTGATTACACCAATAACTTCAATAAAAAATAAATGCGACTCAAATAGGCAGAATTTTGTTAGATCACGCACAAAATATAATCACATAAAAACAAAGCTAAGCACGCATATAAACAACAAGAAGGCGTGAGAATAACAAAACTAGCAAAAACAGATTCGAAAAGGTTTTGGAAAAATATTAAAAATACCTACAAAAATAAACAACAAATAGACACAGATCTCGATATAAAAGATTTATTCAACCATTTCCAGTCAATATACGAGACAGAAAATAGCACACCTTCACATATCCGTGATCAAGATCACGAAAACTACATTATAGATAATGACTTAGACTGCGAGATATCAGAAGAAGAAATCAAACGTGCAATATTCTCACAGAAAAGTTGCAAAAGCCCTTGACCAGATGATCTCTCCTCTGAAATATTTAAAACTACACAAGAAATCATATCACCTTTTCTCCACAAATTATTCAACAAAATCTTTAACAGTGCAGAATATCCGACATCCTGGGGTAACGGGATAATAACGCCCATCCATAAAGGGGGGTCCACAAACGAAGCAAAGAATTACAGAGGGATAACACTAATAAACATCTTAGCAAAAATATTTTCACAAATAATGCTTAACAGACTAACAAACTGGTCTGAAAAACACAATAAATTAACAGAAAATCAATTCGGCTTCCAAAAGAATAAATCAACCACCGACTGTATATTCATATTACACGCTATATTAACGAAGGTCTTAAATTCAGGTAAAAAATTATACTGTGCATTTTAAGATTTCGAGAAAGCGTTTGACAAAATTGATAGATCTCTCCTATGGCACAAACTATTAAAAGAGCAAATCAGTTCCAAATTCGTATCGTCATTAAAAGCTATGTATTCGGTAGTAAAATCTCGTATCCGATACAACAAAAATATCTCAGATAGCCTTGACTCCTCGATAGGATTGAAACAAGGTGATCCCAGCTCATCTCTATTGTTCATGTTTTACATCAATGACTTAGCAAACAACATAAACGCAGATATCGATGGCATCTTCAGTATCAACGACTTAAAATTATTTATAATATTATATGCAGATGATGCTGTGGTCTTCAGTACATCCCCAACAAGTTTACAAAGCATGTTAAATAACATATCTAATTACTGTAATACATGGGGACTTAAGGTCAACACAGCCAAAACCAAAATTATGATATTTGAGAGAGGAAGACCGACTACAGTGCAATTTACAATGGACACTTATATCCTAGAAAACGTAACAGCCTTTAAATACCTGGGAATATATTTTCATAAAAACGGTAGCTGGTACAAAACTCAGAAACTACTAGCCCAGCATGCATCATACTCCATGCATAATTTATTTTGTATTTTTAATGAAATAAATCTACCAATATCAGAAAATGCAATCTTTTCGACACCTTGGTCACACCTGTTCTACACTATGGATCTCAAGTATGGGGCATGCACGATGGAAAAGAAATAGAAATTATACATAATAAATTCTGTAGACGAATATTATGTGTTAAAAAATCAACAAATATCACAGGGCTATATGGTGAACTAGGTAGACTCCCTTTACAGATAATCCGAAAACTAAACATAATCAAATACTGGTCACGACTCCTACAAATGAATGATAACACGTTACTTAAACAGGTATATTTAATGCTAAAAAATGACACTGATAACAATACACATACCCGCGGTAACTGGGCCATGCAGGTAAAAAACATGCTCGATAACCTAGGATTGTCCTATACATGGTTAAATCAGCTAACCGATGAAACAGACATCACAACAATACAAATGAGAATAAAAGATTTATATAAACAAACATGGTATGTCAACATAAATAACTCCACAAGACTAGAATCATATGGCAGATACAAACACGAACTGACGCAAGAAAAATACCTTAACTGCATACGAAATAACAAGTACAGAATTACGCTAAGTAAATTTCGACTATCGTCTCACAAACTTGCAATAGAAACCGGGCGCTACCAAAACATACCACGTGACGATAGAAAATGCACACTATGCAGTTTAGACGTCATAGAATCAGAATACCACTTTCTATTAGTTTGCCCAGTATTTAAAGAAATAAGAGAAAAATACCTCAAGCGATATTACTGTAGATGGCCAAATCTCAACAAATTTGACAATCTCATGATGACGAAATCCACGAAAACCCTCTTCAATCTATCGAAATATATCTATTTTACATTTAAACAAAGGGAACAGTATATCTCAGAAATTAGCAGTTTTAACTAAACACATATGGAAGCCACGATTTCTAAAACAATAGTGGTCTGTATCAGATAACTTACTTAGATAAATATATCATGCTTATTTTTATATGATAACAACCGATATTAGAATGCATAAAACTAATGCTTAAAACTCCAATGATTATCTCCGTTTGTCAAATAACAGATTGTTAATAACAACTATATGTATATATATAATGGATCCACTCTCAATTGTTACTGGTGTAAATTTTCATATGCAGGAACTTCTCTGTTAACCGATGATACCGTTTTTTCACTACGGTGTACTTCAACACTATGTTTATTGAATGTAGACTATAAACGACTATGTACGTTTAATGTTGAATAAAAGATATGTATGTATGTATGCAATAAAGATCGTTTTGATTCTAATGTTGGAGTTGTGACTTTTCCAGGTAAGGTTATTTTCTTTCTCTATTTTTGTGAATATCTTGTATGTTTGTATTTTTTTGAAGCAAAACTGTCAGTGCAAAACCTAACACTGTATTTTGAAATTCTGTGCATATTCTAAAATTAGGAAATCAATTATTTTTAAGTAGCAACTTTGTGCATACTGTCTTGCCTCAATGATACTCAATCATATTGAATATATACTATGTTAATGCCACAAAATCATATCGTATGTGCCGATGTTTCTTTATGAACTTTTCATGATCTGGATCTATAATATTGGCCGAATTGTGGATTGCGTACATTAATTTAATGGTCAAAATTGTTTGCAAATAAAGATAATTATAACATTCTCATTACATGTGTTAATGAGAACCTGCCATTTATAGCAAACAGTGGTATCAGGGTACAAACCGTATTTTATTATCTAGACAGTTATTTCCGATAACATGATATTTGGATTTGTGGTATATGAATCGAAATATCATGAGTCATGAAAACTATATATCGATTTGTGATAGTTACAAATATCTGGATACAAACAGTTATTCTAGGATAGGTTTTCAATTGATACTTTAATCTTAATACTGACTTTAATTACCGTATTTAATATAAATACTTAATGTGCTTAGGTACTTGATTATCAATATAGTTGTAGGATGTGGATATACTGTAATAGGTATGTGCTTCCAGCTCTCACATTAGAATTGAATAGAATAGAACAGTGAAAGTCTTTGATGCACAGCATCGAAGTGTGTCACTAAAATGATAGTTTTTAATAGTAAATACAAATATCAGTAATTGGGTTCAGTTGCCTCTCACAGCCAAGTGAGTTCTACCAAATTAAATTCCCATCTGGGTTATTCCCCTTTGTATTTCTTAAAGCTATTATAGAATAGGAGCTGAAAGCATGACCTCGCATCTACAATATTCTTAAGTTGTATGTTATGTATATGATGTATACATGTTGACACTTGCATTTCTGCTGTAATACTGATTACACCAATAAAGATCGTTTTAATTCTAATATTGGAGTTGTGACTTTTCCGGGGTTACCCTACAGGCGAAATTTTAAATATATCATACAGATTAGAAGAATAAGAACGTGAGTTGGCTTTCTTAGTATGCTCCAGATAAATGTCATTTAGACTGACATTTGCTTTCGAAAGAGGTATATTCGGCGCAGGGACTGTTTCCATATATACCTCCCAGTATCCTGTATGAACGGTCTGATGTAGGTCTGTATTCAGTTTGTATACAATTAGTATGACTGGTGTGCACAATGATTATAAATCACATCACTCGCTTTTGGCGCTAGTTTTATATTATTTAAATGCACGGGTTTGATTTAATTTCACACGTATCCAAAATGTTACCGTTACGCATATCAGGTTATCAGCGTGACCCTCTCTGTTGCTGCCACACCTAAATGTAACCTTATCAAAACTTTGATTTATTTTAGTTTTACATGAATAACAATGATACATAATACATCATTATACACACAGTAGGCCTAGCTCTATGGTTTTAACCCTTCCCCTGTTCTGTCTTTTTACAAATTGTATTACCTACTGATATATTCATGAACAAAATAGTTATAATGAAATATGGAAGGTGGAACATTGTAGCTATTTTAGACAATAAAGACACAGATCAAATCTCATTAGCAAACAGAGCAGACCTGATCAGACATCTCCAATAGGGGCCATCTGATCTGGATCTATTTGTGTTTGCAAATGCGTGAAAATGCGTTTATATGTGGGAAAGGGTTAAGTGAGGTGCCGAGTCACTCGGGAATCTGTTTTCAATTAGTATGACCCGTTTTCACACTGCTTATTAAATCACATCAATCAATTTCGGCGCTATCATTATACTGCTTTTGTGGATGACGTCAATTAAATTTCACACATATCCAAAACGTTGTTATTACAAATCATAGTAATTATTTTGATGTTACCTAATTTTTTCTTTACGTTAACACAAAAAGTATTTTCTAATTTTTTAACCATTTCCCTGTTCTTTGCCTATTCCAAATTTCAATACCTACTGAATACTCATGGACAAAACAATAAAAATGAAATATGGACGGTGGAACACTGTAGCCATTTTAGGAAGTAAAGGAACAGATATTTCAAATTTCACTAGCAAACAGAGCAGACCCTGATCAGACGGCTCCTATAGGAGCCATCTGATCTGGGTCTACTCTGTTTTCCAATGCGTAAAAACACGTTTACATGGGGGAAAGGGTTAACACAGAACATCTACGTCTTTGCAAAAAGAATAGATCCAGATCAGGCTATTCTTATAGGCGTTGTCTGACCAGGGTCTGCTCTGTTTGCGTATGAAATTCAATGGATCTGATTCTACAGTTTCTGCTATTGCCACAAATACCTGTGACCTTGTGCCAGTATAACAAATTAATATCAATACAAATAAAGGAGCGTAAAAACCAGGTGGTTGCTTAATGCAGGGCAAAAATAATGCAAAAAGTTCCTGCCTTAGGGACCCTAATTAGACCTCTTTTTAATGGTTGCTTAAGACAGGTTCTACAGAATATATACTGATCCAGATGATACGCTGTACAGGATCCATACGACCTGACACTTTTGCTGCATTTAACCCGTCGCTTGCTGAATTTTAAAACACATTTGTCATTTACCCATGCCCTGTTGTTTAATTACATATATCGTCACTGTGTACAAGTACACTGCTCTGGAGTGCACTGGTTGCATAATCAACTTGTAAATAGTGCAGACCCAGATGAGACAGCTCCTGCAGGAGCTGTCTCATCTGAGTCTTCACTATTTACAGGTAGGCATATTGACGTGAATAGCAAGCGAAGGGTTAATAAGAGATGTACAAGAAAAAACAACTTTCAGAATTACAGCAGAGGAACATTTGCATACATCTATTCCCCACCAGCATGTACACAGTGTGTTGGTTGTTGTTGATTAACACCCGTTTCTCCTCACTGTGGGTTAATTGGACGCCCAAGAGAGAGTGGGAGAGGATACAGACAAACCCGAAACCCTACTCTTATTATCGACAGAGTTTCTATGTTCTATTATCGACATATTTTTGTAGGCAAGCAGACAGACGGAGAGACAGGTGGACGGACAGACGGACGGAATAATAGATAGACGGATAGAGAAATCCAAATGCCCAGACCGGGATTCGTACCCACAACGGTGAGGGGCTAAGCGATCGTCAGACGAAGATCATAAACACTCGACCACGGAGGTCCCAAGATAGATAGATAGATAGATAATTAGATAGACAAACAGACCTTTCCAGACTACAATGTAGCAGACGGACATTGGATCTAACGGATCTGTTTTCATTAAAGTGTTGGACAAACCGTTAGAATTCGAAATTGTGTGAATATCAAACAGTTTAGATCCGGATCTTATAGAAACATCGGTGCTTGTGAAACGCTCGTAGAATGTTGGTTATGCAAATGAAGCTGACCAGATCATTGTATCTTGTGAAGTGGAGGTGTATATATAACACAACAAACATCCCTTGATGTGAGCTTAAGCTTTGCACCGACAGGGTTTGTTGTTGGATCACTCGGTTTGCACGTTACAAATGGTGGCAGCGTGGTGGGATAAAGACAACTGCCAGCCCGGAGTTGCCTTACCCACGAGTCTCCCAGGGTCCAAGTCTCGGGACGAGACTTCTCGGAGGGGAGAGTAATGTAACATTCGTAGAACGTTGGTTATGAAAATGAAGCTGACCAGATCATTGTATCTTGGAAAGTGGAGGTGTATATATAGCACAACAAACATCTCTTGATGTGAGCTTAAGCTTTGCACCGACAGGGTTTGTTGCTGTTGGATCACTCGGTTTGCACGTTACACTTGAATAATAAACAGTTTGGACCCTAATGACATTGTTTTGGTAAACTGTTTGAATGGCAAATAAATGGTGCCCCAATGAGAAACAAACAGACTACGAACTCAATTGTTCAGACCACGTTGTTTATATAAAGCTACACGAAATGGCAGACTAATACACACACAGGATAGTAACGCAAAAACTAAAGGGGGATAACTCTCCCATACAAACACTCATGTATATCTTACAGGATGGCACTTACCTAATATAACAACCGAATGGCGGTGTTTTAATTGCTAACCATTTGGGTCCCAATGATCATTTTAAATCTCCAGTGTTTGAACTACAAACAGTTTGGATCCTAATTATAGCTTTTTTTCTAAATATTGTTTGAATGTCAAACAGTTTGGATCTAAATGAGCTTTTTTAATAATCAGTGTTTGTTAAACAGGATCAATTTTCATTAAACAGTGTTTCAATGTTTGGATCCTAATTATATTTTGTATAAACAATGTTTGAATATCAAACATTTTATATCCCGATGATCTTTTAGAATTAACTGTGCTTGAATAGCAAACAGTTTGGATCCTAATGACTTTTTATTATAAATGCTTGAATTGCTCTGATCTACTATTTCGACCACTAAGGGCCTTTTTTTTTTTAAAAAAAAAAGCCCTTTAGTGGTCGAAATATTTGATCAGAGCAATTCAAGTATTTATGTATTGTATTAATTCCCTTTTTTGGATTTTTTTCTTCATTGTGAGAATTACAATCATTTAACCTCTAACAATCTCATTTATAGAAGTCAGTCAGGCTTTCTTCACCGCCACTCCACTGTTTATCAACTTATTGATATAAACAATCAAATTTGCAAATCTTTTGATGATAAAAATCGACTTGCATGGTCTTCTGTGATATATCAAAGGCATTTGACCGAGTCTGACACAAAGGGCATTGCCGTCGCGGTTGTTGTAGATTAGTCGGAGAGGGGATACGTTTATTTACACTGTTTGTCTTTTAGGGTGGGGATTGAATAAGTGTGAGGTTGGGCGCCCATAAACCGGTTTAACCCCCCAGTGACTTTTGTCACTGACCGTTCCAAGGCGGTACTTCAATCTTCCTCCTATTGTATGTTTGTTTTGTCTTTGTGCGTCGCTTGTTGTTTTTTCTAGTTATGTACATTTGCTGTTTCCTTTTGTTGCTGTTCGGGCGAGTGTTTGTTCTGTATGTGGTATTTCCTGCATGACTCATTTTTGTGCTTTTATATTTAAACTTAAGCAGTATGGTATATCTGGCAATTTAATTAACTGGATTTCGGATTACCTTACTAATAGATCTCAAAAGGTATTTGTGGGGCAATCCTTTTCTAAATGCAAGTCTGTAACTGCAGGAGTACCGCAAGGGTCCGTGCTGGGCCCACTTTTGTTTCTTGTATATGTTAATGACATCGCTGATTCTCTTTTATGTACCACCGGACGATGGCTCATTTGCGGTATCTTCTACTGAAACTGTTTTAAACTCAGATTTAAATGTTATATCAAAATGGGCAACACAGTGGTTAGTTAAATTTAACCCTTCAAAAACAGAAGTTATGATGTTCTCACTCAGAAATATTACCAAGCCTTCTATATATTTTATAACACTATTCTAAATTTTGTAGATGACCATAAACACTTAGGTATTACTTTAAGCCACGATGGCTCCTGGCATACGCATATAAACAATATCACTGTTTAAGCCTCCACGATCCTCGGCTGTATGAGATTTTAAAACAAAGTTAGCGGAACACTCTATTGACTATTTATATACCCTATGGCCTTTGCTTGAATATGCGTCAGTAGTATGGGACAATTGTACACAATATTAAAAGGACTCCTTGGAAAAACTACAATACGAAGAAGCTCGTATAGTAACCGAATTGACTCGTTCCGCATGTATGAAAATTTTAGAAATTGGATGGGTTTCCCTCGCAGATCGTAGAGCTATGCAAAAATAATACAGTGCTCCCTCTCTACAACGACACCCTTTGGGATACGAAGATTGTATGTGTTGTTAAGAGGGAGTTGTTATAGGGAGGAAAAATCAAACATAATTAGCTCGTTTACAGATCCCCAGATAAGGTGTTTTTCGAGAACTAAAACCGTTATGCCTCAATCAAACCCTATGTTATGACCACTCTTTAGAATCGTCACAAAGTGACGATTCTAAAGAGTGGTCACAACATAGGATTTGATGGAGGCATAAAGAAAATACGATGGAAAAAAGTTGTTTCTTGGGCCATGTTGTTTCGGAAACAGTGACATGCGTTGTTGTATGGAGGGAATCGTTATTGAGAGGGCCGTTGTAGGGAGGGAGCACTGTACTGGTTTACAAAGAGAAGATTGGACTTCTCCCAAGCTATCTTAATGACATTTTCCCACCTACTGTACATGCTTCAAATAACTAAACTACGGAGCAACACTAACTTTGTAACCATGGCCAGGCATCTTGAAATATACTCTAAATCCGTTTTACCACCTTCAATTAAAGTATGGAATAATCTTTATTTACCGACGCGCAGCGTTAATACACTCATTTGGTTTTAAAGATAAACTTAAAAGAAATTTTAAAGCCCGGGCAGTTCCTTCTTATTATTTAAAAGGGAACGCTTTTATAACGCAGTTAATACTCGTATGAGGAACCGATGTAGTAACTTAAATTACGATCTCTTTTACAATCACCTACGAGATCATCCCGATTGTTCATGTAACCATGGAATCGAAGATGCCGAACACTCTTTCTTTCAATGTAGAATTTACCATAATGAACGACATGTGTTATTTACCAATACTCGTACTTCCCATTCTATAAGTACATATATACATTATTAAATTGAATTGATACATTATCTGATGAGGAGAACACATCTTTATTTTTAGAGGTGCAATCATATATAAAAAAAACACTCGCCGTTTTCAACACACGGTCCAATAAATGAATCAAAAATTTGCTTAGAAGTTTGCGAATCACTAACCTTTCTTTTGGATAATATATTTGTATGTCATGGGAATGCTATATACAGTCAGGTAATTGGTATTCCCATGGGTACGAATGTGCACCACTTGTCGCAGATTTGTTTTTGCACTGCTATGAGAGAGCTTTCATGTTGCGTTTGAATCCTCAATCACAAGATGTTATAAAAGCCTTCAATGAAACTTGTCGATATTTGGATGATATTTTTAACTAAGATAACCCTTTCTTTGATGCTCTGATTCCTACAAGTTATCCTAAAGAACTCAAATTGAATAAAGCTAACCCGTCCGACAATTATGCAGCGTTTCTTGATCTCGACCTTAAAATTGATAATGGAATGATCTCTTCTAAAATATATGACAAAACAGATGATTTTGATTTTAATATTGTTAATTTTTCTCATCTTTACGGGGATGTTCCCCGTGCTCCATCTTACGGGGTCTATATATCTCAACTTATTCGTTTTGCTAGAGCTTGTTCATCTATTGACGATTTTAACAGTCGAAATCTCATTTTAACTGAAAAACTGCTTAAGCAAGGATATAGATACCATAAACTAAGAAATACTTTTTCTAAATTTTACTATCGAAATCTCTCGCTTATTTGCAAGTACCAATCTAATATCAAGCAGCTTCTGCGACACGGTGTTTCACATCCTGAATTTTATGGTGATGTGATTTACACACTTCGTAAAATTATTGGACATACCCATTTTCTCACTTTGTTCATCAAATATGTTAAAAAATGATTCTGTAGTACTACAACAAACTGCATGTTTGGTTGTCAACCCTTTTACAGTTGGCAATCACGCTGGTCTCTTTGCATGTACGCCGACAAGAAAGGTTTAGTACTCTATGAAGGCGACCTCTTAAATCCAGAAATGGAAGGAGAACGTCGGATATCTGTACTATTTCGTTTTTGTCGTACCCTTTATTACTTTTCTACAGTTACTCTGTTTGCAGCTCAATCATTGAGTACACTAGCGATAGGTGGATACAGTTTGTTCACTTAAATGTTTTCGTTATACATGCACTTTACCACTGTATTTGCCGTCGCGGTTGTTGTAGATTAGTCGGAGAGGGGATACGTTTATTTACACTGTTTGTCTTTTAGGATGGGGATGGAATAAGTGTGAGGTTGGGCGCCCATAAACCGGTTTAACCCCCAGTGACTTTTGTCACTGACCGCGTTCCAAGGCGGTGCTTCCATCTTCCCCCTATTGTGTGTTTGTTTTGTCTTTTTGCGTCTCTTGTTGTTTTTTCTAGTTATGTACATTTGCTGTTTCCTTGTGTTGCTGTTCGGGCGACTGTTTGTTCTGTATGTTGTGTTTCCTGCATGACTCATTTTTGTACTTGTATGATTTATTTAACTGACTTAAGATGGGTGGGGGTCCGATTTGGGCACTGGACCTGAGGGAGTGATGGGTGTGGATCCAGGTATGTAGTCAGTTTGAGTTGAGCATAACCGATGTCTTCCTTTTACTAATTTCTTTTTTTTCTTTTGAATTCTAATGATAACAAGAATCCGCCAGTTGGTTTAATCTGACATCACCATGCCATCTAGGGACGGGCTGATTTCTAATGTTGGAAAACTTGTGGTCCAACCCTTTTGTAGTGTCATCTGTATTATATACGTTGAGAAATGTCTACATGATTTAAGTATATATTGTCTTCTTGAATGTATGTATATTGTTGAACATTTACAATAAGATATGATTAAACTATTATACATCACTAGACTTTCCTAAATATATACTTGTCATGAAACAATTTGTACTGTTTCATGTAACATCATCTCGTGCGGGCAACATTACGTCTAAATCAGTGAGCGCTTATTAAATTGCTTGCGTGACGCAATCCGACAGCCGTCATCCGACGCTTGCAATTTAATCAACAAATGTAATTTTTACAGTTTTTTGTTTCTGTTTAATAATTTGAGAAATGTTGTGTTTTGCGACTATTAAGGAGGAGGGTCAGTCAAGGTTGGACTCCACAGTATCAAACGTGTAATGAATAGAAGCGTATAGAAGAATAGTATCACCGAGTACAAGTTTTGTTTCATACTGTTTATTGTTGTCAATGAATAAATCTTGGTGATGAAATCGATTATGATGTTCGATATAATAAAATAAATATCACATCCCATTGAGGGCGATAGCACGTATTGCCAACCCTCGGTATAGTGATGTACACCTAGGCTAACGCCCCGGTGGACATTACCAACCTCGGTTTGACAAAACGTGCTCAGGCCCTCCATGTGGGCATGCTATTTATATATTGTTTTCAAGCCAAACCGATATATACTTTTTAGTGACGTTATGTCTCATCATACCCATGCGTAAGATATGACGTCACATCATGCCCCGATGTTATGAAACTATTTACCTGAGTCTAAGATCATTCTCAAGCATCTGAATGGTCAGATTCTGAGCAAACTCAGAATCTGACAAATCAGATACGTGATAATGATCTCAGACTCAGAAGTTTTGCAACCTTGGGCCATTGTCTTCTGGTTTAGATGAGTTTGATTGATAGGTTTTGGATTTACGAGGCTGTTTATATGCTGTCGGTTGGGACAGACAATGGAGAGTTCTATAAAGGTCGTGTATATATGTGTTAACGTGTACTTCATTCTACCCCCGCAAACTTGTTTGAGAGGGTATACTGGAATCAGCCTGTCCGGCTGTCGGTCGGTTGGTCGGTCGGTCGGTCCGTTCCCATTTGAACATGGGTAGTGTGTCGCGAACTCCTCATTCACTTTTAAAGTTACTGAATTTATATTTGGTAAACATAGTAACCATGAAAAATAGATGTGCAAGACGCAATTTTCATGTGTTTACTGCTGGCCATTGCAGAATTATATCCCACTGAACTTTGAATTTTTTTTATCATTTTTGCATGAAACTTGAGTAGTTGGTGTCGCAAACTTCTCCTTTAACCTGAAAGTTATTCACTTTTTATTTGGTATACATAATAATAATAAATGGTAGATCCGCAAAACACAATTTACACATGTTTAGCGCAGGGCATTGCAGATTTAGTTCCCCTTGAACTTTTTTGTCAGTTTTGCATGAAACATTGGGAGTTGGTGTCGCAAACTTCTCCTTCAGTTTTAAATTCTGTAGAGAGGTGATCCCCCGAAAGCAAAAATTACAACACAAAAGGAGAAAATTGCAGACTCGGTTTTATTGAGTCTGTTCATCAGCAGTAATTGAAAGTGCAACACTGATCACGCCCCCTAGCATCGGCTTAAGCGGTATTCAATTTTCAGAACAAAAAGTACTGAAATTCATGATCTCGAAGGATCAGAAAGTATAACAACACTGAGAATGAAGTACGGGTCGACGTTTGACGGCCGCCACACAAGCACTTAACACCTGCTGTTGTGAAAATTATAAATTCTGTAGAGAGGTGATCCCCCGAAGGCAAAAATTACAACACAAAAGGAGAAACTTGCAGACTCGGTTTTATTGAATTAAAGTTAATTAATTTATATATGATACACATAATATCAAAGAATGGTAGATGTGCAAGACACAATTTTCATGTGTTTACCGCTGGCATTGCAGAATTATCTCCCCCTGAACTTTGAGTATTTTTGTCATTTTCGCTTGTAACATGGTGAGTTGGGGTTTCGAACTCCTCCTTCAGTCTTAAAGTTATTGAATTGATATTTAGGATACGTAATAGCCACAAACAGTAGATGTGCAAGACACAATTTTCACGTGTTAACGACTGGCCATTGCAGAATTATCTCCCCCCTAAATATGAATATTTTTGTAATTTTTGCATAAAACATGAGGAGTTGGTGGCACAAACTCCTCCTTCATTTTGAAACTTATTAAATTGGTACTTGCCATACATACTAAAACCGAATAGTACATGTGCAAGACACCATTTTCCTGTGTTTAGTGGCAGCCATTACAGAATTTTCTCCACTTGAACTTTGTGTCATTTGGTCCTGTTACATGGGTAGTATGTGTCATAAACTTTGATTTGCAATTAAGGCTGCCGTGCGGGGGTATTCATCACCTTTAGTGAAAGTTCTAGTTTGTTCTTGTTGGGTTGCTGTGGACTTTCGTGTATCATTTCCTTATTTCTTGTCAGACGTTTAGTTCTGCTCCTCTAGGATTACCAGATCAGGGCATATACTGTTTGAAACTGTCAGTGCATGCGTGTACATCTTTAAAATATGTATAAATCTCTACATTCATAACGTATGCACAACCTTTGAAATCATTATACCATTTAAATGCACGATTATCTCCCTTTATTCATTGATATGTAGAAAGAAAGAAAGAGAGAGAGAGAGAGAGAGAGAGAGAGAGAGAGGGAGAGACAGAGAGAGATATATATCATATGAACGTGTATTCACGCATTTGCAAACAGAGTAGACCTAGAACAGACTGCTCCTATAGGAGCCATCTGATCAGGGTCTGTTCTGGTTGCCAATGGAATTTGAAAGAACTGTTTCTTTACCTTCTAAAATGACTACAATTTTCCACCTTTCATATTTCGTTCTATTTTGTCAATGATTCTTCTGTAGGTATTGGACTGTTTAACCTTTAGCCTGCTATGGGCGGATGAGTGAATACTTATTTAAACAGTTTGGATCCAGATGAGTAACTCGCCGTCTCATCAGGATCCACACTGTTTGACACCCTGATTGCATTTTGGTTGGAAATATAATTATAGTTTGAATTTTGAAAATGTGGTAGGTGAATAATCCTGTAAAAATAATTTGCTCAGCAGGCTAAAGGTTAATTAACATAGAACAGAGCAAAGGTTAAGAAAACTTACTTCATTTCATATAAAACTGAATCTACAGTTAAAGAAACGTTCTGCTATCGTAAAGATATCGATGTTCCTAATGCCATTATATAAGCATTCGACTTATTAATATTCATAATTCGTTATTTGTTCATGAATGTTAATCACGTGAAGAGTTTCATATGCTTCGTTTAGTTTGTGCATATACGAGTAAACATACATCCGACAGGAATGATTCTCGTGAATATATGTTTCAGGGGATTTCGAAATTCGGTTGGCAAAAACATACGTATTCAACTAATTGGGTTGTCCATAAAATACGTATTCAACTAATTGGATTGGCCATAAAATACGTATTCAACTAATTGGGTTGGCCATGAAAGATGTATTCAACTACATGGGTTGGCCAAAAAATACGTATTCAACTAATTGGGTTGGCCATAAAATACGTATTCAACTAATTGGGTTGGCCATGAAAGATGTATTCAACTGATTTGGTTGGCCATAAAATACGTATTCTAATTCTGCAAAGACTCCTTTAAACCTCATAAAAACGCCTTTTCACGCATTCGCAAACAGAGTAGATCTAGATCAGACGGCTCATGTATGATGTTCAGTTCTGTTTTGCTTATGAAAGTATAATAGATCTGACTACAGTTTCTAACCATAATAAAATAGCCGTGTGTATATGCCAATAGCTAATAAAAGTTCATGATGCAATTACTTATTATATGAATATTCAACAGGGAAAATATCAACACATTTGTCCTAAATAAAAGGCTTAAACAATTTTCTAAAACATTTGTAAATGTAAAACACGTCATTATCTACACGTTAACCCTAAGCCTACTATGAAAATGAGGTCTGGTTAAGCTCCGATCTGTTGTCGTTGACACTTAATTCTGATTCCTTCAAGTTTTTGAGATACTATTGGCAGATAGATCAGGGTCCATGCTTATAAAGGTTTTTAGTTGAGTCTGAGTTTGTTCTCAAGCTTTTGATTGGTCAGAATTGAGCCAAAGGTTCAAATCTGACCAATCAAAAACTTAAGAATGAACTCAGACTCAACTAAAAAAAATATAAGCATGGACCTAGATTAGATTCGGCAGAGTTTCAAACAGCTTGGACTCTGACGAGACGCCGAGTTACTCGGCATGTCATCTGGATCCAGGCTGTTTGCAAATGTCAGGTAGGTCGCGCTTAGTAGGCTAATTGTTAAAATCATAAAAATAATCATGAATAGAATTTTCGTTCACAGAAAAATAACTGAACACATTTGCTCTTCAGTTAAAACAACTCCTCTGTCTGCTTATGGTATAATATAGACTCGATTCTTCAGTGTTTGTCAAAGTAACAACTTTCTTTGAAAATTTAACAGTATAAACATTCAGCAGACAAATATTCATGATGTCATAATTTCTTACCCCAAATGATTTATCCTCAATTACTTTGACCTCTTAATGGCCATCAAGTACATGGTTTCGGTGTCATTATTGTTCTCTTTCCAAACAGTTATATATTAAGTATCCCCATGTATTTTCTTTTGTTATTTTCTTTCGGTGTAGAAATAGATTTTGTGTTTTCCCCGTCATTTAACTTATGACGTCATTTGTTAACCGTTTCAGTTTTTTAATATTGGAATCGTTACTATTGTTGTGGATTTGTCTTGAGGGGGATTTTACTTTACATCTTGATTTGGGCGAAGGTGTCATAATTTCATATGTTTTTTAATCTAAAGTAACTTGTACACACATGCTGTCAATGTCCTGCTGCCATGTGTGAAATATCAACGGAATATCTACAGCACTTTAGAGTTGTTCCCAAGACATGACATTGCTGACACAAAAACTCAGACTTTTCTATCAATAGTTGTGCTAAACATTACACGGGATATGTGTGTTAGGCGTTCTTTGGGTGTGGATGTACGTCCGTGCGTGCTTGTGTGTGTGTTTTAAATATTCTTTAGACTTTCATATCTTTCAACAACTGTCAATACATTCCTCTTTAAGAACAATAAAACGCGAACTGTCGCCAATGGTTACATTTATATTCATTTGTATATTCGAGGACACGGCTTTGCCCTTTTGACAATTAAGAAGGATGGAATGGGAGCTTTCTGTATTACTTTCGGCCTGCAGTCACCACCAGCTGCCTTAAAACTTCAATGACTGTGGTAGAAAGCGATTAATATTATACTGCAAAGTTTTACGGTTCGGATAATTTATATAAATCCATTTTTGCATGTTGAATCACTAAACACGCTAATTCCCCTAAAAGCGCCCCAATACAATTATTTCTACCCGAAGATATCCGAAGTGTTTTGTATTGTATTTCATCGGCGTTCGTGTTATTATAGATGGCTGGACGATATAATAACTCCTCTAAAAACTGTTTTATTGGTCATTTCAAACAATGGTGTTTTTTAATTCATTTCTGCATTGTTTTCTTTACGTATCAATAGTTGTCTTTTATGAATTTTGCTATTGTTTAGCCGAGTCGAGAAGTGGGTCTTTTGGTTGCTGACCATAATATGTGGGGCCTGCCATGGGGGTTTTCTATGTACCCTGTCAGCTCACAGGGTACATGGACTCATGTACACGGCTAGTTAACCAATCAGAAGTGAGGATTTTACTTTGCAGTATAATAATGTACAATGTAGTGCATGTCGACACTGCAAGAAACCATGAACGAGTGCATTCAGACCTTGGGATAGTCTAATTGTCTACAGTATTCACTTCGTTCACATCTACTACGTCTTCTGCTTCGTTTGCAATGGTCGCAACTGTTGTAGAATGTCTCGATCTCGGTGTCAAGGCTTTCTGTCGTATTTTTCTTGAGAAGTTTAGTAAACAGACCAAGAACGCGAAAGCAAGGAATACAGACATCGCAATTACAATATCATCCACAACAAATATTGATATGTCTGGAGTATTTTGTGGGTAGAGGTCAAACGGTACAATGTTTGGTTGTCCTATAGGACTGTCATTTCCCTGGACCTTCACCAGCAAGTGAGCACAAAGCACTAATCTCGACAGGTTTCCGTACATGATAGACCTGTCGAAAGTGATAACACCGGTAGCTTTCACCACCCGTACTCGTTTTTGTATGATTATTTCTCCTTCAAGTACCTCTAGCCTGTAGCACATATGACATTGACTGATTATTATGGAATTCAAACTAAAATTAATGAGTCCCTTTGAGTGAATTGCCTTTAGCGTTTTGCCGGTAATGGAATTTCTTGCTATCTTTCCTACAGTCACGTGATCGTTATGAAACATCTCAATAATTGCATTAAAGTTGTCCTCCTGAATATGTTTTTCCCCTTGAAAATTAACCTGAACGAAACGTAGAGCATCTGTGTATGTTGCTGAGGAATTTCCTGTGAATTTAACTGCCACAAACACTTCTTCAACACTTGAGTTCCAGACTCCATAAGCATCAAGCGCAAAATAAGGACTTGCGCTGAACACCTTTTCAATGTAATTTTTAATCAGATGAGCTACGTATGACAACAAAGGTGTTTGTTTTGTTCTTACGAATAAGTGTATCTCGTACGAGCCTTTGGTTATTTCATCAAACAAAGCAGTGCAGACCCCGTCTACAACGGCCATCCAGCATGGACAAAGCAATAATCTGCAAAGGTTCTGCAAGTACACAAATACGAGTACATAGTATTATGTCAGGAATGGGTAAAGCATGCACAGTAAAGTATCTATAGTATCTAGTCTACTTTTAGTCCGAATGCCCACTCAGCTGACTACATTACTACAGTAGAAACTCTCTTAACCCTTCGCTTGCTGATTTTAAAATACATTTCTCATTCCTTACCCATGCCCTGTTGTATAATTACATATATCTTCACTGTTTACAAGTATTTCGCTGTGTAATCAGTGCTGTGGAGTGCACTGGTTGCACAATCAACTTGTAAATAGTATAGACCCTGATGAGACAACTCCTGCAGGAGCTGTCTCATCTGGGTCTTCACTATTTACAGGTACGTATATTGACTCGAAAAGCCAGCGAAGGGTTAGTATCCATATACATAATACGAGGAATACACATATGGGGAGATATACTGAGGCTACTTCTACCTTTTCCTCGTCAAATATATAGCCTGTCTTGCAGCCAGCTCCAGACATTGAATGCGGCAGCCGAAGCACATGACTTCTATTGGCTCTAGAATCCTCATACTGTAAGTTTTGATTTATTTTCCCTCGAAAATGACTTCCCGAATCTTTTCGGGCCGAAAATCCGCTACAAGACTCGCCGGTCAATGTATTACATGAAAGACAAGCCATGTTTTTGTATATTTTGTATCGTGCAGGTTGCTCGTCATAGTTTATTGTCAGTACGGGTGATACATAATGTTCACATGCTTCTGTATAGGCACGACCGTCCTCAGTAGTGTTGAACGTGTTGTTATGGCAGCTTTCAACATCTGCCTTCACACAAGTGATCGGTGGATGGCTCTTTATCAAGTTTGTTGATGGTTCAAAATACAGATCAGAAGAATAAAAACGTGAGTTGGCATTCTTAATATGTTCCACATAAATGTCATTTAGACTGATATTTGCTTTTGAAAGACGTCTATTCGGCGCAATGTCGATTGTCATATATACGTCCCAGTAAGTGAAGTTGTCGTTTCTCTCGCTATTACAGCTAAAATAGTGTTTATTTTTGTACACATTCCCTGTCGCTAATGCCTGGACCGGAATGTGATCAGATAGGCGAGTTCCTTCAAAACCATACAGTCCTTCACACAGTTCTCTTTCTGTCGGGGTGAATGCGTCCCCAGTGCATTTCGCTATCATTCTGTATTCAGAGCCGCGTACTCTGTGGGGGCTTATTTCGAGAAGCTGTGAACGAATACACAACGTTTCTTTATCTAGGTTCTCCGAATATTCAGCATTTAGTCCGACTCTCTGTATGGATGTATTCTGTTCAATATACACTCGTAGGTCGGTAACATTGTTGAAAACAATGTCATTAAGAACTTTGCTCAGTTTAAAATCTGGGCAACAGTTAAGGGCGTGTAAACACGTGTCATCACAAGAACAATGGTTACAGCAATCCGGCCATGGATTGTCCGCTTCATTGCCCTGTATCACACACCAATCTGTTCCCGGGCACTCGCGTTCTTTAAGAGTCATCAGCAAAAGTAATGAATCCAACTTAGCGAACTCTTGTTGCCATTCCTTTGGCCCTGTGTTGTCCTTGTCATCTTTAGCAGCGATAGAACTGAAAATGTAAACACTGATAGAAAAACATAACGTGGTGTAGTATAAACCCATCTCTGGTGCTGCTCCTCCGGCTCAATGAATCTGGTACACCAGAACTCTTTATATACGCACCATCACGTCATTATCAATCACACCTAATCACAGCTGAGACCGGCATTCCAATTAAAGCTTTACTCGTATAGCATCGTTATCAAAACGTTTCACACACGCTTTTAGAATTGAAAGACCTTTCATCCAAAACGACGTGAGTATTTTGTCACATTGATACATTTTTTAAGTCTTTAAGTGTCGTCTATAAGTGTCGTCTTATTATTTCTAGGTTTGCAAATACTGTAATCAGTAGAATTGTCGTGTTTCTAGAGGGTGATTCGTTACAATTGTGATATGAAATACTGCACAAGGCTGACCCAGTTTTCAGTATTGCAGACGTGTACTGTCTGTGTAACTCTGAAATCAGTGTTCATCTAAAGCGAAACTGTTTTTAAAATATTTCTATCGGTTGCAGATATTTTCAGATAAATATAAGTACAGTAGAACCAGTCAAAAAGGTGTAAACATGCACCTATAAAACTTATATAGGAGCTTTCTGCATTACTTTTTACCCTAAGCAACTACATGCTTTTTAAGAGTTCTATTTTCAATAAATTAATTGTCGCTTAAGACAGGTTCTACTGTAAGGGCCAGTAAATTTTCCGTTTACATTGCATTCTTCTTTATCTGTGCAATTTTATATCAAATTGTGGCATGAAATGTGTTGCAATTGTCATGCTGATGTTGTAATTTACAGTTGAAAAGAAAAATATATTTTTATTTTCTTATTATCATCACAATTATCACCCGGGGCTATTTTTCCGCCAGTCTTTCAGTGATGTCAACGCTTTGATTAGAATTTATAATAACCTTAACAAAGAGACTGGATCCTAATGAGACTCCCAGTAACTTGGTACCTCATCAGGGTCCAAACTGTTTTTACTCTTACATTTCTTTTTGAATAGATATGGAATAAAAATATTTTTGTAGCAGACGACAATATTTGCAGACATTTGCTCAGAATGCAGAGGGTATTTGGCGTACATTATGCTGGACTGCAAATGACCTCCAATTGGCCTGCATAATGGTAACAGCACATCAAAGATCAAAGAGTTCTTGGGCATTAGTGAGGCTAAGTGAGCACAGTGAAAAATATTGCAGCTGCATTATTTTCTGGAGTGTAAATCTGGAGTGTAGTTTCGCAGTAAATCATGGTTTTGAATTTCGCTTTTGCAGCCCGATTTCGCAGGCCAATGACAACAATGACAACATGAATATTTATTAGATTATGTTTTATAATGCCTCATGAACACAGGAGAATTTGGCAATGGCAGAAAGTATAGAATCGTCTCTATATTATTTCATAAGCAAACAGAGCAAAGCCTGATCGGACGGATCCTGTAGGAGTCGTCTGATCTGGGTCTACTTTGTTTGCAAGTGCGTAGAAAGGCGTATGAAGTAAAGGATTAACCCTTAATTACAATACTGTTTCGTTGCAAATCGCTACACATTTACAAACATTTTAATCCTTACTGTGCGGGACATGAGTCACTTATGCCCTTTGCAAACATTGTAGACCCAGACGAGAGGGCTAGAGGAGCCGTGTCATCAGGGTTTGCACTGTTTTTTATGATACACATTCTTTAGGGATTAGTCATAGTGCTAATCAATCCTACAAATCTCGGAGAGACGGACAGTATACTGGAGAGACATATTGATATTTTAAGTGAGACGCTGAGTCACTCGGCAGTCTGTTTGCAATACAATTAGTATCACTGGTTTACACAATGCTTATAAAACCACATCAATCGCTTTTGACGCTATTATTATACTGTTTTTATACTTGGCGTTGATTAAATTTCACACATATCCAAACTTTTGTTATTACAAATATGGAAAAAAGTCAAACAGGGAGAGCCACACACGAAATGACACCGCACTAAATCATAACAAATCATAATTATTAATAATCAAAACGATGTATTTGCAAACAGAGTAGACCCAGATCAGACGTTTCTTACAGGAGTTGTCTGATCATGATCTGCTCTGTTTTTCGTAAGAAATTAAATAGATCTGATTCTACAGTTTCTGCTATTGTCACACATACCTGTGTCAATGTGTTTCAAAAATACCTAAAATTTACAAAACTTTGTTTATATGCTGAGAAGTAGTATATAGTAAGAAAACCTATCCCATAAACGTTCAAACTGACAAAACATCCATTTGTTTGATATCGACGATCCCGGTTTTATTCCCCGATGTATCAGTTTTATTCGGGGTTGGGATTTATCTTTTCGCGCTGTTCGCATTTCTCCGACCACTTCCGAGAAAAGCTGTATCGTAAACAATGGAGGGATCGGGTGACCATCGGCAAAACGCGAAAAGTTTGAAAGGCCGATAATAATTTGTTGTAGAACAAAAATAATATTATAAGTATTGATGAAATCCGTTTATTTTGTATAACAGGGGATTTTTTTTTATTTAATTTAAAATTGACAATGTTCAAACTTATGATTGAACATAAAAAATACCAAGTATTATGTTATTATTGAAAACATGCGTTTATTGTAGGGACTTCCCCTTTAATATCATTAATGATCAGAGTGTCGTTATTTCTGACATGGATATTCATGGAAGAAAGGGTTGGCACGGTGTATGATCAGAATTCAGAGGATTCTAATGTTATCATTTTGTAAACGATAATTAACATCTTCCTTCATATAAACGTGTTTTCACGCATTTGCAAACAGAGTAGATCCAAACCGGACGGCTGTAATAGGAACTGTCTGATCTGCTCTGCTCTGCTAATGGAATTCAATAGATCTGTGTCTTTATTTTTGAAAATGACAACAGTACTCCACCTTCAATACTTCATTATAACCTTTTGTCCATGACTATTCAGTAGGTATTAAATTTGGAATAAACATAGAACAGAGAAAGGGTTAAGAGGCCAATATATATTTCTCAGAAATTGATGCAGTCACATTTTCTTTTTATGCCCCCAAAGCTAGGCTTTGGGGCATATACATGTAGTGATCGCACCGTGCGTGTGTGTGTGGGTGTGTGGGTGTGTGGGTGTGTGTGTGTGGGGGTGTGTGTGGGTGTGTGGGTGTGTGTACCTTTTGTCCGGAGTATATTTCCTTTGTCACATCAGCTACGGATACCAAATTTGGTGTGTGAGTTCATCTTGGGATGGCGGAGTGTCGCGTACCATTTTCAGGTCACTGTGACCTTGACCTTGACCTTTGACCTTGATTTTACAAAAAGCTTGTCCGGAGCATATCTCCTTTACCTTACCAGGTACAGATTCCAAATTTGGTGTGTGAGTTCATCTTGGGATGACGGAGTGTCGCGTACCATTTCCAGGTCACTGTGACCTTGACCTTGACCTTTGACCTCGATTTAAAAAAAAGCTTATACCTTACCAGCTACAAAAAGCTTGTCCGGAGTATATCTCCTATACCTTACCAGCTAAGGATTCCAAATTTGGTGTGTGAGTTCATCTTGGGATGGAGGAGTGTCGCGTACCATTTTCAGATCACGGTGACCTTGACCTTGACCTTTGACCGATTTTACAAAAAGCTTGTCCGGAGCATATCTCCTTTACCTTACCAGCTACAGATTCCAAATTTGGTGTGTGAGTTCATCTTCGGATGGCGGAGTGTCGCGTACCATTTTCAGGTCACTGTGACCTTGACCTTGACCTTTGACCTTGATTTTACAAAAAGCTTGTCCGGAGCATATCTCCTTTACCTTACCAGGTACGGATTCCAAATTTGGTGTGTGAGTTCATCTTGGGATGGCGGAGAGTCGCGTACCATTTCCAGGTCACTTTGACCTTGACCTTGACCTTTGACCTCGATTTTAAAAAAAAGCTTATACCTTACCAGCTACAAAAAGCTTGTCCGGAGTATATCTCCTATACCTTACCAGCTAAGGATTCCAAATTTGGTGTGTGAGTTCATCTTGGGATGGAGGAGTGTCGCGTACCATTTTCAAATCACGGTGACCTTGACCTTGACCTTTGACTGATTTTACAAAAAGCTTGTCCGGAGCATATCTCCTTTACCTTACCAGCTACAGATTCCAAATTAAGTGTGTGAGTTCATCTTGGGATGGCGGAGTGTCGCGTACCATTTTCAGGTCACTGTGACCTTGACCTTGACCTTTGACCTCGATTTAAAAAAAAGCTTATACCTTACCAGCTACAAAAAGCTTGTCGGGAGTATATCTTCTATACCTTACTGGCTAAGGATTCCAAATTCGGTGTGTGAGTTCATCTTGGGATGGAGGAGTGTCGCGTACCATTTTTAGATCACTGTGACCTTGACCTTTACCTTTGACCGATTTTACAAAAAGCTTGTCCGGAGCATATCTCCTATACCTTACCAAATTCGGATTCAAAATTTGGTGTGCAAGATCACCTTGAGATGGCGGAGTGTCGCGTACCATTTTCAGGTCACCTTGACCTTGACCTTTGACCTCGATTTTACAAAAAGCTTGTCCTGAGCATATCTCCTATACCTTACCAGCTACGGATCCAAAATTTGGTATGTGAGTTCATCCTGGGATGACAGAGTGTCGCGTACCATTTTCAGGTCACTGTGACCTTGACCTTGAACCTCGATTTTACAAAAAAGTTGTCCAGAGAATATCTCCTATACCTTACCAGCTACGGATTCCAGATTTGGTGTGTGAGTTTATCTTGGGATGTTGGAGTGTCGCGTACCATTTTCAGGTCACTGTGACCTGACCTTTGACCTCGATTTTACACAAAGCTTGTCCGGAGCATTTCTCCTATACCTTACCAGCTACGGATTCCAAATATGGTGTGTGAGTTCATCTTGGGATGGCGGAGTGTCGCATACCATTTTCAGGCCAATGTGCCCTTGACCTTGATTTTACTAAAAGCTTGTCCGGAGCATATCTCCTATACCTTATCAGTTACAGATTCCAAATTTGTAATTTGTAAGTATTGGACAGGTATGCTTAGGCAAACAGTGTAGACCCAAATCAAACTACAGGGTCTACAATGTTTGCTACTACATTAGCATGAATCAGACATTATAAAGAGCTCTAAATACTATTCATACATGGGTAGGCCATGCTGTTCAAATACTTTCATTGTCAGAACTTTCAGATGAATTACAGCATTATAACAATATAGACCCATATCAGACAGCTCCTGTAGGAGCTACTGGGTCTTCATTGCTTGCTTACAACACTACCTAAATCAGATGCTATACATGCTTATTCATAGAATGTAGATCCATATTAGGTAACTTCTGTTGCAGCTGTCTAAGAGCCAGTGTTACATGAAACTTTGACCATGCGTTTAGAATTGACTGAGGGTATGTTTATGACGTTAAGGATTGACATAGGGTCTTTCTTAAACGTTAAGAATCAACTTAACAGTAACAATCAACACAGCATGTATTTTATGTATTGAAATTTGACCCCATGTCTTTTTTTTTAGCTCACCAGAGCACAAAGTGCTCAGGGTGAGCTTTTGTGATTGCCTGATGTCCGTCGTCCGTCGGCGTGCGTCGTCCGTCGTCCGTCGTGCGTCGTGCGGTGTGCGTCGTGCGTCGTCAGTCGTCAACAATTTGAACCTTTAAAAATCTTCTCCTCTGAATCTACAGGGTTCTCAGCTTTCATCTTTGGCACATAGCATCATCTGTTGGTCCTCTACAAAAGTTATATAAATTATACCCCTGGGGTCAAAATTGGCCCTGCCCCAGGGGTTTTCAGTTTTCAATAGAAACATATAGTGAAAACTTTGAACATCATCTCCTCTAAAACTAGAAGGTCCTCAGCTTTCATATTTGGCACATAGCTTCAACTTCAGGGCTTTTACAAAAGTTATATAAATTATGCCCCTAGGGAAAAAATTGGTCCCACCCCAGGGATTGCCAGTTTTTTTAAGCTGACTACTTAAACAGCCCATAGGATCACTAGTTATGCATAGGAAAAACTTTACAAGTATTCTTGTCAGAAACTACATGTCCCAGAGCTTAGATATTTGGTGTATATATTTACTTAGCATAACTTTATGGGTTTTATAAGTATCATAGTTCTTGGGTTAAAATTGGCCCTGCCCTGTGTGTACAGTCTTCTTCACGTCAGAAACGACAGCCTAAAGGTTTGTCCTTAATATATCAGCCTGCAGAGCTGAGACCAGTCAGTGTGAATTCTTATATAATCACCCTTAGCCTGATCAGTGGAGTAGAAATTGTGTTTAGACAAATAACACACTCTCATTTAAGATTGAGAAAACTGTGGATAGTTCTTAATATGCAGAACACTCTTAAAGCTTTTTTTCATACCTATGCCCTGCATTAAGCTACCGGAGATCAATATAGAGCATATCTGTTGTGAATTTCAGCTTAACTCTTTGCATGCTGGGTAATTTTGTCATCTGCGAAATGGTTGTCTGCAGCATATTCGTGAGTTATCCGTACTACACAATTTCTTTCTAAGTTTTTCAGAAGTTCAGACTCATTGACAAACAGTTTGGATACCAGATCAGGCCCCACATTATATTGGTCCTGATCTGGATCCAAACTGTTTGCATAGGTCATTAGTGGTGGGAGAATCCCACTACACACTTTCTTTCTAAGTTTTTCAGACGTTCAGTCTCATTTACAAACAATTTTGATATCAGATCAGGCCCCACATTATGTGGGCCCTGATCTGGATCCAAACTGTTTGCATAGGTCATTAGTGGTGGGAGAATCTGCCTCTAGCATCCAAAGAATTAATACAAGTTCCAGTGGTCTATGCTCTATCCATTCTTTCACTACATTCTTTCAGCATCATGTTCTGGTCCTCTACAAAAGTTATATAAATTGTGTCCCTGGGGTCAAAATTGGCACCGCCCCTGGGGTGTTAAGTTTTCAATAGAAACATATGTGAAAACTTTGAAAATCTTCTCCTCTGATTGTCTGGTGAGCGATGTCAGGGCCATTCTGGCCCTCTTGTTTAAAACGTTAAGAATTTACCCAGGATCTGTTTTTAACGTTGACAATCAACCATGGGTCCTTTTTAACGTTGAGAATGACCTAGGGTCCTTTTTAACTAAGTTTTGACCCTTGGCTCTTTTCTTAGGTATCATAATCGTCAAAGGTTCTGTTTCTAATGTTAAGAACTGACTCCTGTGTCATTTTTAACAGCATCAAAATTTCATGTTACACCTGCATTACATTGTATTGTTTTTCCGCCAAAATGCATTTCGGTGTCAAACACTTTGGGGGCATTTGTCACCCGTGACGACTCTCTTGTTATTTGAGCAAACGACAATATAACTCCTGATATTGACAGAACCTCCTACTCGTATTTTCCGCGCGTAAATAACTCGCGCCGGTCACGGTTTCAAGACAACTGATATTGTTTCCCAACTGAATGCCGCGACGTCCGATGTTAAAATTTGCGAGCGAATTTCTAGAACTGTATTATAAAGTTATTATACTTTTGTAAATTTTATATTACATTTGTTCATTTCATGCTTCGAGATTTTTTCCTTCGTTTAAGTACTAATTTGTAAATTCAGCAATGTCTTTTTGTAAAACTGTATGAAAGGGAAAAGGTTATGTGCACAACAAAACAGAAATTGTCTATTAACGACTGTGAATTGAAAACTAACAATGCGCTTTTCATTTCAAATCTTTTATTGTACCATGTGCAATTTGAAAGTCATGGATATTCAATAACAATTTACCAATCTCTAAATGTAAGCTAAATCACGGTACATGGCATCCGCATTCAATTTGTTTTTAAAAAATCTTCAAATACAATTTTAAGCTTAAGCATAGCACATATATTTTTACGTAACACCCTCCCCACCCCCAATATGTATGTGTACTGCGACTGTTGCTAGTAACAACATGATATGACGTCACCGATACCTTCAAGTGTATTTGTTTATTCCTTACCCGGCTATCCGCGGCCTGAATCGTATTTGCAAACAGGTTGGATCCAGATTAGACGCCGAGTAACTCGACGTGTCACGAGGATACAAGCTGGAACCAATCAAGACCTAAATGACTGAAATCGGTGTTGAATTTACTTTGCTGTAAAACATGACTGTTGTATTTTCCGCCGCTGACCTGGCCTAGTTAGCTACCTTTTAATATATTCTAGAAAAATGCCCGCGCTGGCATACTGTTTGGTACATTCTGGTGAATTGCAAGGTACAATCACTACAATGTTTTTCCAATATCGTTATTAATTTTAGTGTAACCTTAAGTTTTATGTTAAAGATGTTTGGTTTACAGGACAAAATATCGGCGGAAAAGCATAGTTTATATAAGTGTAAACACTTTATCTTATAGACTTCTTTACACCATAGTAGATAATGTTATAATAGCACAGAAAAAGACCCGCCCAAGTGCTGCTTATACCAAGATGTATCGGTATTTGAATTTAAATATATATTGTATATAACACAAATATAACATTCAACTCAAAAGGGCATCAGTGGTCAAGTAGTTGCAGTCCCTAAATGACAATTACTTTGCTTCTCATAGCACTGGGTTTGATCCATGTCTTAGTCTGATATGTCAAGTAAGGATATCCTCCAGCGTGTAAGTAAACGAAAATACTACTAACGACTAACGTCATGTAAAACCAATAAATGTTTACTACAAAAAATATTAAGAGCGCTAATTTAAATGCCATTTAAGCAACGATTTATTAATTTAGCTGTTATGATTTCTCAATCTATACGACTTGGTAAAAAGTAACAGCTAAATCCGATGGATTTGGTTTGCGATTAAATATAAATGATTGTAATCAATGCCTAAAAAAGATTCATTTAATATATTTAAAATCTGAAGCAGGTGGGCCTAACGGTAAAGAGAGTAAAATGTTTATTTAATTTCAAGAAATCCCCTTACTGGTTTTGTTAAAGCTGCACAGAGAACGTCGTCGTTTCAGCTAATTTAGTTCCTTATAAATGCAATTGATATTATGATACTGTGAAGATGAATGAATTTAAAAACAATTCTGTAGGCAAGTAACAATCTTATTTCAATAAAAAGCCTTTAATCACCAATAATTTCTCTTTCAGAACGGTACACCCTTATACATGTACCACATTTTTCAGATTATAACAAATGCATTCGACAGTCATGCACTTTTATTAGTGAGTCTGTATAAGTATATAATATGCAAGCACGTCGAAGTCCATCTAAAGAGTAAAATCCGTCTAAATGAAGCAACGGACAGTATTGTATGCAATTTCAAAAATGGTACTGTGCCAGTCTCAGTCTCACTGTCTATGAAAACAGACAACATTATGAGCAGTTAGATGCTGGGTGATTTGGCCAATGGGCGCTTCAGCAAATTCTGCTCTCTGTCTGTCATTCTCGTTAGTACACTTTTGTAAGAAAAAAACAATAGAATCGATTGCATTAAAAAACAGTAAAAGTACAAAAATGAGTCATGCAGGAAACACCACATACAGAACAAACACTCGCCCGAACAGCAACACAAGGAAACAGCAAATGTACATAACTAGAAAAAACAACAAGAGACGCACAAAGACAAAACAAACATACAATAGGAGGAAGATGGAAGTACCGCCTTGGAACGGTCAGTGACAAAAGTCACTGGGGGGTTAAACCGGTTTATGGGCGCCCAACCTCACTCTTATTCCATCCCCACCCTAAAAGACAAACAGTGTAAATAAACGTATCCCCTCTCCGACTAATCTACAACAACCGCGACGGCAAATACAATGGTAAAGTGCATGTATAACGAAAAAACATTTAATTGAACATACTGTATCCACCTATCGCTAGTGTACTCAATGATTGAGCTGCAAACAGAGTAACTGTAGAAAAGTAATAAAGGGTACGACAAAAATGAAATAGTACAGATATCCGACGTTCTCCTTCCATTTCTGGATTTAAGAGGTCGCCTTCATAGAGTACTAAACCTTTCTTGTCGGCGTACATGCAAAGAGACCAGCGTGATTGCCAACTGTAAAAGGGTTGACAACCAAACATGCAGTATGTTGTAGTACTACAGGATCATATCCCTTTTTAATGAATTGTTTAACACATTTGATGAACAAAGTGAGAAAATTGGTATGTCCAATAATTTTACGAAGTTTGTAAATCACATCACCATAAAATTCAGGATGTGAAATACCGTGTCGCAGAAGCACCTTGAGATTACATTGGTACTTGCCAATAAGCGAGAGATTTCGATAGTAAAATTTAGAGAAAGTGTTTCTTAGTTTATGGTATCTATAACCTTGCTTAAGCAGCTTTTCAGTTAAAAACGAAATTATGGTAACATATGCATATGGGGTATGCAAATAAATGGTACAATGCCAGTCCGCGAGAACTGCACACGGATTTAGGCTTTGGGCCGATTTGGCAGAGGACGCATCAGCTGTTTTGCTCTCCGCATCGACATAGTTTCTCTGGTTCTTTTAGATGTCCAGTGTAAAGCACTGATGCATCGGAAAGTGTGTTGGTTACGGTGTCAGTACAAAAACAGGAGAGCGGACGGGCGGGCTGGTCGGTGGACCATTTTGCAGGCAGACAGGTAGACAGGCGGACAATGAGTGTATATGACTTTTCTTTTGTTCAATAGCCACATCAAATGAAACATCAAATGAAAAATAGCCACATAAGACCTGTGAGAATACAATATATTTTGATCTCATAGTCACATAAACAGGAATTGTCGAGGTGGTGGGTGGAGGTGTCGATCGATAGATAGATAGACGTATAGACAGATAGATATAGGTACGTGTAGATAGACAGTTAGATAGATAGATATAGGTACGTGTAGATAGACAGTTAGATAGATAGATAGATATAGGTACGTGTAGATAGACAGTTAGATAGATATATATAGGTACGTGTAGATAGACAGTTAGATAGATAGATATATTTTTCATTCAAACAGTTTGGATCTCAATGATATTTTATGATAAACAGTAGTTGTTGAACAGGATCAGTTTTCATTAAACGGTGTTTCCTAATTATATTCTTGTTTAACCCATTCTCTCCTATTGGCGACTTTTGACGACTCTGTAAAAGTCACTTTGTGAAACAATTGTGATAAATAAAGTATTTGCTCCTATAGGAATACTGTATTTATCACAATGGTTTCAAACTACAAAATTCTAAAATTTTCATTTTCTCTAGTTAATGCGCCTTTTCGGTAGATTTATTAAAGGAGGTTGTATCTAAAAATAGCCTATGAGGTAATGGGATAAACAGTGTTTGAATATCAAACAGTTTGAATTGAGATGAACTGTTCGAATGGCAAACAGTTTGGATCTAACGCCTGTGCAATTGTCGCTTAAACTTCAAATTTGTAGCCTTCATCTGTAATGATAGATCCTAGGTACTTGAAAACTAATACCATCTCAAGGATTTTGTCCATTGATCTGTATATCATCGTCAAGGTATGATGTGGTATTCCTCACGAACTTGGTCTTCTCAGCGCTTATCTCCATACACAATACAGACATACACCATCAGGAGGTTTTGCCACATTTAGCGTTGGTTCCGAAATTCAGCGTCAGCCTTGTGACATAAAACGTCAAGTGCTATATTTAACGTAGGTGCGACATTTAGCGTAGGTGCGACATTAACGTTTCAACACGCCTCTCATCCTGCCAGGACCATACAGCGTTTCCTGCAGAAGAACAATCTCAATGTACTACTCTGGCCTGCTTTCTCACATGATCTCAATGAAAAGCTAGTAAATTCAAGCAGGCAAAGCCACACACAAGACGCAACCACCACCAAAACATCGATAGACAGCATAACGCACACGCACACAGCCACACACCCAAACACACGCACACACACGAGATGAACACAGAAAACACAAACAAACACACAAGCACCGGAGATAAACATTCCAAACATGAAGCACAAGCTCAATGACACGAGACAAACAAAAGTAAGGGTGACAAAGAGAGTACCGACTTGGCACGGTCAGTAGTAAAATCACCACTGGGGGTTTAAATCGGTTTACGGACGTCCTAACCTCCCACTTATCTCACAGTCACCCTAGCTTAACAAATAGTGTAAATAAAGGTATCCCCGCCAGACTTTCCCAAAACAAAGAAGACGGTAAACACATGACAATATGTAAAACATAGCATAACAACTGAAAAATACGTCAAATATATACTCAATGACTTTGCTGAAGTCGTAGCAACTGCAGGTAAGCCGTTAAGAACACTGCAGGGAAAAAGTAATACATGAGTCTGGTAAGCTCAACCCATAGAGCATCTTTAAGACCAGCTTGGACGTAGAGTCTTTGACAAAGGTAACCTTGGGAAGCAATTCCCCAGTACAAAAGCCCAAGACCTTAATTGCACATTATTAACAAAGAACTGCTATGTCGTGTTTTTATATACACATGTGACCTTCAGCTGTATAAGGTGGCACAGGATGTGAAATGGGCGTATGAGACCTTTGAGACTTGGAGTTTAAGTATGTGCTCATGAGCTATATCGAGACCATTGCCATTCTGATTTTAGACATTGGTTTGATTTAAGTAATGAGTGACGTAAAACATGTTGAAATGGAACTTTCCACAATGTGTCAGAGAAATGCCACTAATTGCAGAGGACCTACTACGATCTGTTATGCAAGGCACTGTCCAGAGTCACTAGAATTATTAAAGCAAACCAGAAAAGCTATGGGTAGATGTGTTCCTAAAACCAGTGCTTATCACGATGGTCTATACCAGTGCTAAAGGAAAAGGCAGTGTGTGCCTTCATATAGCTGCGTACAAACATATGATACAGTGCTTCTTTGCCGCATGCCACATAAAATGTGCCATATATGGGCTATGTAACCTGCCAGCAATGGAGTCACTCCCAGATCCAGTTCTCGGGTTTTCAAAGAGCAAGCGAGCATGTAATGCATATGATAGGGGTATATGGAAAGGGATATGTAGTGACATGTTCATTTGGAGCATCTTAATGCGGTATGGACTTGCACCTGGTGACATGTCCTGGACATCCACATGTGTAGTCAAATTGAAGCTTATATAAGAAGACCATTCACAGTATTGTTCCAGACATTGCTGTAGTGAGACACAATTAAGAAGGGAAATCTCAAATAGAAAATGATGTAGACCAGGTATCCGCAATAAACTAAATAGCGGCATTGATACTATATAGTCACAACCAGTATCATCAAAATAATTGGATTGATATTATAAGTGAAGAGGTCGCTTCAAATGACAAAAATGTGCATGATGCTGTACGAATATGGAATGACCGAATGACAGAATTTACAACACATCCTGTGGCCTTTATTCAACGATACAAAAGAACATTATTACCATGAACGAGGCGAGAACGCATATCAAAGCTGGACAAGCTAAAGTGTTTGAAGCATCTCTTATCTATTCAAAAGCTTGAGACATTCATTCCAGTGGTCGCAATATTGCCATTAACCATGTTTCCATGACACGAATGGCACGCTTTGAACATCGTTTTGACGAATTTGGCGATGTGAGGCTTGCACAATCAAAGGCTTCTTTGAAGGACCAGCTACAGTTGCAGAGAACACTAGGGGCAATTGATGCACATATCATAGACAGGTGACTGGTCGGTGCTACTTTGGATAATACCATACCCTGCAGTCGGCTTAGTCCAATACTGCTTAAACAATGATAAAAGTACAAAAATGAGTCATGCAGGAAACACCACATACAGAACAAACAGCCGCCCGAACAGCAACACAGGGAAAAAGCAAATGTACATAACTATAAAAAACATCAAGAGACGCACCAAGACAAAACAAACATACAATAAGTACCGCCTTGGAACGGTCAGTGACAAAAGTCACTGGGGGGTTAAACCGGTGTTTCGGCGCCTAACCTCACACTTATTCCATCTCCACCCTAAAAGACAAACAGTGTACTCATTGATTGAGTTGCAAACAGAGTAACTGTAGAAAAGTAATAAAGGGTACGACAAAAACGAAATAGTACAGATATCCGACGTTCTCCTTCCGTTTCTGGATTTAAGAGGTCGCCTTCATAGAGTACTAAACCTTTCTTATCGGCATACATGCAAAGAGGCAAGCGTGATTGCCAACTGTAAAATGGTTGACAACCAAACATGCAGTATGTTGTAGTACTATAGGATCATATCCCTTTTTAATGATTTTTGTAACATATTTCATGAACAAAGTGAGAAAATGGGTATGTCTAATAATTTTACGAAGTTTGTAAATCACATCACATAAAATTCAGGATGTGAAATACCGTGTCGCAGACGCGCCTTGAGATTACATTGGTACTTGCCAATAAGTGAGAGATTTCGATAGTAAAATTTAGAGAAAGTTTTTTTATAAATTGTACATAGCAAATAGCAGACGTGCACTTGGTATTTCACAGATACTTTGACTACAGTTCGAAAAGTACAGGATGTACGAGATCCACAGGAGCGATTCGGCTGTACTAATTACGTACCGACACAAAGTTTCCTCCTATTAAAACTCTGTTCTCTATAACGGACTAGAATATACAGCTCATACAACTGCTTTGTCAAAATGGGTTGAAAGATAACAAATAAACGAGTAATAACAGACCCAGATGACATATCAACAGAAATCAACAATAGGGTATTATTGTTTGCAAGGAACAAAATCAAAACCAGGCATGAAGAGACAGGTAACGTAATTATCAGCAAGTAGTAGATTGTGTCAGAATTGACCCCTGTGCAAAGATAACTTTATTGTGTGACGGCACCGATGTGTTTGTTCGTCTACTTTTCTCCTACCATAAATGGGGAAAATAGTGAAGTCAAGCAGGCAAAGTCACATGCAAGACGCAACCACCACCAAAACACCGATAGATAGCATGACACACACACAACCACACACCCAAACGCACACTCACACACGAGATGAACACAGAAAACACCAACAGACACACAAGAACTAGAGACAAACACTCCACACATGATCACCGAAATAACAAATGTAATACTGATGGAGTCTATCATCAAGGATCGAAACTGACACTGCAATTACTGTTGAAAAACACAGTAGCATTATCGAATAACTTTTGCATACTCGTTTAATGTCAGGATGTGACACTGCAGCAGGGTATTACGGCATAGGCAAGGGAACTGTTGTCAAGACATTACGTTATAGTCTTTCTCATATCTCCCACTGCACTAAGTATATCTCAAGCAACGATATTTATGTCGTTTTGCTATGGACACATCCATTGCAATGGGTCCGATACACACCAACACGTATGGGCATCAAGGCTAGATGTGGACTCAACGTCACCCAGTCTTTGTAGTCTTCCTCCTACGAGCGATGCCTTTTGCAGAAGAAAATGTCAAGACATCCCACGGTCAAGCAGCCGGATGGAGTTCCCTGCAAGACAACAACCCTCCTTACCTACACCCAGCTTACTTTAGGTTGAGGAAGGATGAAAGGTCAAAACGTCTGCAGCCGGTGACTGTACCTGATAATAGACCGAGTACCTAGGTTTCATTCTTAGATTTATTCGTTGCGGTTGTCAGAGTACGATGCCCTGTAATATACGAATGTGCAGTTGCGAAACTACAAACCTGATTTGCACTATATTTTGCAGCTGCTACAATATGAGACACCACAACAATACTCGTTTATTTACTTATTTATTTATAGATAGAATAATGGAATAATTCATAAGCCATTCATTCAATTTATAATTTTGATCAATCCATCGGAATGGTCATTATTTCTCAAGTAGATAATGCACGTGCTTTACTAACGCTTTGGCCGCCATATTTGAAGCCATATTGGAAGCCATATTGGCGAATATGCTTGATTTAACAGTAGTAAACGTTATTTTTTAACAAGTTTGATTCTATTGAATTACTGTTAACCCATAAGTTTCAAAACGTTACGTGTGTATAAATTGTAACACAAGAACTAGAGACAAACACTCCACACATGAACAAAATCACATGCACAAAGACTTAAGGCAAACAGAAGGAAGGGTGACAAAGAGAGTACCGCATTAGCACGGTCAGTAGCAAAAACACCACTGGGGGTTTAAACCGGTTTACGGACGTCTTAACCTCACACTTCTCTCAGTCACTCTAGTTTTACAAATAGTGTAAATAAAGGTATCACCGCCGGACTTACCCACAACATAGACGACGGTGAACACAGGACAACATGTAAAACATAGCATAATAACTGTGACAATCCGTCCAATATGTACTCAATCACTTTGCTGAAGTCAGAGCACCTGCAGGGAAGCCGTTAAGGGCACGACAGGGAAAAAGTAATACATGAGTTTGGTAAGCTCATCCCGTATCTGAGTTTAAGAGTATACCATCATAGAGTACTACCCTCGGCCTGTCATCGCGCAAGCAAAGAGGGAAGCGTAGCTACCGACTGTAAAAAGGTCGATAACCAAACATGCAGTGCGTTGCAATATAATGTGGTAATAACCTTTCTTCTTAAATGTTTTAATGCGTTTTATAAACAAATCATGAAAATGGATATGACCCCGACTTTTCCTAAGTTTGTAGATAACATCCTTATAAAAGTCTGGTTGAGAAATGCCTTGTTGCAGTAACGTCCGTAGATTGCAATATATTTACTAATGTGTGGTAAATTTCGATAATAAAATAAACGTTTTCCGAAGTTTGTGGTATCTGTAACCTTGCTTAAGAAGTTTATCAGTTATAACTAAATTACGACTGTTAAAATCTTCAAGCAAAGAACAGGCTCGGGCAAACCGAATAAGTTGAGAAATATAAACCCCATAATATGTAGAACGGGCACATCTCCATCTAGAAAAGGATAATTAACAACTTTAAAATTAAAATATTCTCTTTTATCGTATATTTTGGACGAAACTTTATCATTTGTAATTGAAAGATTCAAATCTAAAAATGAAGCTATAATGTCAGATTGATTCGCTTTGTTTAAAGACAGTTCTTTTTGGTAAATTGAAGAAATCATGATTTCAAAATAAGGATTATCTAAATTCAAAATATCATCTAAATACCTTGAAGTTTTATTAAAAGCATTAACAATATCGGTCTGTGTATCAGGTTTTAAGCTAAGCATAAAACCCCTCTCATAGCAATACAAAAACAAATCTGCAACAAGAAGGGCACAATTTGTACCCATGGGTATACCAACAACTTGACGATATATGGTACCCCCATAACGCACAAACATAGTATCTAAAAGAAAGGTAAGAGATCTACAAACATCAAGGCAAGTCCACATTGTGTAATGTTCAACTTCTGAATTCGAAAAGAATGAACGTTGAGCATTACAAGCAATGAACATTTTGTTTTCTCCGGCAAAGGTTTTTTCTATTAATTTAATCAGTTTATCCTTTATAAGATGGCGGGGTAGAGTAGTATAGAGTGTAGAGAAATCATAAGAGCTCAGTAAAGAAATGTTATACTGTTCATTTTCAAGTTTCGTTAAAACATCATTTGAATTTTTTATGGACCAAAAAACATTAATACCAGAATTTTCATATATTTTATCACAATAACGTTTTACATGTTCGTTGATCGTAGTAAGACAGGACGTCAAAAGTTTAGATATTTTAGTAGTGGTACAACAGCTAGAGTTGGCAATAAAACGCGCCATATAAGAGTTTTTATGTAGGGTCGGAATCCAGTACAAAGTAGAAAGTTTATGTATATCTTTTTTCAGGTGTTTGAACTGTTATATAAGTTTGTGAATCAGTTAGCTCCTTCTTTAAAACATCAACATAATACAATCTTCAAATAATGATTACAATATTTGATGCCTTGTCAGCAGGAACAAGAACATAATTTGAATGACAATTAGAAATGTTTTTCTTCAAATAGCGAAATATAACTCTAGGTCGAGGTGGTAAAAGCTGGTAATTTGATTTTTAAAAGGTAAAAGTACAAAAATGAATCATGCAGGAAACACCACATACAGAACAAACAGTCGCCCGAACAGCAACACAAGGAAACAGCAAATGTACATAAATATAAAAACAACAAGAGACGCACAAAGACAAAACAAACATACAATAGGAGGAAGATGGAAGTACCGCCTTGGAACGGTCAGTGACAAAAGTCACTGGGAGGTTAAACCGGTTTATGGGCGCCCAACCTCACACTTATTCCATCCCCACCCTAAAAGACAAACAGTGTAAATAAACGTATCCCCTCTCCGACTAATCTACAACAACCACGACGGCAAATACAGTGGTAAAGTGCATGTATAACGAAAACATTTAAGTGAACATACTGTATCCACCTATCGCTAGTGTACTCAATGATTGAGGTGCAAACAGAGTGACTGTAGAAAAGTAATAAAGGGTACGACAAATATGAAATAGTACAGATATCCGACGTTCTCCTTCCATTTCTGGATTTAAGAGGTCGCCTTCATTGAGTACTAAACCTTTCTTGTCGGCGTGCATGCAAAGAGGCCAGCGTGATTGCCAACTGTAAAAGGGTTCACAACCAAACATGCAGTATGTTGTAGTACTACAGGATCATATCCCTTTTTACTGAATTGTTTAACATATTTGATGAACAAAGTGAGAAAATGGGTATGTCCAATAATTTTACGAAGTTTGTAAATCACATCACCATAAAATTCAGGATGTGAAATACCGTGTCGCAGAAGCACCTTGAGATTACATTGGTACTTGCCAATAAGCGAGAGATTTCGATAGTAAAATTTAGAGAAAGTTTTTCTTAGTTTATGGTATCTATATCCTTGCTTAAGCAGTTTTTCTGTTAAAATGAGATTTCGACTGTTAAAATCGTCCATAGATGAACAAGCTCTAGCAAAACGAATAAGTTGAGATATATAAACCCCGTAAGACGGAGCATGGGGAACATCCCCGTCAAGATGAGGAAAATTTACAATATTAAAATCAAAATCATCTCTTTTGTCATATATTTTAGAAGAAATCATTCCATTATTAATTTTAAGGTCTAGATCAAGAAACGCTGCATAATTGTCGGACGGGTTAGCTTTATTCAATTTGATTTCTTTAGGATAAATTGTAGGAATCAGAGCATCAAAGAAAGGGTTATCTAAAAAATAATATGCGGATCAATAATATCAAAAATACAGTTCTTCCAATCCGAAAGGGCATTAACATCAGCATGTTTCGTCGACACCATTCTTGAATAGCTTCCGCAATATGAGTTCGACAAGCGTCAAAATCAATAAGGGAAGGTAATCTATATTTAGTTCCTTTAGTTAGGAGGGTCCTGAGACGTTTATCCTTAATGATATCAAAATTACCAGTAATGACATGACCAGCTGGTTTATAGCAAAAGCTAGAAATGCTAAAATCTCAAGAAATAGGGGTATTGACATCAATATTTAAGTCGGAGACAATTTTATTGTAGTTAAAAATAACATTCCTATTAGGTTTAATATACTTATAACAGATGATAGGTGATTCAGAGTTGATGATATATTTGGGAATAGTATCGATTACATTCTTATCACGAAATATACTTTGAATATCAATAAAATCGATACCTTTATTTAGAAATTGAAGTTTCAGAAAAGGTCTTTTATGTTCAGATTCTTTATCAATACGAGAACGAAGAACATGCTGTAACTTTGTATAAGTGAGGCAGTATTAATTAACGGATCTGTACGCATATAGATTTTATCAGCATCTTCGTCTATGGACCTAAGACAGGAAAAGGGTAAAGACGATAAACAAGATAACATAGAATGTTTGCCAGTTTGTTTTAGAATGGTATGTAAATCATGAATAGACATATTACGGCGCAATTTACGCTTAATAGAGAGTTTTCGATTCCTTACTTGTACGTGTACGTATACGTGTAAGCCTTTTTGCGTCATCATTTTAGAGTGTGATGTCATCATTATAAGTGTAAATATCATCAGCCTTTGACGTTCTCAACGTGTAGGGTTGCTTTCTAGACATTTCAACAAAACGTGTAAGGTTGTCATCGTTTAATGCCTATTTTCACATGTTTTCTAGTAAAATGTGTTGATAGAATGATAGTGCCAATCCTTATCTTCGTGTCATAGCAGTTAATGTACCTGAGAAGTGAAATTAAAGCTGTTTAATATCATATTTCGTAACCCAGTTGAAAATAAATTCTGAAAGGGGGTGATCCCCGAGAGCAAACATTGCAACACAAAAAGAGAAAATTGCAGACTCGGTTGTATTGAGTCTGTTCATGAACAGTAATTGAAAGTGCAACACTGCTCACGCCCCCTAGCACCGGCTTAAGCGGTATTCAATTTTCAGAACAAGAAGTACTGAAATTCATGATCTCGAAGGTTCAGAAGGTATAACAACACTGAGAATGAAGTCTGGGCGAAAAGTTCATCTGAACCGAGTCATGGGGTGTTTAGTGTCAATTTGGCTTTGCACTAAATTTGTGTTTGCTTCGTATTTGTGATTCTGTCTGACTGTCTGTCCGTCCGTACGTACGCCCACCCACAACTCCGCCCAACCATCTGTCTTTCAAATATGTATGTCTATCTGCCTGCGATCTTATGATTGTTTAATGCTGCTCGTATGCTAATGTAATTCTATGTCTGCTGAGTCTCTTATATAGAATATGCGAAATTTCAGCTTTGTCTTAAAACGCCCCAAGTTTTATTTTTTCGGCCCCAAATGTTACAAAACGTCAATTTAGGGACATTTTAACTTATTTTAGACATATTTCATGAGCCGAACGCCTTTGGTATTATGTATGAAGTGGTGTTAAAAGCTCTGTCGAGCTTATGTTGTTTGTTAATTCTGTACCGACTTGTAAATAAATATTACTTGACTTGACTGACTGTCTCTCTGTCTGTCTGTATGTATGTATAGCTGCATGCCTGTCTGTCTGTCTGTCTGTCTGTCTGTGATTATGTCCGTATACTGTCTGCCCGTCTGTCTGTCTATCTATATACTGTCTTTCGATATGTCTATCTATATGTCTGTCTATCTGTATCTATGTGTCTATCTGTCTATCTTTCAGTCTGTCTTTCAATAAATTATCTATATGTCTGTCTATCTATCTGTCTATCTCTCTGCATGCATGTCAGTCTGTCTGATGGTATATTTATTTTCTTTCAATGGCGTTGCCTAATTCTCGTACCTTATGCAATTTCTAGTTCTTCCTAACGTCTCGGCAAGAAGTCGAACGAACGTATAACAAATTACCCGTACGCGTACACGTTATCTGATTTCGAAACATAATTTTAAAAATTCCGGAACGTGTACGTGTAGACACACGTATACGTACACGTACAAGTAAGAAATCGAAACCTCTCTAATATTACCATTTCTACGTCTACCATGTGATCTACTTTTACGTTTTCGAATAGAAAATATAGAGAAAATATCGATGCTTGGATCTTTAGAAATGTTGCCGCTTTGGAAAATGTTATCATTAAGGCCTAAAGGAAAAGGAAGACAACTTCTTTATCCAGTCTAGCTCTGTGATAAAATGAGCTTTAGATTTTAAACTGCTAGTATTTTTAGAATCATATTAAATTTGTTCTACTAGTTGAACCGAAACATATTTGAAAGAATGTCCTGTATGACGAAAATGCTGGTAAAGAAAATTGCGTACTTTTTTGATACGGCAATGGTAACTGTGTTCACGAAACCTAATTTTTAAAGTAAGTCCTGTCTGACCTACATATTGAATGCCACAGCGTGGCGCATTTCATGTAAGAACATATATAATATTAGATGAGTTTCAGTCTAAATTAGAATTAATCTTCACACTAAACACTCTACCATTAACAAGAGATTTAATTGTTGATCTAGTAGAAATAAAAGTGCAACACATACACCTCTTACTATTGCACTTAGTAATTATTGGATACACCCTATGTCTTTTGTTCATGTAATGTGAATTAAGATGGGCTTTACTATAACGAAGGATAGATTGCTTTAAAGGAGACAGAACGATTTTTGGTCCATTATGAAAAATGTTATAAACCCTTTTCTTGCTGAATTTTTAAATACATTTCTCCTTCTTTACCCATGCCCTGTTGTATAATTACATATATCTTCACTGTGTACAAGTATTTTGCCATGTAATCACTGCTGTGGAGTGCACTGGTTGCACAATCAACTTGTAAATAGTGCAGACCCTGATGAGACAGCTCCTGCAGGAGCTGTCTCATCTGGGTCTTCACTATTTACAGGTAGGTATATTGATGTGAATAGCAAGCGAAGGGTTAATAGCAGAAGAGGGATTTTGGACACCATCTTGATTTTCTCGAAACCCTCGAGGGTGCCAATGAGGCGGCTGGCATATTTGAAGAGTGCTAACAATCCCTGACCATAATCAAACGAGAAAAAACTATACACCAAAATCGAAGGTTCGTCTATACTGCACCAGGACTAGAAACATCAGAGTTGTATCTATGTTTTTGTCCATAATCGAACAAAACAGACCCTCATCAGAAAGCTGCTACAGGATATGCCTGATGTGAGTTTATTATGCTTGCACATTTGCCAAAAGTCGCCCGTATGAGGGAAGTAGTTAGTGATGAATAGATGTATTTGTGAATTGCAGGATATAGGTAATGTCTGTATATTTCAACACCACTTTGTTGAAACTGAGAAATGAAACAAATACGTGTTACATTGCTATTGCACATTCTGTAAGTGCTGTAAGGTTTCACAAAGTTGGCTTGTGTATATTTATTGCAGAATCTAATATGTACAGGTGATATTATCAATGTGTTACTATGGTATCTAAAATATTTTCTAGCTTAAAAATATTTTTCTTGAACTCTATCAATAGGTCACAATCAAAGCTGTGAAACATTCCGTTAACCATTTCATACCTTTGCAAATAGAGTAGACCCAGATCAGACGGTTCCTGTAGGAGCCGTCTGATATTTGTCTGTTCTGTTTGCTTATGAATCTATAATAGATATGTTCGTAAACCAAAGAATCGTGTGTTCATATGCCATTATAAACATTCCATTAACAAATATCTATGAATACATTATTTGAACAGTATAAAGATTTTCTGGATGGACGGACGGATAGCCAGAATGACATACTCGTGGGCGGACAATAAACATTAATCCTCGAACTGTAAGATTGGCAATGTGTAAGAACAGAAGTATATAAGACATTTGTAAACAGTGTAGATCCATGTCAAAGGACTCCTGATGGATCAGGGTCTGCACTGGTTTTCGTGTATTTCATATTATCACTGACATTGTGTTAACCCATTCCCTCGTATTGACTCCTTTTGACGCCTCTGCAAAAGTCACCTGTTGAAACCATTGTGATAATATAGGAGCAAATGCTCTATTTATCACAATCGTTTCCAACTATAAAATTGCCTATGAGGTATTTAAGATCAATACTCAGAGACGAAGGAGTGAGTTGTAATTGTTCTTGACATTAAAAACTAATCCACTTAATTATTTTATTATTTGATAATTTTATAACAGATTTGAATTAAATAACTGACCATTCATTTGATCATGGTTTCTATGACAATGTGATTATAACATAAAGACAAGCTGATATGGAACTATAAATATAGATTATTCAATTAGTTAGGTCTGTGTAGGTTTGCAAAAAGCAGAGAATAGAAAAAATAATGAATTATTTTCAATCAATAATACTTTAAATGGTGTATTTTTTATTGACCTTTTATTGCTGTGACCTTTTGTTGCTGTGACCTTTGACCAATGACCTTTGACTAATGACCCAGAATATGATAACGACCTTAATGGCATTTTTTAACCCTTTCCGTGTTCTATGTTTATTCCAAATTTAAATACCTACTGAATATTCATGAACAAAAAGGTTATAATGAAAACATAGAAGGTGGAATATTGCTGACATTTTAGAGACAGAGGAGACCCTGATCAAACGGTTCCTATGAGCCGTCTGATCTGGGTCTACTCTGTTTGTAAATGTGCGAAAACGCGTTTATATGAAGGAAAGGGTTAACCTTTAACTATGACGTTTGCCATCTACTTCAGTTGTCACATGTGATTAATCTCGCCCTTTTTAACAGCACGTCCAGAGTATCAAATATGATTAGATCCAAGGTTCTCAGCATGTTCTCAGTATGCTGGGTGTACAATTAATATGAAATCCTATTTTAAACTAGAAGTTTGTTTTTGTCACAAAAACAGATGTCTCCCCCTCCCACCCTCTTTCCAATACACAAGGGTACTCTTTCCAATACACAAGGGTACTGTCTAACTCCAAACTTATCAGGGTCTAATTTTAAGTCATCAGGAGCAATAATTCCAACATTATCAGGGGGAGATAATTAAATAAACCGAGTACACAACAACACATGCTGGTCAACATTCCTGTGAAATTTGGTGACTCTACTTTGTATCTCTGAAACCACTAGTACTAAAGTTTCTCTTATTTTAAGTCATAAGGGGCAGTAACTCCAAAGTTATCAGGGGGAGACAATTAAATTCCTGTGAAGTTTGGTGACTCTAGCCCTACTGGTTTCAGAGATACATGCAGCACAAAGTTTCTCTAATTTTAAGTTATCATATCAGGGGCAATAACTCAAGAATTATCAGGGGGAGACAATTAAAAAATCCCAGGTGAACAACAACTCATGCTGGTCAACATTCCTGTGAAGTTTGGTGACTCTAGCCTTAGTGGTTTTTAAATATATGCATGACACAACGTTTCTCTAATTTAAAGTAACCATATCAGGGGCAATAACTCCAAAGTTATCAAGGGGAGACAATTCAAAAATCCCAGGTGAACAACAACTCATGCTGGTCAACATTCCTGTGAGGTTTGGTGACTCTAGCCCTAGTGGTTTCAGAGATATGCACGGCACTAAGTAAAGTTTGTCTAATTTTAAGTCATCAGGGGCAGTAACTTCAAAGTTAACAGGGGAGACAATCTAAAATACCCAAGAGCTAAACAACTCATGCCAGTGAACAATCCTGTGAAGTTTGGTGACTCTAGCCCTAGTGGTTTCTGAGATACGCGCGACACAAAGTTTGTATAAATTTAAGTGTTCAAATCAGGGGCAATAACTCAAGAATTATCAGGGGGAGACAACTCAAAAAATATAGGTGCACAACAACTCATGCTGGTGAACATTCCTGTGAAGTTTGGTGACTCTAGTACTAGCGGTTTCACAGATACGCGCGACACAAAGTTTCTCTAATTTTAAGTCATCAGGGGCAATAACTCCAAAGTTATCAGGGGAGACAATTCAAATTCCCCAGGTGCACAACAACTCATGCTGGTGAACATTCCTGTGAAGTTTGGTGACTCTAGCCCAACTGGTTTCAGAGATACGCGCGACACAAATTTGTGATGGACAGACAGACGGACGGACGGACGGCCGGACAGACGGACAGACAGACAACTCTGGCAAAAACAATATGTCTCCCCATAAATGGGGGAGACATAATAACAAATTAACACTATATATCACACTTTGCGTTGAGAGCCCCTGTACTAGCTATAAACGTCGAGAACATAGGTCCGAAAAACTCGATCCGAGATTTATCATTTCATATACATGTACATGGTAATTATGCTAAAATCTCTATCAGCCAGCCATAATGACAATAAATTCATGATAGACTGGACTTAATATCCATGCCATTTGTATATACATGTATATATATTAGTACTTGTATTTAGTTTAAACATATTTTATTTCGTTCAGTTATATACAATTCAGAAATTAAATTAGCATATGAGAAAAAGGATTGGATCGAAAGCTAACAGTTTATATGGATTCTCTCCTTGATGCAATATGTTACAAAAGATATGGCATAACTACTTCTCGTGAATTTGTCATAACAGGGTATAATATACCAACATATGAAGTCTGTACCAGTTTCTATGTTTGACACTATCATACATATATTATCAATGATACGAAATATTATAACGTGTAGTATATACGGGTAGAATTTGTAGAGTATGTCAATCACAATCAGTATAGAAACATACAGTATGAGCAGCTGCATAATGTGCATGAAGTGATATACATATACTGGTAAATCAAGTACAGGCTTCTTATGCTTGGTAACATATAACAGTGATTGACAATTATACATGACATCAAATAAGAAAAAACGACATTACTTATATTCCAGGTGCCTTATAGACCCCATGGGTCGGAGGTCTTACATATATTTTTGAAAATATGTCATTCTTGTACATGTACACATGTCACTATAATAAAATATTTATTTACTTACTTACTTACTTACTTATACGATAATGAACAAGGGTGTATCATTCGATCGGTTAACACTAACAACGCTGAATTTTCAAATGAACTATTCCAAAATTCAAACAGGTCAAGATTACGGTGAATATTTAGGGTTTTTTAAAACAAAAGTGTAACATGACAACAGTTCATACCCTAATGAGAAGACTCCTCTAGAAGCCCTCTCATCTGGGTCTGCATTGTTTGAAAATGACATTAGTGACTCGTGTCCCACACTGTAAATGTTAAGTGTTATGCGTGACGTTTCGATCGATTTTGTGTTTTTATGCCCCCGTTGACGTTAGTCAGGGAGCTTTATGTTTTGCACCTGTCCGTCCGTCTGTCTGTCCATCGGTCCGTCCGCCTGTCCGTTGGTTTTCACAGTTTTTTCATTGTCTTATATATCACTAACCACTGTAGCTATTGGCATGGAATTGTTTATACACATTAAACACCATCCATACTTTCATTGCGCACCCAGTCCATGCTGCCCGCAAGCCCAAGGTCAAGGTCAAATGACTTAGGACATTTACGTGCAGCTAGGCAAGCATTACCACGGGGGCATCTCTGTGTCTTACAGACACATTTTTCTAGTTTAACAAATTCTTTAATATGTAAAGTGTTCGTTTGAAAACAAAAGTTTCTGAAATGATTGTGCAAATGACACCCGAAAACCTAAATTCTCAAAACAACATTTACTACCCCGGTTGATATCCTAGGTGTCCGCTGATTACATAGCTTCTCATTTGAGAACCTACGTTCTCAGTTGAAAACATAGGATGTCAGACTTATTATTCGACCCTGAGTATAGAAACCTAGGATCTCATGTGAAACTAGTGGTTTTTAGGCGGAAATCTGGGTTCTTGGAAAAAAGTTCAAATGACCACAGAGGACATAGGTTCTAAATTATCTCTGATCTAGGCTGAGAACCTAGGACCTCGTCCAAACGACATGCCCTTGGGGTGTAAGAAAACCAACACGATAAGTGTTATGTAGTAAAGCGCTTGTGGTCGGTGCGGTGTATATGCGGTCTTGAAAAAAGCACGAAGTCTGTCCAATAGACCCGTCGTACATATCAGAACACATCGGCGATGTCGGCTAACATTACATATGCCTCATCTGTACATGTATATACCAGCATCCGCCATTACATGTAGTAGTATATTTCAGTATAATTTGTATGGCCAAAAATTGCTAGTGATATATCTATAACTGCCAACAAAAACTATTATAGTTACAGGTTAGTACTATTCATAGGGGTGTTAAAATATAACTATGAATCGGCGGAAACCCGTCGGAATTGATCAATCCTAGATAGTTTAAGATCACATCAGAAAACGAAACTGTTTGCTGTTGCATATCTATTGTACAAAGAAATTCATTATTGCACTTCCATTTATCATTTCATTAACTCTTTCGCTGCCAAAGTCGCATCTGTAATTACCTATGCAAACTGTTTGGATCCAGATGAGACTCGGCGTCTCATCAGGGTCCAAACTGTTTGTTACTGTGACTATTTTATGAAACAAAAATGTAGAAAAATAAGCATTGAAAATTGTAGCAGACGACCAAATTTGCAGACGACAAAATGAGTAAACAAAACGTTTAATTATGAGTTGATCACTTGATGAATGCTCGTTAACTTATTATTTATAATAGAGGTGTACTTATGGAGGAGAGGGTTAATGTGGCCATTCCATCAAAATAAACAATGTTGCCCAGTATAAAAATGCCTTTATATAGTTATTGTGCCAGAATTAATTATTAAAAGATGGACGCATATACTTATATGTTGTTGAACGTATTATTTGTCAAATGCTGAATACAGTTGTGACTTGGCGTACAGCTGTTTTATAATGCAAACTGTGATAATGGTATATATAGGATAAACATTGTTAGCCGATGCACAGTCTATGTCGAAAAGTAGTCGTTAATTTGTAATCAGCTGCAGCACCATTGGCACATTCATTGCAAAGCACCAGCCATGCCTATCTCCAGTAACTAACTTTACAAGTATTGTAGGGAAACCAATGCTTTGTTATAGAATATATATCCCCACTAAACAAATTAACAATGTTTCCACTCAACATGGAACGTTACAGTTCAACATGTCTTAAGCTGTGATCAAAAAGGTCTAATTATGGGTAAGTAAGACAGGTGGTTGCTTAATGCAGGTCGAAAGTAATGTAATGCACGAATCTTCTAAAGGAGCTATCTTTATTACTTTTGCCCTGAATCAAGCAACCAACCACCTGCTTTTTAAGAATCATATGTTCAATAATTGTATGGCCACTTAGGACAGGTTCTATAGAGGTGATAAATGTCATTGAATACCTCCACATACATACACACATATAACCCCCATCCACCCACCCACTCACCCATAAAAACAACAACAAAAGAAAACACGCACACACAAAACCACTACCACAACTACCACCACCAATAATACCAACAGCAAAAACAACACAGTGATATTCTGGCAACAGTGTGTTATTCAGTGATCGCCACTTCGTTGTAGTGTGGGAGTGGTGGTCCAATGGTAGGACGTTGGACTTGGGATCGAAGGGTCCCCGGTTCGAATCCTGCCATCGAACTATCAGACTTTTTCTGAGCAAAAAATGCATCCCACGTTTGTTCCTCTCCACCCAGGTGTATAAATGGGTACCTGTGAGGGAAATAAGCCAATGTGCCATGGCTGCCTTGGGCGCCGAATGTTAATGGCCGACTTATAAACCAGTGATCGGGGGGGGGGGGGGGGGGTAAATTGTGAAGTCGGGAGAATATGTACACTGTATATAGTTCCAGACTATAAACCTCACCTTTACCTTTTTTGTATGTCCGTCCGTTTCTCTGTCTCTTTGTTTGTCTGTCTATCTATCAGTCTATCATGCTTATTTCGTCATGCCTGTTCATCATACTCCATCCGACATGTGATACATGCGCTCCTTTGACTACTGTCATATTTGTTTTCGATCTTGCTAATATTAAACCTTTTTTCAAGTTAAACATTCCTCATTTGTTCTTTTCGTTAAACTTTCCTTGTGGATTCTTTTTTATACGCCCGTTTGAAAAAACGGGACGTATTATGGAATGGCGCTGTCTGTCCGTCCGTCCGTCCGTCCGTCTGGCTGTCTGTCCGTCTGTCCGTCTGTAACATCTCTAACTCAAGTTCCGCTTGGTGGATCCTTCTCAAATTTAACCACAATGTTTATCTAGACATGTTACAGTAGCCTGCCAAGTGCCGGTTTGTTTATCCAAGGTCAAGGTCACACAATTGGACTTAGAATTTGCGTTTAGCATTTGCGTTAAGCAAAATTGTTAACCTCAATTTATGTGGAACAAGTCCACTTATTTACATAACACTTTGTCATAAAGCTTTGAAACTTGGAACACTTGTAATGTGGAAATGTTAACCGGTCTGTCTGTCTGTAACATTTCTAACTCAAGTTCCGCTTGGTGGATCCTTCCCATATTTAACCACAATGTTTATCTAGACATGCTACAGTAGCCTGCCAAGTCCCGGCTCGTTTATCCAAGGTCAATGTCGCTTAATTGGACTTAGAATTTGCGTTTAGCATTTGCGTTAAGCAAAAATGTTAACCTCAATTTATGTGGAACAAGTCCACTTATTTACATAACACTTTGTGATAAAGCTTTGAAACTTGGGACACTTGTTCACCGTCACAACCTTCACCTGTAGGCAAGGGTAAATTACTCTGTCAAGCATTTTGACTTAATTATGCCCCTTTTTAACTTAGAATGTTTGGTTAAGGCTTTGTTAAAGTCCATTTATTTACATAACCCTTTGAGATAAAGCTTTTAACCTTGGAACACTTGTTCACCGTCACAACCTTCATCTGTAGGCAAGAGAAAATAACTCTGTCAAGCATTTTGACCGAATTATGCCCCTTTTTAACTTAGAATTTTTGGTTAAGGCTTTGTTAAAGTCCATTTATTTACATAACCCTTTGAGATAAAGCTTTTAAACTTGGAACACTTGTTCACCGTCACAACCTTCACCTGTAGGCAAGAGAAAACAACTCTGTCAAGCATTTTGACAGAATCATTCCCCTTTTTAACTTAGAATTTTTGGTTAAGGCTTTGTTAAAGTCCTTTTATTTACATAACCCTTTGAGATAAAGCTTTTAACCTTGGAACACTTGTTCACCATCACAAGCTTCACCTGTAGGCAAGAGTACATAACTCTGTCCAACATTTTGACAGAATTATGCCCCCTTTTAACTTAGACATTTTGGTTAAGGTTTTGGTTAAAGTCCACTTATTTACATAACCCTTTTAGATTAAGCTTTTAAACTTGGAACACTTGTTCACCATCACAAGCTTCACCTGTAGGCAAGAGTACATAACATTTGTTCACCATCAGAAGCTTCATCTTCATCTCAAGCATTTAGACACAATTATGGCACTTTTTAATTTAGAATTTTTGGTTAAGGTTTTTTGTTAAAGTATGCCTATTTACAACCTTGAAACTTGGTCGCAATATTAAACTTAGAATTTGAATTTAGCAAATACGTTAACCCCAGTTTATGTTGAACAAAACCTCGACGGGCGTATATTGTGCCCACTGGCACTCTTGTTGTAATTCATTGAAAGTCAACTTCTAACCATGTCATGCGTAGCGCCGGACCTTCAGTGCTCACCGAGGTTTGGTCTATTGACTGTTTCTTTCATGTAAACTCTTTTCGCATATTTTTGCAAACAGAGTAGATCCAGATCAGACGGCTCTCATAGGAGCCGTCTGATCTGGATCTACTATGTTTCCTCATGCATATTATATATATCTGATTATACTGTTTCTGCAAAGGTCCAAAAATGTCCTTGTTAATAATGATGCTAATTAATATTCATACAGTCTTTTGTTCTTATATTAATATTCACCAAGTAAAGGGTTAAGCCGCCATTGAAAATGTCAATGTCCATTCCATTCAAAGACTACATCTCTCAAACCAGTATTGTGCAAAATAGTCTTAACCCTTCGCTTGCAATTCACGTCAATATACCTACCTGTAAATAGTGAAGACCCAGATGAGACAGCTCCTGCAGGAGCTGTCTCATTAGGGTCTGCACTATTGACAAGTTGATTGTGCAACCAGTGCACCCCACAGCATTGACTGCACTGCGAAATACTTGTACACAGTGAAGATATATGTAATTATACAGGAGGGCATGGGTAAAGGAGACATGTATTTTAAAATTCAGCAAGCGAACGGTTAAAATATTGGAATTTGTTGAGAATGTGATAAAGGTTTCTTGTCTATCGATGATTCAGTTCAACCCATTACTTCATAGGCTATTTTAGACCCAAACTCTGAATAAATCTACCGAAAAGGAGCATTTACAAGAGAAAAGGATTTTTTTTATACTTGTATAGTGTTGAAAACATGGTGATAAATAGAGCATTTGATCCTATGGAAGATGGATCAAATGCTCTATTTATCATAATGGTTTCAAAAAAGATTTTTACAGGGGCGTCAAAAGACGTCAATATGAGGGAATGGGTTAAGGACTGGTTTATTGTTTATGAACTTTTGTTGTTTGACATTTCGCACCTGTTTAGATATAAAAACAATTTCCCCCAAAGCTACCTACTTCATGACTGCATTTACGTTCATGGGAGTCCCGTGTACCGCGTTATGCTTGTGTAATTATTTTACAAATGTAATATTCCAGAGCGTCACGTGACATACATGAGAAAACGTCACACGCTTGGTGGCTCGGCAAAGACTTCAATTAAGACACGTTTGCTTGCGCGGAGCGGTGATGATATATTACTCATCTCATTTCTTGTCATCAATATAGGGCTTCTGAGCCGGTCTCCGTTAAACGTGTTCTGAACGCTGAGAATACAGTGCATAAAGAGACACAGCCCTCCACACGATGTGAATAATTCCTGACCTGACAAGGAGTTTGCCAAGGACACGTTTTGTTTCGGCTGTTGTTTACCTAATTGATACTTGTACGTTGCGTAATGCATTGTGACGGCTGTTAGTGCAAAGTTTAAAGCTCAACGCCACATCTTCAAATGTTATTTAGATAGAGAAATCCAGCAGTACTTTGAAAAAGTGATAAAACATGAGAAATCTACAAAAACTTATACTTCTTACAGGGATATTTCACAATGCACTAGCGGAAGGTAAGTGCGTTTTATTCAATTTACGTAAAACATTTGGAACAATCACTTAATAGAACATAGTGAGTTTTGCCTAAATTCTTATGCAGAAAAGTGTTTTAAGTTGTGATATATTGTTTAAAAAGGTCACACACGAGGCGTATTTCTAATAATACATGAATTAACATGAAGAAATTGTCATGAATACAGTTACTTCATGTAAACGTCTATACACGGTACACCTGGGGGACAAACACGAGTACACGCAGTCAACACGCATCATGCTATAATATATATTCGGGGAAATTGCAACCAGTTGGAGATTAAATGGGAGCTGGCGTTCGGTTTCTCACTAGGGTGCAGACTAGTGTGTGACACCCATCGTCATTTACTCGCAACGATAAAGGGAATAAAGTCTTTTTTCGAGAGTTGAAGCAGGCCGTTAGTTGCACAGAGGACAACAGTTGACCGTTCAAAAGGTTAACCCTTTCCCTCTTCAATATTCATGAAAGAAATAATGACATTGTGAATATTTATTAGCAGGACGTTATAATGGCAAATATACACAGGATATTTTAGTATTGGTACAACCTGTAGAGTGATATCCATAATACTTTCATAAGCAAATGAGCAGACCCTGATCAGATGGCTCATGTATTCAGACGGCCCCACAGGAGCCGTCTGATCAGGGTCTACTCTGCAAATGTGTGAAAAATGCATTTATATGAAGGAAAGGGTTAATAGTGGCGTACACACGCTAAACTATAAGTCGAGATGCGGCAATTAAGACGTCACCTGTCGTCCATAGCTGTCAAGCACTGACAGCCGATGCGCTTCTGGTCCTATTGTACTCCATTCTGACATAGCAACCTTCAAAAATCAATAACAACCATGATGACAGATAATCATATTAGCCGTAGACTTAGTGACGATGGGTGGTGACACATTTAAAAGTTACATTGCCGGTAGATACTAATTAATAATGTCTTATGTTCACCCATTTGTAGTCAGAGACTGCTTTCAAAGACTGGAATTCCTAGCTCTAAGAGCATAGCGGTGCAGAATAAACGTGTTTTATATAACCGAATATAACATGTATTTACTGTATCCGAACATAACAGATGTATTTAATACAGTAAAGTCTTCCTGGTTTCAACCACTTAATTTATTTATGAACATAGGCGTCAAAGAAATCGGTTGTAGAAGCTTTCTGCATTACTTGTGTTCTGTGTAAAGCTACATGTGTATGCCCCTTTTCCTGTTCTGTGTTTAATCCGAAACTAGATATCTACTGAATTTCATGGACAAAACAGTTATAACGAAATTTGAAAGGTGGGAAATTGTAGCCATTTCAGAAACTAAAGAAAATGATATATCAAATTCCATAAACAAACAGAGTAGACCCTAGTCAAACAGTTCCTACAGGAGTCGTCTGATCTGAATGGACTCTGTTTACACATGCGTGAAAACACATTTATATGAAGGAAATGGTTAAAACTCCAGAATTGCGTTTCTTTTAAAGTGTACGTATTGCGACACAATGCTGCAGTATAAACGTGTTTAATATAACCTCGAACATAACAGATGCATTGAATACCCCCCCCCCTCCCCCCCCCCCCCCCCCCACACACACACACACACAGCGTCAGATCAGGCTATGCAGTTGTTTTTAACCCTTTCCCTGTTCTGGTATTTAGTCCAAATTTCAATACCTACTGAATATTTATGGACAAAATAGTTATAAAGAAATATGCAAGGTGGGCCATTGTAGACATTTTAGAAAGCAAAGAAACATATCTATCAAATTCTATTAGCAAACAGAGTAGACCCTGATCAGACGGCTCCTCTAGGAGCCGTCTGATCTGGGTCTTCTCTGTTTGCAAAATGCGTGAAAACACGTTTATATGAGGGAAAGGGTTAATGTAGATAAAAATGTTCGCAGGTACATATGCGTAAGCCCTTTTTTCCATAGTTCCATAGATTTTATGCTTTTACAAACAGAGTAGACCCAGATAAGATAACACCTGTAGGAGCCGTCTGGTCAGGGTCTGCTCTATTTGGAATTGATGTCATCTAGATAATGATTCTAGAGTTTCTGCCATAGCCGAAACGTATTGTGTCCATCTGCTATATAACAATTAGCCTATAGATAATATTCATAATGCCATTATTTCTTGTATGGACATTCATGGAGATAGGGCTAAGAAAGGATGACATCGTGGATATTAATGAGCTGGATTGTTATGATAGTATATGAATACATGTATGCTTATAGTAATGACAGAAAACTATAGAATCAGAAGCCATATTGTGGTAAAGCTGTCGTTCAACAATCTGTTTTAACCCTTTCGCTGCCAATGCCGGATATGTGATTACCTATGCAAACAGTTTGGATCCAAATGAGACGCCGAGTAACTCGGCGTCTCATCAGAATCCAAACTGTTTGTTACTGTTACTATGTTTTTGAAACAAAAATGAAGAAAATAAAAAAAAAACACGAAAATTGTAGCAGACGACAAGGTTAGCAGACGACAGAGTTTGGCAGCGAAAGGGTTAACGTGTTCCTTGTTAAATATTCATGTTAAAAAATAATGGAACAACGAATATGAAGTGTTATAATGTCATACGTACATAGGAGGTTTGGGTATTGGTACAAACAATAGAGTAAGATCTACTATAATTTCATAAGCAAACAGAGTAGACCCTGATCCGAAGGCAGGAGCCATCTAATATGGGTATACTCTGTTTGCGAAGGCACGTGTAAGGCTATTATCACAGGAAAAGAGTTAAGTCCATTTTGTTGGACCACTTTGAGGGATTGCTTATCTTAAATGAAAAAGAAAATTGAATTATGTTGGGGTTTTTTTTCAATTTGATGAAGCAATGCACGACTTCATTTGGCCGTGGTCAATGTCAATGTCTCCCAAACATATTTTCACACATATATTTCATTCCCGTGTTTATATAACATCCACCTGCATTTTCTTTCATCCAGTATAACACTCATCTTATGTAAATAATAGTCATGCACACAGATATGACTTATGTGAAGTGGTTGGTCGTTGACATGTACATGTATACACCTATGTACATGTACATGTACAGGGTGAGACATGTTTTTCCTGTTAACACAACAGGTTAGGGGAATTAACTTTATGCAGGACAAAGGTAATGCAGAAAGCTCCTATAGGAGCTTTCTGCATTACCTTTGCCAGCATAAGGCACTTTGCCAGTATAAGGCCACTTTCTTTGCAATTCCATAGATTCTTTAACAGACAGTCTCTTCAAACTACATGTAATGTTATGTGTACCTGTGGAAAATGAGACAACACCAAGCTGACTCTAAAACATCAGTCTAATTGCCATGATTCGACTCACGCACATATACATGTAGAGTGTACATGTATATTAACCATGTATCCAATAAATACGTCTTTCTACGTCTTTGCAAATAGAGTAGAACCAGATCATATTATGCTCTGTTTGTTTTTATATAATATAGATATGATTCTACAAGTTCTGCCACGGCTAAATATTCCTGTGTCCATGTGCTATTGTAACAAATAATCTAATTAATATTCGTGATATCATTATTCCTTTCATGAATATTCATGGAGTAAATGGTTTAAGGCACGTGCATAATAAATCAGGTGGAATCGTCAAACGTGCAGTCTGTAGACTTTGTTCCTGTGTCAAAGGTAATGAAGTCTGAGTCAGAATCTGAGATCATTCTGAAGTATCTTAAAGCTCAGAATCTGACCAATCATATGCTTGAGAATGATATCAGATTCAAACAGAAGGTTTTATAATCTCGGAGCCTGGTCATCCGGGTCTTGTAACAGTTTCCAACAGCTATTCTTACTCTGTTTTATAGAGCCACAGTGGGACATTCTCTATAGCTGTCGCTAATAATTTGGAGTAAAACCTCTCTATAAAGACCACTAAAATAAGCATAATTCTTGGTTTTTACGAAAGGCGGTAGTTTGATGCATGATGACAGTTATTCGGAAAGCTCCACTAGGAGCGTATTACTTTCAGTCTGCATTAAGCAACCACCTGCTCTTACAGACTTCAATGTTTATGCATAACTTTTATCCTGCATTAAGGTACCACATGCCTCGAACTCTCCTATTCGGATCCGTTAAGTTCTAGTAGTCGTAATAGAGAGGTTCTACTGTAAACATGGAATTCTTTAACACTTTCCCTCATATAAACATGTTTCCACGCGTTCGCTAACAGAGTAGACCCAGATCAGACGGCTCCTATAGGAGCCATCTGATCAGGGTCTGCTCTGTTAGCAAATGGAATTTGAAAGATCTGTGTCATTACTTTCTAAAATGGCTACAATGTTCCACCTTCCATATTTCGTTTACTATTTTGTCCCTAATTATTCAGTAGGCAATAAATATAGAAAGCAGGTACTTCCTTAAGCGCGTGGCAATGTAATGCATTTGGCCACCACTCGCCTTAGATATAGTAGAACATGTCGTAAGCGACCATTAAAAGGGGTACAATGATGAGTAAGACAGGTGGTGGTACCTTAATGCAGGTCAAAAGTAATGCATTATTTTGCCCTGCATTAAACAACCACCTGTTGTTTTAGATGTATGTGTCCAATCAATATAAGGTCGCTTAAAACAGGTTCTACTGTAACCACGATTTGACTTCTTTTTAACGGTCGCTGTAGACAGGCCCTACTGGACCTATAGACACTTTGTCTGCGTTTCTGTCTGACCTTCGCAGGGGTCAACAGCATTTTATTCACTGCTATTGTATATAACACAGATTCAAACCAGACGCCATCTTTCTATGCGGCAACTAGTCTAGGTTCACACTTTTAGCAATGTTTAACCCTTTCCTCTATGTAAAAAATAATGATGTCATGAATATTAATTAGGTTAATTTGCTATGATATCACATGGACACGTGATTTTTGGTCATGGCAGAAACTGTATAATGATCTCTATATTATTTCATAAGCAAACAGAGCAGAGCCTGATCAGACGGCTCCTATAGGAGCCGTCTGATATGGGTCTACTACTCTGTTTGCAAAGGCATAGAAAGGCGTATTTATGGAGCAGAGAGTTAATTACTTTTTTCCAGCGACTACTCGTTCTTTTTGCTTTGTGTGGTTTTCTTATTCACTTTCCAACACGGAGACATCTTCTTGTCTTTTAAAACTATGGCCCTCTGTATACTTTAATGTCTGCTCACATTCGGACATGGTACAATGTCTGCCTAATTCCAATTCGATCAAGCTTTTGAGAATCCATTAACCGAGTGTCAAACAGTTTGGATCCTGTTGAGACGCCGAGTTACTCGGCGTCTCAACAGGATCCAAGCTGTTTGCAAATAATGATCAGGCAATGGTTGGCGTGACGAAGGGGCTAACAAGGCGTTGCTGTCGTGTTTGCCTTGCTGATTTTATACCACTTGATTACAAATTAACCCTTTATTCGGTGAATATGCATGTAAGAAATAATTACAACATGAATATTACTGGGATTAATAGTTATAATAACGTATGAACGCACAAAGTTTTGTCCATGGCCGAAACTGTAGAATCATATATTTATTATATAAAAAAGGAAAACCGAGCAGACCTTGATCAGACGGTTCTTATAGGAGTAGGAAGACGTATATATGGATTAACGGGTTAAGCAACTTGTGGTTTACACCTTTTAGGAACATTATTCACCTCATGTTATGTTTTAGATGAAGTCCTCATGATTTGTTAAGCCCTTATCATGCTAAGTACGACCTGTCTCGCATTCGCAAACAGATTAGATCTAGATCAGGCGCCGAGTCGCAGCTCTCATCAAGATCCAAGCTGTTTGACACGCCTAAAATACTTGAAGAAATAGGAAGTTAGTGAAATATTGCAAAAATCGGAGCTTAACCCTTTCCTCCCTTATTAACGCTTTTTCAGGCATCAGCAAACAGAGTAGACCCAGATCAGACGGCTTCTATATAAGCCGTCTGATCAGGGTCTGCTCTGTTTGCTTTTGATATGATGTAGATGTTTGCTGTTGATATGATATAAATCTGATTCTTATTTTTGTCAAAGCAAAACGTTCCCTTGAGAAGTTTACGCTAATGTCGTTATATCTTACATGAATATTGAACTGGGAAAGGACTAGGCAACGACCGTGTTGTAACGTGAAAAGCGTTAAATGGCTACAAACTACAAACATTGTAACTGTATAAAAACACACGACTGTTTACTCTGAGGACCTAAAGCTGGTTGCCACGGTCGGTGATCACATAATGGCTGATAATTGATAGCGGCAGTCTATTTATTTCCTCGTAATTTTATATTTAAGCTTCATTCCGCTGATAAATATTTCGTCAGTAGGATAGAGACGTGATATTTGGCATGCATATGTATCTCATAAAGCCGCACATTTTGAGGGGTGACATGTCAAGGTCAATGTCATCCTTCAAGGTCAGAGGTCAAATATATGGGTCAAATCACCGACTTTATCATTGGCCATAACCTTTGGACCAGTAGAGATAGAGACTTGATATTTGGCATGCTTGTGTATCTCATGAGGCTGCATATTTTGAGGGGTGACATGTCAAGGTCAAGGTCATCCTTCAGGGTCAAAGGTCAAATTTTCTGTTTCTTTGTCTGTAACTTTAACGCAACCTTAACATTGGTCTTAACTTTTGAGCCAGTACAGATAGAGACTTGATATTTGGCATGCATATATATCTCATAAAGCCGCACATTTTGAGGGGTGACATGTCAATGTCAAGGTCATCCATCAAGGTCAGAGGTCAAATATATGAGGGGGCATAGTGTTTGACAAACACATCTTGATTTATATTTGATTCATCTTGCTCTTCATTTCAAAAACTCTATCAGAGAATAGTTTTGATCCTGATCACCGGAATAGTTTGTGTATCTGGATAAAAATGTTCAAGTATGTAATATACTAAAACGGGAATCATTAAGTGAATCGCACCGCACCATCGTTTTATCGGACGTTACATAACAGAACAAAGTTACATAATGTTTTAAATCCCTCATATGCATAATTTTAGACCCAACCTCTTTGAATAAATCTGCCGAAAAGGAGCATTTTCTAGAGAAAAGGAAAAATTAGATTTGTATAGTATTGAAACCATTGTGACAAATAGAGCATTTGCTCCTATGGAGCAAATGCTCTATTTGTCACCATGGTTTCAAAAAAGTGACTTATACATGCAGAGGCATCAAAAGACGTCATTATGAGGGAGTGGGTTAATATACTGCAGGACCCCTCTAAACCGGAATTTTATTCCTCAAAGGGGATCTTTATGCATGACTTTCAACTTGCATTATGCTGCCATCTGTCTGAAATACCGGTTTTGATGCTGATTTTAATGTCCGGCATGGAGGGGTTTTAATGTATATAATAATTATATCGATTTATGTTTGGCAGCCGATGACGAGCCTGTGAATGCCTATGCGAATTGTTTGGATCCAGATGAGACGCCGAGCAACTGAGCTTCTCATCAGGATCCATACTGTTTGATACTGTAAATGAGGAAAGCAGACGACACATTTAACAGACGACAGTGCATGGCAGCTCTCTCTCCCTCCCCCCCCCCCCCCCTCTCTCTCTCTCTCTCTCTCTCTCTCTCTCTCTCTCTCTCTCTCTCTCTCTCTCTCTCTCTCTCTCTCTCTCTCTCTGTATTTCTGCTGTTTGTTTATGTGTTGCATCCTTTGGGAGCTTTCTGTATGACTTTCACCCTGCATTAAAACCACCTGTCTCAAAATACAACTACATTCGGGTTTATATGGGGTTTTGCTCTATCTTCATTCACGTGCGTGTGCCTAAAGGTAGTGTCAAGCATTAAAGGTAGTGTCGACCATTTAGAACACAGTACTTACATGTCAAACCATCCATCGTCTAGATTCAAACGGACAAACATGATATTTATTGTTGCACATTCAAGCCTTGAAACCATAACCTATTTGACGTGTGTCCATAGCATGGGTTTTATGAGTCACCCGAAACAGAGCGTCCATTCATTGCGAATATAAAAATATAACGTTATGAAACAACACTGATTGTTTGCTGTTGTACATGTAACTTTAGATGTACAGTGTACATTTTTTCGGAAATCTTGGTAAATTATTTTCTTTATTTCTTTGCCAAAGCGTATCGTGATGGTATTCACTAGAATCTCATCGGAGAAGTCATTCAAATGGGTACCTACATGTACAAGATAGCCTTTTCCTGACAAATAAGAGATTTTGACAGATATGTACGCTTCTTATATATAAATGAGTTCGGTATAACTTAATACATGTCTACAGTATAAACAGGTTTTGAGCCGAAACGTGACTGGACGTTGCTGCCAAACTTTTTCGTCTGCAAACTTTGCCGTTTGCTACATTTTTATTTTCTTCATGTTTTGTTTTTGTTTAAATACAATAGTTTATTCCATGTTTACACACTTCTTAATCGCCTCATTTACAGACACAATACCTTTAACCCTTTCGCTGCCAAATTCTGTCGTCTGCTAACGTTGTCGTCTGCTACAAATTTTCATTTTTTTTATTTTCTTCATTTTTGTTTCAAAAACATAGTTACAGTAACAAACAGTTTGGATCCTGATGAGACGCCGAGTTAGTCGGCGTCTCATCTGGATCCAAACTTTTTGCATAGGTAATCACAGATCCGGCATTGGCAGTGAAAGGGTTAAGAAATAGTTTTATTTTCAAAACAGAACATCCTTTAAAACTGGCATGTTTTCTCGAGGAAACGACCTTTTAAATGACAAGTGATTTACTTAAAATACAGATTTGGACAATTCGGCATTGTGTTAATAAATTCACTGAATACCTAACATTGTTGCCATGTGTGGGTAAGCATTTCGTCCTAAGAAACATGTGTTTGGAACATTCTGTGTCATTTTCTACCTGTACTAATCTACCACCTGCCACAAAGACCACCTTTTACATTACGTGTACCCAGTCACTCCAGATACTGGTTGTATTGCAACCTAAACTAAAAACCAGGCCCCGATGTTATAAAACGGCTTGATTGAGTCTGAATTCATTCTGAAGCATCTGAATGGTCAGATTTTGAGCAAACTCCAAATCTGACCAATCACTGGGAATCAGATACTTGAAAATGAACTCAGACTAAAACTCAGAAGTTGTATGACCTCGGAGTCAGTACATCACCGGTAAAGAAGAAACCAAACCTACCGACAGTAATACGGGGGCTGGCGTTACTAGCTACAGCAAATGTTACAAAATAAACCACCAAGTGTACTTCAATTGTTTCCCCATTCCACAAACAGTTTGTGAAAAAATGGATTGTTCAAATGAACACTATTATCCCTTTACTTCATAAATACGCCTTTCTACACCTTTTCAAACAGAGTAGACCCAGATCAGACGGCTCCTATGGGAGCCGTCTGGTCAGGATCTGCTCTGTTTGCTTTTATAGTAATATAGATATGATTATACAGTTTCTGCAATTACCAAAATAATCTTATCAATATTCATTATGTCATTATTTTTGGAATTAATATTCATGGAGTACACGGTTAAGAGCTGTGTTCAATAGCTGTACACGTTGTCTATAGATGAACGTACTACAGTACCACGTTACAGGATTGCAGTATAGCGTTATATGTAGCTGAACGTACTACAGGACTGCAGTATCGCGCTATGTATAGCTAAACGTACTACAGTACTGCAGTGTCACGGTATCTGTATCTGAACGTACTACAGTACCACGTAACAGGACTGCAGTATCGCGTTATATGTAGCTGAACGTACTACAGGACTGCAGTATCGCGCTATATGTAGCTGACCGTACTACAGGACTGCAATATCGCGCTATATGTAGTTAAACGTACTACAGAACTGCAGTATCGCGCTATATGTAGCTGAACGTACTACAGGACTGCAGTATCGCGTTATATGTAGTTGAACGTACTACAGGACTGCAATATCGCGTTATATGTAGTTGAACGTACTACAGGACTGTAGTATCGCACTATATGTAGCTGAACGTACTACAGGACTATAGTATCGCGTTATATGTAGCTGAACGTACTACAGGACTGCAATATCGCGTTATATGTAGTTGAACGTACTACAGGACTGTAGTATCGCACTATATGTAGCTGAACGTACTACAGAACTGTAGTATCGCGTTATATGTAGCTGAACGTACTACAGGACTGCAATATCGCGTTATATGTAGCTGAACGTACTACAGGACTGCAATATCGCGTTATATGTAGCTGAACGTACTACAGGACTGTAGTATCGCACTATATGTAGCTAAACGTACTACAGGACTGTAGTATCGCACTATATGTAGCTGAACGTACTACAGGACTGCCGTATCGCGTTATATGTAGCTGAACGTACTACAGTACCGCAGTATCACGTTATCTTGAGCTGAACGCACTACAGTACCACGTTACTGGATTGCAGTATCGTGCTATGTGTAGCTTAACATACTACAGTACTGCAGTATCACGTTGCCTTTAGCCGAACGTAGAATCCATGACAGCGTGCCTGTTATGTGCCGTTTCTACGAGTTGTACACCTAAAATGTGAATCGTAAAGCAGTTAAATTATAATGCATTGCTCGTTAATCTTAACACCGGAGACCTTAATGGCCGTTTATATTTCATATTTATAGTGTTATCCATGTGTTTTATTATTCTTTAATATTGGAGAACCGTATAAAAAGAACAGGTAGATTTGTTACGTTTAATTACATAAACAGAACCTAATTATCAGTGCATAAAAAGTTAGAAAACGCTAAGAGGATTATGTAGACACCATGTACTGCCTTTAAACCCTTTCCCTGTTCTATGTTTATTTCAAAGTTTAATACCTATTGAATATTCATGGCAAAATAATAATAATGAAGTATGGAAGGTAGAACATTGTAGTCATTTTAGAAAGTAAAGAAACAGATCTGTCAAAGTCCATAAGCAAACAGAGCAGACCCTGATCAGACGGCTCCTCTAGGAGCCGTCTGATCTGGGTCTGCTCTGTTTGCAAATGCGTGAAAACACGTTTCTAGGAGGGAAAGAGTTAAAGTGTCTAGGACATGTAAATCCATGAACTAAGCGGTTCTAGTATATATAAGTCCATGAACTAAGACATATAAGTCAATGGACTAAGTAAGTTTGGGGCATATAAGTATACGAACACGTGATTGCATAAACAAACGATTTTAGGACATAATATATAAGTCCGTGAATTCAGTGATGTTAGGGCACATAGCAAAAATATCAGGAAAGTGTATGTTAGGTCGACCTTGGTGACGGGATACTGTGCCTAACTGTGGGTTTAACCTATTCCAATGTTGCATATTCATGTAGGAAATAATGACAGTGAATATTTATTAGCTGACGTTTTATAATGGCATATATATTCACAGGGGTTTTGGTATTGGTAAGAATATCAGAACCATACCTATATACATTGTAATTACATAAGCAACCAGAACAGATTCAGATCAGACGGCTCCTACAGGAACCGTCTGATCTGAGTCTACTCTGTTTGCAAAGATTAAGCGTTTGTATGAAGGAAAGGGTTGACTTGCTCCATGTAGCTGAATATGACCCTTTTAACCTTGATCCTACCAAGTGCGACCTGACTCCAGTTTGAAAAACAGCTTGGATGAAGATTAGACACCGAATGTCCCTGTTTAACACTCGGCCAATTGTTTTCCAAATGTAGAGCGAAGCAGTAGTCAAAATCATGACAGATCAGAGCTAGAAAACACCTGATGGTGCCATCCATGACCAAGTATCATAGCGGAAAATGGCCAAGCATTAGCCTATACCCTCATAGGCTAATTTTAGATCCAACCTCTTTTGAATAAATATACCGAAAAGGAGCGTTTACTGGCAAAAAGGTAAATTTTAGAATTGTGTTTGAAACCATTGCGATAAATGGAGCATTTGCTCTATTTATCACAATGGTTTCAAAAAGTGCCTTTTACAGAGGCGTCAAAGGACATCAAGGTTAATAGGGGAAAGGGCCAAGTATTCAGAGGTCAATGCGTATACTAACAGTCATCCGCCATGGTAGTTTTAAAGATTATTAGGACACGCTTACGTTGATGACGGTTGCTCTAATTATTTAAGTCAATGTCCTGAAATTGCGTTTTATAAATCCATTAATATTTGTTATGTGACCATTAATGTCTATATGCAAACTCTTGATTGATAAGCGCTCTTATGATAACGATGCTTTAAGATGACATAATTCCTAATTTATAACAGCCGCACGTACTTATTTGCGTAAGCATATGCAAAAGACACATACCTTCGGCGTTTGATAATTATATTCGGTATTTAGGTAATGCCTTACTGAAGCAGTAACGGTGAAAACTATAAACCGGAATTCTAGTTGTAGCAATTTAGATACTTTTAAATTAAGGGGATGACCGGAATTAATGTTGTCAGAACTTGTGGCCCGACCCTCTTTTGCTAGTATACATGATGTGTTTTATCTTGTGTGATTATTTTATTGTATATGTATTGTATATTGGCAATGAAATGTGTTTAAACTATAAAGTAGATAGTAGGTGACTGCTTAATGCAGGGTGAAAGTCATGCAGAAAGCTCATAGAGGAGCTTTCTGCATGCCTTACACCCTGCATTAAGCTGCCACCTGTCTCCAATACCGATATTTATACTAATTTGAACCTCCGGTTTAGAGGGATTTTACTGTACTCTAAAGAACTAGCAACGCCCGTATATTTTCTTCGCATGAATCCCTCTCCCCTAAAAATGAATGAGTTCCAGAAATACGAATTGGGGGATTTTACTGTCTGTTATATGGACTATGGGTAAATGCTATACGACTGAAGTTGAACTTCGATAACTCGAACTTCAAGGGACCGTACAAATTAGTTCGAGAGAACAGGAGTTCGAGTAATCCGATTTCTTATCTGAACGATTTATCAAGGTCACGGCTTTAGACCTGTACTAAGTTGTCACATGTGTTTCTAGATATCTGTATCGAAACATTTTAAAGCAATTCTGTATTTTAAGTTTTGGAAGAACTGAACTTTTAGTTCGAGTTATCCCGAAGTTCGAGTTATCCGAGTTCGAGTTATCGAGATTTCTCTGTATAATACAGAATGTTCCACCTTCTGTGTTACTTTTGTTCTATGTTACGCAAACGCCTGCTTTTAAAGACCCCAATAAATATTTTCTTAGTGGATACTTTTTTACACTTTGTGTTAATGTGTTAGAAATTATAACTGAATGGAGATCAATTCGCTGATTTTCTATAATGCCAAATGAAGACCGGCAAAGGCAGAAACTTATCAGAATCAGATATACAGTACTCATTAAGAAGACATCGCGTATCCTGGTCAGACAGCTCCTGAAGGACATGTCTTGATATGGATCTATAGTTCGATTTTGACCCGTGAGCTGTGACCTTTAGGACCAGTCCCCTCGTAGAGGTAAAACGCGTCACAAACCATGTATTTGTTCCGGAGCCACCTGCCTTTAACACAAAATACTTGATGTATAGTGGCCGTTATAGAGAGGGTTTACTGTATATAATACTAATACTGCACGATTACTACGAGCTTCTTGTGCCAACCATTGTAAAGGGTTAAGCGACTCTATTGTAAATCTTTGTTACTTCATAAAACTTTATTACATTGTTTTATCTGTCATCATTTAAGATGGCCCTCATATTCGCATTACAGGTAGCAATATTATTGCTCCCTTACGTTGCATGGAACACAATATGGTTGCAAAACAGATTGGATCTAAATGAGACAACCAAAAGACAGACTCGAATTATAATATAACCCTTCTAAACAGAATATTTTGATAAAGAACAAATTATGTCTTTTAAGCAGGTGGCTGCTTAATGCATAATAAGTCATGCAGAAAGGTATTTTCTATGAGCAAACGGATTTTTGAATTACAATGTAGATGTGCATAATTAGCTTGCATTTAATGGTTATCAATGATGACCCCCGTTGCGAGGCGAAGTCCACCCATTAGTCTCAAAGACCATATACAGTAAAACCCCTCTAAACCGAAAGAATTTGGATAATTTTAGGCAGTGATTGTTTAATCCAGGACGAAAGTAATATAGAAAGTTCCAACAGGAACTAGACCTCTTGTAGGTGATCACTTTAGAGGAGTTTTACTATCATTATGATCTAAGATACGCAAAATGGTTAGAAAACAAATAACACCATAGATACGCGTGTAGACCAAGAGCAGACAGTTCTAAATGGAGCTGTCTGATCAGGATCTGCACAGTTTGTATTCAGGATCTTTGTGACCTGAGTTTATCTCGCTTTTCATTGAAATAAATGCTAATATAATATATATATACATCCAAATACTAGATGAGATAATAAATATATAAAGAGTGTGGAGCCTAACCCTAATACAGTAAAACATCTCTAAACCGGACGTTAAATTTAGCATAAATATCGGTCTTGGAAACAGGTTGCTCCTCTAGGAGCTTTCTGAACGACTTTCACCCTGCATTAAGCAGCCACCTGCCTAAAAGTATCTAAATTCTTCTCTACTAGAATTCCGGTTTAGAGAGAAGTTACTGTATATCAATGGAGTAACGAGTTAATATTATAAATTTTATAAATATTATATTATAAACTATTACATAAATTATGTACACTAACGTAACGTTATTGTCCCGGTGTGTGTTTTATTATCGCAAATCTGAATCAAGATTACAGATCATGATTGTGATTCGGTCGGGGTTTTTTTATCGAATCACGAACATGTTCTCTAATCAGACTAATCAAGCTCTGACCTTGATTAAAATCTAATCATAATCAAAATGGCGGAACTTACACTAACAGCAGAGGAGACACAACTTCAAACCATTCTAGAAATGGTTATGGAAGGTAACAGTTGAAGTAACAGTTACATTTCTATTTGCTCTCGAAGTAAAATATGTTCCCAGCATATTTTTATTTAATTTTATTAGATCAATTTTTTTTTATTATTAATATTTTATTTTATTTTTTATGGTTATAGTTTTAGTTATTGTTATTGTCGCTGTCTAATTATTCGACAAAAGTATTAGCTGATCGACTTTGGAACTCGAAGAATAGCCAGGCACACCCAATGAGTATTTTCTTTTGTGAGATGAACGTTTTAGCGGCCATGTTTAATATAACATGTCATATCAACTTGTTTTAATACCATAGCAATCGTGATTAAGATTGCGTGTATAATCAAAATCATTATTTAGGAAATAAAACACACCCCAGCTTTCACGGGGTCCTCCCCGTCCACTTGATGATATCCGAGTGGTGTGAAATGCTAAGCCAGCCAGTGCATAATTCGAAAGAAAAGTCCCAGTGAAAATACCAAGCATAACTGCACCGAATGAACATTTAAGTTATTCTTCATCGTACTGATCGCGACATTCAAACAACTTGGATCCTGATCAGGCGCCGAATTATTCGATGTCTGACCAAGATCCCTCGGTAGTTTTCCTATACCCAAGGTCATAGATTAACCCTTCGCTTGCTATTCACGTCAATATACCTACCTGTAAATATTGAAGACCCAGATGAGATAGCTCCTGCAGGAGCTGTCTCATCAGGGTCTGCACTATTTACAAGTTGATTGTGCAACCAGTCCACCCCACAGCAGTGATTGCACAGCGAAATATGTGTACACATTGAAGATATATGTAATTATACAACAGGGCATGGGTAAGGAAGGAGAAATGTATTTTAAATTTCAGCAAGCGAAGGGTTAAGCAGAACTTGGTACATATAAAGGTTAAGGTTGTCAAAATGAGAAAACTGTTGCATATTTAATGTGAAACCATATATTGCCGCACTGTCATTTTCTGTCAACTATGAGCATTGCATATATTTTATGAATGATAGTATGCTTATGAAGAAAAAGCGCAGATTGCATGTTTATGGGAACAGTGGGTCGCTTCCCACAGGTAGCTGTATCCAACTGGTTTTGAAATATACCTGTGTGTACAGTAGAATCTCTATAATAGCGACGACTTAATAAATATACATGGGAGCCAAAGGGAGCGCCTTGCATAACTCTTGTCCAGCACTAAACTACCACCTGCTTTAACGTTTTACTCTATTGACCCATTACCTCATAGGCTATTTTAGATTCAACCTCTTTGAATAATTCTACCGAAAAGGAGCATTAACCTTTTTGTAGTTTGAAACCATTGTGGTAAATAGAGCATTTGCTGCTATATGTGCAAATGCTCTATTTATCACAATGGTTTCACAAAGTGACTTCTACAGGGTCGTCAAAAGTCGTCTATATGAGGGAATGGGTTAACACGACTTTCTACGCATTTACAAACAGAGTAGATCTAAATCAGACGGCTTCTATAGGAGCCGTCTGATCAGGGTCTACTCTGTTTGCAAATGATATAATATAGATATGAGTCTACAGATTCTGTCATGGCCAAAACTGCATGTGTCCATGTGATGTTAGAACAATTAAACTAAGTATTATTAATGATGATGTCATTATTTCTTACATGAATATTCATGGAGTGAATGATTAACCCTTTCAGCGAGGGAAATGAGTCACTAACGTGCTTTGCAAACAGTGTAGACCTAGATGAGAGGGTTCCTACAGGAGCCCTCTCATCAAGGTCTGTACTGTTTGTCATGTTACATTTTGTTTAATAATATCCCCCAGAATATTTACAGTAAGCTTGACCTGGTTGACTTTTTGTAATGGTCCAATTGAAAATACAACATTGAAAGGATTAACCCTGAGAATAAGACGTCTATGAGTGGTCGTTGATGAGAGGTTTACAGTACAACTTTATCATGTAGAGTAAAACCCTCTCTAAACCGGAATTCTACTAGAGAATAATGTAGATACTTTTAAGTAGGTGACTGCTTAATTCAGGTTGAAAGTCGTGCAGAAAGCTCCTAGAGGAGCTTTCTGCACGACTTTCACCCTGCATTAAGCTGCCAGCGGTCTCCAAGACCGATATTTATACTAAATTGAACGTCCAGTTTAGAGAGTTTTTACTGTACATTATGTTACACGAGGAGTTAGATACAGTTAACTGTGGGCGTTTTCTTACTTTTCTACACTTAATGAACTTACATTACCATTTTCAAATGGTCCGGCTTCAGAATAAAAGACATGTAATATCAGCCTCTCATCAATAGTCAAAGTGTTTGATCAACTGATAAAGCTCTATTGTCTAAAAAATGGAGGATTGAAGCAGAAGTTTTAAAGGCGAGCTTAACCCTTTACTCCATGAATATTCATGTGAGAAATAATGGCATTATGAATATCAATTAGATTATTTTTATTATTGCATATGCACACGAGAAGTACTGGGCAAAGTAGAAACTGTAGAATTGTATCCATATTATGTCATAAGCAAACAGAGCAGACCTCGACCAGACGACTCCTATATGAGTTATGGGTATGTAAGGTAGGTGATAGCTTAATGCAGTCAAAACTAATACAGAAACTCCTATAGGAGCTTTCTGCATTACATTTGCCTTGCATTAAGCAACCACCTACCTACGCCTCTGTTCAATAGATGAATGTCCGTCTAAGGTAGGATTTACTGTATTTCATAAGCTGACAGAGTAGACCCTTATCAAACGGATCCTTCTCAGTTTGCAAAAATGGGTATTTACGAGGTTAACCCTTTCCCTGATGAATATTCATGTAGGAAATAATGACGTCATGAATATTAATAAGACTATTGTTATAATGGCGTATGAACACAGGACATTTCGGCTCAGGCAGAAGTTGTAGAATCAGATTCATATTACACCATAAGCAAACAGAACAGACCCTGATCAGACGGCTTCTTTAGGAGCCGTCTGATCTAGGTCTACTCTGTTTGCAGATGCGTCAAAATGCGCTGTCATAAGGCAAAGGGTTAAGGGCAAAATAAAAAAGATTATTATAAATGATATACGTAAAAGCAAAATAATGCGAAAGGTATGTCGTCATAATTAAGATTAAAGTGAGCCATCAATTACATTTCGCCATTATGCAGTTTTTACCCTTCCCTTCCTATAAACGCTTTTAACACCTTTGCATACAGAATAGACCCAGATCAGACGGTTTCTGTGGGGGTCAGGTTGATATGGGAGGAACAAGGTACCAAGAGCTGCGATTTTGCACCAATTTGTTCTTTAACTGATATTGGAGATGAAAACCACTTATGCCCATGTTACGAGCAATTAAGAAGAACATATATTACATGTATTACTTGAGACCTAGTATGCGCAAGTTCATTGAACTATTGCAGTGTGAAAATAAATGGACACTTACAAATGTGGCAAAGGACAGAAAGACTGCTTTTAATTCAAGGTTATCACTGCAATTAAATTCGGATCTTCCTCTAATACAATTTAATTGAAAATCTCAGTTGAAAAAGTGAAGATAGAAATAGAAAATATTGTGTGATATTTATTTATGGATTAACATTGAATATTATTCTGACATTTGACCTTGTTAAAACTTTATTGGATAGGAACAAAACAGAACAGATATTTTATTAAGACTTATACATAAGTAAATCGTCTAGTTCAAATGGAAATAGAAATTAATATCACATGAGTGTTTAACAATATATAAAAACAAAGGACACCAAGCGTCCTTTGCAATCAAACATCTTATCAATAGGAGGATAATAGGATGATGCACTTTTATTTTGAATATGGTATGTTCTGTTCTGTTCGCTTATAAAATTATAATAGGTAAGACTCTACAGTTTCTACAAATACAAAACACTCCTGCATACACATGTCATAAATGTTTTATAAAATTTAAGCTCATAAATATTCATGATGTTATTATTTCTTAAATGGATATTCATCAGGACATGATTAAAACAGAGGCAAACATTCTAGTCGGTTACAGGTAATACACGTTTTTTCGGGCAATAACATCTGAAGTGACCTGAGGGACTGTTGTTTGCCCGAGCCCGACGGGCGAGGGCAACAACTTTCCCGAGGGACACTGCAGATGTTATTGTCCGAAAACAAACGTGTATTAACGCTATTCTTGCATAAAACCCATTTTCTGCTTTCCTGCATCAATTTAATTCGTCCAAATACAAGCAAACTATACACTTCTTTGACACTTCGATCAATTTATGCTGTTTTCGGGCCACTATTGTCTTTCTGACTTCATTTCATGATTGTATCAAATACCATTTACACGGAATTTCATTCAACATGTCTATCACTAAAAACAGTTTATTATCGGCTCCGAATTAAGCCCCGAATAGGTACAGTTGTACATGTATAATTAAAACCGGTCAACAACAGCGCGTGAGCACGAGTATCGCCTTGTTAATACATAGTCTAGCGGGATTACAACAGCACGTTATGTGCAAGAAATGGTCTTACGATATTTTCTTTTTGCATTTTTTTCACCGATAAAGTCGGTACTGCAACCCGCGTATGTGGTTGAATCATTTCAACATTAGTGACGCACATCTGTAATGGCATGCATTCATATAGATGTCCTACAAACAAATCAATAACAAACAAGCATTACAGCGCAAACACAATGGAAACATGTACACACAGTAGAAAATGTCTTAACCCATTACCTCATAGGCTATTTTTAGATACGGCCTCTTTGAATAAATCTACCGAAAAGGAGCATTAACTAGAGGAAAGGAGAATTGTAGAATTTTGTAGTTTGAACCATTGTGATAAATAGAGCATTTGCTCCTATAAGAGCAAATGCTCTATTTATCACAATGGTTACACAAAGTGACTTGTTCAGAGTCGTCAATATGAGGGAATAAAGGGTTAAAGCCAGAAGTGCCTCGTTAAACCTATCCCCCATAGGTTACATTTTCACGCATCTGCAAACAGACGGCTATAGGAGCCGTCTGATCAGTGTCTGCTCAGTTTGCCAATGGAGTTTGATAGATCCGTGACTTTACTTTCTAATATGGCTACAATGTTCCACCTTCCATATTTCATTAGGACTGTTTTGCTAGTGAGTATTCAGTATAGGTATTGAAATTGTGATTAAACATAGAACAGGAGAAGGGTTTAGCGAAGTGCTCTACCATTCTGCATTAATTTTGCCCTGCATTAAGCAACCACCTGCTTTTTCAGACGCATGTGTTCAAGGAATGAAAGGTCGCTTAACTCATTATCTCCTAGGCTATTTTTAGATACAACGTCTTTGAATAAATCTACCGAAAAAGAGCATTAACTATAGAAAAGGAGAGTTTTAGAATTGTGTAGTTTTGAAACCATTGTGATAAATAGAGCATTTGCTCCATAGGAGCAAATGCTCTATTTATCACAATGGTTTCAAAATGTGACTTTTATAGAGGCGCAAAAGTGCGTCACTAGGGGGTAATGTGCCAAGACAAGTTCTAATGTGTCACATATTAAGCACGCAATTGCATGTTGTATCTTGTTTATCTGCTCATTTATCAATTTATTTTGTGTTTTTGTTTGTTTGTTTGTTTGTTATAAACAGTACTTTCCAAGTCATTGTTTTAGCCAAATAAATCTACTGAAAAGGAGCATTTAATAGCAAAAAGGAAACTAATAAAATTGTGTAGTGATAAAAAGAGCATTTGCTCCTATGGAGCAAATGCTCTATTTATAACAATGGTTTCTAAAGTTGACTTTTGCAGAGGCGTCAAAAGGCGTCAATATGAGGGAATGGGTTATGACCAAGACTTGGATCTCGCTTTGGTTGTCGTTTTATTTTTTCTGCCCTTTACGTAAAAAGATAATGGATTTTCATTTCTGAAAAAAAAAGTCCGAGGGTTGAACGCAAAGCTGTAATAACTACATTATTTACCACAGACAAGCATTTAAAATAGTCCTAAAATTGTGAAGGTTTTTTTTTCTTTAACCCTCCCTTTCCTTCTTCATATAAACGTATTTCCACGCATCTGCAAACAGAGTAGACCCTCTCAGGGTCTGCTCTATTTGCTAATGGAATTTGATATCTATCTGTCTCTATAGTTTCTAAAATAGCTACAACGCTCCACCTTCCATATTCCATAATAACTATTTTGCCAATGAATATTCAGTAGGTAGTGCAATTTGTAATAAACATAGAAGAGGGAAAGGGTGAACACACTATAAGATTGTAAAACAGTTAGGTATCATGATGTCACGTCGTGTTACTCATCATTTCATCTAGATCTGAACTGTTTGTAAAGGTCAACACGAGTTCACCACATGTATTGTAATAACGAACTTGCCATAGGGTTTACGCTTTACCCTCGAGTTGCTTGTGCGAACCCTTCAACGCTATATATGTAACTTTCATCTACAATACTTGTCACCTGCTACAAGTTCCCCTCTGCACTGCGTTTCAAGTTTGTCATAATTTTCCTGATTGGACCACGAGTTAACGAGTAACCGCTTGAAAAGCTAAGCACATTGCTACATGTACATTTTATACACATGTACAATGTACAGAATACCCTTTCCAAACAGGGAGTCTAATAAAGAAGAATTTAAGTCCTTTTAGACCGGTTGCTGCTTCATGCAGGGTTAAAGTCACGCAGAAAGGAGCTTTTTCATGACTTTCATCCTACATTAAGCTTTCACCTGTCTTACAGACTGACATTTACCCATTTGCTCCCAGTGGATTCTTCCATGTTTATATATTGGATTAGTCAATTTTTTATCTAAGGGGTGCCTGGCCTAAATTTTCATTTCCGTTTTGTTTTGTATTGAAATTTTGTCAGCAAACAGTGTAGACTGATCAGACGCCGCATTATGCGGCGTCTGATTTGAGTCTACACTGTTTGCCTACGTCCCATACATGGGATCGTGGGAGCAAATGGGTTAATACAAATTCTAACGTTCAGTTTAGAGAGGTTTTGTTGTATATAGTGGTGGTTGCAGATTAACTGTTTGTTTTCTCGTGTAATATTCGCTTATATAAATAAACACACCCAGCCATAATTCATGTGTACCGCAACAAATGATAGAATAGCGGTTTAAGTCATACATCTGTCATGATCGCCACCTTAACTAAGCTGAGCTAATTTTCATTTACCTAAATTGCCCTCTCTTACACCACCTTAAACCTATATACAGTAAAATTCCTCTGGACCTGAATACACCTAATTTAGACCTTTAAGGCAGGTGACTGCTTAAAGCAGTGTGAAAGTCATGCAGAAAGCTCCTTTTGGAGGTTTCTGCATTACTTTCACCCTGCATTAAGCTACCATCATTCTTACATCCGATTCGATCAAACGATTTAACCCTTTCGGCGCCAAATTTCTAATTGTCGTCTGCAATCCAAGTTTGTTAAATCATTCAGTAAAATAAGGAAATGAGATAAATAAATGCAAATTCCAAAGGAATAAAGCACATATATAGAAATAGAGACTGAGACAAATAGTGAAGTCCCTGATCAGACGCCGTCTGATCTGGGACTGCACTATTTGTCGTGGTGCATTTATGCGACTGCGGCGGTGAAAGGGTTAAACTGTGCATTATTTGGGTCCAAACTGTTTGCATATGGTAGCAGGTCGCGCTTAACATGAAAAGGGTTAAGTTGTCACCTGGATTTTAACTCTCCTTTATATAAACGCCTTTTCACGCATTTGCAAACAGAGTAGACCCAGATCAGACGTCTGTTTAGGGTCTGCTCTGATTGTTAATGGAATTTGATCGATCTGTTTCTTTACTTTCTACTTTTTTTTACTTTTCTTTACTGTTTCTTCCATTATAACAATTTTGTCTGTGAATATTCAGAATAGGTATTGAAATTTGGGAAAAAAAACATAGAACAGGGAAAGAGTTAAAGTGAGTGTTCCTACTTATTAATAAAAGCATATTTTCAATAATATCATAAAACTTGGTATTTGTTATATTCAATCATTATTATGAAGATTGTCAATCTGAACTACATATAATATCGAGAAGTGCCCCTGTGATACAAAGAACCAACGTCTTTTGTCGAGACTTATAATTTATTGTTTTACAGCAAACTGTATTCGGCATATATATTCAAAACAGTTACAAAACTAAAACGCAACCGGTGTAAATACTAATACAACGGCGAATAGCATCGGGTCTTCGATATCAAACACATGAAACTTTTATCTTCCTCGGCATTTATTTGATAGGCTTTCTTGCGATATATTTCTTTTCAGCATATAATTAAATTATTTATGTAAGCGTTAGGCATTTTTAAAATGTGTTGCAAATAGAGACTAACACTTGAGCCCTTTCCTCCATAAATACGCCTTTATACGCCTCTGTAATAGTCACTTCTTGAAACCATTGTGATAAATAGAGCATTTGCTCCTTAGGAGCAAATGCTGTATTAATCACGATGATTTCAACATTACACACTTTTAAAAAAAATCCTCTTTTCTAGTTAATGCTCCTTTTGGGTAGATTTATTCAAAGTGGTTGGGTCTAAAATAGCCTATGGAGGAATGTGTTAATACAGTTTGTGTTTATTCATCTAGTGGTTGCTAAGTTTGTACCGGGGATGTTACGTAGCTTTAACCATTTCCCTGTTCAGAAGTCACGTAATGACTAATGACACCATGAATATTAATTAGCTGAATATATATTTATCATATGTACACATTTTTTACATAATTATGTACACGGGACATGTTCGTTCAGGCAGAATCTATAGAATCAGATCTATATTATACCATAAGCAAACAGAACAGACCTGGGTCAGATGGCTCCTATTGATCTGGATCTAGGCGTTTATATGAAAGAAAAGGTTTAATGATATTTCAGTCATATCGCGAGTCTCAGCTAATTACAGGTGGAAGTAGACCCCAGCTATGTTTTCGTGTATGAAACACATTCCATTGTTTCATGCGCATACCAACATCCAGGTACATGTAGAACCACCGACTTACCGCAAGCCAGCTGGAAGGCTAAATCCGCATGGCCAGAGAGGGATTCGAACCATTGCGGCTAGGGACTATTACAGGATATTGTCACTCAAATGCCACAACCACTCCATGATCGCTAAGGAGAGCTTCCTATTATACAATACAGTAAATCCTCTTTAAACAGGACTTTCATTTTAGTATAAATATCAACCTTAAAGACAGATGGCAGCTTAATGCAATGTGAAAGTCATGCAGAAAGCTCCTATAGGAGCTTTCTGCATGACTTCCACACTGCATTATGGAGCCACCTGCCTAAATGTATCTAAATTCTCTACTAAACTTCCGGTTTAGAGAGATTTTACAGTACACATTTTACTTTATTTCTTTTACAACAAAACGTTCTAGCTGTCGAGCAACTTGACTATTTGACATTCAGTCTGCTGCTGGCGGATCTATGAATAACTTTGCAAACAGTCTGGATCAAGATGAAACTCCGAGAAAACTCGGCGTCTCATCAGGATCCAAACTGTTTGACACCCTGATTTCATTTTGGTAGACAAATGGGTTATAGCTTGGAGTTTTGAAATGTAGTGGATGAAAAATTGTGTAAACATATTTACTCAGGAAGACAAAGGTTAATTAAAAGGGCGGCGGTGTTTTTTGCCGGTGACGTAAACAAAATCTGATTAATGAATTGTGGTTTTTAAAAAATCTGTGAGGGAGCAATGCCACAAAGACAATGTGCCTTCGGGATTGTATGTCACTTGACAACCGTGCAGATCCAAATCAGCTTTTGTGTGCAATATCGCACGTTTAGACTTTAGACCCAACCAGTTGCTGCGTCTTTCATGATCGTGTGTTCGACGTCACCCTGTAGACCAAGACCTGTCGCTCCACCCATCGGGGATTCAGTATCACCCTGTAGATCTAGACCTGTCGCTCCACCCATCGGGGATTCAGTATCACCCTGTAGATCTAGACATGTCGCTCCACACATCGGGGATTCAATATCACCCTGTAGATCTAGACCTGTCGCACCACACATCGGGGATTCAGTATCACCCTGTAGATCTAGACCTGTCGCTCCACACATCGGGGATTCAGTATCACCCTGTAGATATAGACCTGTCTCTCCACACATCGGGGATTCAGTATCACACTGCAGACCAATATCAGCCACTGCGTCCATCGAGGCTTTCTAACACCACCCGTGTAAAGCCAAGCAAGCCACTGAGTCCATCGGTGTCGTCTGTCTAATGTCAACCATGTAAAGCCAGACCAGACACTGCTTCCATCCGGACCGTCTGTCTAATGTCAACCATGTAAAGCCAGACCAGTATCTACGTCCAGCGGGGCCGCCAGTCCCCGTGTATATCCAGACCAACCCCTGCATCCACTGGGGCCGTCAATCTAATGTAACCCTTGTAGGCCCAGACCAGCCACTAAGTCAATCAATCTTCTCTGTATAATACCAGCCGTGTAAGGCCAGACCAGCAACTGCGTCCATCCACCCGTCAAGACAAGTCACTGGGTCTTTGGGGGCGGTATGTTCATTGTCAGCCATGTAGTTCCAGAGCAGTCACTGTGTCCTTCGAGGCCGTCTGTCTACTGTCGCCGGTGTAAAACCACGTTCATTGTGAGCCCTGTAGGTCCAGACCAGTCACTACGTCATTATTACTTTTGGGTTCTTTCACCCGCCTAATCCAGTCAACTTTGCAGAGTGACTGTTCTGTCTACATCGAAACCACAAAACTGTAGAATCCCTTGCCTTCAGGCAATAGTTTGTAACAGATGTACCTAGGAAGACCAAATGTACCTTATATGACCGTTTACTAAATGAATATTCATGTAAGAAATGATGATTTTATAAATACAGTAAAACCATTCTAAACCGGAGTTCTAGTAGAGAAAAATTTAGATACTGTTAGGCAGGGTGAAAGTCATGCAGATAGCTCCTCCGACACCGATATTTATACTAAAATTTACGCCCAGTTTAGAGGGCTTTACAGTATAGATCAATTGATTGTTTATATATATATTACACGAAGACAAGGAAATATTTGGCCAAGGCATACAATGCAGACTCAGATCTTATATTATTCCATAAGATACGGATACGGCAGCTCATACAGGAGCTGTCTAATCTGGGTATACTCTGTTCGCAAATGTGTTAATGCTGGTCTGTATCAAGTACATGTACATGGCTGCCATCAGTAATCTGACATGTACAGTTCTAGATGGCACATTATCCTGTCACTAAGGCAATAATTCCCAGTACTGCATGTACATTAGAACATGTCTTCAGCGACCGTCAAAAAGAGAGGTCTAATTATTGGTCTGTATGACATGTTGTAGATTTATGCAGGTCAAAAGTAATGCAGAAAGCTCCTGTAGGAGCATTACTTTTGCCCTGCATTAAGCAACCATCTGCTTTTTAAGATTTCTGAGCCCCATCAATAGAAAAAGTCGTTTAAGATAGGTTTTACTGTACCTTCATAATAATGAGTCCTGTATGAGGGTCGGCCACAGGGAAAGTTTATAACCTAGTCGCTGACCGAATCCACACTCTCTTGTTTCGAAAATAGATGCTCTACCGATCGACTTAAGACAATGCTGGTAACAGTTACTAAAGTGATATTTGCGTACAGTAGAAGCTGTCTTAAGCGATCATTTATTTAATGGACACAAGAGTCTTGAAAAACAAGTGGTTGCTTTATGCAGATTAAAAGTGATATATAGTTCTGGGACATTTTTGTATCAATTTTATCCTGCATTAAGCTACCACATGTTTTAGAAAGCCAGATTTAGACCTATATTTTAATGGCAGCTTAAGTCAGGTTCTACTATATCCATTCATCTCATCCTGAATTTTATGTACGGTAAACCCCCTCTAATACGACCAGCAAAGAGGGACATAATTCACAGTGGCAAAGGCAGGTGGTAGCTTAATACAGGACGAAAGTCATGCAGAAAGCTCCTATATGAGCTTTCTGCATAACTTTCGTCCTGCATTAAGCAACCACCAACTTATAAAGGCAGCCGTGTTTATTCATTATGTGGTCGCATTAGAGGTGTATAACTGTACTCAATAAACGTACTAGTCAGTAATAGGGCCAATCTGATATGTTATAATAGGTTATAGTCTCTACTTGCAATAAGTTTTAACAATGCCTAAATATTACTTTTTATATATATTTCGCTTATATCCTGAATATGTATATTACAAGAATATCATCAAATAAGCGCCGAAGAAGTCAAAACTTTCATGCGTTTGATATCGAAAACCCGATGTTAATCGCAAATGTGTTAGAAAATGGCTGATTTTATATCAGAGGGGTCTTTTTTTGGATATAAAAGTACATATATGAGTCATGCAGGAAACATCGCATACAAAACACACAACCGCCCAAACAGCACCACAGCGACAAACAGCAAATGTACATGTATATAAAAGACACAAAGAGACGCACGGACATAACAAACAAACAATAGGGGGAAGATGGAAGTACCGCCTTGGAACGGTCAGTGACAAATGTCACTGAGGGGTTAAACCAGTTTAAGTTCAAATTGACAATCTTCATAATAAATAATTGAACATGACAAATACAAGATTTATGATGTTATAGAAAATATGCGTTTAATGTTATTTATATGCTCTGTATGCTTATGACATTATAAAGATTTGATTCTGCGGATCTGCCATGGCCACACAACACGTGACCATACGCCATTATAAAATATCAGCTGAAATTCATTCATGGTGTAACCATTTCTTCAAATTTATAAATGAATATTCATGAGGTAACGGGTTTGTGTATTTTAATAACCGTATAATTATGCACCTTTTCTTCACTTTTTTTCACAGCGTAGATCCGTGTCAGTACGTGACAGGATAAGAACTGTTAAACACTTGTGTCTACGGATTATATTAACCGTTATTAATCGTGTTTGGTTTCCTTTCCACGAAACCGCATGTAGCTGTGTCATTCCCAAATGGATTTTTGATAGATTATCTGTCACATTATCCGGGTTTACATACATGAGCATTTAAATGTATATTATGATATATTATGCAACGCAAAAAAACTATTTGCTTGACTTGTTGCTGCTTCAAGACAGCCTGTCGTTGACAACGTTGCTCCAGATCGAAACACTGGGTCGACTAATACGTAAAGCATTATAGAAAAAGTACCTAGTTATAGTCTACTTTCAGTCCGGAGGACCGCTCAGCCGACTGTACATTTACTCCCCTGGTCCTTGAGTCATTCGCCTACAATATGGAGCACTGCTAACATATGGCGCAATAATGCAGCCGCAGTACCGGCTAGTGACCCTCACAGGTACCCATTTTAACCCCTGTGTGGAGAGGAGGTGCGGGTGGCAGACACTGAAAAGTGTCTCTGAAATTTCCGGGAGGGACCGGGATTTGAACCCCGGACCTCCGGATTGGTAGTCAATCGCGTTACCATTAGACAACCGCACACCACAAATATCCGTTTGGCTGCTAAGCGCGATCTGCCTCACATTTGCAAACAGTTTGGACCCAGATGAGACGCCGAGTAACTCGGCGTCTCATCAGGATCCAAACTGTTTGACACCAGATCAATAGTTTCTCAAAAGATTGATCGAATTGAAAATCAAACCCATTTACCTAATGAATATTCATGCAAGAAATTATGACATCATGAATATTAATCAGATTATTTTTATAACAGTAAATAAACACATGGCCCTTTGACCATGACAGAAACTGTAGAATCATATCTATATAATTTCATAAGCAGACAGGATCCGTGTGATCAGTTTAACCCATTCCCTCATATTGACGCCTTTTGACGCCTCTGCAAAAGTGACCTGTTGAAACCATTGTGATAAATAGAGCATTTGCTCCTATAGGAGCAAATGCTCTATTTACCACAATGGTTTCAAACTACAAAAGTTTTCCTTTTCTCTAGTTAATGCTCCCTTTCGGTAGATTTATTCAAAGAAGCTGGATCTAAAAATAGCCTATGAGGTTATGGGTTAGGGTCTGATCTGTGTTGCTTTTGAAATGACATACGTCCGATTCTACAGTTTCTATAATGACGGCCAAAGTATGCCTGTGTTCACATGCTATGTTATTGATATTCATTATGTCATTATTTCTTACACATATGTTAACGAGGGAAATGGTTAAAAGGTGAAAGACCGTCGCATAGACTTGTATTGAGTGACCTCTGTGACCTCTGTGTGATGTGATGTTGTCACCTGAAATACAGCATTAGATAACCTGCTGTCGGTAATGTGCTATACTGATGACCCAGATCAGACCAACATCATCCAATACTGATTAATATTTAAAATCACGTACATGAATTGAATATATATGAAAACCATGACACGGCCCCGAAATTGTACAACGTCTGAGTTTTGATCTGATGACATTCTTAAGTATATGAATGGTCAGATTTTGACAGCAAACGAAAAATACAAAAAGGAAAACATTCCACAAAAAGAACAAAATTAACGGAGATACCTTTTCTCGGTGTGGCTAAAATGATTCATTCTCAGTGTTGTTATACCTTCTGATCCTTCGAGATCATGAATTTCAGTACATCTTGTTCTGAAAATTGAATACCGCTTAAGCCGGTGCTAGGGGACGTGAGCAGTGTTGCACTTTCAATTACTGCTCATGAACAGACTCAATAAAACCGAGTCTGCAATTTTCTCTTTTTGTGTTGCAATTTTTGCTTTCGGGGGATCACCTCCCTTCAGAATTTATAATCTTCACAACAGCAGGTGTTAAGTGCTTGTGTGGCGGCCGTAAAACGTCGCCCCGTACTTCATTCTCAGTGTTGTTATACATGTACCTTCTGATCCTTCGAGATCATGATTTTCAGTACATCTTGTTCTGATAATTGAATACCGCTTAAGCCGGTGCTAGGGGACGTGAGCAGTGTTGCACTTTCAATTACTGCTCATGAACAGACTCAATAAAACCGAGTCTGCAATTTTCTCTTTTTGTGTTGCAATTTTTGCTTTCGGGGGATCACCTCCCTTCAGAATTCTAAACTCGTTACGTTACCTGATGAATATTTATATAAGCTATTTAGCTATTTTATAATGTTGTTTGAACACATGATTAACCCATTTGTACCCACGATCCCATATATGGGACATAGACAAACAGTGTAGACTCTGATCAGACGCCGCATTATGCGGCGTCTGATCATAGTCTACACTGTTTGCTGACGGGAATTTCAATATAGACCAAAACGAAATTGAAAATTTAGACCAGGTATCCGTTAGATAATAAATGGACTAATCCAATATATAAATATGGAAGAATCCATTGGGCGCAAATGGGTTACATGTAACTGGCTATTGCAGAAACTGTAGCATTAGATCTTTATCATTCCATAAGCAAACAGAGTAGAACCTGATCAGACGGCTCCTACAGGAGTACACTCGGTTTGCAAAGGCGCCAAAGGTGCATCTATTAAAGAAAGAGTTTATCGAAAATTAATCTAATTGAATACATGATGGTAGGCTTCATGGCTGACAGTGGGAGAGGGGGTGTAAATCAATCCTTTAGTTACAGCATTGCTTTATTTGTAAGTGGTATTGCTTTTTCTTTTAAATAATTTTTTTATGTACCATATGTTTATGCATAGACGCAATTAAACTAATGATTAAACGTCTCTCTAATTTATACGACCACTCAAAAAAGTATAAATCTGGATTTTTAAAACAGGCTGTAGCTTAATGCATGACGAAAGTTACACTTGAAACTATATATGAGTTTTCTGCTTTACTTTCTACCGCATGTGGTATGTTATTTTCGCTCTAACAAAGTCACAGATATACGCTCGTACTTGATTGGTGGGTAGTAATTCTCAGAAACAAGCAGTTGTAAATGTACATAAACACGTTGAGAAACGTGTAATCAGCCGAGCAAGACACGAAAGGACGTAACAAAGTGTGTTTCACACAAATGTCATACGAACAAAACAAGTGTATGATTGATTGTGGGATTGCATATCCATCATAATTAAAAGCACACCAAATGGGTTTAACCAATATTGCGCACAATGTTACACAGTAAACACTCAATACAACGACCACTCAAAAGTGATCTACCTCTTGGTCGTTCATCCTTTCAGCGCTGAATTACTTTTAGGCAGGTGGCTGCTTAATGCAGGGTGAAAGTCATGCAGAAAGCTCCTCTAGGAGCTTTCTGTATGACTTTCACCCCGCATTAAGTTGCCACATGTCTCCAAGACCGATATTTATACTAAATTGAACGTCCGGATTAGAGGGGTTTAACTGTATACCAAACTTGAAAAAGGTCAACTTTACTGCAAATATTCAGGGAATGTTTTAAAGAAAAGTGCAATATGACAAACAGTGCAGACCCTGATGAGGGGACTCCTCTGATCTGGATCTACACGGTTTGCAAAAGACAATAGTGACTCGCTTCCCGAATGGAAAGAGATAAAACATGTGATATCTTAAACACAGAACGAAAGTAGAGTACAAACATCTAATTTTCAAGCATTCTGTAGTGACTTCGTTCTGCATTACGCCATTTCCTCATATTGACGTCTTTTGACGCCTCTGTAAAAAATACTTTTTGAAACCATTGTGACAAACAGAACATTTGCTCCATTGGAGCAACTGCTCTATTTATCACAATGGTTTCAAAACTAAACAATTCTATTTGTGTCCTTTTCTCTAGTTAAGCTCTTTTTCGATAGGTTTATTCAAAGAGGTTGGATCTAAAAAATAGCATCTGAGGTAATGGGTTAAGTATCTCTATATACATAGTAAATACATTAAGTGGTCGCTATAGAGAGTCTGTTTACTGTATTAATTAGTCTGTAAATGCAGTATTTTTCAGACTTAATGCGAAAAGTTTTGAAAATCTGTACTGATAGACTTCCACGTTCCTCGTTGTATTTAATTGCACATAACAAGTACAATTAGACAATTAATTTCGTTTAAAAGCGGGTTTATCCTAATGCGAGTAATGTGTTAGTCACTATTTGCATTAGAATAAATGACTGTATGCACCATTTGTTTATTAGCTGAAAAAAGTATACATGTTGTATCTCGAGGAAACGCCGAAGGAGACAAAACTTTCATGTGTTTGATATCGAATACCACGATGTTATTCGCCGATTTATTAGTATTTATTCGGGTTGCGTTTACGTTTCGTAACTACTTGAAATGGGAGGGTAATATTTTGTTATACAACTAAACGTTACATTTATCAATGAGGTTTTAATTGGTTTAACCCTTTCGGCGCCAACTTTCTAATTGTCGTCTGCAATCCAGTTGTTGTTAATTCATTCGGTACAACAAGGAAATGTGATAAATACATGCAAATTGCAAAAGAATAAAGCACAGATATAGAAATAGATATTAAAACAAAAAGTGAAGTCCCTGATCAGACGCCGACTTGAAAAGGCTGCGTCTGATCTGGGACTGCACTGTTTGTCGTGGTGCATTTATGCGACATCGGCGGTGAAAGGGTTAATGTAAGTAACAATGGCAAGAACTATCGGTTAGTGTAAAGTGTATCGAAAGGCACTTCTCGCTTGATGAACATGTGTTCGTTTAAACGCGTTTTCACGCATTTGCAAACAGAGTAGACCCAGATCAGGGTATGCGCTGTTTGCTTATGATGTGATATAGATATGACTCTTGAGTTTCTGTCTGAGCCAAAATGGTATGTGTTCATATGCCATTATAAAAATTAATCTAATTAATATTAATGATGTAATTATTTGTTGTATGGATATGAAACAGGGAAATGATTAGTTGATTTCAGAGTGGTTGTTTCGAACCAATCGGAACACCGCCAAGAAGTTACGACTAAAACGCACACGAGTTGTGTCTAAAACGCGGGGAAATAAACATCGGCGACATCAATACTAACATTAAACTTCGTTTAGTGATTATTTGCAAGCAGTTTCCACACCATTGTTATACTATTTTTCGTTCAACGAACTACATGTCTATTCTATCTGTAAAGAATAATTATTTTAAAAAGTGGCCTCTATAGAAATTTCAACCCATAGAGGCGCATTGCAATGTCTTTGCAAACAGAGTAGACCCAGATCAGATAACTCCTGTATGGCCCGTATGATCAATATAAGTCCTGTTTGCTGATTAAATACAGTAAAACCTCTCTATAACGGCCACTAAAGTACATCAAGTAGTTTGTGTTAAAGGCAGGTGGCTACTTAAAGCAAAGTGAAAGCAAAACAGAACGCTCCTATAGGAGCTTTCTGTTTTACTTTCACCTTGCTTTAAGCAGCCACCTGCCCTAATATGCCAACTAATTTACACAATTTAGTGGCCGTTATAGAGAGGTTTTACTGTAGTATACGTAGATCTGATTCTTCATTTTCTCCCATGGTAAAACTGCCGTTAAAACCTCATTTAACTGATATTCACACTGTCATTATTTCTTACATGAATATTCATGAGATACAAGTTTACGGTCAAACCTCTCGTGTACAACTAGCATGTCTGTCCTGCTCACACGTCATAATGTTGAATGAACACCGGTAATAAAACATACAGGTCTCTAGTATAGTGGACCGACGATAACTTGATGATTATGTGTCTCTAGTATAGTGGACCGACGATAACTTGATGATTATGTTTATTTAAGAAATGAGCATGTGCTTGTGTTAGAGGTATTGTTTTTGAAGCAGCTTCACGTCACTGCGATAGATTTTTGTTTTACAATCATGCGAGATTCTGGCATAAGATAAAATGCATGTTACTAACATTGAGACAATTTAATTAAAGTCAATGTCTTTATTTTCTCCTTATATTCCTATAACAATAGTAAGGTTTTCTGCAAACTGGACAAAGCATTCAACGTATTACATACATATTTCTACAAATGCATGTCGTTTTTAAATTTGGGCATGTCGCTTTTTAAATGTGAGATCATCAAAACGACACACACACAAGAGACATGATAAAAACTATATTCTGTTTTGAGTGGTTTTGAATTGTTTTGCATGAACACATTCTCCAGCATCTGATTGGTCAGACTGAGTTAGCTCAAACTCTGATCAATCAGAAACTTGAGAATGAACTCAGACTTCTAATATGAGACTAAACACACATATATTACTTACACTAGGGTATTATGAATATAGGTTAAAGTTATAAACTCTTTCTTACACAAACATATTTCCACTTGATGTGTTTAACCCTTTCGCTGCCAATGCCGGATCTGTGATTACCTATGCAAACAGTTTGGATCCAGATGAGACGCCGAGTAACTCGGCGTCTCATCAGGATCCAAACTGTTTGTTACTGTTACTATGTTTTTGAAACAAAAATGAAGAAAATAAAAAAAATGAAAATTTGTAGCAGACGACAGTTAGCAGACGACAGAGTTTGGCAGCGAAAGGGTTAATTGTTTTGTCCGAGTTTATTCTTAAGCGATTTTGACCAATCAGAAACTTGAAAATGAACTCAGACTTCTGTAATGAGACGAAAGCATTTACAGTAAAACCCCTCTAAATCGGACGTTTGATTTAGTATAGATATCGGTCATGGAAACAGGGAGCAGCTTACTGCAGGGTCCTATGCTCCTAGAGGAACTTTCTGCATGACTTTCATCCTGCATTAAGCAGCCCCTGCCCTCTCAATTCTTTTCTGCTAGAATTCCAGTTTAGAGGGGGTTTACGGTATGTTTGTTACCTACATTGAGACAGTATGAATTTAGGTTGACGTTATTAACGGTTTCTTACACAGACATTTTTCTACTTAGGAATTTTCATTGTTTTGTCTTATTAGTTTAATATTCTCAAACATCTGATTGGTCATGTAGATCTAGAGCAAGCTGCAAATCTGACCAATGAGATACTTGAGAATGACCTCAGACGTCGACCCTGAGAAAAGATGCGTTTATACTACTTACAATGAGACATTGTGTAATTAAGTTATTAACTGATTCTTACACAAACATACTTCCTCTTAAGATTTTTGTTTTGTTTTCTAATTAGCAAATTAAATAGTTTATCAATAAACGTTTCCCTGAGCAACTTAGGTTTTAGCCACACAATGGTATAGAAAATAATTAGACAAAAAATAATATTAACCCATTGATGCCTAGTGGCCTCACTCTCTCCACTCTCTATTTTTAAACCTTACTTCTTTGAATAAATCTACCAAAAAGGAGCATTAACTAGAGAAAATGAAAATTTGAGAATTGCATACCATTGTGATAAACAGAGCATTTGCTCCAAAGGAGCAAATGCTCTGATTATCACAGTGGTTTAAAAAAGAGACTTTTACAGTGACACCAAAAGGCGTTAGTGGGAGAGAATGGTTAAAGGACAAAGGCACACAGTATAGATCAATATCAGATGATTCCTCTCAGAGTCATTTGATAAAGTTATAACCTGTTTGCTTCCCATTAAGCATTAAGCATTGGTATAAATCTTGTAGAAACGTCCCTGAAAATGAAAACAAGATTAAAGGTTAAAATTTATTATTGTCATCAACCATTAGCACCATATATATCTATAGTGTTTATCGCTTCGGTAACGTACATGTAGTAAGGCTTGTTGGTTTCCGCTTTCCCGACCTGCACTAGTTTTTCCCCAGTTCTTATTTTTATAGACATTCTGCCACATTTTAAACCATTTCTTCACTGTCTAGACCTTCATAAAACGTCATCGTGTAGACCTACATTTTTTCACCAGCTCCTATTCGTTGTAGAGATGTTATTATTTCATTTCGAGGGCTTGGTGCAAAACTATTGTAACTCCTTCACTTTGTGAAGGAGTTACAATAGTTTTGCACCAAGCCCTCGATTTGTCTTTAAACGATAAATGGTTTAGATTCGAGTGAGCATGAGTGAAACACTCATGCTCACTCGAATCTAAACGCTTTATCTTACACCCACTGCTCACTCGAAGTGCTTAAAAGGAGCGTCTTGCATTTTGCACATAAGTGACTGCGTCAATCAAAAGAAAGCAATGGAGATAGCTCCTGGGGGTCTGTATTGCTTTCAGCCTGTATTAAGCTACCATATACATTTTCAAAACCTATATATGTCTTTATTTACTGCTCATTACTATTCCTTAGGTGTGTTCACAGCCATTTTGGAGTTGTCTCTGATTTGTGGCCGCAAGATGTTACTAGGTCTTCACATTTCGTTTTATAAATAATGGTGGCTGTACTTAGATGCGACCATTTATATTGGGTATTGAGGATTTCGTGCATAAATTTTATGTAACGAATGATTGTAACGATAGTATTAGTGCTTGAATATCAGTGCTAGAATATAAGTGACTGTATGTTAATGCTTGCCTTTGAGTGCTTGAATACAGTAAAACTCCTCTAAACCGGATGTTCAATTTAGTATACATTTTGGTCTTGGAGACAGGTGGCTGTTTAATGCAGGGTGAAAGTAATACAGAAAGCTCCTAGAGGAGCTTTCTGTATGACCTTCATCCTGCATTAAGTCGCCACCTGCAAAATGTATCGAAATTCTTCTCTATTAGAAATCCGGTTTGGAGAGGTGTTACTGCATTCATGATTGATTATTAGTGTTTGTATATTAGTGTTGTGTGTAGTTTTATATGAATGTCAGTGAAAGTGACAACAACAATTTTCGGTAAACGGCACTTTTTTTGTAAGATTTTGACAACACCTAATTTAAACTCCATTATTCTAATGTTTGATTTATTCGTTTTTTTGTTTTGTTTGTGGTCTGAAGGCATTTACTTCAGTGAAATGAAAGGATGCGTTTGGACGAAGCAATGCACAGAATGAAATATATTAACGATAGCAATTAAGGGATATATATGGAACACACTTAAATATCAGATTTTTATCAAATTTCAGGTAGATTAGTTTGTATTTTCACTGCCATAAACAATTCTAACAAACAAGAGCAAAAAACGTGCCTCCCATTTAACCCTTTCACCGCTGCAGTCGCATTAATGCACAATGACAAATAGTGCAGTCCCAGATTAGACGCCGCCTTTTCAAGGCGGCGTTTGATCAGGGACTTCACTATTTGTCTCAAACTCTTCTTCTATATCTGCGCTTTATTCCTTTGCACTTTACATTTATTTATCTCATTTCCTTATTTTACCAAATGACTTAACACAAATTGCATTGCAGACGACAATTAGAAATTTGGCGCCGAACGGGTTAAAGTCATAATATAGCTCAATGTTGCGAATGTGGTAACATTTAACCAGTAACTAATGTTGTAATTAGCTCAGATTATGGAACGCCATTCTGCCATGCTATTTGCTAAATGCTAAATGAAAAATGCTAAATGCAAAATGCGAAATGCTTTTTGCCAATTGTGGAAATTGCTAGGGAAAGAAACGGAATATTCCAAATGATAGATGTAAATGACAAAATTAATGCGAAATGCAAAATGCTTATTTCTAAATGCATGTTTGCACTACTGGCATTAAACAGCGACATGTTTAATTTAGTAGTGCAATAAGCAATAAGCTTTAATGTAAGTAAACATGCATTTAGCAAATGTACAGTCACTTTAAAAATGGCGCTGTTCAATGCCAGTAGTGCAAACACGCATTTAGCAATAAGCATTTCGCACTTCGCATTTGTCATTTACATCCATCATTTGGAACATTCCCTAGCAATTTACACATTTGGCAAAAAACATTTCGCATTTAGTAATTAGCATGGCAGAATGGCGTTCTATATCAGTTAGTCCAGGGTTTGTTGACAGTCGCCGTTACGAACTGTGTCGACACTTCTTCGGTTACACTCGGAACGAATCGGATAACTCGTTGTCACAGACGTAAATGACGCCACACCATTGTGGTAAGTTACATGAAACGTGACCTCCCGAGGCCAATCGAGACTGATTACGGCAAGTCGATGTGTTTTCAAAATGTAAACAATAACTCTATAGTTGTATGACATAAGGATAAAAATTCACACATACATTAGCTGATTATGTACGACAGATTTGATAAAATGGTGCTATTAATACGAATTACATGATTATCTGTATCAGGGATAATACATGCATATTAGAAAATACGCGATTGCGCGATATTATTACTTTAAATCCATGGAAACAAAGGCAACATCTAGACACAAAGATGTTGTTTCTCGTAAGGTAATCACAACTTACTACTAAGCAAAACAATATTTCCCTTTAGAGACATGCAAACAATACTTATGAGTCTAAGAATAGTGTTGTATCTGTAGAAATATGTAAACAATGGAAATGTAACAATGGTAATATTATCGTCGACAAACAATACATACCAAATTACCTGAGTAATACTTAGCGCAACCGTCGAGGTCAAGGGTCAACAGACATACCAACTATTACACCTGAACACTTCTCCTTACACAGCTGTATACAAATCATGTCTTATCAAATTTGAATCAGGTGCAGTTTTGATTACTTCAGATTCTATCCAGCGTTTGAGAAATTATTGACAAAGTGTCAAACAGATTGGGTCCTGATGAGATGCCGAGTTGCTCGGCATCTCATCTGGATCCAAACTGTTTGCAAATATGTGTAAAGTGGCGATTAGAGGGAGAGTAGCTAAGACACACACATACATACTCGTTATTTATAGCGATTGTGTCGAAACACGGCTGAGTCTTTACTGAACGCATATAAATAACAAGACAATCTAAACGAATACATTGAACCCTCATTACAACGGAGGTGTTTGTTTCCAGACATTGTGCTGGTATAACGAGGTTGCCGTTATAACGAGTTTAAATATGAAAGGAACCATTTGGCCAGTTTTAAACTAGTACCAACAGGTGATCGCTTAATGCAGAACACAAAAAGTGCATAAAGCTCCCTAAGGGAGCTTTTTGCACTTCTTGTGTTCTGCATTAAGCAATCATCTGTGCTATTGGCATTGTACCTATTTATTCAGTGGTAGTTTCAAAGCCTTAACGGTAATTTTGTTTCAATGCATATCGCCAGTATAACGAGGGTGCCATTGTAACGAATGCCGGTATAACGAGGGTTCATTGTAATTTGTAAATGAATCACTATTTGATAAGATATATTCATAGAATGCAAAATACTTAATAAAATAACCCAATCAGAGATATCACCATCTCTATGTGTTTATATAAACTGTAACTACAGTAAAACCCTAAATTCTAAACCGGAATTCTAGTAGAGAAGATTTGAAATGCTTTTGGGCAGGTGGCTGTTTAATGTAGTCTGCATGACTTTCACCCTGCATTAAGCTGCATCCTGTCTCCAAGACCGATCTTTATACTATATTGAATGTCCGGTTTAGAAAGGTTTTACTTTACATATACAGTAAAACCCCGCTAATGCGACCACCTAAAAGAGGTATAATTCTGGGTGCTATATGCAGGTTGTATCTTAATGCAGGACAAAAGTAATACAGAAAGCTCCAAGAGGAGCTTTCTGCATTACTTTTGCCTTGCATTAAGCAACCACCTGCTTATAAAGACACTCATGTTTATTCATTAAGTGGTCGCATTAGAGGGGCTCTACTGTACTAAATTGAGGTTTTACTGGACATGTATTTTGCATTTATGTCCGTATAGACTCAGATCAGAGGACGCCTAGAGGTACCCTGTGATCATTCTCTAAACTGTTCGTCATTCAACATTCCCAAGCATTTCTAAGCCTTTCAAACTTAGCTTTATACATGTAGTTTAACAATACTGGGTTATTCAATGGTTTATTAATATTCTGGGTTATTCAATGGGTTATTAATATTCTGCATAATTGAAAAAGTTAAAAGGCCATATATGTCAGCGACCTCTCATGTACAAGAGAAACACCTGTTGTTTACTGCATACATTTGTTTAACTCCTCTAATGCGACCACTTAATGAATAAACATGGGTGTCTTTATAAGCAGGTGGTTGCTTAATGCAGGGCAAAACTTAATGCAGAAAGCTCCTCTAGGAGATTTCTGCATTACTTTTGTCCTGCATTAAGCTACCACCTGCATCTAGCACCAAGAATTAAACCTCTTTTAGGTGGTCGCATTAGTGGGATTTTACTGTACGAGTATTCAAATTGGTAGCAAGATGAGGACTGTACATTGTTTGCAACATCTACGTGTCTGAATGTTATGTTTAGTGCGGTTTGTTTTCTTACCCTTAAAGTATGGGCATCGAGTATATAACCTTTGAAAAAAATCCAGACCCAGATCAGAGGGCTGCCTTCATTTTCTGTGATGATAATTATAATGACACTGCTACTACTCTACTACTACTACTACTACTACTACTACTACTACTACTACTACTACTACTACTACTACTACACTACACTACTATACTAAACATATATACATATTCAACTGTTTAAGTAAGCTGAAGCATGGATGAACTTTAAACCTTTACTCCGTGTATATTCATGTAAGAAATAATAACATCATGAATATTAATTAAGTTATTTTCTAACTTTTCACATAAGCACATGTGAAACATTGCTCATGGCAGAAGCTGTAGAATAAAGTTCAATTTATTTCATAATCAATCAGAATAGATAAGAGTTTCTACAGGAAAAACTCTGATTTGTGTCTATTCGGTTTGCAAAGAGGTTAACTCTTCTCTTGCTATTCACGTCAATATACCTACCTGTAAATAGTGAAGACCCAGATGAGACAGCTCCTGCAGGAGCTGTCTCATCAGGGTCTGCACTATTTACAAGTTGATTGTGCAACCAGTGCACTCCACAGCAGTGATTGCACAGCGATATACTTGTACACAGTGAAGATATATGTAATTATACATGTACAACAGGGCATAGGTAAAGAAGGAGAAATGTATTTTAAAATTCAGCAAGTGAATGGTTAAGAAGTGTATCCATGGTGTGTAATGTGCTGAACATGTTTTCAAGAATAGCTCCTACATGTCTTCACCAAACCCTTTTTTGTGACCACATTTTAGAATGTTCTCTTCGATTTGGACGCTTCTAAAGAGTGGTTACAACATAGTAGTTGGGCATCCAACTGAGGAGAATGTGACGAGCCATGGTATTAAATACAGTAAAACTTCGATTATTCGAACACTAAAATAACGTATTATTATCGATCTTTAAGACAGGTGGCAGCTTAATGCATGGTGAAAGTCATGCAGAAAGCTCCTCTAGGAGCTTTCTGCATGACTTTCACCATGCATTAAGCAGCCACCTGCCTAAAAGGGTCTAAATTCTTCTATACCGAAAATTCGGATAATCGAGGTTTTACTGTAGTAGAATTTGGCATGCACTGGATATGTAATATTTGATGTATAAGTATTCAGAAACTGCCCCATGCCACCTGACGTTTTACCCTTGTTTCTCTTAATTAGGTCAAAGGTCAACTAAGTGCATATGTTTATACGTTATTTGAGAAATCATTATATTTTTATCAATTTTAGGTGTAAAATAACAAACTTGGTACCAAAATGAAAGTTAATCATTGGCCTTTAATTTGCACTTACTTTGTGCAAAATATATTATTTGAATGTTCATGAATATTAATAAGAACATCCAAAAACAGTTAAAAGATCGTTAAAATCAACATGTAACGATGATACATGATGTCATGTCTTCGTCATTGTTGCTATTTAACAAATTTTAATGACATCAACATATCATCATCGGAATGCTACTGGAACAAGTAACTGCTGGAGAAATGGTGAATATACTAGCTCCACCTTTATGACTCCAGGAACAATGAAATCAGAATAGATATTTTACCACTACCACTTTGGAGTTCCAACCAGTGCCATAGTATTTGTCTCCATTATCAGAACATGTTCTGATTGTTAGAAAGAAACACTAAATAATTTCATCTTAAATAGGTTATGCTTATTCTGTATTGATTTACTTTTGATAATATATGAGTTAACCCATTACATCATAGGCTATTTTAGATACAACCTGTTTGAATAAATCTACCGAAAAGGAGCATTAACTAGAGAAAAGGAAAATTTTAGAATTTTGTAGTTTGAAACCATTGTGATAAATACAGCATTTGCTCCTATAGGAGCAAATGCTCTATTTACCACAATGGTTTCACAAAGTGACTTTTACAAAGTCGTCAAAACTTGTCAATATGAGGGAAAGGTTTAAGTCAAAAGACAACTCATGCTCCAAACATCTCGATGGTTTAGTCAGTTGTGAGCCTTTATTAGAATGTATGTTTTTCATTTGTTTCTATAATTTGTTACAAAGGAGGTGTACAATTTATATCTGTCGAGATATACAAATTCTATGCAAATTTAATGTATTTTGACCAAATTATGTGACCTTTATAATGCATAAATGATATATCAACTAGGTACACTTTGTGTAAGTTGAAAATAAAGTTCTGTTCTATATTCTTCTACAAGTTAACTCGTGTAATCTGTAGGGATTGAGACAAGACTCAGAGTAACACGCCCTTTTATCAGGATCCAAACTGTTTGATATTCTTGGTTGTATTTGGGAGAATTAGAACACAAAAAAACAGAGGATTGTAGCAGAAAACAATTACTTAGTGTGCAAAGATTTAACCTGTTCAATCCTTTGTAAGAGATAACGAATATCATGAATATTTATGAGCCTAATGCTTACAGTGTATCATGAAAACAAGATTGTTTTACCCTAACATGAATTGTAGATTATTCCATAAGCAAACAGAGCAGACCCTGACCAGGTGCCGTCTGATCTGGGTCTACTCTATTTGCAAAATGCGTGATAGGAAAGGATAAACCAAGTTGTGAGCGGCAGAGCTGTGGCGTTACGTAATATGCACTATTAATTTGTTAAAACAATTGTATCACATTTTGTGCGAAAAGGGGTTTTGCCCCACCTATATCGCATTGTGCATAGGGATAAAGGTAGTGATATCCAAAGCCACATTAGGGTCAACGAGAAACACAGTTAAAACGTTATAATTGGTATCAATGTCGGTCTTTCAGAAAGGTAGCAGTTTAAAGCAGCCACTGCCTAAAAAGACCTAAATTATTCTTCATTTAAATTTCGGTTTAGAGGGGAGTTACTTATAAAACAAGGTCCAGATAAGATGCGTAAACTAAAACATTTTCAAGAATAACTTCTTTATTTTTCCACAAAAACCTATGTTGTAACCACTCTTTAGAATCGTCTCGAAAACTGCTATGGGCGGGTGAGTGAATACTGAATACCTATGCAAACAGTTTGGATCCAGATTAGACGCCGAGTAGCTCGGCGTCTCATCAGGATCCAAACTGTTTGACACACTGATTGCATTTTGGTAGATGAATTTATTACATTTTGAATTGGTCACAGCATAGAGTTTGGTGGAGAAATGACGAATATTATACTTGAGTACGCATGTGTATTCGTTGCTCTGAATTGTCCAGCAGAATTTGGTATAAATATGATGCAGGTGTAGCCCCGATATTAGAACCATGTCTACGCTGTTTACAATATAGTGTCCGAAGACAAGTATTTGAAACGAATTTTATGGTCATTGAACATTATTCTTTTTCAGCCAATTTTATTCGCTTGACAGAAGGAGACGGGCATACAACCGGCCGTGTTGAGGTGTCCAAGAACCGTACGGATTGGGGTACCGTGTGTGATGACCTCTGGACTGACAAAGAAGCCCAGGTCGTGTGTCGGCAGCTTGGCTTCAAGTGGGGCACGGTGGGTTCTTGATAAATTCCAAAGAAATACATGATCACAATAGATCAGAACATGTCTATAGCAACCACATTATAAATAAACACCACGTGCCTATTAGTGTAATTGGCTGCGTAACCCTTTCTCTGATGAATATTCATGTAGGAAATAATGACGTCATGAATATTAATAAGATTACTTGTATAAAAGCTTATAAACACATGACATTTTGGCTCAGTAAGAATCTGTAGAATCAGATCTATATTACACCATAAGCAAACAGAGCAGACCCTGATCAGACGGCTCCTATAGGAGCCGTCTGATCTGGGTCTACTCTGTTTGCAGATGCGTGAAAATGTGCTTACATAAGGGAAAGGGTTAATACAGGACGGTAGGCATACAGATAACTTTCTGTATAAATGCCTGCCGGTATTAAGCTACTACTACCTGTCTTAAGAACAGATTTAGAGCTACATGTATTAAGGGTGGTCGCTGTTGACAAGGTTTACTGTTCTTTAAATGATGTCATTTATTTTCAGTGAATATTCATGAGCACAGATTATATTACCATTAAAACAATATCAACCAATTATTATCCCTTAAACTGATGAATTTTCAAATCAGATTTATCAGATTCTCCTTTCCTGGATTTTAATTTAAAGTAAAAATGCATCAAAATAGTTATACTAATGAAGAAAATGTTCTAGTGATCAAACAGTGCATTCCATCTCAGGAGCTCTTTAATCTGGGTCTACACTATTTGATAAATGTATAAAACATCTTGATGCATGGTGAGACGTCTCATCTGGATCCAAGCTGTTTGCAAATACAATATACAATAGAGTTTCGTTCCTATAAGAGCTTTCCGCATAAAGTCTCGCCTTTATCAAGCTACCGCCTTTTTGTGTCACCTGCCGAGAGGCAGTGTGTCACTTAGGGATCACTTTTCCGTCGTCTGTCTGTCTGTCTGTCTGTCTGTCCGTCTGTCTTTCTGTCTGTCTGTCTGTCTGTCCGTCACACTTTCTTTTTTTGTCTGTCATTTCTAAACTAATCATTATAGAGCTTTCAAATTTCACACATGGAACAAACATGAAGAGAGGAAGTGTCATGCGCAAGGGCCACAACTCTAGCATCAATATTTTTTTAGTAATTCCCTTTTTTCATATTTTCTTGTCCGGACAATAACTCTGTATCTACTAGTTCAATTTATTTGAAACTTCGCATATGGAACAAACATGATGAGAGGAAATGTCATGCACAAGGGCCATAACTCTAGCTTCAATAGCTTCAATAGTTTGGAGTTATTCCCCTTTTTCATATTTTCTTGTCCGGACAATACCTCTTTATCTTCTGGTTCAATTCATTTGAAACTTCACATATGGAACAAGCATGGTGAGAGGAAGTATCATGCACAAGGGTCATAACTCTAGCATCATTATATTTTGAGTTATTCCCCTTTTGTCATATTGTTTTCTTATTATTTTACAAATACCATTCAGGTTTGTCATGTATATACTATTGTCAACTACACCATGGGTGGGTGGGTCAGTGGATGTTTCTTTTAATCCGGTGGGGGACTCATGTATTGCATAGCAATACAATATTAACTTGTTCCCCTTTGTTCTGATTTTCGCACTCCAGCATATTAACAGTTTTTGTGTCAGCTGCGAGCAGGTGACACATGTGTTCCTCCGAACACTCTTGTTAAATTTCCATAATTATACTGCTATTGGGTGGTCATATTAATGAGACTTTACTGCACGAGTCAGTTCGCACTTAGCTGCACAAGGATTATATGATTTCCATATTTTTTTCTGGGTTACCCTTAGATTGGATCTTTTTGTGTATTTCATGTTTTGACTGACATAAAAAAATGACCTGTTACATTTATGTCACAACTCGTCGCTTTTCTCTAATCAATGACAAAACATTCAGCAAAAAGTGCCAAGTGGCCGTCAAGGTACTGTATTTAGAAGTCATTTACAAGTAAGATTTTTATGTCGTTGTTCTAAATGTAATTTGTTTGTTGTGACAGATGTCAGCACTGTGGAGTAAAGTTCACCTGTATATTGTCGGAAGAGAGAGAGAGAGAGAGAGAGAGAGAGAGAGAGAGAGAGAGAGGTGAGAGAGGGGGAAAAGAGAGAGACGGAAAGAGAGAGGTATAAGGGTACCATTATTGAGAGAGAGACAGAGAGAGAGAGAGGAGAGGAGAGAGCGAGAGAGAGAGGGATTAGATAGACGGTAAGAGAGAGAGAGACGGAAAGAGAGCGGTATGAGAGTACCAGTATTTAGAGGGGGGGAGAGAGAGAGAGAGAGGGAGAGAGAGACACATAGAGATGGAGAGAGAGAGACACACAGAGACACAGAGAGACAGAGAGGGGGAAGAGAGAGAACGAACAGTCATCATTCCATTCAATATTTTGGCAAATTTTCTTCGACAGGACAGGTAACGCAGTAAGAAATGTAAAAGGAAGCATCACAACTTTTCAGAACAAACGACCTTGATCCGAGATCATAAAACTTCGAAGTCTGAGGTCATTCTCAAGTGCCTGATTCGTTGGATTTTGAGCTGTCTCAACGTCTGACCAATCAGATATTACGGGAAGAACTCGGACTCAAACAAAATGTTTTATAACCTTGGGGGATCAGTATTTTAATTTGTAAGAAACTACAGTAAACCCCCTCTAAACCGGAATTCTAGTAGAGAAGAATTTAGACACATTTAGTCAGGTTCCTGCTTAATGCCGGGTGAAAGTTATACAGAAAACTCCTACAGGAGCTTTCGGCATGACTTTCACCCTGCATTAAGCTGCCACCTGTCTCCATGACCGATAGTTATACTAAATCCAACGTCCAGTTTAGAGCGGTTTTACTGTATTTATAAAACCGCTTCTATTGTCTATGAGGTACTACACTGCCATCCATCATGTCTAATCATATTTATTGCCTCTCATTTGCTCTAGGGCTTTCTAAAAACTTTTTTTCTACTGTAAATAACGATGTCTGCTCCGACTCTGATCCAAGACAATTATAGATATATTTCCATGGTTTCGAGAAACAAACAGTCTGAGTGTCGAGCAGCACAGAACTTAATGGGAAAGTGTCTCATCTTGATCCAAGATGTTTGTGTCACCGTCAGTCATGTGGCAATTATCAGGATAAAGGATTAGCCCTCTTTTCACGCATTTGCAAACAGAGTAGACCCAGATCAGACGGCTCCTATATGAGCCGTCTGATCAGGGTCTGCTCTGTTTGCTTTTGACATGATATAGATCTGATTCTACAGTTTCTGTCTAAGGAAAAAATGTTGCGTTATAAAATTCAGCTAATAAATATTGAGCAGAGAAAGGGTTGATGTATCATTTGTATTAGCTTATTTGTAATGATGGCTACGCACATAAACTCATCTTATTGTTAATTGGCTGGAATGAAATATGCTAGACACGTATTTACAAATGCATGGACGCATGCATGAGTCATGCACGACTGGTGTTTCATTTTTAAACAGGATTGCTCGCAGGTATGCCTGGTATAAGCGAAATTTCTGAAACAAGCGAGCGGGAAACCGTGGTAACAAGAAGAAAATGTTCCCTAGTGGTCCTTAAAACCAATTAACTAAATCTAGTATGTACATGTAAACTTCAAGAGTGATAAGTGATTTGACCCTTAACATCATGAATATTCGTGCAATAAATAATGACAACATGAATATCAATTAGCTGAATTTTGATAATGGCAGTATGCATCAGATTAATATCATTCCATAAGCAAACAGCTCATACATTTACAAACTATGTATGTGTCTCTCTCTTTTCTCTCCTCCCCTCTATCTGTCTATCTCTGTCCATCAGAATATCTGTCTCTCCCTATTATCTCTCCCTAAAGATATACAGTAAAACCTCTCTTAACCGGCAGTTAAATTTAGTATGCATATCGGTCTTGGAGACAGGTGGCAGCTTAATGCAGGGTGAAAGTCATGCAGAAAGCTCCTAGAGGAGCTTTCTGCATGACTTTCACCCTGCATTAAGCAGCCACCTGCCTAAAAGTATCTAAATTATTATCTACTAGAATTCCGGTTAAGAGAGGTTATACTGTATATCAGGTTACCAGAATGTAATTTGGTATCAAATTTCACAGCAGATGAAATGTAATAATTTATTTAAACCTTTGTTATTTCCAGGCGTATTCCAGCGCTGCCTTTGGTGAAGGGGACGGCGAAATTTTTCTCGATAACGTGCAATGCACGGGTAATGAGCGTAACCTAGGGGAATGCCAACATAACGGTTGGGGCAACAACAACTGTCGTCACTACGAGGATGCAGGGGTAGCGTGTTATAATAGCTCTGGTGAGATCACACACAACAGACCGTTGGACTATACAGTGCTCCCTCCCTACAACGACTCTCTCAATAACGATCCCCTCCTTACAACAACGCATGTCACTGTTTCCGAAACAACAAGGCTCCAGAAACAACTTTTTTCATCGTATTTTATTTATGCCTCCATTAAACCCTATGCTGTGACCACTCTTTAGAATCGTCACTTTGTGACGATTCTAAAGAGTGGTCACAACATAGGGTTTGATTGAGGCATAACGGTTTTAGTTCTCGAAATACACCTTATCTGGGGATCTGCAAACAAGCTAATTATGTTTTATTTTCCCTCCCTATAACAACTCCCTCTGAACAACACATACAATCTTCGTATCCCAAAGGGTGTCGTTGTAGAGAGGGAGCACTATACAGTACAATAGCTTTAACGTGATCAGCTGGAAGAGGTCGAACTCTGGGCTTTAACCCTTTACCTGTTTAATATTCATATAAGAATTCGTGACACCATGGATATTTATAAGCTGAAGTTTTATGTTAACCTTTCAATGATTTTTTACTATGACAAATAAGATCTATATCTTGTCAAAAGCAAACAGAGCAGACCCTGATCAGACGGCTCCTATAGGAGCCGTCTGATCAGGGTTTGCTCTGTTTGCTAATGTGTTTATATGGAGGAAAGGGTAGCTTAAAGCAGGACGAAAGTTGTGTAGAAAGCTTTTGCAGAGGATTTCTGCATTATCTTCGTCTTGCATCAAGTAACTACCTTTCTGTGAGACTTTCGTTCTGCATTGAATTGCCACCTGTGCTAAAAGACACCTGTGTTTATTGATAAAGTGGTCACATTGGAGGGGATTTACTGCATGTATTAAAACATTTAACACATTCCCTCACATTGACGCATTTTGACGCCTCTGTAAAAGTCACGTTTTGAAACCATTGTGATAATTAGAGCACTTGCCATAAAGAAGCAAACTTAATGCTCTATTTATCACAATGGTTTCAGAACTTCACACTTCTAAACGTGTCCGTTTGTTTAGTAAATGCTCCTTTTCGGTAGGTGTATTCAAAGAGATTCGGTCTAAAAATAGCCTAAGTGGGAATGAGTTAAAGTAGTGTTTCTTGTTGAACTCTTCCAAATACATATTTTGCAGGATTGACCTTCACCCTTTGAGTTGTACGCGTTTTATAGTTACAATTCATGAATTTTATCAACAGAAGGTATATTGACAAATCATGTAAGCATGTTTTCTTGATCATTACGCTTCTCACAATACACAGCCTCTCTAACACCATATTGTATTCGTCCAGAAAACAGTAAAAACCTTATCGACCAAGAGACCACCGAATCCTTTCCCTGTTGAATATTCATGTTAGAAATAATGACACCATGAATATTTATTAGCTGAGATATTTAATCCTTTCCTCCATAAATACGCCTTTCTACGCCTCTGTAAATATCACCTGTTGAAACCATTGTGATAAATAGAGCACTTGCTCCTATAGGAGTGAATGCTCTATTTATCACAATGGTTTCAAACACCAAAATTCTAAAACTTTCCTTTTGCTCTAGTTAATGCTCCTTTTCGGTAGATTTATTCAAAGTGGTTGGATCTAAAAATAGCCTATGAGGTAATGGGTTAATGGAAAATGTACAGATGCATTATTGGTATTGGCAGAAACTGTAGAATCAGATCTGTTACAATTTCAGAAGCAAACAGAGCAGATCCTGATCAGACGACTCCTACAGGAGCCGTCTGTTCTTGGTCGACTCTGTTTTCAAAGGCATAGAAAGCGTTTAACCCTTTCCCTCATATAAACGTGTTTTCACGCATTTGCAAACAGGGAAGACCCAGATCAGATGGCTCCTAGTGGAGCCGTCTGATCAGGGTCTGCTCTGTTTGCTAGTGGAATTTAAAGATCTACTCCTTTACTTTCTAAAATGGCTACAATGTTGCACCTTCCATATTTCATTATAACTAATTTGTCAATGAATATTCAATAGGTATTGAAGTTTGAACTAAATATAGAACAGGGAAATGGTTAAATGAAGGAAGGGGTTGATTTAAATGCGGGCCTCTTTGTAAGCAGGCGGTTGGTTAATGTAGAACGAAAGTAACGGGACTGCAGTAAGCTACCAATTTCCTTTGAGACCCAGATTTATACCTCGTTTTGGTAATCGCTTTTGAGAACACTTTGAAACAATTCGATGAAGAAAATAATCGTTTTATCTTAGGCAATCTGGGTTTAGAGCTCACCATTCCTGTCAAACTGTTCTTGTAAAACTAATGGATGAATGGATTGCAACGATTGACAACAACGAATTTGTTGATCTGTCTAAAGCGTTCGATTTAGTCGATTACAATATTCTTTTGAAAAAAATGAGAAACCTTTTTTCTAGAAGCATCATCATGTTCATGGTTTTCCTCGTATTTGAAGGAGAGATTTCAAAAAAACATATGTGTTTGGTATGGGTTCTAGGGAATTGGCTGTTCTATCTGGTGTCCCCAGGGCTCAGTCGGTTCTAGGCAATTGCCCGTTCTATCTGGTGTCCCCAGGGCTCGTCGGTTCTGGAGAATTGCCTGCTTCCCAAGGCTCAGTCTTAGGGCCTCTGTTATCTTTTTTTTGATATTTATTAATAAGTTGCCGTTTGTTACTCCAGCCTCCGTCGCTGACATATTTGCTGACGATATTACTCTCTCAGTACATAACTCCTCCTTAGATCATGTGATACAATCCTTAAATGACGATGTAAAGTCTGTCGACACTTGGTGTGAAGTGAATCGTTTGTTTATCAATGTTGCAGAAACAAAGCCCATGTTCATAACATCAAGGCACACATTACATTTGCTTCAAAATGCAATGCAAACCATAAACAGTAGAACCTCTGTAATGCGACCACCTAATGAATAAACGTGGGTGTCTTTATAAGCAGGTGGTTGCTTAATGCAGGACAAAAGTAATGCAGAAAGCTCCTCTAGGAGCTTTCTGCATTACTTTTTTCCTACATTAAGCTACCACCTGTATCAAGCACTCAGAATTATACCTCTTTTAGGTGGTCGTATTAGTGGGGTTTTACTGTACTTCAAGGATAACCAGTCTTGTTGTAGCGACCAAGCACAATTATTAGTTATCCTTTGACTGTCATATTAATAACGGCCTTTAAAAAGTGTAATTCTTTATTATATCTTTTCTCACGGATAAAAATGTTTCTGTCAATTCCTATGAGAAAACTATTCTATAGTTCTTACAGTTTACCCCTGTTTGACTACTATGTGCTGGTATGTTATATGGGGCAATTTTATAGCATTGCAAGAAGAAAAACTTTAGCGTTTTCAAAAAAGGGCTGCAAGACTTATACTCGACAAAGATATTGATAGACATTTTTTCAGAATTAATCACCGACCTAAACTGGTTGACATTTCTGCTAATGTACAGAATTTTCAATGGGTTAGCACCTCCTTACTTACGTGGCATTTTACTTTCTCTGCTGATATTGACGAAAGAGATATGCAACCTTCTTCTCAACTTCATTTGTACACACCGAAACCCAATACAGATTTGTTTAGAAAAAACATTTCATTACTCAGGCTCTATAATTTGAAACAAGCTCCTCTACCATGTCAAAAATGCTAATTCTATTGCTGCTTTTAAAACCCCAAATTATACAAGATGTTTTAAGCAATGCAATCATAGATCTAATTATCTTATTGAGTAGTGCAGTCTCTTATTGAACTATATCCTTGTTTGTCCTAAATACTCAGGGATGCCGTGCGGATCTTCCCATCATGTCCCGTAACCATTTGTAGATTTGAAACAGCCGGAATTCGAATAGATATTGTTCAGATTATTAGGTACAGGTCAGTACTAGTGGACTCAAGTCTGACCGCCGCTGTTTAAAACTTTCTTTACACTCATGAAATGGCAAATAGTAAACTCTGACCAAACTGCATTGGACTAAGTCTACTGCTTGCCTTAGCTCCTTTATTTCTCCACCAAACCCATAATGTGACCACTTTTTAGAATAGTCCCTTCGAGAGTATAGGGTTTGGTGGAGAAATGACGATTTTAGTATTTGGGCACACAAAATCTGTAGCTCTGCCTCGATAACTCGAAGAATGCTCATTGATGGTGTTTACGACAGGTGGTGGTCGGGGTGGGATGGTGGTGAAGCAGAAAGCTCCAATATGAGCTTCCTGTTTTGCTTCGTCCTGTTTTCGGTCATCACATGCCATTAACAATATCAATGATATTATTCAGTGGGTTGTTCGTATTGTCGAGGTTTTACTCTATACTGTGTTACTTTGATGTTTGTTTGTTTCTTTACTTGTTGCTAATTTGACTTTTGTAAATATATATATGTTACGAGGGCCGCATGGAAGATTGGTTTTTAAATAAATATATTCTGAAAGTGGGAGATATTTCGAATGCAAAAGCAGCAATGCAAAATGAGAAAATTGTAGACTCGGTTTAAGTCTTTATTATTATTGTTATTATTATTATTATTACTGTATTTTCACTGAAAACAAAGTAACTACAGTTGAACTTCGATAACTCGAACTTCAAGGGATCGTACAAATTAGTTCGAGATAACAGGAGTTCGAGTTATCCGAATTCTAATCTGAACGATTTCTCAAGGCCACAGCTTAATACAGGTCTAAAGTAATGCTGAAAGCTCCTGTAGGAGCTTTCAGCATTACTTTAGAACTGTATTAAGCTGTCACGTGTTTCTTAGATATCTGTAGCGATATATTTTCGAGAAGTTCTGTATTATAAGTTTTGGAAGGACTGAACTTTTTGTTCGAGTTATCCCGAAGTTCGAGTTATCCGAGTTCGAGTTATCGAGGTTACGCTGTAACTGATTGCTCTTTATGTCATAGTGCGTTTGAAATCCAGAGGTAGAACGAACGTGGGCACAGTGGAGATCCGAGAAAACGACGGATGGGTGGAGGTGTGTGATCAAGACTGGGGCGAAATCGAGGCCAAGGTCGTCTGCCGAGAAATGGGCTTCGTAGATGGGCTTGCCCAATGCTGCTCTACCCTCGGGGTGGACAAATCTGGATCATCTTCGGACGCCAGCACGAGCAAAAGCTTCTCGCAGTTCCAATGTCGAGGTCATGAGAAGTCGCTTGTGGGCTGTAAGCACGCTAAACATTCAACGAAATGTCAGGCGGACCACAGAGCGTCGGCAATATGCTACAAAAAACCTCTGAATGAGGTAGATATGTGTAAGTACTGTTTGGTTCCTTTGATTACGATATGTCGTAATTAACTCTTTCGCTGCCAAAGTTAGTCGTCTGCAATTTGTTGTCGTCTGCTTTAAGTCGTCTGCAATTTGTTGTCGTCTGCTTTAGTCGTCTGCAATTTGGTGTCGTCTGCTCTAACACTTTCCATGTTCTACGTTTATTCCAAAGTTCAATACCTACTGAATATTCGTGGACAAAATAGTTATAATTAGATATGGAAGGTGGAACACTGTAGCCGTTTTAGAAAGTAAAGAAACAATCTATGAAATACCATTAGCAAACAGAGCAGACCCAGATCAGACGGCTCCTATAGGAGCCGTCTGATCTGGGTCTACTCTGTTTGCATATGCGTGAAAAAGCGTTTATATGAAGGAAAGATTTAATTATATTTTGAATATTCTTTCTATTTGTTTCAAAAACATAACCATAGTAACAACAAGTTTGTATACAGAGGATACACTGGGTTACTCTGCGCTTCATCTGGGTCCAAACTGTTTGAATATGTTATCCCAAACGTGACATTGGCAGCAACAGAATTAACCCATTCCCTCCTAGACTAGTTTTAGACCTAACCAATTAATCAACCGAAAAGTAGCATTGACTAGAGAAAAGGAAAAAATGGAATTGTGCAGCTTTGAAACAATTGTGATAAATGGAGCAAATGCTCTATTTGTCACAATTGTTTTCAAAATTACTTTTACAGATGCGTCAAAAGGCATCCGTGGGAGGGAATGGGTTAATGCGCGCATTGTCTTGTTTTGTAAGAACACTATTTCTACGAACAGTACGTTAAACTTGAATATCTCGAACTTCAATTGATCATACAAATTACATCGAGATAACAGAAGTTCGAGTCACCCGATTTTTAAGCTGGGCAATTTCTCTAGTTCACAGCTTAACCCTTTCCCTCATATAAACGTGTTTTCACGCATCTGCAAACAGAGTAGACCCAGATCAGACGGCTCCTAGAGGAGCCGTCTGATCTGGGTCTACTCTGTTTGCTAACAGAATTTCAAAGACCTGTGTATTTCCTTTCTAAAATGGCTACAATGCTCCACCTTCCATATTTCATAATAACATTTTTGTCCATGAATATTCAGTAGGTATTGAAATATGTAACGAACATAGAACAGGGAAAGGGTTAATGCAGGTCAAACGTAATGATAGAGTAGGAGCGTTAACCCTTTCCGTGTTGTATATACATGTAAAAAATAATGGTATGATGAGTATTTAATAGCTTATTTTTTATAATGGCATATGTATACATATTGTTTTTGTTTTGATAGAAACTGTAGTCAGTTATAATTTTATAAGCAAACAGAGTGGATCCTGGTCATCTGACTCCAATTGGAACTACTGATCTGCATCTACTGTGTTTACAAATGCGTGAAAAGCTTATATGAGAGAAAATGCTAATTAAAGAGTTTCTTACTGAATATTAAAAGCTGCACTTTGTTATCAATAAGTTTATTTGAGGATGGTTAATATGTACAAGAACGTACATGTACATGAAAAGAATACGTTTTACAGATGATCGAACGAATAAATTAAAATGAAACAAATTAGCAAAGCTTAGAAGAAAAATAACACAGTAAATGTACTAATAGAAAGGCAATATGTATGTTACGTGTTTACAAGTGAACAGTATAACTTTTAACAAAATAATATTAAAATACCAGCACTCAGTATGGCATTGTTGTTAATTAAAAACAGTGAGCAGAAAATCGAGAATGCCAGGTGAAATTTCAAGGTCGCTATTTCAGCTTTTGCGGTACGACTCGGGAACGGCTCGAACAGTTCACAGTACTGGGGCGAGGTTAATGTTCGATACAAGGGCGTCTGGGGTCAGGTTTGTGCCATGGGAGATAACTGGAACAATAATTCAGCTCAGGTTTGTAAGAGTTACTTACCTTCTATAAATAGCCCATTCGCGCACTATCCGCGACCTAACAAACATTGACAAACAGCTAGGACTCTGATGAGACGCTGACTTACTCGGCGTCTCATCAGAATCCAAGCTATTTGCCACTCCGCCAGGTCCAAAGCTATTTGACACTTGATCAATAGTTTTTTTTCTAAAGTGTCAACGAACCGAAATTAAGCGAAAAGTGAAGCAAATAAGGGAAAGGGTTAAACAAAACATATTTTAGCAGGTTAAGGGTTAACTCATTTGCTCCAACTGACGCATTTTGACGCCTCTGTAAAAGTCACTTTTTTAATTCATGGTGATAAATAGGGCATTTGCTATAAAGGAGCCAATGCTCTATTTATCACAATGGTTTCAAAACTACACAATCATTTTCTCTAGTAAATGCTCCTTTTTTGGTAGATTTATTCAAAGACGTTGGGTCTTAATTTTATTAAAATAGTCTAAGAGGGAATGAGTTTAATCTAGTATTGGGTGTCCCTCTCGTATTTATTTATTATGTTAAGAACATCAGTAAACTGTAAACAATTAAGACGTGTTTACCTGCTGTACATGATAATGACATTACACTTGTTAGATATTTTGATTTATTTTTATAGTATTTTGTTTATCAATTTGGAATATCACTCTGTCGGAACTACATTTTTTAATTATCTACCCTGGAAAAATCATAGCACTATAGTACTCTAAATCTCCATTTTGCCAATGACGCAATGGAACTTTAAGTATATAGTACTATATACGCGATCGTTTAGTTATCAACGTATATAGAGTCTGTAATTTTCTCTTTTCACATTGCCACATTGCTATCGAGTGCATTGGTTGCACAATCAATTTGTACATTGTGCAGACCCTGATGAGACAGCTCCTGTAGGAGCTGTCTCATCTGGGTCTTCACTATTTACAGGTACATGTAGGTATATTGACGACGTGAACAGCAAGCGAAGGGTTAATGAAATTATGAACAAGAGAATAATATACCATGAAAGGTACTGTAGAATATATACAAGTAGTATGTCATCAGCAGGACAGTCATAGCCGTCTGATCTAGGTCTATCATGTTTGCTATACGTGAAAAGGTGTTTATATCATGTAAAGGCTTAACCCTTCCCTTCATATAAACTCATTTTCACGCCTTTGTAAACAGCGTAGACCCAGATGAGACTGTTCCAACAGGAGTCATCTGATCAGGGTCTGGTCTGTTTGCTTATGGAATAATATTGATCTGATTCTAAAACTTCTACATATACTAAACAATCCAGTGCACATGTGCCATTATAAAATTTCATTTAATGATGTCATCAGTTCTAAGTTCTTACGTTAATTTTATTAACGATATGATAAAAACTCAAATGCATATAAGGAGTTATGTTATTTATAGAATCCTGTTCACCATCAACTTGGATGTTTTGAATCTGTCTTTCGATCCTTTCATCGTTTTTGAAATACTCTTTAATAAATATGTATTTAGTAATAGACATTAAGCAATGGAATAAAGTCAAATACAGTAAGAAATTACATGTACTATGTCTTTATGTCGCATAATTAAGAACATTCCGTATTAACAATTTCCCTCATATTGACGACTTTTGACGACTCTGTAAAAGTCACTTTGTGAAACCATTGTGATAAATAGAGCATTTGCTCATATAGGAGCAAATGCTCTATTTATCACAATGGTTTCAAGCTAAAAATTCTAAAATTTTCCTTTTCTCTAGTTAATGCTCCTTTTCGGTAGATTTGTTCAAAGAGGTTGTATCTAAAAAATAGCCTATGATGTAATGGGTTAACTCAAGGAGTAACTGTAACTTCGTTTTAGAGAGTTTTGTCACATAATTAATTATAAGATCTAATATTCGTGTTTATACAGTAATGAATTCGAAATTGATCTATATCAACATACATCAAAACCCCTCTAGTATCAAATCTTTCGCTGCCAATGTCGGATATTTGATTATCTGTGCAAACAGTCTGGATCCAGATGAGATGCAAAATAACTCGGCGTCTCATCAGGATCCAAACTGTTTTACTGCGACTGTTTTTTTTAAAAAAAATATATAAAGAAAAAAAATTGTAGCAGACGAAAAAGTTTGCAGACGGCAAAATTTGGCAATGAAAGAGAGTCAGGTGGTAGCTTAACGCAGGGCGTAAGCTATGCAGACAGATCCTGCAGGAGCTGTGTTTGCATTACCTTCGTCATGCATTTAACTCTCAGGCCAATCCGTGATAACTTCTGCAAACAGTTTGTATCCAGAGATCCTCAGGATAAAAACAGGGTCCATGCTTATAAAGCTTTTAGTTGAGTCTGAGTTTCGTTCTCAGGCTTTTGATTGGTCAGATTTGAGTTCTCAAGCTTTTGATTGGTCAGATTTGAGCCAAAGGCTCAAATCTGACCAACCAAAAGCTTGAGGACGATCTCAGACTCAACTAAAAGCTTTATAAGCATGGACCCTGTTTGACATTGATTATATTTTGTAAAACAAGTGTAGGAAACGCCACTCTGAAACCTGCGGCAAACGATAATTTTAGCAGAAGAGATTTGCTTTGCGCCTAAATGGTTAAGCAGCAGTTTTATTTTAACCCATTCCCTCATAAGGACGCCTTTTGGCGCCTCTGTAAAAAACACTTTCGAAACCCTTGTGATAAATAGAGCATTTTCTCCATATGAGCAAATGCTCTATTTATCACAATGGTTTCAAAAACTGCACACCTCGTTTTTCCCTTTTTCTAATAAATGCTCCGTTTCAGTTGATTTATTCAGAGGTTTGGTCTAAAAATAGCCTATGAGGTAATATGTTAAGGACATCTATGATTATTTATAAAATGGCCATGATGTGTTCCCTTTGGAGGGGTTTAGTGTACATACTTGATCCAGACAAATGTTGTCATCAAATGTGTTTTACCTTTCAGATTGTCTGCAAGCAGCTCGGTTTCAAGGGCGGTGCTGCTTACGGCACAGTTAACGAAACCTTTATGCCAAGTTGGATAGTAAACCTCAACTGTACTGGAAGAGAGAAATCCCTGGAACACTGCACTTTAGGACCATGGGGGCGACCTGTCCGCTCCTGTAAGCCTGCATATGCTTTATGTTACCAGAGAGGTAAGTTAAAGACTCTTGTTTTACCCATAAAGCATGGACTCTCCTAAAACAGCAATGTTCGATATCAGAAACATGCAGCACAACAGATAAATGTACGTACACAGAAACAGAAATCGTCATTTCTCCACCAAACCTTATGTTGTGACCACTCTTTAGAATCGTCTTGAAAATGCGGCATCAGACCTGGGACTGCACTGTTTTCAATGGTGCCAACAGGCGACATTGGCGCCGAAAGAGTTAAACATACATATAAAATACCGCAGTAAAATCTAGCTAATACGACCACTCAAAAGAAGCATACTTCTTGATGTTTTAAAACAGGCGGTATGGTGACGGGTGGTAACAGGTATGTATATTACATAGGGCGCGCGACATTTTGTGAACAAAACAAAATTTCAATCACTAAATTGGTTAGTATTTGTTAGTCAGCATTTACAAAATAATCGGTCACGTGGCGCAGCCCCGCGACCGATTTATTTTGTAAATGCTGACAAACAAATACTAACCTATACTTAATGCCAACTTCAAGGAAATTAACAAGTCGAATATACATCAATAAACAGTTTTGTTTATAGATGATGTGCTAATGAACTATATTGCTGCCAATGTGCATCTGTGAATTTCCATGCAAACTGTTTGGATTCAGATGAAACACCGAGTTACTCGGCGATCTCAGGATCCACACTGTTTGTCCTCCTTGTGACTACGTTTTTTGAAGCAAAAATTAAGAAAATTAAAGAATGATAACTGTAGCTGATGACAGTTTGCGGGCAACAAAAATTGGAAGTTAAAGAGTTTATCTTCTTTGAATAGGATCGGGATTCTTTGTCAGAATGTATTATAGTTTCCTTTGTTCCTTCGATGTACGTAATGACATAACTTAATATCTTTCAATCACTAAATTGGTTAGACGTGACGTACGCTACTGGTGTCCCCTGACGTTACACATGACGTCGACATTTACGACAGAGAATACGGACATTATCATTATTATGCCACAATATGCGACAATACAAATCAAACCTTTCCCTCATATAAAATCTTCTTCACGCATTTGCAAACAGAGTAGACCCAAATCAGACGGTCCCTGTGGGATACGTCTGATCAGGGTCTACCCTGTTTGCTGGTGAAAATATAATAGTTCTGACTACAGTTTCTACCAATATAAAAAAACTCTAAGTACAATATGCCATTTTAAAAATTCAGCTGATAAATTTTCACCATGCCATTATTTATTACATAAGTATTGAACAGGGAAAGAGTTAAGATACAAATAAAATAATCAACAAAAATACTGGTGAAAATTAAATTCCGTTTACTTTAAAAAACATTAAACCGAGGTTTTAGGAGAGAAGAAAAGCAGATCTTTTAAAGTCGGTGGTTGCTTAATGCAGAATGAAAGTCATGAAGAAAAGTGTTTTAAACATAATTATCTTCTCCATGCTGTCGACAACTGCTTGTCTATATTCCTGTTTTCTGTTTCTTTCATATTCTGTTTTGTCTAACCCTTTCCTTCGCTGCGTTCGTTTTTTGACCGCTTCATAAGTTTTTCTAATTCCCTGGTATGTATCGTATTTTCTGACATTTCTGGCGAGATTTTGATTTAATATCTTTCCTGTGTTGCTTGCATTTGTTTGCATATGAGTTTATTTTATCGTTTACCCTGTCACCCGATCTCTTCATCATTAAAACCTATTAAAAAAGAACAAAAACTAAAGTCAATATTTAACCCTTCTGCGACGTCAAATATTTGAAAGGGACATTTAATGGGGACTATTTAATTTCTTGATAACATACACTGTAATAAGATAATTATTATAAGTTATATATCAGATTAATCAACAGAAAAATGTAGTTTTATACAATGAATTATTATTTAATTAATTCACGCATTTCAAAATAAAACAACTTTAAATATGTCTTTATTGTAAAATTAAACGTCATCTTATAACTGGGGACATTTCATGGGGATTATTTAATTTATTGATAACATACACTATATTAAGATAACTATCATAAATTATATACCAGATTAATCAACAGAAAAAAAGTATTTTATACAATGAATTATTATTTAATTAATTCACGCATTTCAAAATAAAACAACTTTAATTTTGTCTTTATTGTACAATTGAACGTCATTTTATAACTGGGACATTTAATGGGACAAAAACAATGTATTGTTTAAACGCGTATAACAATGGTACACAGAAAATATTTTAGAATATAAATCTTAAATAAAAAGGTATTTTGCAAAGACAATTTCAAAGACTAGCGAACAGGTTTAGGTTATCAGATACATCGGTGAAAGTTGCACTTGCTGTTTTCACTGACTCCGGGACATTTTTCCGAGTTTTGGTTTTTCCCTAGGTCACATTTGGTTAATCCTGAATTCTGTAAACACTTTTAACCATAACATCTGGGAATGACGTAACATCAGCACTGCAGACGATTTATGTGACATTTCCCGCGCTTAACGGCAAACTTAGGTTTCGTGCGGTGATTATTCTTGATTTATCTCAGGAAAAAAATAAATTCATTAACAGCATTAAGAAGCACATTGTATTACCTTTCTTTTGATATATAACAATACTGTAATAAAATAACAGATGTTATGTACTATGGAGATGAAAGCGCTGGATTAACTCAAATTCCGCTTGGTGGATCATTCCCAAATTTAACCACAATGTTTATCTCGACATGCTACAGTTGCCTTCCAAGTCCCGGTTGGTATATCCAAGGTCAAGGTCGCACAATTGGACTTAGAATTTGCGTTTTAGCAAAAATGTTAACCTACCCGTCTGTCTGTAACATCTCTAACTCAAGTTCCGCTTGGTGGATCATTCCCAAATTTAACCACAATGTTTATATAGACATACTACAGTAGCCTTCCAAGTCCAGGTTGGTATATCCAAGGTCAAGGTCGCACAATTGGACTTAGAATTTGCGTTTTAGCAAAAATGTTAACCTACCCGTCTGTATGTAACATCTCTAACTCAAGTTCCGCTTGGTGGGTCCTTCCCAAATTTAACCACAATGTTTATATAGACATACTACAGTAGTTTGCCAAGTCCCGGTTCGTTTATCCAAGGTCAAGGTCGCGTAATTGGACTTAGAATTTGCGTTTAGCAAAAATGTTAACCTACCCGTCTGTCTGTAACATCTCTAACTCAAATTCCACTTGATGGATCCTTCCCAAATTTAACCACGATGTTTATCTAGACATGCTACAGTAGCCTGCCAAGTCCCGGTTCGTTTATCCAAGGTCAAGGTCGCGTAATTGGACTTAGAATTTGCGTTTAGCAAAAATGTTAACCTACCCGTCTGTCTGTAACATCTCTAACTCAAATTCCACTTGGTGGATCATTCCTAAATTTAAACACAATGTTTATCTAGACATGCTACAGTAGCCTGCCAAGTCCCGGTTCATATATCCAAGGTCAACGTCACTTAATTGGACTTAGAATTTGCGTTTAGCAAAAATGTTAACCTACCTGTTTGTCTGTAACATCTCTAACTCAAGTTCTGCTATGTGGATCCTTCCCAAATTTAATCACAATGTTTATCTAGACATGCTACAGTAGTTTGCCAAGTCCGGGTTCGTATATCCAAGGTCAAAGTCACTTAATTGGACTTAGAATTTGCGTTTAGCAAAAATGTTAACCTACCTGTCTGTCTGTAACATCTCTAACTCAAGTTCTGCTTGGTGGATCCTTCCCAAATTTAATCACAATGTTTATCTAGACATGCTACAGTAGCCTGCCAAGTCCCGGTTCGTTTATCTAAGGGCAAGGTCGCTTAATTTGACTTAGAATTTGCGTTTAGCATTTGCGTTAAGCAAAATTGTTAACCTCAATTTATGTGGAACACATTTTTGAAGTCCATTTATTTACATAACACTTTGCCATAAAGCTTTGAAACTTGGAACACTTGTTCACCGTCACAACCTTCACCTGTAGGCATAAGTACATAACTCTGTCAAGCATTTTTACCGAATTATGCCCCTTTTTGACTTACAATTTTTGGTTAAGGTTTTTGTTAAAGTCCATTTATTTACATAACCCTTTCAGATAAAGCTTGTAAACTTGGCACACTTGTTCATCATCACAAGCTACGTCCGTAGACAACAGTACATAACTCTGTCCAACATTTTGACAGAATTATGCCCCTTTTTAACTTAGATTTTTTGGTTAAGGTTTTGGTTAAAGTCCGCTTATTTACATAACCCTTTGAGATAAAGCTTTTAACTTGGAACACTTGTTCACCATTACAGGCTTCACCTGTAGGCAAGAGTACATAACTCTGCCCAACATTTCGACAGAATTATGCCCCTTTTAACTTAGAAGTTTTGGTTAAAGTCCATTTATTTACATCACCCTTTGAGATAAAGCTTTTAAAAGTTGAAACATTTGTTCACCATCAGAAGCTTCATCTGTAGGCAAGAATAAATACAATGTAACTCTGTCAAGCATTTAGACACAATTATGGCACTTTTTAATTTAGAATTTTTGGTTAAGGTTTATTGTTAAACCTTGAAACTTGGTCGCAAAATTGGACTTAGAATTTGAGTTTAGCAAATACGTTAACCCCAGTTTATGTTGAACAACACCTCGACGGGCGTATATTGTGCCCACTGGCACTCTTGTTGACGTTACGTCTTTTAGTATTTGTTAGTCAGCATTTACAAAATAAATCGGTCGCGGGGCTGCTCTGGGTTTACTCTGTAAAACAAAAAACAAAAATATTTGCCTCCATAAGTTGCACATGCATGCCAAGTCTGAAGTACATTTGTATGTATGTGCAAAGGCTACAAAATTATTGCCAGCGTTAAAGTTGGGGCCAAACCAACCAACAGACAGACAGACAGGACAAAAACAACATGCTCCACCCCTTTGATCGGGAGGGAGGCATAAAAAAGTTCACATCCTTTCATCCAACCATTAAATGTTGCCCCAGTTTATTATGCAATGAGATGCCTGGATTTCGCAGAAACTGTAGAATCAAATCTGTATTGTATCATAAGCAAACAGAGCAGACCCTGATCAGAAGGCTCCTACAGAAGCTGTCTGATCTGGATCTACTCTGTAAAGATGTAAAAATGTGTATTTGTGAAGTAAATGGTTAAGTAGTCATTTTAGGTAGATTCGAATGTATAAGCTCTCTTCTTATGTTACAGGTATAGAGGTGAAGCTAGTGGACAGTGGCTGTTACTTAAACTATCATGTTCTTATGTTACAGGTATAGAGGTGAAACTAGTGGACGGTGGCTCTTACTACGGTCGTGTGGAGATTACTCATGACAACCACACCGGCACCATCTGTGATAAGGCCTGGTCTACGAGCGATGCACGTGTTGTCTGCAAATACCTCAATTTCGCTGATGGCGATCCTGTGACAGGTTGATACATGTGTTTGAATTTGTTCACTGTTACGTTATTCAGTTTAATAGTAACTTTATTACATAAAGTCGGCACTAAGTTAGTGACTCAAAATATGTCAGGCCACATTTCTCTAGATAATGTTTGCGAAGGCGTGAAAACACGTTTATATGAGGGAAAGGGTTAACCCTTTCCTTCATACAAACGCCTATTCACGCATTTGGAAACAGAGAAGACCCATATCAGACGGCTCCTACAGGTCTGTTCTGTTTGCTAATGAATCCTACTAGATCATTCTGACTTTTGGCTAAATTTTACCTTAAATTCCTGTGAACATATGGCATTATAAAAATGCATCTCGAGGGCTTGGTGCAAAACTATTGTAACTCCTTCACTTTGTGAAGGAGTTACAATAGTTTTGCACCAAGCCCTCGATCTACTAAATATTCATGGCATCATTATGTCTTACTTGAACATTGAACAGGGAAATGGTTAAGTTCCATTCCCTCGTAGGCTATTTTTAGATCCAACCACTGAATAAATATACCAAAAAGGAGCATTAACTAGAGAAAAGAAAATTTTGAGAATTTTGTAGTTTGAAACCATTGTGATAAATAGAGCATTTGCTCCTATAGGAGCAAGTGCTCTATTTATCACAATGGTTTAAACAGGTGACTTTTGCAGAGGCATTAAGGGAATGGGTTAATATCAATGTGTTATTCCATATATTACCTAGTTATATTTGTTCAGAGAGATTAACCCTTTGCTCCATGAATATTTATGAAAGAAATGATGACATCATAAATAATAATTAGATTTATTTTTAAAATGCCAGATTGATACATGAAATATATGCCTAAAGTAGAAACTGTAGAATCATATCTACATTATCCTATTATAAGCAAACAAAGCAGATTCTGATCAGATGGCTCCTATAGGAGACATCTGATCTGGGTCAACTCTGTTTTCAAAGGTGTAGAAAGACGTATTCATGGAATAAAGGGTTAATGACACTGACGCAAACCTGCATTGTCTGAAAACCTTTCCTGTTTCTGAAATTATTTTTGTATAAATGTTTGTTCTCTGTTAACCAATTCTTTGTTAACCACTAATGTATTTTGTACTGACGTAAATAATTACGGTTTTGAACATTATTTGTTAGAATGCAAAGCAAAGCCCCACTTAAGCGACCAGTTAATGAACAAACATATGTCATTTTAATAGCAGGTGTTTGCTTAATGCAGGATGAAAGTAATGCAGAAAGCTCCTGCAGGAGTTTTCTGCATTACTTTTACCCTGCCTTAAGCTACCATCTGCCCTTTAAGATCCAGGTCCAATAAGACTTCTTGTTTTGATGGTCACTTTACAGTGGTTTAAATGTAATTCTAAAAGCAATGAAAAACTGGGATTGATCGAGAAAACATATTAGCGGAATTGTAGTTCAAACTGGTTTTTTGGAACAGGTTGAAGCGAGATGTGGTTCTAGGAAAAGCTGGCTTCATAAGGATCCAACCAATCTAACAGTCTAGTTGACAACCTGTCTGACATTATTTTTTTTGTTAACCCTTTTCTCCATGAATGTGCTTTTCTACGCCATCGCAAACAGAGTAGAACTAGATCAGATGGCACCTACAGGAGCCGTCTGATCACGTTCTGTTCTGTTTGCTATTTGGAATAAACATAGAACAGGGAAAGGGCTGCAATGGTCCATGTACTTCCATATTTCATGATAACTTTTTTGTCCATGAATATTCAGTAGGTATTGAAATTTGCAATCCACAATTATATTAAGCATGGAAGGACTAGAAATGTGTTCTTTGACTGAAGTAGACTTAACCCTTCCCCTGTTTAACCCTTTCCTCCATACATACGCCTTTCGATGCCTTTGTAAAAAGCACCTGTTGAAACCATTGTGATAAATAGAGTATTTGCTCCTATAGGAGCAAATGCTCTATTTATCACAATGGTTTCAAACTACAACATTTTCCTTTTCTCTAGTCAATGCTCATTTTCGGTAGATTTATTCAAGGTGGTTGGATCTAAAAAATATCCTATGAGGGAATGGGTTAAGATTCATGTAAGAAGTAATGACATTATTAATATGTATTACCTGCATTTTTAAAATTGTACATGAACACAGGATTTTTTATTTTTACCCTGGAATAAGAGATCTATATAATTCATCAAGCAAACAGAGCAGACCCAGATCAAACGGCTCCTACAGGAGCCATCTGATGTAGATCGATCTACTTTGTTTGAAAAGTCTTGAAATTAAGGCATGAAAAGGCATTTATATGAGGGAAAAGGTTTAAACCCTTTCCTTTAGTTTCTAAAATGGCTACAATTAATGTTACACCATCCATATTTTATTATAGCTATTTTGTCCATGAATAATCAGTAGGTATTGAAATTTGGATTTAATATAGAACAAGGAAAGGGTTAACCGAAGCAAAGGGTTAACCCAAGCAAAGGGTTAACCCAGGCAAAGGTTAACCCAGTGCAGGTCCCCCCCCCACCCCCACCCCACCCCCACCCCACCCCCACCCCCACCCCCACCCCCACCCCCTTGTTTAGCAGATACGAAATAAAGGCCCCTTCCTCTCAGAAAATGTTTTCCCCTGGCATGCAATTTCCCCCCAAGGAGAGAACAACCTTGCATCAGAGATTCTTTTTTTAATAAGAGATCACTTTAAATCATAGTTAAATCTACTATTTCTTTATCTAATTCAAACTATTCTTTTTGTAAACAGATCCTTATTCCACAAGGATCCTTTTGCTCATTGAATTCTACCACATACATTCTGAATTTCAATTTGGTAGCTAGAAGATCTGTGTTCCGAAAGGTCGCTCTGAAGTGGCAAACTTTTTCTGATTTTCTTCTTCTAAAGCTTGTTAATGACTTTATTTTTTTCAACTCTGGAAAGACCAGGCAACTTCCCCAAAATCAGAGAAAAAACCCTGCTGAGTGTGTTGAATGTCAAACTTCAAAATTGCAATTGCTGCAAAAGATTCATATCATACTGTCTCTAATAAATGCCTTCGGGATGTTACATTTGTTTTAAAGGAGATTTTTGTGCTCTATGTACATGTGTTTGCATAATGCAAAATGAAAGGAGAGGAGCTTTCTGTGATACTTTCACTCTGAATTAAGCTATTGTCCCCCTGAATTTCAATACCTTCTGAATATTCCTGGGTATCTAGTAATAATGAAATATGGAAGGTGGAACATTCCAACCATTTCATAAACTAAAGAAATAGATTTATCAAATTCCATCAGCATACAGAGCAGACCCTGATCAGACGGCTCTTGCAGGAGCCATCTGATCTGGGTCTACTCAGTTTGAAAATGCATGAAAATGCGTTTATATGAAAGAAAGGGTTAAGCTACCAACTGAATTTTGAACCACTTATTCTTGTTTGTTTAATGGTTATTATAATAGGGTTTCAGTTGTTTTCTTCATTATTAGTTTAACCTGAAGTAAGGGTGCGTTTATTAGAGGGAGGGGTTAATAAGGATCAATACGGTATGTGTTAAAGATCCCAATAAACGCATCGAGTAAAACTCATTTATCATTTCAGGTTCATATTATGGAGGTGGCACTGGACCAATCATGATGAACGGCCTTGGTTGCTATGGATATGAAAAGAACATAGTGCAATGTAGAAACAAAGGATGGATGACGTACAAGAATACCAAATGCTCAGACCACAAAAATGATGCTTCAGTCGTCTGCTACAAAAATGGTTTAGTATCAGTCTGCCCATTAACTCATTCTCTCCTAGGCTATATTTAGACCCAACCGCTTTGAATAAATCTTCCGAAAACGAGCATTAACAGCATTAAAAGGAGAGTTTTAGAATTGTTTAGTCTTGAAACCATTGTGATAAATAGAGCATTTGCTCCTATGGAGCAAATGCTCTATTTATCACAATGGTTTCAAAATGTGAAATTTAAAGAGGCGCAAAAATGCGTCACTAGGGGGTAATGTGTTAACTCTTTTCTTAACTCCATGAATATTTATTAAGAAGAAATAAATATATGAATATTAATTAACTATTTTTATAATGGCATTCTGAACACAGAACTGTTTTACCATGGCATAAACTGTATAATCATATCTATATATTATTTCATAAGCAAACAGAGCAGACTTGTAGTACAAATTATTTTGACCTTATTCGGCAGGTGGCTGTTTAATATACACAGTGACCTTTAGCCTGCTACTGGATCCATGATGACCATTGCAAAACAGTTTGGATCCAGATGAGATGCGGAGTAGGCAAACTGATTATAATTGAATTTTGAAAATGTACTGTTTGAAAAATTGAGTAAAACTAATTTTGCTCAACGGACTAAAGGTCAAAAGATATAAATATTTCGAAAGCTTGGTGCAAAATTATTGTAACTCTTTCACTTTGTGAAGGATTTACATTTGTTTGCAAGAAATGTCCACTGAGTGCAGCAGTTGTTACAGGGAGGTTCTTTTGTGTTTAACAGTGCGGCTATCACGAGGAACCCATTCTCATGGAGTAGTCCAAATTATGGAAGAGAACTGGTCCATTCTTTGTGGTGAAGGTTTCTCCAACAAAGAGGCCAAAATAGTGTGCAAGCAGCTGGGTTTTCAAGATGGGATCGCCCTCGCCATGGGCTCCTTTGGGACTTTCTACGGCAAATATGTGCGGCCAAACATTTCCTGCAATGGGACTGAGGATTCCATCATGGATTGTTCCTTTGATCAGTTCAGAGCCTGCCAGAAGGATTCGTTCCTGGGTTATGCAGTGGTGTCTTGCTTCAATGGAACTCTCAGTGATGGTAAAGGACTACCATATACTAAGATATAACCCTTTCCCTGTTCTATGTTTATTCCAAATTTCAGTACCTACTGAATATTCATTGCAAACATATACATGTAGTTATAATGGAAAGTGGATTTTAGAAAGTAAAGAAACAGATATTTTAAATCCCATTATAGCAAACAGAGCAGACCCTGTTCAGACGGCTCCTATAGGATCTGGGTCTACTCTGATCTGGGTCTACTCTGCTTTCAGATGAAAACAAATCCAGTATTGTAAAATGTAACTTATATATACTTAATTTATCATTATATATCTTATTTTTGTTGACATTGCTACTTTTACAGACAAACAAATGAAGCTGGAGGGCGGTGGCGTCTCCCCTATGAGCAACCAGACTGGACGGGTGTCCGTTCAGCAGTATGGTATCTGGGGACGAGTTTGTCCAAACTCCTGGGATGACAATGATGCCTCAGTAGTTTGTAAAATGCTTAACTACACAGGAGGTGTGGCTTATAAATACACCTCATCAGGTAAATCTTTTGCGTTACGGAATGGCCTCTATAGCTGAACACTGAACAGGTCATTTTACCATTTAACTCATTCACTGCCAGTTGTTGTCATTGTTGTTTCTATGCTCCGCCTTTAGGTATATAAGCGCACCTAGATAAAAAATGTTTAACCCATTCCCTCGTAGGCTATTTTTAGACCCAACCTTTTTGAATAAATCTACTGAAAAGGAGCTTTAACTAGAGAAAAGGAAATTTTTAGAATTTTGTAATTTGAAACCAATATTTAGAATTGTCTCGATAAGACAATTCTAAAGAGTGGTCACAGTATAGGGTTTGGTGCAGAAATAAAAGAACTTTTCCTGAAAATGTTTAGATTTATGCATCTGATCTGGACCTCTGACAGCTAGTACAGTAAAACCTCTCTTAACCGGACGTTAAATTTAGTATAAATATTGGTCTTAGAGACAGGGGACAGCTTAATGCAGGGTGGAAGTCATGCAAAAAGCTCCTAGAGGAGCTTTCTGCATGACTTTCACCCTGCATTAAGCAGTCACCTGCCTTAAATATCTAAATTCTTCTCTACTAGAATTCCGGTTAAGAGAGGTTTTACTGTACATGTATTCTTACATACCTATATAAGTGTAATTATGTACCAATCAAATGATTATCCCCCGGCCAATATCTCAGCCAATTCTAATTGGTCATTAGGACACACGCATATTCATCACCTTAACCCTTTCCCTATTGAAATATTCATGTAAGAAATAATGACATCTTGAAAGCTCTTGGTATTCATGGAAACTGTAAAGTCAGCTCTATTATGATTTCATAAGTCAACCGAGCCGGCCCTACAGGAGCCATCTGATCTGTGTCTACTCTGTTTGCAAAGGTGTGAAGAGGTGTTTATATGTAGGAAAGTGCCCTACAGAGACCCTATCTGAGTCTACTCTGTTTACAAAGGGGTGAAAAGATGTTATGCAAATGTTATACAGGTTACGGGCCATACACTCTTGGGAAAGTTGACTGCGATGGTTCAGAAGGAAGTCTATTTGACTGTAAAGTCAGCAGTGGCCTGTGTGATGCCCAGTTCTCCTCGGGGGATGCTGGAGTGCTGTGCTACACAAACCAAAGTAAGGAATGTGTCGACTGATATGTTTTTAAATAGAACAATATTAGGCAGTTGAATATTTGTAATCTGGCATATATGTATAACATTTGTTGTACTTTAATCCTTGAAGACCTTTGCAAACAGTGTTGACCAAGATCAAAGGGCTTCTGAGGGAGTCTTTTGATCAGGTCTGCACTGTTTGTCATAAAAATCATTTTCTTCAGTGAAACATGTTGATGCAATTTTTTTGTTTAACTAACCCTTTACTCCATGAATATTCTTGTAAGAAATAATGCCATCATGAAATGATTAGATTAATTCTTATAATGTTACGTAGGAATTTTTGGCCATGGCAAAAACTGTAGAATCATATCAATATGATATCATATAAGCAATCAGAGCAGACCTTGATCAGACGGCTCCTACAGGAGCCGTCTGATCTGGGTCTACTCTGTTAAATTGTGAAAAGCATATTTATGGAGTAAAGGGTTAATATTGAGACAGGAGACAAATTTAACCCTTCGCTTGCTATTCGCGTCAATATACCTACCTGTAAATAGTGAAGACCCAGATGAGACAGCTCCTGCAGGAGCTGTCTCATCAGGGTCTGCACTATTTACAAGTTGATTGTGCAACCAGTGCACGCCACAGCAGTGATTGCACTGCGAAATACTTGTACACAGTGAAGATATATGTAATTATACAACAGGGCATGGGTAAAGAAGGAGAAATGTATTTTAAAATTCAACAAGCGAAGGGTTAATTATTCTGCAGGTTAGGGTTAATATAATGAACACGTAACAATAAAATTCATTTGATATGTACCATATTAGCTCTAATAGACACTCCTGAGGGTGTAACATTTTAAAAAGCTTCTGGCTTTTTGTACACAGGTGGTTGCTTAATGCAGAATGAAAGCCATGCAGAAAGCCAATACAGGATGTTTCTACATTGCTTTCAATCTGCATTAAGCTACCACCTGTTTTTTGAAAATCTTATATTTCTTTATTTAATAGTTATTACATGTATGTAGTGTTTTAGTTATTTTATTGGTCGTTAGTTCCTCCCCTCTAGAAATAAGGGGTGTTCATTAGAATGGGAAGCATTTAAAAAGAATATTACAGTACATGTATATATAATTGCTCAAGAAATGAGAAAGATCTTATTCATTCATGGAATATTATGACAGAAGTACTCCAAGGAATATGTGGATCATCTGCGAGCAAACTGACAAAAAACATTGTTTACGGTTCATCATGGAGGTCATCATCAGCATTTGTTTTATAAAGTAGCTACACATATTTTTCTCTTTTGACTTAAAAATATAACTTAACCCTTCGCTTGCTATTCACGTCAATATACCTACCTGTAAATAGTGAAGACCCAGATGAGACAGCTCCTGCAGGAGATCTGTCTCATCAGGGTCTGCACTATTTACAAGTTGATTATGCAACCAATGCACTCCACAGCAGTCATTGCATAGCGAAATACTTGTACACAGTGAAGATATATGTAATTATACAACAGGGAATGGGTAAAGAAGGAGGAATGTGTTTTAAAATTCAGCAAGCGAAGGGTTAAAAACTATACGTGTTGTATAAATAAACCTGTAGACCAGGTAAACAAATATTATTGGTTGTCATCCTTATACTGTCTTAGGAGCTAGATTTGAATGAAATGTATAGCAGACAAACCTGACTTTACATCATACAAAATACAAAAACATTATACATTTTGACAGAACCTGCTTTACGACTGGTTGGTTCAGCAAATTCTGGTTATCTTGAAATTATCCTGGACAGTTTTACCGGAACAATATGTGACTCTGGCTGGTCTAGATATGATGCCAGTGTAGCATGCAAGCAACTGGGTTTCCAGGATGGAGAGCCACGAAGGTAAGTAAAGTACAATCAGTAGTTTCTGCAGAACTGAACCCTTTACTCCATAAATACACCTTTCTATACATTTGCAAACAATGAAGACCCAGACAAGATGGCCCTTGTAGGATCAGAGTCTGCTCTGTTTGCTTATGATACTACAGTTGATCTCGACCTCGGATAACTTGAACTTTGGGATAACTCGAACAAAACATTTAGCCCTTCCAAAACTTACAATACAGAATTGCTCTAAACTGTATCACTACAGATATCTAGAAACACATATTACAGCTTAATACTTAATATTCGGGAGCTTTCAGCTTTACTTTAGACCTGCATTAAGCTGTGAACTTGAGATATTTGTCAGATTATAAATCGGATGAGTCGAACCTCTCTTATCTCGAACTAATTTGTATGATCCCTTGAAGTTCAACTTATCGAAGTTCAACTGTATATACAAATGTAGATGTTACAGGATCTGTATGACCTGGGTCCATGCTTATAAAACTTTTAGTTGAGTCCAAGTTCGTTCTCAAGTTTTTGATTGGTCAGATTTGAGCCAAAGGCTCAAATCTGACCGATCAAAAGTTTGAGAACTCAAATCTGACCAATAAAAAGCTTGAGAACGAACTCAGACTTAACTAAAAAGCTTTATAAGCATGGACCCTGAACTCTGCTTACAAAGGTGTAAAAAAAATGGGTAAAAAGATACTTGTATATAATATATATTTATAATTTTTATATGTACAGCATAATGTCAGATGTGTGATCAAGACATTGCCATTGTTCTAATATGATATGATCAATTCAGTCTTATTATTATTAATAATAATAATAATAATAATTATTATTATTATTACATGTATTATTATTATTATTATTATTATTACAGGTATTATTATTATTATTACATGTATTATTATTATTATTATAATTATTATTATTATTATTATTATTATTATTATTATTATTATTATTGTTATTGTTATTGTTATTATTATTGTTATTGTTGTTGTTATTATTGTTATTGTTATTATTATTGTTATTGTTATTATTATTATTATTTTATGATTATTATCATGATAATCATTATCATTTCTATCATCATTTTGTTTTTGTGATTTGCTTATTGGTTGTTGTAGCTGTATTTTCAAGATAGCCTTTAACCCACTCCCTCATATGAATGCAGTTTCATGCATTTGCAAACAGAGTAGACCCAGATCAGACGGCTCCTTATACATCACACAAAAAACGAAAGTTGTGATAAATCAAATGCATATATTTAATATTCTTGCAGTGTTGTAATATGATTCTTTTCTGTCATGATATTTATACTTGAATCTTGAATTGTTAATTATTCACAAGACAATAAATACGTATACAGTAAAACCTCTCTATAACGGCCACTAACTAACATCAAATATTTTGTGTTAAAGGCAGGTGGCTGCTTAAAGCAAGGTGGAAGTAAAACAGAACGCTCCTATAGGAGCGTTCTGTTTTACTTCCACCTTGCATTAAGCAGCCACCTCCCCTAAATACCAACTAATTACCACAATTTAGTGGCCGTTATAGAGAGGTTTTACTGTATATACAGTAAAACATTGATTAATTCGAAATTTTAGTATAGAAGAATTTAGACCCTTTTAGGCAGGTGGCTGCTTAATGCAGGGTGAAAGTCATGCAGAAAGCTCCTAGACTTTCACCCTGCATTAAGCTGCTACCTGTCTTAAAGATCGATAAAGATATGTATTAGCTTTGGTAAACTGCCTGGTTACATCAAAACTTGACTACTGCAACTCATTGCTGCATGGAATTTCAAAAAGCATGCTGCGGAAACTTCAAAGGGTGCAAAACACAGCAGCCCGTATCATAACCAAGACTTCTCGATATAATCACATCACTCCGGTTTTGAAGGAACTTCACTGGCTTCCGGTTCAACATCGGATCGAATTCAAAATTTTGACACTTACGTACAAAGCCATGCACAATGAATCCCCCAAGTACATTGTTGACATGCTTGACGTGTACAGGCCTCGCAGAGAGTTAAGGTCAGCAAGTAGTTCAGTGTCGTTGGTTGTACCAAGAAGTCGTATGGTAAAATACGGGGACAGGAGTTTCATGCATGCAGCTCCTAAACTTTGGAATGCTCTGCCGTCAGGCATCAGAGAGGCCAGCTCACTTGCATCCTTTAAAAAATGTCTGAAAACGCATTTCTTCAACCTATTTTACTAGGACATTGCAAGGACAGGAAAATGTAGGTAATAACTATTAATCATGACGACTGCTGCCTTAGCCACGGAGTGTCGATCCTGCCATTCTCTTGTGACTGTCGGGACATTTTCAAATCTCTCTCCTTTCGGACATTTCCTGCTTGCAAAATATTGGTTGAGGGCGCTTGATGTGTGGCTCGTGTTGTGCGGGTGGTGGATCTTGATGGTAGGGATAGTCCCTGATCTCTTTGAAACCGCCCGGTTTGCGGCTCGGGCGGCATTGTGTGCCTCACTTCAGTGTCGGCTGGACTGATTTTATGATACTCCTTCGCCAGTTTTGCATGCTGGGTGTATAATTATATTGGTGGGTTGTTTGTAATGTTTGTATTGGATTGTGTAGTTTATATGCATTAGCTACAAAATTGTCCTATTCTGTTAACCCATTGTCCTACATAAGTAAGAGTCTTACTTATCTCCTAAATCTACCTGACATGCTATAGCATTTTTTGCTTCATTTATTTGTCAGGTATACATAAATTTACACCATTTAGTAAGAACTTTTAAAAAAATCTCGCCGTTGGCGACGCGAGGGGACACCCCTCCCGCACCCACCCCAAGACGCAACATGCCTTCTGAAAATCCTGGGGAGAACCCTGGTGTAAGACAATATCTTATGTATAGTGTTGTATGCCAATCCAAGTGGTTCTGGCGTACCGACACTGACCATATGTATAATGTGTCATTACATGTTCAGTGATAATATTTTGAGCGGACTGACGCAATATAATCACAGCATTCATCTATTTCCTATGATTTATGGACATAAAACGTACAGAAAAGGATGATTTTTTATTATATATTTGTTCTATGATTCTTAAATTAATTCCATTTTAATATTTTTATCGATATCGCTATCTTAAATTTCATTTGTTTTAAATATTCTGTAAGCATTATATATACACAGTTTTGTACATGCAAATTATTTATGTGAATCGCTTTTGAACGCACATATCCTGGGTGAAAAGAGCGCTATATAAATGTGGTATAATAATAATAATGATAATAATATTTTAGTGTTCGATTAATTGAGATTTTACGGTACTTTCAGCCATTATCCATCAAGTGGTGCTACTGTTGTGATGTCCTCCATGGGTTGCTATGGCGGTGAATCATCAATATTCATGTGTAGAAATCCAGGCTGGCAAAAGAATATAGATGAAAGATGTTATGAGCCCAACAGAAATGCTGGAGTGTTCTGCTATAACAATGGTGAGATTATAGGGCTCTAGAAAGTTTGGAATCCCAACCGGTTCTGCCAGAGGTTTCACCATAGAACCTGAATGTGGAAACTAATGACATTTTAAATTTCCATGAGTGGTAGTTTTGAAGAATTTGAAATAGAAGTAAATGTCTAATTTCAATTTAAAATGACTTAATAAGTATCATAATCAACCCTTTCCCTGTTCAATAATTATATGTTTATTTGTTTTGATTAATGTTCAATATTTATGTTAGAAATTATGACATCATGAATATTTATTAACTGAAGTTTCATAGTGTAAACTGTTCAAGGAAATATATTGCTGGTACAAAAACTGTAGATTCAGATCTATATGATGCCAAAAGCAAACAGAACAGGCCCTGATCAGATGACTGCTATAGGAGCCATCTGATCTGGGTCTACTCTGTTTGCAAATGCGTGAAAATGTGTTTACATGAGTGCAAATGTTAGTGATAGGCTTGTCCTTTGTCTTTCAGAGGTAGAAGTCTATTTCTATTCAGAAATATGTACTATAAGACTTGGAACCTTGTAGCTGATATTTTCCTCTGACTCCTCACACAGAAGTTTTTTTGGGGGTTTTGTTACTTTTATAAATTATACTTTAATATCTATTATAATTTCATAACAAAACAGAGCAGACCCTGATCAAATGGCTCTTACAAGAACCATCTGATCTGTATCTAATCTGTTTACAAAGATGCGAACAAATTAATGTTTATATGAAGTAAAAGGTTAAGCCAAACTAAGTTAAGTTAAAGTAAAACTTGTTATAAATAATGCTCAGTAAGACATAGTGGATGATTACTATGGCAACTAAAATGTTGAAAAAATCCTTTAGCATAGAAAGCAATATATGTTCTTAGTAAATTATCCGATATAGGTGAAACACAAAGGAACTTTTGCAAGTTTTCCATGCAAAATTCTATTGAACCATAATTACCCCAAGTATTCAGACACTTAACTCTTCTTATGCTATTAGCATACAGATCTGAATTTGCAAATAGCGTAGACCCGTATGAGACAGCTCCTAGAGGAGCTGTCTCATATGAGTCTATGCTATTTGCCATTTTAATTCTGTGGCTACAATGGATTCAACTTAATAGAATGGGTCAGCTGATTAATATTCATAGAGAGGATGGATTCACATTTGAATATTCAGCATGAGAAAGTTTTAATCTCCCCTCTCAGCTTGTTTGTAAAGATGAATAAATAAATAAGGTACCAATTTGATAACTTTCAATTAACCCTTTACTCCATGAATATTCATGTAAGAACTTATATCATGAATATTTATTAGATTAATTTTATAATGGCACATGGACACAGGAATGTTTGGCCATAGTAGAAGCTGTATAACCATTTCTCGCTTCTCAGATGTACTTGGGATTAGGCGAAATCAATACATGGGAAGAACTCTTACAGAAATATTCCAAAATTTCTACAGTCAACGAGTTTAAAAATTAAGATTAATATGTAATTAGCATGAATGTGGAAATGCCATCACAAATGACGTCATTTGGCTTCCCGCTTTATGCAGCTGTATGTTGCTATTGGATATGGAAGTCGTACTATGCAATGGAAATTTGTACTTTACAAAATCCATTTATTAATAATCAAGCATGGGTTTTTCTAAAGCCGATGGCTTCTATACTCTTGGTTGGTCTGTTCCAGTCAGACACTCGCTAAAACTCATATCTGACTTAGAACAGACCAACCTCGGGTATAGAAATCCCCGTCTTTAAGAAAACACATTGCTTGATGCTTGATTCTATTAATATATATTATTTCATCAGCAAATAGAGCAGATTCAGATCAGACTACTCTTACAGGAGTTGTCTGATCTTGGTCTACTCTGTTTGCAAAGGCATACAAAGGCATAGTTTTGGAGTATAGGGTTAAGCTGACATAATAGCTAATAATATAAACCCTAATAATATGGAACCTAATAGAATGGGTGCTATGGGAGCCATTTGATCATTTGATCTGGGTCTTCACTTTTTGCCAAATTTTGTCACAAAACATTCAAGAACTAGCAGCTGGAAACAGTTTGCAAACAGTTTGGATCCAGATGAGACGCCGAGTAACTCGGTGTCTCATCAGGATCCAAACTGTTTGACACTCTGTACCCTTTCCCTCATATAAATGTGTTTTCACGCATTTGCAAACAGAATAGACCCAGATCAGACTGCTCCTAGAGGAGCCGTCTGATCAGGGTCTACTCTGTTTGCTTATAGAATTTGATAGATCTGTTTCTTTGCTTTCTAAAATGTCTACAATGTTCCACCTTCCATATTTCTTTATAACTATTTTGTCAATGAATATTCAGTAGGTATTGAAATTTGTACTTAACTTAGAACAGGGAAAGGGTTAAATAAAAACATAAGAAAAGTATTTTTGAGAATAGTAGCTGACGTCTATTTTCTGTTTTCAATGATTTACTAGCAAAGAGTTAAAACTATTTTTTGGGGTTTCAGTTCGAATCTCAGGAGGGCAGAACAATGAGAATTCAACAGCAGGGAAGGTTGAGATGTACTATCACAACAGCTGGGTGACCATGTGTGCTGAAGGGTTTGGTGACTCTGATGCTAAAGTGGTGTGCAGGGAGCTAGGCTTTCCAAATAGCAAGGCTCTTGTACCAGGTGATTAAACATTTACTTCATATATATACCTTTTCACCTCTTTGCAAACAGGGAAGACCCAGATTAGAATAGACATAAAAAAGAATGTGTATGAGGGAAAGGGTTAATGGAGGCATGTTTGCCCCATACTGAATAGATATACATGAATTCTTTCAATTTAAGGTAAAGGTTAAAATTTAATGATGCATAATTTTTTATGATAGATCTCAACTGCATCCAATCTCTTAGAAATGTTTATTACAAACTTGCTATACTATGTTAAATGTTAATTTCCAAAACTGCTAATAAAAGTTTTAAGGAAGATGAGATATTAGCATACTGGTACTTTCTTGTCACAGGAGCATTTGGTCGGCGGTACTATTCTGAGTATGTGCTAGGGTTTAACTGTACAGGCACAGAGATGACCATCACTAACTGTCCGTACCAGGAGGATGGAAAGTGTCCAGACAGATCTTCCAACTACGCATCTGTTTTGTGCTCTACCTTCCCCATAGATAGTGCTGGTAAGTGTGGTAATGCCTCCAGGCTATAAATAGTACTGGTCATCAAGGTAATGTCTCCAAGTTATAGACAGTGCTGGTAAGTGTGTTAATGCTTCCCAGCCATAGACAGTGTTTGTAAGTGTGGTAATGCTTCCAGGCTATAGACAGTGTTTGTAAGTGTGGTTATGCCTCATGGCTATAGACAGTGCTGGTAAGTGTGATTATGCCTGATGGCTATGGACAGTGTTGGTAAGTGTGATTATGCCTCATGGCTATAGACAGTGCTGGTAAGTGTGGTAATGCCTCGAAACTGTAAAGAGTGCTGGTAAGTGTGATTATGCCTCCAGGCTATAGACAGTGTTGGTAAGTGTGGTTATGCCTCAAAACTGTAATGAGTGCTGGTAAGTGTGGTAATGCCTCCAGGCTATAGCCAGTGTTGGTAAGTGTGGTTATGCCTCCAGGCTATAGACAGTGCTGGTAAGTGTGGTTATGCCTCCAGGCTATAGACAGTGTTGGTAAGTGTGGTTATGCCTCCAGGCTATAGACAGTGTTGGTAAGTGTGGTTATGCCTCCAGGCTATAGACAGTGCTGGTAAGTGTGGTTATGCCTCCATGCTATAGACAGTGCTGGTAAGTGTGGTTATGCCTCCAGGCTATAGACAGTGTTGGTAAGTGTGGTTATGCCTCCAGGCTATAGACAGTGCTGGTAAGTGTGGTTATGCCTCAAAACTGTAATGAGTGCTGGTAAGTGTGGTTATGCCTCCAGGCTATAGACAGTGCTGGTAAGTGTGGTTATGCCTCAAAACTGTAAAGAGTGCTGGTAAGTGTGATTATGCCTCAAAACTGTAAAGAGTGCCGGTAAGTGTGATTATGCCCCAAGGCTATAGACAGTGCTGGTAAGTGTGGTTATGCCTTAAAACTGTAGTGAGTGGTTACGCTGAATCAAATTTATTCTCTTTGATTTATGTAACAAAAATGTGACATGTATTTTGACATGATAATCTTTGAAAATTTAGGCCCTTAGTGGTCGAAATCAGTTCAAGTATTTATGTAGAATAAAATGAATGTTACCCTAAAACTTGTCTGTAAGTTGTTTTGAAAACTTCACACTTCTGTTGACATGATACTTTTATAAACCATTCTCAACACACTTTAATAACATATTGGCCTTTTTTTTCATTTATATACTCTTAAAGTATCAAATGATTTTCAAACCCTCTGTTTGTCTTACTCTTTCTTACAACTTGATAGATGATATTCATGCATAGATTAGGTGAGTGAACACTTACTATTTTTTTCAGATATTCGGATTCTTCCATTTACATCCTTCCCTGCTACAGTGATAGTGGAAAAGCATGGCATGAATGGCACAATCTGTGCTGACGGATGGGAGAATGTTGATGCTGATGTCCTTTGTCGACAGCGGGGATATTCAGGTGGCGGAGTTGCATTTGGCCCACAATACTCAGGTATAGATATGACATAGATATATAACATGCAAATGAAGTTAAAATAAGCTCTAGATTATAAAATAGGAGTATTAGGAAAATTAGGTTGTATCTTTTATTCACGCCAACCTTATCTTTTCTATATTTGTTCACCAACCCTAACTTGTTGGTATTTAAACACTCTTCCAATGTGGTTTTAACCCTTTACTCCATAAATACGCCTTTCTATGCCTTTGCAAATGGAGTAGACCTAGATCAGACGGCTCCTATAGGAGCCATCTGATCATGGTTTGCTCTGTTTGCTTATGATACAATATAGATATGATTCTGCAGTTTCTGCTGTGTCCAAAAGTTACTCAGTGTCCATGTGCTATTATAACAAAATAATCTCATCAATATTCATGATGTTATTATTTATTACATGAATATTCATGAGGTAAGGGGTTAAGTAACAGCTGTAGATGGGGTTTACTGTATCCTTTCAATATTTCTGTCATTCAACAGGCTCCAGCACACCTATCTGGCTGACCAATGTAAGCTGTAAAGGGACCGAGAAGAGGATTCAGGACTGTGACTACCAGGAAACGCCCACCAGTGGTTGTCTGTCCAATCATATGGCTGCTAGAGTCTACTGCTACCAGGGACCAGGTAACATTTACTTTAACCAGTTCCCTGTTCTGCATATTGGCCAAATATCAATACCTAATGAATATTCATTAGCAAAATAATTATAATGAAATATGGAAGATGGAAGATTTTAGACATTTTAGAAAACAAAGAAACAGATCTATCAAATTCTATTAGCAAACAGAGTAGACCCTGATCAGACGGCTCCTCTAGGAGCCGTCTGATCTGGGTCTACTCTGTTTGCAAATGCGTAAAAACACGTCTATATGAGGGAAAGGGTTAACCCTTTCATTCATATAAATGTGTTTTCATACATCTGCAAACAGAGTAGACCCAGATTAGATGGCTCTTATAAGAGCCGTCTGATCGGAGTCACCTCTGTTTGCTAATGGAACTTGATAGCTCTGTTTCTATATACTTTCTAAAATGGCTACAGTGTTCCACCTTCCATATTTCGTTATAACTAATTTGTCCATGACTATTCAGTAGGTATTGAAATTTGTAATAAACATAGAACAGGCAAATTTAAGGGATAAGAATATTATGGGTATTGCTGACAGTTTGGATCCAAATGAAATGTCCAATTCAGAGTAACAGATAAAAGTGCATACTCAAATACTAAAACCATCTTTTCTTCACCAAATCCTATGTTGTGACCACTCGTTAAAGTTGTCTGAAAGAGGGTTTGGTGGAAAAATAAAGAAGTTATTATTGAAACTATTTTAATTCACGCATCTTATCTGTACCTCTGCCTATTACAATATATCTCATGAGGATCATGAGGTGTACGCTGATAGTTTTATGTATAATGTAAAGCCCCTCTAAACCGGACATTAATGTTAGTATAAATATTTGTCTTGGAAACAGGAAGCAGCTTCATGCAGCCTCTAGGAGCTCTCTGCATGACTTTCACCCTGCATTAAGCAGCCACCTGCCTAAATGTATCTAAATTCTTCTCTATTAGAACTCCGGTTTAGAAGCGTTTTACTGTAATGCAGAAATACATTTTAACCAAAGCAAAAAGAAAACTAAAGTAACCAACAAATTATTCATTTTAAATATCAATCTCTCCTACCAACTTTATTCAGCCCTGAATTTACTTAGTAACAACCATCAATGTACAATTAAATCAAAGTTATTTTGTGATCACTGATGTGAAATCTGACTTAAAATATATGTAAAGAATTACATGTATAGTGAAGTCAAATATGTTTTACATACATTTTGTGTTTGAAATACAGGTAATGAAGAATTGATTTTATTAAAGATGTATCTTATTTTAGGTTTTAAGGTCCGTCTTGTGGGTGGCAGTTCCCCATCTGAAGGCAGAGTTGAAGTGTCCTATGGGGGAGAGTGGGGAACCATCTGTGACTCGTATTGGGCAGACAATGATGCTCGTGTTGTGTGTCGCCAGCTGGACTTCTTAGATGGTGTTGCCCAACCTAACTCGTTCTACGGACCTGGAACAGGTAAGACACCCAGTTGACTCCCACATTGTAAGTGTTAACCCTTTCCCTGTTCTAAGTTTATTCCAAATTTAAAAACCAAATGAATATTCAAGACCAAAATAGTAAAATTGAAATATGGAAGGTGCTACATTGTAGCCACTTTAGAAAGTAAAGAAACAGGTCTTTCGGACTCCATTAGCAGTTTGAGAGAGCAGACCCTGATCAGACGGCTCCTACATGAGCCACCTGATCTGGGGCTACTTTGTTTGCAAATGCGTGAAAACACGTTTATATGAAGGAAAGGGTTAACCCTTCGCTTGCTATTCACGTCAATATACCTACCTGTAAATAGTGAAGACCCAGATGAGACAGCTCCTGCAGGAGCTGTCTCATCAGGGTCTGCACTATTTACAATTTGCTTGTGCAACCAGTGCACTCCACAGCAGTCATTGCACAGTGATATACTTGTACACAGTGAAGATATATGTAATTATACAACAAGGCATGGGTAAAGAAGGAGAAATTTATTTTAAAATTCAGCAAGCGAAGGGTTAAGGTAATATTTTGTAAACTGTGTGGATGCAGATCAAATGCCCTGTTACTGGTAGCCATTTTAAGCTCCCATTGTTTGACATGCATATGTGTTCATGTCTATGGAATGAAGTGAACACAAATGTTAGTAATCAACTGTTGTGTATACTGATAGATCAGCCTGTAGTTATCCACTCAAACTCTCTTTCAGGCCCATCCTGGTTGTATTATGTACGTTGTGAGGGTTCGGAGAAGTCTATCTGGTCGTGTACAAACAGCGGCTTTAACGTCAGTCACACGTCATGCAGAAATCATAAATACGATGCCAGTGTATACTGTACTAACAGAAGTAAGTGTCAGCTGTTATATCTCTTTGCATGCTTAACTCTTTCCTCCATAAATATGTAATAGGCATTTCTTGAAACCATTGTGATAAATAGAGCATTTGCTCCTATAGGATGAAATGCTGTATTTATCACAATTGTTTCAAACTACAAAATTCTAAAATTTTCCTTTTTTCTAGTTAATGCTCCTTTTCGGTATATTTATTCAGAGGTTGTATCTAATAATAGCTTATAATTTTTCATCTGCAACAATTGTCATCTACTTCAATTCTTGAAATATTTCTCTCATTTCTTTGCAAAAATATGGTCAAAGTGTCAACAATTTGGATCCTGATGAGATGCCGTCATATGTGGCATCTCACCTCGATCCAAACTTTTTGCATAGGTAATCGCGATTTCGCTGCTAGCATGCAAAGAGATATGTAGGTGTATCAAGATTTATTAATTAACCCATTCCCTCTTATAATTTGACGACTTTTGATGACTCTGTAAAAGTCACTTTGTGAAACCATTAGGAGCAAATGCTCTATTTATCACAGTGGTTTCAAACTACAAAATTCTAAAATATTCCTTTTCTTTAGTTAATGCTCTTTTTGGTAGATTTATTCAAAGAGGTTGGGTCTAAAAATAGCCTATGAGGTAATGGGTTAAAGTTTTAGCCATTTACCTCATGAATATCTATGTAAGAAATTATGACATTATGAGAATATTTATCCAATTTATACATTATGAACAAGTGAATTTGTGACCACGGCAGAAACTGAAAAATCATTTCATTTCATGCACGAACACAGCAGACCCTGATCCAACTGTTTCTATAGGAGCCATCTGATCTGGGTCTAATCTGCTTGCTAAGGCAGCAAAGGTTATTTTTATCAGGTCAAGGGTTAACTCTTTACTCCATAGAAAACTGAGTAGAACCAGATGAGACCACAGGTGCCAGGCGCGTGACCATTTCATAAATTTTATACTACTGACAAACATTGTAAAACCCGTTCAGACATCATACTTTGGCAGATAAAAAAGTTTTGACATTTTTGTACATTATATTACTATTTTTTATTACATAGTATTATATTATATGAAGAAGATTTTTTTTCAAAACTTTTTTTCTGTCAAAATATGATGTCTGACGTATTTGAAGAGGTCAGTAGTATTTATGAAATGGTCACGCACCTGGCACCTGTGGATGAGACGACTCTTGTATGAACCCTTTGATCAGGGTCTGCTCTGTTTATTAATGGAATTTGATAGATCTGTTTCTTTAGTTTTTAAAATGGCTACAATGTTCCACTTTCCATATTTCATTATAACTATTTTGTCCGTGAATATTTAGTAGCAATGGTATTGTTTGAAATAAATATAAAACAGGGCAAGGGTTTACTTAATTTTTATAACTTGAACTTTTCATGGGAACTTTTTTGCATTGACAAAAACTGTAGGATCGGTTCTTTATTTTACCATAAGCAAACAGAATAGGCCCAGATCAGAAGTCTCCTATAGGATCTGTAACTACTCTGTTGGAAAAGGTTTAAAACAGTGTTTATCTGAGGGAAATGGTTGACACTCCTGTAATAACATGTTGTAACAGATGTTCCATTTGTCAACAAATGTGTGCCTTTCTGCTAATTTTGTAAATGAACACTACACGAACTGCAGTAAAACCTCTCTATAGCGGACACTAATTTGTGTTAATTATTTAGTATTTAGGGCAGGTGGTTTGCTTAAAGCAAGGTGAAAGTGAAACAGAACGCTCCTATAGGAGCGTTCTGTTTTACTTTCACCTTGCTTTAAGCAGCCACCTGTCTTTAACACAAATTACTTGGTATAATTTAGTAGCCGTTATAGAGAGGTTTTTCTGTACATGCATTTTTGTTTGTTCAACGATACATGTATATACAGTAGAACAGGTCTTAGCCCATCCCCTGTTCAATATACATGTTAGAAATTATGACATCATGAATATTGATAAACTGATTTTTTATAATGCATTTTTGTTTGTTCAATTATATAATTAAAGCAGAACCTGTCTTAGCCCATCCCCTGTTCGATAAACATGTAAGAAATTATGACATCATGAATATTAATAAACTGAATTTTTATAATGCCCTATGTAACAGGGGGTTTTGTACTATTATAGCATCTGTAGAATCAGATCTGTATTATTTCATATTTTAGCAAACAGAGCAGACCCTGATCAGACGGCTCCTACAGGAGCCGTCTGATTTGGGTCTGCTCTATTTCGAGGGCTTGGTGCAAAACTATTCTAACTCCTTCATTTTGTGAAGGAGTTAGAATAGTTTTGCACCAAGCCCTCGATTTGCAAAGGTGTAAAGAGGGGTATTAACCATTTTCTCCATAAATACGCCTTTCTGCGCTTTTACAAACAGAGAAGACCCAGATCAGATGGCCCCTGTAGGAGCTGTCTAGTCAGGGCCTACACTGTTTGCTTATGATATAGTATAGATTTGATTTTACGATTTCTGCTTTGACCCCAAAAATCCCTGTGTCCATGTCCATGTACTATTATAATAGGTAGTGTCATTAATATTCATGATGTCATCAGAACTGCGGACAAAGGTGCTTACTCAACTACGAAAATCATTATTTCTCCACCAAACCATATCTATCTATCTATAGATATTGCCCAACTCCGCTTTCGCGTATTATTGGCATATTCAATAATTATGTTGTGAGCACTCTTTAGAATCGTCTCTTGGAGTGTTCGTCATTATGGTCAAAACTTACCGTGCTGATATGGTGCCATTATTAAATTCAGATATTTAATATTCATACATTCATTATTTCTCACATGAATATTCATGAGGTAAGTAAATAAGCCTGTTCCACATACAGATGCCTTTTGACACCTCTGTAAACAAGTAGACTTAACCCTTTCCCTGTTCTATATTTAGCCCAAATTTCAATACCTACTGAATATTCATTAACAAAATAGTTATAAAGAAATATGGAAGGTGGACCATTGTAGACATTTTAGAAAGCAAAGAAACAGTTCTATCAAATTCTATTAGCAAACAGAGTAGACCCTGATCAGACGGCTCCTCTAGGAGCCGTCTGATCTGGGTCTACTCTGTTTACAAATGCGTGAAAACACGTTTGTATGAGGGAAAGGGTTAAATCAGATGACACCTGTAGAAGCCGTCTGATCAGGGCCTGCTCTATTTGTAATAGAGAACTGATTCTGCAGCTTCTGCTATGTCTGATCAGGGCCTGCTCTATTTGTAATATAGAACTGATTCTACAGCTTCTGCTATGTTCCCTTGTTCATGATGTCATTATAAAAGTCAGCTTGTTACTATTCACACATTTATTAAACCTTACAATGCTGAATTTTCAAATGGACTTTCCCAAAATCCAAACAGGTGAAGCTTAATATGGTGAATATTTAGGGATTTTTTCAAAGAAAAGTGTAATATGACAAACAGTACAGACCCTGATGAGAAGGCTCCTCCTCTAGGAGCCCTCTTATCTGTGTCTCCACTGTTTGCAAAGGACATTAGTGACTTGTGTCCTACACAGTAAGGGTTAATTCTCACATGACTATAATTCCTAAGGGAAAGGGTTATATCATTTTACTATTAGGGTCTTATCGACAAAATTTAAGAACTAATATAGATCCTAAAATATTTCTTCAATGCTAAAATGTTTATATATTAACTAAGAATACATTTTTGTTTTTAAAATACAGTTCGTCTGGAACCCAATGTAACATATGGGGCTGTAGAGATCTGGAATGATAATCGTTATCAACTCGTTTGTGCTGACGGTTTTGATGATATTGCGGCCACAGTAGTATGCAAGACGCAAGGATTTAACCATGGAATTAGTATTTGCTGCTCGGCCTTCGGAGATATGAGTTACGAGATAGGATACCACAGTGTAAAGTGCTATGGTGATGAGAATTCCATACTCAACTGCAGCCACACCATTGGTCCAGATGGCTGTACGAGCAAAAAGTATGCATCCGTGGCATGCTCGAAAAATCCTGCCAGTGGAGGTATAGAGAAAGCAAATTATTGTGATGTAGTACTTGCAAATGCATTTAACCCAAAAAATTCCTTCATATAAATGTCTTTTCTCGCATTTGCAAACATACCAGTAGACCCAGATCAGACAGCTCCTATAGGAATTGTCTGATCTAGGTCTGCACTGTTTGTTAATGGAATTTCTTTTTGTTTTTAAATTGGCTACAATGTTCCACCTTCCGTATTTCATTATAGCTATTTTGTCCATTTTGTCAAGGTATTGGAATTTGGAATAAACCTAGAACAGGGTAAAGGTTAACCTGTGCAAGTGCATGTACTTATGTTCAGAGTCAATATATCTAATTTTAAATGCATTTCACAGTTCTGTTTGTATTAACCCTTCGCTTGCTGAATTTTAAAATACATTTCTGCTTCTTTACCGATGTCCTGTTGTATAATTACATATATCTTCACTGTGTACAAGTATTGCGCTGTGCAATCACTGCTGTGGAGTGCACTGGTTGCACAATCAACTTGTAAATAGTGGAGACCCTGATGAGGCAGCTCCTGCAGGAGCTGTCTCATCTGGGTCTTCACTATTTACAGGTAGGTATATTGACGCGATTAGCAAGCGAAGGGTTAATCACTTTCCTGATGAATATTTATGGCAAGCTCCAGCCCTTATGAATATTAATTAAGCTTTTATCTGACAAAATTATATAAAACAAAACAAAAGACTTGAAGCAGATAACTAGTTTTGCAGATATAATGCTTGACAGTAAAAGACTAAATATTTCCCTTTTCCAGACTATGAATTAGGATTATTTAGTCAGAACCGAGGTCCAGTCTCAATCCGGCATTTTGATATTTGGGGACATATTTGTGCTGATGGGTTTGATGATGCTGAAGCTATGGTGATATGTAGACAGCTGAAATTCCATGGTGGATTTGCCTACTACCAAATGAAATACAGTGGACATAAGAACAAAGGTAATAAACTGGAAAATGTATCTATGACAACAGCATAAGCTTATTGCTTTGTCTTTTTTATTGTTTTATTGAGTGTTCATAAATCTATATGATGGTTTTGTATTCTTTGCGTAAGCAATGAATACAAAGATTGTATTCTCATGTCAATCCCATGTGCTACCTGACAACTGCCATTCTGCATAGCAGTCTAGTGCAATTTATTGAAGTGCATTCGATGGATACAAAAGGCATTTATAAGGAGCTGTCTGATCTGGGTCTGCTCTGTTTGCTTATGAAATTATATAGATCTGCTTTTCCATTCTGTTATGGCCAAACTTTCCTTTGTTCACATGCTATTGTTTAATGTTATTAACCCATTCCCTCATAGGCTATTTTTAGACCCAGTCTCTTTGAATAAATCTACCAAAAAGGAGCATTTAATAGAAATTGGAAAATTGTGTAATTTTGAAACCATTGTGATAAATAGAGCATTTGCTCCATAGGAGCAAATTCTCTATTTATCACAATGATTTCAAGAAGTGACCTTTACAGTGGCTTAGAAAGGCGTATTTATGGAGGAGAGGGTTATAATAATATTCATGGTGTCATTATTTCTTGCATGATATTTAGGGTTAATAGTTGCATGATAGTCTATGGTGAAATAAGAAATTCAAAAATAGATTGCCATTACAGATATCGAAGAGATTCAGATCTGAACATTTAACCCTTTCCTTGTTGAATATTCATGTAAGAAATAATGACATCATGAATATTCATTTTTTTAACACGGGAAATTTTGGCTCAGACAGAAACTGTATAATCAGATTTACTGTTTAATCATAAGCAGGCCCTGATCAGACGGCTCCTTCAGGAGTCATCTGATCTGGGTCTACTCTGTTTGCAGATGCTTGAAAAGGCGTTTATTTGAAGGAAAGGCTTAAACCATGTTAGCTGAACTTTTGGTCGGTCACTGGTATTTCCATGAATTAACTCTTTCCCTGTGGATCGAATATTCATATAAGAAATAATGAAATCATGAATATCAAATAGTTCAAGCTTTATAATGACATAATGTACATAGGATATTGGTAGAAAATGTAGACTCATTCTATTATAATTTCATAAGCAAACAGATCAGACACTGCATGATCAGACGGTTCCTATCTGATCTGGGTCTCTACTCTGTCAAATTGCAAAGGCATGAAAAGGTGTTTATATGAAGGAAAGGCTCAATTCAAATGTCATTGCTTTTTTTAACAGGTATTCCGTGGTTATCCAATGTGAACTGCACAGGAGAGGAGAGCTATCTTGGTAAATGTGGCAACATCAGATGGGGCTCAGTGGAAACTTGTAATGACAAACTGTCACCAGCGGTTTACTGTTACCAGAAAGAAGGTCTGTTTGTTTGCCATCCTCAAATACAAAAATAGCTTTTTGGTATAACTTCTTACACTTAATGTCCCACTTTTAGCATCAAATTTCATTGTGAGAAATGGAAAATATCATTTTTTTTAGCTCACCAGAGCACAAAGTGCTCAGGGTGAGCTATTGTGATCGCCTGATGATCATCGTCAACCAGTGTGCGCCGTTCGTTGTCCGTCGTCAACAATTTGAACTTTCAAAAATCTTCTCCTCTGAATCTACAGGGTTCTCAGCTTTCATCTTTGGCACATAGCATCACCTATAGGTTCTCTACAAAAGTTATAAAAAGTATGCCCCAGGGGTAACAACTGGCCCCGCCCCAGGGGTGGACAGTTTGCAATAGAAACATATAGTGAAACCTTTGAAAATCTTCTCCTCTGAATCTACAGGGTTCTCAGCTTTCATATTTGGCACATAGCATCATGTTCAGGTCCTCTACAAAAGTTATATAAATTATGCCCCTGGGGTCAAGATTGGCCCAGTCCAAGGAGTGGCCAGTTTTCAATAGAAACAATTATAAATAGTGAAAACTTTGAAAAATTTCTCCTCTGAATCTACAGGGTTCTCAGTTTTCATATTTGGAACATAGCATCATCTTCAGGTCCTCTACAAAAGTTTTATAAATTATGTCCCTTGGGTCAAAATTGGCCCAGCCCCAGGAGTGTCCAGTTTTCAATAGAAACAATTATAGTGAAAAATTTGAAAATCTTCTCTGAATCAGGGTTCTCAGCTTTCATAATTGGCACATAGCATTATGCTCAGGTCCTCTACAAAAGTTTTATAAATTATGCCCCTTGGGTCAAAATTGGCCACGCCCTAGGGGTGGCCAGTTTTCAATAGAAAACATATAGCGAAAACTTTGAAAATCCTCTGAAATTGGAAGGTTCTCAGCATTCATATTTGGCACATACATGTAGCTTCATGTTCAGGTTTTCTGAAAAGTTAGATAAAGTATGCCCCTGGGGTCAAAATTGGCTCCAACCCGGGGTGGCAAGTTTTCTGTAGCAGACTGCTGTTTAAACAGTTTCATTAATACCCTTTGCTGGTCAGTGAGAGTATCTTGACCATAGGCTGGAGTGTATCATATTACTCATTTGGACTCAGTTGGCCAACATGTAATTTTTGCCTTGTTTTATATAGAAACATCATATTGTGAAAACTTTAAAAATCTTCTCCTCTGAAACTGGAAGGTTCTCAGCTTTCATACTTGGCACATAGAATCATCTTGAAATCCTCTACAAAATGTGTATGAATTATGCCCCTGGGTTCAAATGAGGCCCTGCCCCATGGGTGACCAGTTTTCTATAGAAACATAGTGAAAACTTTGTAAATCTTCTCCTCTGATTGCTGGTGAGTGATATCAGGGCCATCATGGCCCTCTTGTTTGTCAAAAGATGATTTTAAGTACTACATAAAGTCACAATGCTTGAAAACTGTTTCATTTTGAAAAAATGAATGGGATGTACCATGGGAATCTCTAGTTGACCAGATCTTCCACTAAATGCAAATAAGCTACAATTGTACTCTTACGTTATCGTCATGTGACGTCTGCTCTCAAATAAAATAAACAAAATGATGACTAATGACAGAGTCCACCTTCAAAGTTGATATCAAAGGAGAATAGAAAATAAGTTAAGAGATAGTGTTCCTAGGCGAGACACATCATCCACTTAACCCTTTCCCTCATATAAACGTGTTTTCACACATTTGCAAACAGAGTAGATCTAGGAGCCGTCTGATCAGGGTCTGCTCTGTTTGCTAATGGATTTTAATAGATCTTTTTCTTTAGTTTCTAAAATGGCTACACTGTTCCACCTTCCATAGTATAATGATTTTGTCCATGAATATGCAGTAGGTATTGAACTTTGAAATAAATAAAGGACAGGGAAAGGGTTAACCCTTTCCTGTTCTATGTTTATTCCAAATTTCATGGAAAAAATTATTACAGTGAACCCTCATTATACCAACATTCGTTACAATGGCACCCTCATTATACTGGCATTCATTACAATGACACCCTCGTTATACCAGCAGTATGCATTGAAACAAAATTACCGTTAAGTCTTTGAAACAACCACTGAATAAATAGGTGCAATGCCAAATGCCAATTAGACAGGTGACTGCTTAATTCAGAACACAAGAAGTGCAAAAAGCTACCAAAAGGGAGCTTTTAGCACTTCTTGTGTTCTGCATTAAGCATTCACCTGTTGGTACTAGTTTAAAACTGGCCATATGGGTCCATTCATATTTAAACTCGTTATAACAACGACCTCGTTATACCAGCAAAATGTCTGGAAACAAACAGGGTTTACTGTATAATGAAATATGGAAGGTTGAACATTGTAGCCATTTTAGAAACTAAAGAAACAGATCTATCAAATTCCACTAGCAAACAGAGCTGACCCTGATCAGATGGCTCCTATCTGATCAGGGTCTGCTCTGTTTGCAGTTGTGTGAAAACACATTATATGAAGGAAAGGGTTTAGACATAGTTTTCAGAATAAAAGAAGTGGACAATTATTTATAGATATTAAATAATTATAATAGCTACAATAGGTTTTTGATTTGATTATGTCTTATTACCCCTTTTTTAATGCTGGACATGTTTATACAGTAAAACCTCTCTATAACGACCACTAAAGTGTGTTAATTAGTTATTAGTTGGTATTTAGGGCAGGTGGCTGCTTAAAGCAAGGTGAAAGTAAAACAGAACGCTCCTATAGGAGCGTTCTGTTTTACTTTCACCTTGCTTTAAGCAGCCACCTGCCTTTAACACAAAATATTTGATGTTAATTAGTGTCCGTTATAGAGAGGTTTTACTGTACTGTCAATTACAAACACTGTAGAGGCAGACCAGAGGGCTTCCCACTTATCAGGGGCTGAACTGTTTGTCATTTAAAATCTTATCACAAATTAAACCCTTTCACTCCATAAATACGCCTTTCTATGCCTTTGCAAGCAGAGTAGACCCTGATCAGATGGCTCCTATAGGAGCCATCTGATCAGGGTCTACTCTGTTTGCTTATTGAATAATACAGTTCTGATTCTACAGTTTCTGCTTTAGCAGAAATTTCATTTGCTTATACACCATTGTAAAAATTAATTTAATTAATATTCAAGATGTCATTATTTCTTTCACGAATATTCATGGAGTAAAGGGTTAAACCCTTTCACGCTGAATGGATTCTATCATTAACCCTTTCCCTCATATAAGCATTTTTTCATGCCTTTGCAAACGGAGAAGACCCAGATCAGACAGCTTCTTTAGGGTATGCTCTCTTTACTCCATAAATATGCTTTTCTAGGCCTTTGCAAACAGAACAGACCCAGATCAGACAGTTCTTGTAGGAGCCATTTGATTAGGGTCTGCTCTGTCTGCTTATGAAAACAATATACACCTGATTCTACAGTTTCTGTCTTGGCCAAAAATTCCTGTTTTCATTTGCCATTATAAAATTCAGCTACATTTAATTGATATTCATGATGCCTATAGGAGCCATCTGATCAGGGTCTGCTCTGTTTACTAATGGAATTTGATAGATCTGTTTCTACAATGTTCCACATTCCATATTTCATTATAGCTATTTTGTCCATGAATATTCAATAGGAATTGAAATTTAGAATAAACATAGAACAAGGAAAATTTTAAAAGTTGTATAATTGAGTAATTGGTTAAAGTGGTAACGAATCCCTATAGTAACATAGTATAGTGATTAAAGTGATAACGAATCCCTATAGTAACATAGTATAGTGATTAAAGTGATAACGAATCCCTATAGTAACATAGTATAGTGATTAAAGTGATAACGAATCCCTATAGTAACATAGTATAGTGATTAAAGTGATAACGAATCCCTATAGTAACATAGTATAGTGATTAAAGTGATAACGAATCCCTATAGTAACATAGTATAGTGATTAAAGTGATAACGAATCCCTATAGTAACATAGTATAGTGATTAAAGTGATAACGAATCCCTATAGTAACATAGTATAGTGATTAAAGTGATAACAAATCCCTATAGTAACATAGTATAATGATTAAAGTGATAACGAATCCCTATAGTAACATAGTATAGTGATTAAAGTGATAACGAATCCCTATAGTAACATAGTATAGTGATTAAAGTGATAACGAATCCCTATAGTAACATAGTATAATGATTAAAGTGGTAACGAATCCCTATAGTAACATAGTATAATGATTAAAGTGATAACGAATCCCTATAGTAACATAGTATAGTTTCAGTTAAAACGTCATAAAACTTGTTATTTGTTTTGTTCAATCCATTTTATGACGATTGTCAATTTGAACTTATATTGCAAAATGCCCCTGTGATACAGAATAAACCATTTCCATGGATAGTTTTACTCCTTAGAATGCTGAATTTTCAAAGTGGCATGATCGGTCACTGTTTAACCCTTTCCCCCATATGATCACATTTTCACACATTTGGTTTAAACATATTTTATTTTTTTGCAATTTACAACATGCATAAATATACACAACTCTAATTAGGATTGGAATGGAAGCTATTAGCTTATTAAATTCCTCTCCTTAGTATATAGTACAGTACAAAAGCAGTTGCTCATCACAACAAATCGTAAACATTGGTAATACATGAAAACTACAAACTTTCCAAAATGAATGGATGCTTGAAATATCAACCTGTTGAATTAAGAAAGAAAAGAGACGTGAAAGTGAGAGGTACAGTATAAAATGATTAGAACGAGTCAACGAGAGGCGGAAGTCCGTGGCGGATATAGAACATGTCGTGCTAGTATTAAATTACCGTGTCTGAGTAGATGCAGATCTACTTATATATTTATACATGGCGTTCCTGACATAACACTTGTATTAAGACATGAACCGTTTGGTTTTTACAATGTACTGATGAACTGCAGAAAATATTTGAGTATTCGTTTCAATTGACAGTGTAGGATCTCCGAATAGCATGATTTTTGAGTCTGGTCTACAAATAGGGTTGATGTTGTTAAATAGTTCAACCCGAACTACATTGTACAGTGGACATGAAAGTAGATAATGTTCAGTACTTTCGACGTTGCCGCAACGACAAAGAGGAGAATCGACTAGGTTTTTCTGAAACAACACAAGGTTTAGCGAACTGCAGTTTGTTCGCAAGCGGGTGTGTAATACCTGACCTTTTCGACTTCCACACCTATAGAAGGAAGGTGGTTCTGGCGTTCTACGTTTATCTAACGATTTTTTAAAGCTATTTACTGACCCAGAGCTTTTAATATCTTGAGGCAATGAGTTCCACATATTTATTACGGAAGGAAGAAACGACTCAGCATAGAGTTTAGTTCGAGAGAAAGGAATTCGGAGATTACCGGAATTTCGTAAACTATATTGTGAGAATTCCCTGACTTGAGATGGAATTAATGATGACAAATATGCTGGTGTTAAGTGATGTACCATTTTGTAAAACAGAACTAGTTTGTGCTTCTGTCGTCTAGATTCAAGCGTCTCCCATCCCGTTTCTGTGTATAATTCTCTAAACGATATAAGTTTAGTTGTGCCGGTCACAATCCTAGCTGCCTCTCGCTGTATCTTTTCAAGTTCTTCCTTTTGGTTTATTGTGCAATTATCCCACGTAACATCGGCATATTCAAGAATCAGTCTAATAAAACAAAAATATACTCTTTCTAAGGATTTCCTGTCGAGAACAAATTTTAATTTTCTCATGATATTTATACGTGGCCATGCTTTCGATTTTATATACTCGATGTGAGATTGCCAGCTTCCATTGTTAGATAGAAGAACGCCTAAGTGTTTGTGAGACTCAACCTCGGAGATATCTTGGTTCGACATCGATAGAGAAGGGTGGGGAATATTGTTGCGTCTACGTGAGATAAGAAGAGATTCTGTTTTATCAGGGTTGAAAGAAACCAGCCAAGTTCTTGCCCAATCAGTAACCGTTTTAATATCATTGCCGAGAATTTCGGCAGATATGTTTGCGTGTTCAACTATAAGATAAAGACTAGTATCGTCAGCGAAAAGACGAATATTAGATTGAATATCTGAGACAATGTCATTGATATAAACAAGAAACAGTAAAGGACCCAAGATAGACCCTTGCGGTACTCCAGCCTTGACTTCGGCCCAATTAGATTTTACACCGGGAATAGTTACTCGTTGCTTCCTTCCAGAGAGGTATTCCGAAAACCAATCTAGGAGAGGCCCTTGGACACCGGCTCCTTTCAATTTAGCAAGGAGACCCTTGTGCCAAACCCTATCAAATGCCTTACTTATATCAAAGAAAACCGCCCTTACTTCTTTGCCTTCATCTAATGCTTTACAGAATGCATTATAAATAAACGTTAGCTGGTTTACTGTCGAGTCACCAGGTATGAAGCCAGATTGGTAAGACGAAAAAAAGTTGTTGGCCACGAAAAAGTTATAGACGTGTTTGAATACTAATCTCTCTAGTACCTTATCAATATTACTTAACAATGAGATAGGGCGGTAATTGCTAACAACTCCTTGATCGCCTTTTTTGAAAATTGCACAAACGTGGGCCACTTTCCACGATGAAGGAAAAGCACCAGTAGCTACTGATTTGTTAAAAATATCACACAAAGGAATGCTCAGTTCATTTGATAACTCTCTCAGTACCCTGTTATTTATGTCATCGGGTCCGGAAGCTTTCCCTAATGGAAGACATTCCAATATAGATCGAACTTCATCAACAGTAAAGGTTATTGACGACAAGGTATATTTCTTCGGCACAATATAAGGAACCACAACATTTTCTTCTGATAGAAGGGTTTGCTTTGAAAAGAAATCATTGAGAAGATTTGCTTTATCAATGGCATCAGTTACTAGCGTATTACCATTGATCAAAGCGGGGATTGACGGTTTCTCGTTATCCATAATAAATGTTTTCATTGTTTTCCACCAGTCGCGCGAAGAAAGGTTTCCATATGCAAGTTTGTTTGATAGTGTCTTGTGATATTCATGTTTTGCGTTCCGAATGAGAGAGACAACTTCATTGCGTAGTTTCCTAAATTTATCCCATTGTCTAATGTTATCCGATGCCTTGGCTTTTTTATATGCCCTTTTCCTAGACCGTATTTTACGTTTAATGAATGAAGTTATCCAAGCAGGTTCCCATTGTTTAACAGTGATCATTTTGTGAGGAATATATTTCAAAGAAATTTCAGAAATTTTATTTGTAACATTTTTGGCGTATACATCAATTGCGTCATCTCTCAAATCATTCCATTGCGTGAGACTTGCTATTTGCCGAAGTAGATTGAAATCGCATTTATCATATTGCCAGACAGTTCGTTTGAATGACATCGCTTTAATTTTCTTGAATTTAAAAATTGCATAGATGGGACAATGGTATCTTATTTGTTGGTTCAAAAAGGGATCAGATACACCACTAGCGATAAGACTGTGGGTATTTTTAACAAGCAATATATCGATTAAAGATGACGAATTTTCGGTAAAGTGTGTTGGTTCATCTATTAATTGTGAAAGGCCAAATTGTTGGGAAAGCGAATTGATTTTCTGCGCCGTGTGTGTGTTCAACATATTTAGATTAAAGTCGCCAATGATTATTAACTCATTTGCACGACTGTCTCCCGCTAAATGTATCGAGTCTTCAATTTTGCTTAAATAATGGATTCCGGAATTTGGGGGTCTGTAAAACACGCCTATTAATATCCGCAAATGTCTTATAGTTATTTCAACCCAAATACATTCTATATCAAAGGGTTCAAACTCTGGTTTTCTTTTGTATGTCATAGTATTCTTTATGTAGATACAAATGCCCCCATATCCGTCGTCTCTGTCTTTCCTTTCAGGCTTAAAATAAGTTGGGATGTGAAGGTCGTCAGAATGTATAGAGTCATTTAGCCAAGTTTCGGAAAATGACAGAATATCAAAATATTTCAGTTCCGTGTATAAATGATCTATTTTTGGCAGTATGCTTTGGACATTATAATGTACTAAAGAAAAGTTATGCATCACACTGGAGAAAGAGCTGTAAGAGTCCGAAGAAGTATCTGAGTCGACGCTATTTTGTAAATGAGGAAATGGACCGGGATTAGGATGTATATCGCCTGAGCGAATCAGTAGAGCTGACACCCATACTAGACAACCATGCTGTTTTATGAGGCACGCTGTAAGGGTAGCAATTATAATTAGAGTTAACGCAAGTAAGATTCGTTTAGTAAAGTGCACATTCGAAATGTACTTTTCATCTGGGTTGTAGCATCTAGACACAAACTTAATACGATATGCAAGATTTCCTGTCGACACAACATTTGCATACATAGAAAAAATGCTGACATAACAGGGAAATATTGACATTAGGTACATGATATGTAATGTTAGGACTAACTTAGATCTGCATCTGTACGACGGCATGACGGCCGGAGTATTGTCACCAATGTGTCTCATGTGACCTCACAGAGAAACAACAAAAATTCGTTTAATACCATCAGCCAGTCGTACAACAGAGCAATGTGAAACACGTTTGTCCAAGTATACCGCCACAGTCCGCGCTCTCGTTCCAAATTAACTGAGACCGAAGGAGAAATGTAAAGGAAAAGACACATATGAGAAATTGTAAATAAACAAAACTGAAACTTAAACATGATAAGAATAGACGTATAAAGCGATCCAATTCACATAAATAACTTAAAAATCAGCTACGATTAAAAATAAACAACTGCTTGTGTCACGTGACCGGTGTCCAGAATTCACACATTTGCAAACAGAGTAGACCCAGATCAGATGGCTCCCATAGGAACCATCTGATCAGGGTCTGCTCTATTTGCTAATGAAATTTGAAAGATCTGTTTCTTTTCTTTCTAAAATGGCAACACTGTTCCACCTTCCATACATTGTTTAAGTATAAACATTTACCATGAATATTCAGTAGGTATTGAAATTTGGAATAAACATGGAACAGGGAAATAGTTAAAGGTAGATTCTAATCAGTGATTATGGATTAAATATGCTAGAGGATTTTGAATGACAAACATTCTATGAGCCCTCTGACCCGGGTCTAAACTGTTTGCAAATGCCAGAATATTCGTTTCCCATAACCCATTCCCTCATATTGACGACTTTTGACGACTCTGTAAAAATCACTTTGTGAAACCATTGTGATAAATAGAGCATTTGCTCCTATAGGAGCAAATGCTCTATTTATCACAATGGTTTCAAACTACAAAATTCTAAAAAATTCCTTTTCTCTACTTAATGCTCCTTTTCGGTAGATTTATTCAAAGAGGCTGTACCTAAAAATAGCATATGAGGTAATGGGTTAATTATTCAAGGGGTTGATATGGTGTTTACTTTACCAAAGCCATGTTGAAACAAAGGTTGAGCATTACTCAGTGGGAAATATGATTGCAAACTTTACTCCATGAATATTCATGTCAGAAATAATGTATCTATGAATATAAATTAACTTAACCCATTCCCTCCTAAGCTATTTTTAGATCCAGCCTCTTTGAATAAATCTACCGAAAAGGAGCATTAATTAGAGAAAAGGAACATTTTGTAGTTCTGAAACCATTGTGATAAATAGAGCATTTGCTCCTTAGGTGAAAATGCTCTATTAAAATTATCACAATGGTTTCAAAAAGTGACTTTTACATAGGCGTAGAAAGGCGTATTTATGGAGGAAAGGGTTAATCTTTATAATGGCATAATGAACAGTCCTGAGAACTATCGGCCAAGACTATTGAATCAGATCTATCTAATTCCGTACTTATTGGAACTCATATTGTATTCCTGTTCAGAAAGAGAAAATCATAGATTAATATATCCATTGATGAATATTCATGTAAGAGCGTATGATTTCATGAATATTGATTAACCGGGCGTTCCCACATGAACATTATTCAAGATTCAGGACCTTATGGACAGAACTTTATAAGGAAGCATGGACAGGAGATTCCTTTTAGCCAAAGACGGATCTGTAGAAACATATCCATCAAATACCATTAGCAAACAGAGCTGACCCTGATCAGACAGCTCCTGTATGATCTGTCTGATCTTGGTCTACCTTGTTTGCAAATTCATCAAAAGGAGTCTATAAGAGGAAATGGGTTGAGTCAGTTATTTTATTCATCAAAGCACAAAGGAAACAAAGGAATGTATTTAACCCTTTTCCTGTTCAAAATTCAAATAAGAAATAACGACATCATGAATATTTATTAGCTGAATTTTTGAAGTGCAAATTTTTCAAGGAAATGTTTTGCTTTGACAAAAACTGTAGAATCAGTTCTATATAATTTCAAAAGCAAACAGAGCAGACCCTGATCAGACGGCCCCTATAGGAGCCATCTGATCGGGGTCTAATCTGTTAGTAAATGTGTGAAAAGGTGTTAATATGAGGGAAAGGGTTAAAAATTTATTAAATGTCTGTGCTTAGAATTTTGTTCATGTTTAGTAAATGTTATGTATGCTTGAATGGCAGGTTACAAGTTTAGGTTAGCAAATGGTACAAGCCCTATGTCTGGCCGAGTTGAAATATCAATTGATGATGAATGGGGTACTGTGTGTGGGACAGCTAAGTTCGATGATGAAGCTGCTCACGTGCTTTGCAGACAGCTAGGCCACACAAGTGGGCGAGCCTTAAACAACGGACACTTTGGGGAAGGCAAAGGCAAAATCATGATTCCATATATTCGATGCAGTGGAAATGAGTCTTCTTTGTTAAGATGTGGGATAAAGATTGAACCAAAAGAAGCAATTTACACAGATAGGGGCCGCTTGAACTTTGCCCTCCGCAGCACTTATTACACATGCAGGACTCACAGACAAGACGCAGCTGTTCAATGTTACAACAAAGGTATAACCAGCTAGTAGAGATAGTAGAGCTAGTAAGCAATGTACCTCAGTACAGTAGAACCTTTCTTAAGTGACCATTCATTTATTGAATGTAGGAATCTTAAAAAGCAGGTGTTGGCTTAACCCTTTACTTTGTAGATGCACCTTTCTACACTTTTGCAAATTAACAGAGTAGCCCTAGATCAGACGGCTCCTATAGGAGCCGTCTGATCATGGTCTGCTTTGTTTGCTTATGACATGATAAAGTTTTTGTCTGAGCAGAAAATTTCCTTGAAACTTTTACAATATAAAAATTCATCTAATGAATAATCATTATTTCTTATATGAATATTCATGGAGTAAAAGGTTAATGCAGGGTGAAAGAAAAGCAGAAAAGCAGAAAGCTCCAATAGGAGCTTTCTGCATTACCTTTGACCTGCATTTAGCTACCACATGTCTTAAAGATCTGGCCAGAATTAGATATGTTTTAATGGTCACATAAGACAGATTCTTTTGTAGTTCTGAACTACCACTGAACAATGGATGGTAACAGAATGCATTATCGAATCATGTTACTAAAACATTTGGATCCTAGTATAACTTGGCAGGGGCATAGTTAGTGATAGCTGAAAGGTGAAAACATTATTGTGGTCAAAATAGAACCAATATTGATGGCTAAGGGGACAGACTTTGATAAACTTTCTATCCTGTCATGTAATACTTAGCCACTTCCTTCATATTGATGCCTCTGTAAAAGTCACCTTTTGAAACCAGTGTGATAAACAGAGCATTTGCTCTTATAGGAGCTAATGCTCTGTTTATCACGAAAAGTTTCAAAACTACAAAATTTTAAATGTTCCCATGGGATACCGGTATGCCCCCGGACCCCTTAAGCCAAAGTGTGTACATTACATTTTGATTCAGCTACGCTCCTGCTTAGTATTCCATTGATGTCAAAACTAGTTGCTACCACTGAAGCATTCTTTGATCATCCATTGTTGATACTAACATCATTTTTATACTTCAGATTGGAACAACAGAGCACCTGGAGTCACTATCAATAGTATCTAAATAGATCATCATATATTACTGTTTATGTTGAGTTTATCTTTTATACCTTTCTGTAGGCTATCACTTCCGTCTTGTGAATGGTACAGATCATAGATCTGGTCGAGTTGAGCTCTCCATAGATGGAGAATGGGGAACAATTTGCAGCTTTGGGCTTGAGGAGGCTGAGGCGGACATACTTTGTCGAGAAATGAATTTCACTAGTGGGCGCACCTTGTCTACAGGCACATACGGGCCTGGGCCTGGCCGAATACACATAAACAATATAAATTGTAAGGGCACTGAGACATCAATATGGCAGTGCAGAGTGAGATTCTTTCAGAAGGATCGATATGAAATGCCTGAAAATGGAGGTGAAATTGAGTACCGCCAGATGGTGGCATACAGACGTTTTGGTACCTGCTGGTCGGAGCGGGATAATGCTGCAGTCCAGTGCTATGACAAAGGTTTTCTTTACCCTTTGCTAAAGCAATAGGCATGCTGCATCATAATAGCGCTTTCACGGCTGAACACCTTTGCAGCTGACCTCCTTATACAGTAAAGCTCCTCTAAAGCAACTACCAGAAGAGCTCTTATTCTTGGTTTACAAGGCAGGTTATAGAATAATGCAGGATGAAATGTTACATGTATGCAATAAGCTCTCATAGGTGCTTTCTGCATTACTTTCATCCTGTTTAACCTTATACTTTATATATAGTCGCTGTTTCAAGCCTTTGCAAACAGAGTAAACTCAGATAAGATGGCTCCTACAGGAGCCATCTTATCAAGATCTGCTCTGTTTGCTTATGACATGATAATTAGATCTGATGCTACAGTTTTTGTCAATTTAATTTTACAGTATAAAAACTCAACCAATAAATATTCAGGATATTATCATGCTTAAGCCATTCTCTCATAGGCTATTTTTAGACCCAACATTTTGCAATAAATCTACTGAAAAGGAGTATTTACTAGAAAAAAGGGAAAATTTAGAAATGTGTAGTTTTTAAACTCCCTTTGACGCCTCTGCAAAAGTCACCTGCTGAAACCATTGTGATAAATAGAGCATTTGCTCCTATAGGAGCAAATGCTCTCTTTATCACAATGGTTTCAAACTACAAAATTCTAAAATTTTCCTTTTCCTCTAGTTAATGCTCCTTTTCGGTAGATTCATTCAAAGAGGTTGGATCTAAAAATAGCCTATAATGTAATGGGTTAATATGAGGGAATGGGTTAAAGATACCATGCATTATTTACTCATTTAGCAGCTGTTTTAGAGAGGCTCTATTGTGGTCACATCACTGATACACATTTGTATTTCAGCACATGGTCGTATCTGTCGCACAGTATATTTCACACATGTTCAACATCTTTTATGCATGTGAATCTCTGGTGCACATGATATATACACAGCACCCACTGGTAGCAGTATGTATCTGTAGTGACATTGCTAGAGCAATAATCCTTTACTCCATAAATATTCTTGAAAGAAATTATAATGCCATCATGAATATTAATTAGATTAATTTTTATTATATCGCATGGAAACAGGAAGGTTTGGCTGTGGCAAAAGCTGTAAAATCATATCTTTATTACATCATAAGCAAACAGAGTAGACCCTGGTCAGACAGCTCCTACAGTAACCATCTGACCTGGGTCTACTCTGTTTTCAAAGGCATAGAAAGGCGTATTTATGGAGTAAAAGTTTAGTCTTTTGAATACTGAACATTCATAGTGAAATGGCCCATTACTGTCTTTTTAGATTTAGGGGATTAAACTTGCTAGATGATTTTTAATGACTATGGACCCTGATCAGAGGGTTCATTTGATTGGGATCTACACTGTTTGCAGTGCTAATACATGTGATTCATGCATTCAAAGGATTGGTAAATGGGTCTACACTGTTTGCAAATGACAGTGCGCTCATTTCCTGGATTGCAAAGGATAAATGAACTCATCTAAATATTGTATACAGTAAAACCTATTCTAAGCGGCCATTCATTGATTGAACGTAGGAGTCTTAACCCTTTCCCTCATATAAACTTGTTTTCATGCACTTGCAAACAGAGTAGACCCAGATCAGACGGCTCCTAGAGGAGCCATCTGATCAGGGTCTGCTCTGTTTGCTAAGTAGAATTTGATAGATCTGTTTCTAAAATTGCTTTCTAAAATGTCTACAATATTCCACCTTCCATATTTCATTATAACTATTTGGTCCATGAATATTCAGTTGGTAGTGAAATTTGGAATAAACATAGAACAGGGAAAGGGATAACTCTTCTCAACACAGAACAAGGGTTAAGTTGCCGATGGTCACTTAATGCAGGGCAAAAGTCATGCAGGAGCTTTCAGCATTACTTTAGACCTGCATTAATATGTCACATGTGTTTCTAGATATGTGTTGTATTAAAACATTTTAGAACAATTCTGCATTGTTTATTTTGGAAGGACCGAACTTTTTCTTCGAGTTATTCAGAAGTTTGAGTTATCTGAGTTGAAGATATCAAAGTTTGACTGTAATTTGGTAAATTTTGGAGAAGATGCTTCAGTTCACCAACAAAAAACCCTTAACCCTTTACTTCATATAAACACCTTTTCTTACCTTTGCAAACAGAGTAGACCCAGATCAGATGGCTCCTGGAGGAGTTGTCTGATCAGGTCTGCTGTGATTACTTATGAAATAATGATGGATCTGATTCTACAGCGAGGTGTGAAAAGGTGATTATAAGAAGGAAAGGGTTAACCCTTTCCCTATTGAATATTTATATAAAAATAATGATATCATGAATATTTATCAGCTGAATTTTTAGCTCACCTGAGTATGCTCAGCTGAGCTTTGTGATCACCCATCGTCCGTCCATCAGCAATTGCTTTAAATAACATCTCCCCTTGAACCATAAGGCTGAATGTAAACAAACATTACATAAATTAATGATCTTTGTATCATGCTCTATCAAATTGCTAAAACAAACTGGATCCATATAGAACTCTGGTTGCCATTATATAACCTTATATAACTATATAGAAAACTTTAAAAAGCTTCACCAGGGATTGGTATTTGGTATGAAAATAGTCACCTGGTGACCTTTTATTAAAATTGCTAAAATCATTTTAATGTCTCAGAAAGCATGGCCGCTAGGGATAGGGCTAGATTTTCTTGTATAACTGTATAGAAAACCTTTAAAATTCTTCTTCTCAGAAGACAGTGGTGCACTTTGAATGATATTTGGTTTGAAATGTTACAAGGTCACACTTTGTCAAAGCTGCTAAAACCATGCTGATATCTAAAAAAAATATGGCCTCCAGGAGCGGAGGTAAATTTCCTTATGACTATTGGAAATTTTTTAGAAATCTTCACCAAAACTCGTGGTCGTGTTTAAATTATATTTGGTCGGAATAGTCCTCTGGTGATGATATTGAGAATTAATTATGACTACCATGCATTTTGAACAAATTGAATAATCTTTAGGTAATTTTTTTTTAAAAGTACTATAATTCCCCTCTTATCTTCATTTTCTGGAGATGTTTACGACTAGTTTGTCTCTTTCTATTGCTACTAGTGAAGGTGAGCGATATAGGACCATCATGGCCCTCTTGTTACAGTGGTATATGTACATAGGAATTTTTGGTATTAGTAGAAACTACAGAGTCATGCAGATCTGTTAAAAGTTCATAAGCAAACAGAGCAGACCTTACCAGAAGGCTCCTAAAGGCATAGAATGGCGTATGTATGGAGTAAAGGGCTAAGAGAAGATGTGTATATCATTATAATGTTGTAGTCGGATGATTTTCCATAAAGTTATGGCACCTTTATTAAAATATAACACTCTGACACATACTTGTGTGTGGGTATTAACCCTTTACTCCATAAGTATGCTTTTTAATGCCCTTGCAAACAGAGTACATGTAGATCCTATAGGAGCCATCTGATCAGGGTCTGCTCTGTTGGTTTATAGTATAATACACATCTATGTCTACTATTTCTGCCTAAGTCAAAATGCCCTGTGTTCATATGCCATTATAAAGAATGATCTAAGTATTATTCGTGATACATGTATCATAATTATGAATATTTATGGAGTAAAGGGTTAATCCCATTCAGTGATAATTCTAGTTTATTTCAGGATGAGTAAATGACAAATGGCTGGGCATATGTTTATTTGTTCTGTGCATTTTTCAGTGCGGCTCTCTAAAACAAATGACCTGAACTATGGCATTCTCGAATTGTACATGGATGGAGCATGGGGAGCCATTTGTGACAAGAATTTCCGAGAAGTGTCCGCAAAAGTTGCATGCCGACAGCTGGGATTCAAAGATGGAAAGTTTCAACCAGGTTTGTATATATTCCATTGTACATAATACTTTATTGTACATATATTGCATGTACACTGTTTGACCCAAACTTTGAAACGACGTAAAACCTGATAAAAACCAAACCAAAACCAACTTTAACATTAGCGATAATTTTGTTGCAATTGCACATGCATACTTCAAACTTGGCATGCATGTGCAACTTATGGAGGTAAAGAATTTTAGAGGTGACTTATTAAGGTCAAGAGTATACATCAAGGCTGAAGGTCATATCGAGGGCATAGTGTTTCATAAACATATCTTGTTTTTCAAATGAATATCAGGTAATCTCATCAGGTAAAGTGTTGCCCCTTACCTCCATAGGCTATTTTTAGACCCAACCTCTTTGAATGAATCTCAAATGAATGAATGAATCTACCGAAAAGGAGCATTTACTAGAGAAAAGGAAAATGTCCTCCATAGGCTATTTTCAGACCCAACCTCTTTGAATGTATCTACCCAAAACATGCATTTACTAGAAAAAAGGAAAATTGTTTAGTATAGAAACCATTGTGATAGATAGAGCATTTGCTCCTATGAAGCAAATGCTCTATTTATCACAATGGTTTCAAAAAGTGACTATTACAGAGGCGTAGAAAGGCGTATTTATGGAGGAATTTCAATGGTTAAACAGAAGCTTTCAAGTTGTTTGCTTTTTCTTGCAGGATCAGTCCTAGGTCCAAATAATGATATCAATGTGACAATCACAGACCTAGGATGTAATGGCGGAGAAAAGGATATCAGCAACTGTAAATACAACGTAGGAACATGTCCATCTGGAAATTACGTCACGGTCTATTGTAATTCATCTATTATTAAGACTCAAGGTTTGTAATATATTATATTTTTTAGTAACAGTATAAGCACAAATAATAAGTAGCAATTAAATCAGATAATTGCCTCATCACTAATAAACACTCCCTTATTTCAGGGTGTGGGGACTAAGGATGAATAAAATAACTTAAACGCAATATGATAATCATTAAATAAAGAGAAATAACTTTTTCAAAATACAGGTAGTAGCTTAATGCAGACTTAAATCAATGCAGAAAGCTCCCTTAGCAGCTTTCTGCATTGTTTTCATTCTGCATTAGGCAACCACCTGCATACAAAATGCATCTGCCACTAAGTTTTCGTGCAAATCATCTACTACACTTTAGACCGATTTAAGCCAATCTTGCATACATTTTCTCTATTTCACTCCATGAGAGCATTTTCCAATAGTTTGCATTAGAGTTGCCAACAATTCAAAAGTGATGAAAAAAAAATGCATGTGTACAAAATGTTACTAATGTAACTTGTGTATTAAAAATATTCCAACATATAAAGTTGGGGTTTAGCAATTTGTTTAAGTATGTTTTCAATTTGTGCCCTAAATAATTTGGACACCCAATCTTTTGAACCCCTCAACATTTTTTTAATGCTTTGTATAGTTAAACAGTTCAATTTGGCACTATTTTGATAACTTTAGATATGTTATACTGACAAAGTAGCAACAAGTCTAGACCCTGATCAGAGTCTGCACTATTTGCCTGAAATTGTCTGTCTGAATACTTAGGGCAATTAGGGTAATATCTAATTTTAGAATTTCAATTTTTTTTAGATAATATAATACATGATTTCATTGACATCTATTTCTATGTTCTTGAACAGACAAGTTTCATTGACATATTTTTCGATGTTCTTGAACAAACTAATTTGATTGACATATATTTCAGTATTCTTGAACAGACAAATTTTGTTGACATCTATTTCAAAGTTCTTGAACAGACAAACTTCATTAATATCTGTTTGTATGTTCTTGAACAGACAAATTTCATTGACATCTATTTATAAGTTCTTGAACAGACAAACTTCATTAACATCTTTATGTTTATTCTTGAACAGACAAATATCATTGACAGCTATATCTATTTCTATATTCTTGAACAGACAAATTAGACTTGCGTATCAAAGAGGGACGTTATTATGGCTCTTTGGAAGCAAACAAATATGGTTTCTGGGGTCCCATATGTCCCGTTGGCTGGACTGACCAAACAGCCACAGCTGCATGCCGCCAACTTAAATATATAGGGGGTATGGCTTACAATGGAACAAGCCGTCTGGACGCACCAATGGCTCTTGGAAACTTCTCTTGTGCCACTGGGAAGAACCAGACACTGAGTGAATGCACATATAAAGGTTTTAATGAGAATGTTGGATGCCAGTACCCTGTCAAAGGAAGATATCAGAGACCAACTGCTGGTGTACTATGCTACAATCATCCAGGTATGTTGTGTATTTGAATGACTAGATGCATTGTCAACCCCTTACAACGCTGACTTTTCAAATGGACTATTCCAAAATTCAAACAGGTCATGCTTATGGTGAATGTTTAGGGATTTTTCTAAAGAAAAGTGTAACATGTCAAACAATGCAGACCCTGATGAGAGGGCTCCTCTAGGAGCCCTCTCATCTGGGTCTTCACTGTTTGCAAAGGACATTAGTGACTCGTGTCCCGCACTGTAGGGGTTAAGATATGTAAAGTATTCTTTATTCAAGCATAACTCCTTTATTTCTCCTTCGAACAGTTATGTTTGGACCACTCTTTAGAATTGTCTCACACAAAAATTTAACCCTTTACTTGATAGGGATACACATTTATACCTTTGTAAGCAGAGAAGACTCAGATCAGATAACTCTAACCTGGATCTAACAGTCTGAACGGGATCTACTCTGGTTGCTTATGTAATAATTAATATACATTGTAGATTTAATTTTACAGTTTTCTGCTTAATGGCCAAAAATATCCTTCTTCATATGTCATTTAATACAAGAAAATGGTTCAGTGATATTCATGCAGTAATTAACCCATTCCCTGTTCTATGTTTATTCCAAATTTCAATACCTTCTAAATAGTCATAAAGAAATATGGAAGGTGGAACAGTGTAGACATTTAAGAAAGCACAGAAACAGATTTATCAAATTCCATTAGCAAACAGAGCAGACCCTGATCAGACAGCTCCTACAGGAGCTGTCTGATCTGGGTCTACTCTGTTTGCAAATGTGTGAGACCCTTTGCATGCTAGCTGCAGATTCTCCCACTGTTTATGACCTATGCAAACAGCTTGGATCCAGATCAATCCATACAGTTTTGAAAACGTTGCAGATGGCAAGATTACTTAGCGTGCAAAGACTAAACCCTTTCCTTCATATAAACGCTTTTTCACACATTTGCAAACAGAGTAGACCCAGATCAAATGGCTCAAATAGGAGCCGTCAGATCAGGGTCTGCTCTGTTTGCTAATAAAATTTGAAAGATCAGTTTATTTACTTTCTAAAATGACCACATTTTTTAATGTACCACCTTCCATATTTCATTATAACTATTTTGTCCATGAATATTTAGTAGGCACTGATCTTTTGAATAAACATAGAACAGGAAAAGGGTTATGAATAGGGTCAGCAACAGCAAATAATTTGACAAGTTACAAAAGGTAACCCCCATTAACCTTTACTCCATGAATATTCATGTAAGAAATAATGACATGAATATAATTTAGATTATTTGTTATAATAGCGCATGGACACAGCAAGTGTTGGTCATGGCAGACCAGTAGAATCATATCTATATTAAATCATAAGCAAACAGAGCAGACCCTGATCAGATGGCTCCTACAGGAGCCATCTGATCTGGGTCTACTCTGTTTGCAAAGGTGTAGAAAGGCGTATTTATGGAGTAAAGGGTTAAGATTCTGATTGCTTCTCTTTTTATTTGTCAGAGGGAGTAAAATTCCGAATGTCTGAATCTTCAAGACGAGGCAAAGTGGAGATCATGTTTAATGGGGAGTGGGGCAGGGTCTGCAACAGCAGCTGGGGTGACATGGAGGCTAGAGTCTTCTGTCGCCAGTTTGATTTCATCGATGGCAAAGCGGAGAAGTTTGCAACGCGAAGTAAGGGTCATGTGTGGATGAACTACATAGAGTGTGATGGGACAGAGAAATCCATCTTAGAGTGCAGCAATACATGGACACCAGGATCTGCCAACTGTGATGATGCAGGGGTTATTTGTTTTGATGATGGTGAGTTGCCTTAAGCATCAGCAGTTTATGTTAAGCAAATGTCTAAAGTTTTACCTTTCATTATTCAGCTGTTGTTTTAACCCTTTCCTCCATAAATACACCTTTCTACGCCCCTGTAAAATTCACCAGTTGAAACGATTGTGATAAATAGAGCATTTGCTCCTATAGGAGCAAATGCTCTATTTATCACAATGGTTTCAAACTACAAAATTCTAAGGTTTTCCTTTTCTATAATAAATACTCCTTTTGGGTAGATTCATTCAAAGTGGTTGGGTCTAAAATAGCCTATGGAGGAAAGGGTTAAAGACTTATTTACAATAATTATCCCATGAGAAATAATGATATCATGAATATTTGTTAGCTCAACTTTTTACTCAACTAGTATAGGAACACAATTTTATTTAGCCATGACAAACTAACTATATAATCCCATACGCATACAGAGCAAATACTGATCACATAGCTAGCTCCTACAGGAGCCATCTGATCTGGGTCTACTTTATCAAGGTTTAAAAGGGTGTTACTGTCAGGTAAAAGGTTATAGGCATGTAATATGATATTGCAATAATAAATTATCCCTTTGCCTATTGAATATTAATGTAAGAAATAATGACATCATGAATATTTATTAGCAGATTTTATAATGGCATTAAATTTTGTACACATCCTTTTTATTTTGGTATTAGTAGAAATAGTAGAGTCAGATCGATTATAATTTCATAAGCCATCTGATCTGGATCTACTCTGTTTACAAAGATGTGAAAAGGTGTTTATATGAAGGGAAGGGGTAAGTTCAAATTCATGATACTGTATGTTTCAGTGAGGCTATCTAAGGGGGATGACGTCTCTTACGGAGCAGTGGAGGTGAACTTCAAGAGTAGATGGGGTGTGGCCTGCAACCTGGACTGGGACCAGCCAGATGTTGGTAAGCTATTGACTTGCTATTGCGATTTTTGCATGTGGAAAATATATAAGACATAATGACATCAGGACTATTCATTACGAGCCTTTATAGTGGAGTTGATCTCTGTCGAAAATCAAGTCATATGATCATTGCTACATTCATACTTCAAATAATGAAATGTTAAATGAAAAATAACACAATCTGAAAAGAACAAAAGTGAAAAAAATAGAAAATCTCATAACCTGTAAGGGGTTAATAGAGTCCAAATGATTTCAGTTTTGAAATCTGCATAAAACAACAAAAGGCAATCAATACAGTACAGTAAAACCTCTCTAAACCGGATGTTCATCTTAGTATAAATGTCAGTCTTGGACACAGGTGGCAGCTTAATGCAGGGTGAAAGTCATACAGAAAGCTCCTGTAGGAGCTTTCTGCATGACTTTCACCCTGCATTAAGCAGCCACCTGCCTAAAAGTATCTAAATTCTTCTCTACTACAACTCCAGATTAGAGGGGTTTTACTGTACCTTATGAATATTCATATAAGACATAATGACATAATCAGAACTATTGATTACCTGGAGTTTTATATTGGCGTATGAACACTTTTGGCCATGGCAAAACCGATAGAATCTGGGTTCATGCTTATAAAACGTTTAGTTGAGTCTGAGTTCGTTCTCAAGTTTTTCAAAAGCTTGAGAACTCAAATCTGACCAATCAAAAGCTTGAGAACGAAACTCAGACTCAACTAAAAGCTTTATAAGCATGGACCCAGATCTATATAATTCCATAGCAAATAGAGCAGACCCTAATATGGCCAAATTCCCTGTGTTCATGTGCCAGTATAACAATTCATCTAATGAATATCAATCCAGGTGTCATTACTTCTTACATGAATACGGTATTTATTAAATAAAGCATTCAACTTGACACAGTTGACTGTCAACTGTTTTATAAAATTATATGTTAATTTTATCTCTTTCTGGGTTGACCTGTAAAAATTACTCCATTTAACCCTCCGCTTGCTATTCACGTCAATATACCTACCTGTAACTAGTGAAGACCCAGATGAGACAGCTCCTGCAGGAGCTGTCTCATCAGGGTCTGCACTATTTACAAGTTGATTGTGCAACCAGTGCACTCCACAGCATTGATTGCACATCGAAATACTTGTACACAGTGAAGATATATGTAATTATACAACAGGGCATGGGTAAAGAAGGAGAAATGTATTTTAAAATTCAGCAAGCGAAGGGTTAAAACTCATTTGTGCTTCTGGGTTTGCAATGGACTATTGCATGGTATCTCAGGCCTGACTTCTTTTCTGTTTTTCCTACGTATCATTTGACCATTTGTCTGTTCTAGATGTGACTTGCAAACAAATTGGCTTTGAAAGTGGCATACCTCTATGCTGTGCTCCATTTGGTTATATAAAGTCACATGGCACAATGGAGGGGATAAAGTGTCGTGGCAATGAGAAGCGGTTGACGCAGTGTGAGCACCAGCCTCCATATGGTTCTGTATGTTCCATGGACTATGCAGCAGCTGCATGTTACAATGGCCCACGGGCTCAAGGTATGAGATTGTTATCAATATATTATCATTATTTCTATTACAGTAAAACCCCTCTATACCAGAATTTTAGTTAACCCTTTCCTCCATGTAAATACACCTTTCTACGCCTCTGTAAAAGTCACTTTTCCAAAGGAGCAAAATTGCTCTATTTATCACAATGGTTTCAGAACTACAAAATTCTAAAATTTTCCTTTCCTCTAGTTAATTTTCCTTTTCGGTAGATTTATTCAAAAGAGGTTGGGTCTAAAAATAGCCTATGAGGTAATGGGTTAAGAAGTACATGTATTTAGATCTTTTTAGACAGGTGACAGCTTAATGCAGGGTTAAAGTCATGCAGAAAGCTCCTTTCATTTATTTTTGATTTGTTCAATCCTTTGAGAAACTATTGACTGAGTGTCAAACAGCTTGGATCCTAATGAGACACTGAGTGTCAAACAGCTTGGATCCTAATGAGACACTTAGTGTCAAACAGCTTGGATCCTAATGAGACACTTAGTGTCAAACAGCTTGGATCCCAATGAGACACTGAGTTAGTCAGCGTCTTATCTGGAGCCTAGCTGCAAATGTTAGTTGGTACCCGGTTAATTTCATGAGAAGCGCTGAGACTTTTATAAAGTAAAATACTCAAAATTGTACAAAAGAAAGGATAATACCCAACAGAGTTAGACGTCGTTAACTCAGAACTTCTAGTGGAGAAGAATTGAGAACTTTTTTAGGCAGGTGGCTGCTTAAGGCAGGGTTAAATTAATGCAGAAAAGTCATAGAGGAACTTTCTGCATGACTTTCAACCTTTACTAAGCTGCCGCCTGTCTTAAAGTCCGGTAATACAATGTAATACTTGATTTCAATGATAGTTTATTCAGTAAAGAAAAGGATTGGACAACAGGCATTATGAGCTTATGTAAATCCTCTCCTGTTTGAGAAATCAAATTATCGAGATTTTACTATACTTGACTGTTATATGTATTCTCACGCAGATGTGAAGATTTCCATATCAAGTCAGGACAATGCCACAGGGTCTATAGTTCTAAACTACATGAACATCAGCGGTCGTATCTGTGCTGATGACTGGGATGACAAGGATGCCTTGGTTGTCTGTGGACAGCTCGGATTCTCTAATGGTAAAGTTTTGCTTTAATTTTACAGTAGACCCTCTTAACCCTTTCCTTCATATAAACACCTTTTCAAGCATTTGCGAACAAACTAGACCCAGATCAGATGGCTCCTATAGCTCTCTCATCAGATAATAAACATTTTTAGCTCGTCTGTTTCGAAGAAAAGTCGAGCTATTGTGATCACTGGGTCGAAGTCGTCAAAGTCATCGTCGTTGTTGTCGTTGTTGTTGTCATCATGCATAAACTTTAATGTAGCTCATTTCTCGAAAAGTATAAGAGGTATCAACATGAAACTTCATGGGATAGTAGATCACATTGAGGGGAAGGCCCCTACATAAGAGCCATAACTCTTGGTCTCAAAATTTTGGAGTTATGGCCCTTTATCGTTTTCAGTTTTTTTAAAATTTAGCTGGACAAATACCAAATCAGAAAAGCGTTGGTGCCGCTCGTGGATCTTGTTAAAATTGGGAACTGATTTGTCTATATTAACAGTACAACACAGCATTATTTTTTGACATTTTGTGTATTAGGTTTAAACAGAAGAGTCAGATCTATTATAATTTCATAAGCAAACAGAGCAGACCCCAATAAGATGGCTCCTATAGGAGCCATCTTATCTGGGTCTTCTCTGTGTGAAAAGGTGTTTATATGAGAGAATGGGTTTAAAAATGATTGCTCAGTGCAATTTAGTAGAAACAATCTCAATTAGGTATGTTTCATTTGTTGTATAAGAACATTGTCACATATAGTTTAACCAAACCAAAATGCTTTATCCTGCATGAGTTTTGTCAGCTTTTGAAATTAACCCTTTACTCAATACATATGCCTTTTAGCGCCTTTGCAAAAAGGGAAGCCCCAGATCAGTCAGCTTCTGTAGAAGTCATCTGATCAGGGTCTGCTCTGTTTGATTATGAAATTATATAGATATGACTCTATATTGACTTCCACGGCCAAAAGTGCCTGTTTTTATAAATTTTTATTATAAATATTCATGTAATATTCATGATGTCAATATTTTGTACATGAATCAGAAAGGGTTAACCCATTCCCTCATATTGACGCCTTTTGACACCTCCGTAAAAGTCACTTTATGAAACCATTTTGATAAATTGAGCATTTTTTCCATAGGAGCAAATCGAGGGCTTGGTGCAAAACTATTCTAACTCCTTCACTTTGTGAAGGAGTTAGAATAGTTTTGCACCAAGCCCTCGAAATGCTCTATTTATAACAATGGTTTCAAAACTACATAATTCTGAAATTTTCCTTTTCTCTAGTTAATGCTCCTTTTCGGTAGATTTATTCAAACAGGTAGGATCTAAAATAGCCAATGAGGGAATGGGTTAAGCTAAATATTTCTGGAGCACTGTCAGCTTGATTTTTCTCCATGAAGGCATTGCCTATCGCCACTACAAATGGAACACCGGTAGAGGTGAGAATGCTCCTTTCTGGACATCGAATGTCGCATGCACGGGTGCAGAGAGACGTCTAGACGATTGCCCTAAGGTGCCGTATGGCGATGTCAAGAAATGTGTCAGCAGACATTATGCTGGAGCTCTTTGTTACAATAAAGAAGGTAAAAAAAATTTTATATAAATTAAAAAAACACACAAAATTATATATTACGCCAGACAGTAATTTACATTAACCCTTTTCCTCATATAGTAAATGCCTTTGCACGCCTTTGCAAACAGAATACACCCAGATCAGAGAGCTGTAGGAGCTGTCTGATCAGGGTCTGCTCTGTTTGCTTCTGTTATGTTATTGATCTGATTCCACAATTTCTGCCATGGCCAAATTTTCTTGTGTGTGCATGCCATTATAGAAATTCATATAATTCACTTTCATTATATCATTATTTCTTACATGAATCTTTAACCCTTTCCCTGTTCTGTATTTAGGTCAAATTTCAATATTATACCTACTGAATATTCATTAAAAAAATAGTTATAAAAGATATATGGAAGGTGGAACATTGTAGACATTTTAGATAGCAAAAAAGCAGATCTATCAAATTCTATTAGCAAACAGAGCAGACCCTGATCAGACAGCTCCCTGATCAGACGGCCTCTTGTAGCCGTCTGATCTGGGTCTACTCTGTTTGCAAATGCGTCAAAACACGTTTATATGAAGGAAAGGGTTAAACTTACGGTATGAACTTTGAAAATTGCCATTTACTACAACCACTATCCGGGTATATTTTTCATCTATTTATTTTCATAAAACAATGTTGTAATGTCAAAACAATTTGAATCCTGCTTGTGCTTCATGTTGTTTCCAAACTGTTTGCAATGGTCATCATTTATTGGTATGCAGGTCGGGACATGCCAATTGCTACTTTGCCATGAGTTGCCAAATGCTAATTGCTTTTTTGCTAATTGCTAAATGCCAATTGCTAATTTCCCAGTTTAGTTGGTCAAGTACCGCCACCGCATTGCCTTTTCGGGTTCCAGATCGGCGGGCTTCATTCCACAATATGTTTTGTGTTCTTTATGAATGATATTGTCCAGACATTTTATAGAAGTAAGATCCTCGTCTGAACTGCATGGAATGCGGATCGGACCATGCCAATTACTAAATGCCAATTGCTAATTTGCCAGTTGCTTAATGCCAATTGCTAATTTACCAAATGCCAATTGCTCATTTGCCAAGTGCCAATTGCTAATTGCCATATTGTCATTAATTCTAATTTCTTTTCTCTGAAGAGTGCTTGGCGGATCCAAAGATTAGACAGTTCAGTGGACTTCATTCTACAATATGTTTTGTATCCTTATCAAAACAATAATAAACTCAGTTTCTGTACATCTGTAAGCGAGAAGAACACGTTCGTATTTTTTTCATTTGGCAAATGGCAGTTTAGCAAATGGCAATTGGCTTGTCCTGAATCCGCATTCCATAACACAGTGTTGAAATAGTTAAGCAATGCTTTTTATAGCTGAATTGCCTTTAGATGAAAATTTGTTTGGAATAAGATTCACTGCTATTAACCCTTTTAGTGTTAAAAGTTTTCAAAGTGGAATGCTTCTATCAATCTGTTATGTTTGAGTTCATTTAATATGAAATAATTACATTGGCTACAGGAATTTGAATTACAAACAGTACAGACCCTGATCAGAGGGCTATGCATGAGTCTTCTGATCTAGGTCTTCACTGTTTGCAAATGCTAAGTAACTCATTTTGCCAATTTAGTGAGTGAAACATATATACAATAGAACCTATCTTAAGGGCCATTTATTTATTGAACACATGAGTCTTAAAAAGCAGGTGGTTGATGAATGCAGGGCAAAAGTAATGCAGAAAGCTTTCTGCATTACTTTTGCCCAGCATTAAGCTATCACCTGCTTTACAGAACCATAATTAGACCTCTTTTTGATGGACACTATAGACAGGTTCTACTGTCAATGTTTGTATATAAAGGCAATGGTTCAATGTGTTTGAAACTTGGTACTTTTATATTGCTTATGAATTAGACAAAAAATTCTTATAAATATGTTCTAACAGGTCTTGCATACCGACTTTCTGGAGGGGAGAGGAACTATGGTCGGGTTGAGGTGTCAGTAAATGGTGTATGGGGATCGCTGTGTAATCGTTACTGGGACGTCAATGATGCCAAGGTATTTTGCAGATCACTCGGTTACACCACTGGGTTTCCGCTGTACACTGGAAATTTCAAAACCCCTCCAAGCAAGGTGTATGAGTCAAACCTGCACTGCAATGGATCTGAGGACTCCCTGCTGAAGTGCCCGCATGAAGGCTGGGTGCAGCCCAAACCAGATCTACATTGTTTGGATCACTCTAAAGATGCAGCGGTGTACTGCTATACATCAGGTACAGAAAATAACGGCGATGCTCTGGAGATTTTCAGATGCAATAAACTTTTTCTCACTTTTATTTAACCCTTTCCCTGCTGTATATTCATGTAAGAAATAATGACATCATGAATATTAATAAGATTATTTTGTTATAATGGCATATGAACACAGGGCATTTTGCCTGAGACAGAAGCTGTCGAATCAGCTCTGTATTACACCATATTAGCAAACAGAGCATGACCCTGATCTGGGTCTACTCTGTTTGCAGATGCGCGAAAATGCGCTTACATAAGGGAAAGGGTTAAGGTTTATTATTTCCATGTTTAGATCAGTATTATATCAGGTTTTGTGTTGGCACATTTTGTGTTTGCTTTCCCTGTTGAATATTCATGTAAGAAATAATACCATCATGAACCTTTTATGATGGCACAACCATGTACACTTGAAGTTTGGTATTGGTACAAACTGTAGAGTCGGATCTCATAAGCAAACAGAGCAGACCCTGATCAGATGGCTCCCACGTGAGCCATCTGATCTGGGTTTACTCTGTTTGCAAAGGCATGAAAAAGCATTCTTATGAAGGCAAAGTTTAACTCATTCCACATTTTCCTCTTTATTACATATGCGAACACTTTGGATCAAAATGAAAAGCCGAGTGACATGACATCTCATTATGATCTAAACTGTTTGTCAATTTCGCTTTATATTTCAGGTATATTGAAAGAAAAGTTAGCTTTGAAAATTGTAGTACATGACACTTACTTGGCTTGCAAAGAATGTTCACCCTTTACTCAAGAGTTCTTTTGGCGCCTTTACAAACCGAGCAGACCCCGAGGGTTGATATGTTTAAATCTTATATTGTTTATAATCTCTTGTCCGCTTTTATCTTTAGAGGGCATAGGTATAATGTAATGTAGAAGTTTTTACTTAGGGATCACTTTTCCATCATCTGTCTGTCTGTCTGTCTGTCTGTCTGTCTGTCTGTCCGTCCGTCTGTCCATCCGTCCGTCCATCCGTCTGTCCGTCTGTCTGTCTGTCTGTCTGTCTGTCTGTCTGTCCATCACCCTTTCTGTTTTTGGCTGTCATTTCTAAATTGATCATTATAGAGCTTTCAAATTTCACATGTGTCTTCCTCTCATTGAGGACCATTGATGTAACTAAGGTTCATCACTCTGCATGCAATACATTTTGAGTTATTCCCCTTTGTTCTGATTTTCGCACTCGAGCATATTAACAGTTTTTGTGTCAGCTGCGAGCAGGTGACACATGTGTTCTTCCGAACACTCTAGTTGTTTTTGTATTTTAACTCTTTCACTGCCAAATTTTGCCGTCTGCAAACTTTGTCTTCTGCTACAATTTTTAGGGGTTTCCGTGAAGGAAAGGGTTAATTGGCGTATCATTTTCTTTTCCAGTCAAACTTGGATCTGGTGTTGGTAAACATATCACCCATGGACCAGTTCTGTATTACAACAAGGGCAGCAGTAACTGGGAAGCCATTTGTGACAAAGGTTTCAATGACTACAGCGCCACCTTGGTGTGTAAGGAGTTAATGTTTGATTTCGGAGTGTCGATTGGTGGGTCTGCATATGGGAAAATCTATGAGAGCATTCTTGAAAACAAGACAATGTCCTGCAGCGAAAATTCAATGACATTAGATGAGTGCATCCATAAAGGACCATGCAATGGTTCAGATTTCTACGCATCTGTGGCATGCTTCAAAAACAGTGACAGGCCTCTAAATGAGAGTGAGTTTTAGCTTGTTTAGTTTTATTATTATTCTACTTTTTAAAAGAGTCGTTTTGTGTTATCTTCTTTCATCCATACATCAATCAGTCTGTCTATCTGTCATGCATTTTTGTGTCTCACTTAACACCAAATATATTTGATCTAGAGTCATTATAACGCTTTCCCTGTTGAATATTTATGTATATGGGCAAATGTGCATAGGATGTTTTGGTATTGGTAGAAACTGTAGAGTCGGGTTTATTTTAACTTCATGAACAAACAGATTAGACACTGATCAGATGGTTCTTACTGGAGCCATCTGATCTGGGCCTACACTGGTTACAAAGGAATGAAAAAAGTATTTGTATGAAGGAAAGAGTTAAACTTCATGAGATGCTTGATTACTGTAGGAACATGCACACCTAGCTAGGTTTTGATTGGCACTCAGAAACACTAAAGTAATAATTTTTATTGTGCTTGTTTTGGACAAACCATAGCTACATAGTCATGACCAACATTTCTAGTTTGCATAATTTATGTCACATCGCTGATAGATTTGTTGTATAAGAGGTTAAATTATACTTGCTGAAGTTATTTAACTTTTTTGATTGAGTCTAGGTTCATTCTCAAGCATCTGAATGTGAGTGGAACTGAAAATCTGATCAAATCAGATACTTGAGAATGAACTCAGACTCAAACTCAGAAATCTCCTATACAGTCTGCTCTGTTTGCAGTTTCTGTGATGGCTTAACCCTTTCTCTCATATATAACTGCTTTTTCATGCCCTTGCAAATAGAGTAGACCCAGATCAGATAGCTCCTGTATGAACTGTCTGATCAGGGTTTGCTCTGTTTGTTATGAAATGAAATGTTTTAAATGGCCTTTTCAAATATTTACTTTCAAAGACTGTAGCTATAATTATTATTTAGTTCAGAGGTCTGGATAAGATGTATAAAATTAAACATTTTCATGAATAGCTCCTTTATTTCCCCCACAATACGCTATACTGTGATCAGTCTTTAGAAGTGTCTCTAAGAGACGATTCTTAAGAGTGGACACAGTATAGGGTTTGGTGGAGAAATGACAATGTTAATATTTGGGTATACATCTTTATCTGTAACTGTGTTTTAGTTTCATGAAAAGTGTATGATATCTGGTATGAGCGAAAAGTATATCTGATGTCTTTTTCAGAATATGAGTTTGAAATACCAAAAGGAAAAGGAGGGGACTTCACTGGTGTCGTGACAGCTAAACATTATGGCTTACCAGGAAGGATTTGTTCTGTGGGCTGGGATGATATAGATGCCATGGTAAATACTATTGGTTACAATTACAGTAAAACCCCGTTAATGCGACCACTTAATAAACAGTCACTGGGGTCGTTTAAAGCAGGTGGTTGCTTAATGCAGGATGTAAGTTATGCAGAAAGCTCCTGTAGGAGCTTTCTGCATAACTTTCGTCCTGCATTAAGCTACCACCTGCCTCTGCCACCCAGAATTATGCCACTTTTTGGTGGTCGCATTAGCGGGGTTTTGCTGTACTTTAACATCTTTTGATTAGGGAGATACCAGAAGATCTCATTTGCCTTTCTGTCTGTTTCTCTTTCTATCTTTATGTCCATTAGTCATTCCATTTCATAATACTTGAATTAGTCATTGTGAAAAATGAATCGTCCCCTTTTCACAGTTAGTACAACAATATTGCTTACAGAGTAGGAGGTTGTGAGTGTGTACCGAGGCCAGGTGATACGAAAGACTTTTTAAAAGAGGCATTTGAGTGATCCTCTCACTTAATGTTCAGCATTGGAGAGTAATGCTAGGACTGGATACCCCAGTGTAAGAACAATTTGACTGGATGTGAGATTAATAGAATCAAGCATGGGTTTTGTTAAAGACGGGGTTTCTATACCCGAGGTTGGTCTGTTCCAGTCAGAACAGACGTACCAACCGAGCTAGGGTATAGAAACCCCCGGCTTTAACAAAATCCATGCTTGATTATTTTTCTCACTGAAATACGCCCTAAAACTAAGTAAATTAACAGAATTTGTGAAGTACTACTTTACATTGCGTAATACGACTTCCATATCTAATAGCAACAAACTGCAGCAGAAAAGCGTGACACCAAATGACGTCATTTGTTATGACAACCACAAACGTTACATTTTGGCGTAAAATATAAATGACTGAGTGACTACAAAACAACGTCTTCGGTTAATTAAATAGGTTTTTAAAATGTTTATATGATAAATAGAATTTCATATTCTAGCTAATTACTTATATTAATTTTAATTTATAAGGTTGTTGCCTTTAGAAATGTTGGTATAATTCTGTAAGAGTTACTTCCCTTTTAATAGTTTCGCCTAATCACACGTATGAATACACTAGACAAGGGGTGTTCCAGATAAGGATTTCTAGTAGTGCTGTTTTAAGTAACTCAGCTTATATAGCATGTCTGAGAAGCGAGAAAACCCTTTCCTTCATAGTAACACCTTTAAGGCATTTGCAAACCGAGTAAACTTAGATCAGACAGCTCCTTACATTAAGCAAGTTAATACCTTACTCAATGAATATTAATGTAAGAAATAACAATGTTAATTAGGTTCATTTCTATAATTTGAAAACAGGAAGTTTTGGCCATGGTAGAAACTGTAGAGTCATATTTGTATTATTTCATAAGCAAACAGAGCAGACCCTGATCAGATTGCTCCTACAGGAGCCGTCTGATCTGGGTCTACTCTGTTTGCAAAGGTGTAGAAAGATGTATTTATGGAGGAAAGGGTTAACCCTTAACATGATTGTGATTGAAAAGATGATAATAACTATCACATACAGAACTTTTATATACATGTATATAGCTACAGTAAAAATTTCCAAAACCATGTCTACCAGAAATATTCCTATTCAAGCTATTGTGAATTTGTGTGAAAGAATAATCACGTGGAAATCTTCTCTGCCATCACTAGTGGCATTTCAAGTATAGTAAGTATATAGAGAAAGTACACATAATCTAATATTCAGACAGGCAAATATAGGCCAATAGTTTAATAAAAACTGTAGAATCAGATCTATATCTTATCAAAAGCAAACAGAGCAGACCCTGATCAGATGGCTCCTATAAGTCTGATATGGGTCTACTTTGTAAATGTGTAAAAGGGGTTTATATGAGGGAAAGGGTTAATGCAAATGAAAGCAATACTGTGGGAGCTGTCTGCATTGCTTTCAATTTGCATTAAGCTATCACCTGTATTTTGAAAAACCTATATTTCTTAATTTAATGGTTATCATCTATGGTTTTAATCCTTTACTCCATAAAAATGCATTTCCCTGCCTTTGCAAACAGAGTAGACCCAGATCAGATGGCTCCTATAGGAGCCGTCTGATCAGGGTCTACTCTGTTTGCTTTTGATATAATATAGATAAGATTATACAGTTTCTGCCATGGCAAGGCCAAAATTTCCTGTGTCAATGTGCTCTTATAACAATTAATCTAATTAATGTTCATAGTGTCATAATTTCTTACATGAATATTCATGGAGTAAAGGGTTAATTTTTTCATTCATTGTATGGGGGCATTTATCAGAGTGGTGGGAAGGTGTTTATTAGGGAAGATACCGCATATATCCTTTAATAGAGAACAATGAGAAGAAATAAGTATACTATCCTTTATTTCTTTCTTCTTAGTTTAAAAATTAAATAATCTAGGGCTAAGTGCTAATTTCACACTGAAAGGAGAGTCACGAATTTAGCAGAGCCTGTCTTAGTCGATCTTATATTGATTGGACTCGGGAATCTTACAAAACAGGTGGTTGCTTAATACAGGGCAAAAGTAATGCAGGACTTAGCTCATACAGGAGCTTTCTGCATAACTTTTGACCTGCATTAAGCTATAATCTGCCTTACCGACCCATAATTAGACCTCTTTTTGATGGCTGCTTAAGACAGGTTCTACTGTTTTTAACTATTTGCACGCTAGCGGCGAAACTGTGATTACCAATGCAAACAGTTTGGATCCAGATGAGACGCCACATAATGCAGCGTCTCATCAGGATCCAAACTGTTTGTCATCTTGACCATAATTTTGCAAAAAAATGAGAGAAAATTTTGTTTTAAGAATTGAAGCAGACGACAATTGTTGCAGACGAAAAATTACTTCGTGTGCCAAGAGTTAAATCTTTGCAAGCAATTATCAAGTAACCGTTACTTTTATTTTACTTGAAACCTATATCTGACAAACTGTGAACCTCACTAATGAGCTTTAACATGTTGTGAATAAAAACCAACTTGAAATTGTAACCTCCATTGTCTTATGAATGAAATGTTCTTTTACAAGGTTTTTTTCAGACATGTATATAAACCATTTACTCCATAGATACTACACCTTTGCAAACAGAACAGACACCCCTGACAGATCCTGTAGGAGCCATCTGACCAGGGTCTGCTCTGTTTGCTTATGGAATGAAAAATATATGATGCTACAGTTTCTGTCATGACCTAAAATTCATCTGTCCATAATTATGCCATTATAAAGAATAATCTAATTAATATTCATGAAGTCATTATTTCTAACATGTGAAGAAATGGGTTAAAACATATCTAATTTGAATTGTAGGACTTTTTAACAGGCTGCAGCTTATCCCTTACCTCCATAAATACGCCTTTCTACGTCTCCGTAAAAGTCACTTATTGAAACCATTGTGATAAATAGAGAATTAGCTCCATTTGAGCCAATGCTCTATTTATCACAATGCTTTTAAAACTACACAATTCTAAAATGTCCCTTTTTTTCTAGTAATTGCTCCTTTTCGGTAGATTTATTCAAAGCTTTTGGGTCTAAAAATAGCCTATGAGGGAATGGGTTAAATGCTTACCAATAGAAACTCCTTTGGACACCTTTGCAAACAGAGTAGACCAGCATCAGATAGTTCCTGTTCGAGCCATCTGATCAGAGTCTACACTGCTTGCATATGACATAATATAGACCTGGTTGTCTATTTTCTACCATGGCCAAAACTTCCTGTGTTCATGCAGATGATGCCGTTGTAAAATTAAACCGTAGTTTAACCCTTTACTCCATTAATATGCCTTTCTACACCTTTTCAAACAGAGAAAACCCAGATCAGACGGCTCCTATAGGAGCCGTCTGATCAGGGTCTGCTCTGTTTGCTTATGATATTATATAGATAAAATTCTACAGATTCTGCCATGACCAAAATTTCTGTATCCATGTGCTATTATAGTAAATTAATCTAATTAATATTCATGATGTCATTATTTCTTACATGAATATTCATGGTGGAAAGGGTTATTACTTTTAATATATTCATGATGTCATTATTTTTAACATGAATATATTCATCAGATTATATGGTGCTATACAGGATTAAAGTAAAGGAGGTTTCTGTTTAAGCTTTGCATTGGGACATACATGCACCGTCTTTTGAAAACACTCTGATCAGGGTCCACACTGTTTGTCATTCAAGTTTAATCATTTCCCTCTTAAATATTCGTGTAAGAAATAATGTCATCATGAGTATTCAAAAATTAGATTATTTTGTACAATGGCATGTGAACACAGGACGTTTTGGCTCAGAGGTAGAAACTTTGAACTTTTGCCTATATTGTATCATAGCAAGCGGACAGACTCTGATCTGACAGCTCCTACTCCGTTTGCAAATGCATGAAAAGGTGTTTATATGAAGGAAAGGGTTAAATCTTTTATACTTCGTGGACTCTATAGCTACACATTGGTGGGCTGAGTATTCCACTCTGAAAATTCAGGGTTGGAGGAGTCTAATTAAGGCAGCTAGCTACTCTTTAACCCATTCCCTGTTCTATGTTTAGTCCAACTTTCAATACCGATGGAATATTCATGGACAATATAGTTATACAATGTAATGGAAGATGAGCATTGTATCCATTTTAAAAACTAAGGAAACAGAGCTATCAAATTCCATTAACAAACAGAGCAGACCCTGATCAGACAGCTCCTATAGGAGCTGTCTGATCTTGGTCTACTCTGTTTGCAAATGCATGAAAAGGCATTCATACAAAGGAAATGGTTTATTCCAAATAGTATTTGAAAATTAGTTTTCACTGTGTGTAAAATCTATTGCAACTAGAGTTACTTTGTTTGATTAGAGCACTAGCTCATGAATATTTATATAATAAATCAGACATCAGGATTATTCATTAGCTGAAGTTTTTAAGGGCATATGAACACAGGAATTTTTTTTACCTTGTCAGAAACTGTAGAAACAGATCTATGTACATGTAATTCCATAAGCAAACAGTGCAGTCCCTAATAAGACAGCTCTGAGTGACAGGAATAATCTAATCTGGGTCTGCTCTGTTTGCAAAGGTGTTAAAAGGTATCTCTATCAGGTAAAAAGTAACCAAATATGATACTCTTTGAATTGTGACTTTGACATCTTTTAAATATTTCATCTGTTACAAAGTCTTCAAGTAGATAATTTATGATCATGGTGTGAACAAGTTTGGATCTTGATGAGATGCTGAGTCTGGATCCAGGGTCCAAGGTTATAAAACTTCTAAGTCTGAGCCTGAGATTATTCTCAAGTATCTGATTGGTCAAATTCTGAGCAAGCTCAGAATCTGACCAATCAGATGCTTGAGAATGAACTCTACCATTAGATAATGATGGACCATGCTGTTTTGAAAACAATTAGCACTGAAGGGTTCACAGGTTTCATTTGCAGTTTAATATTCATTATCTAGGTTCTCTGTAGAAGTCTAAACCACCAGCGGGGAATTGCCTTCCATCAGTCTGACAGTGATTTCTCTCCACTCCTAGCCCGTGGTCCATACTGGATGAGTGACGTGCATTGCCAAGGCAACGAGCCTTCAATAGTGAACTGCTCATTTAGTGATAGAACATATTCTAAGAACTGCACTGGTAAAACAAGTGCAGCAGTGTTGTGCTATGAAGAGGATGGTAAGTTAGTTGGAACTCTTTTCATGCTAGCGGTCACACAGTTGTTACCTATGTAAACAGTTTGGATCATGATCAGATGCTGCGTCTCATCAGAATCCAAACTGTTTGAAAATTGGACATATTTTATAGAAATTTTATTTAAAAACTGAAGAAGATGACAATTATTGCAGGTGAAAAATTACTTTGCTTGCAAAGAGCTAAACAAACTGTGATATAGTTCGATTTCGAGCGCTGAGCCGTGACTGCACCTTTCTATTTATAGAAGTTGCAACCATTCTAATTTATGGGTAAGTGGACAATGGTTGTCACAAGAAGCTCGTAGTAATCGTGCAGTATTAGTATATACAGTAAAACCTCCCTATAACAGCCACTAAATTACATCAAGTATTTCGCGTTAAAGGCAGGTGGCTGCTTAAAGCAAAGTGAAAGTAAAACAGAACGCTCCTATAGGAGCGTTCTGTTTTACTTTCACCTTGCTTTAAGCAGCCACCTGCCCTAAATACCAACTAATTAACACAATTTTGTGGCCGTTATAGAGAGGTTTTACTGTATATGCTTATTACTTGTCTGTATAACCACAGGTAACTCCGGAACAAATAAATGGTTTGTGACGCGTTTTACCTCTATGGGTGGACTGGTCCTAAAGGTCACAGCTCACGGGTCAAAATCGAACTTATCATAGTCATGTTTTGTTAATGTTGATATTTATAAGTTATAACCCTTTCAATGCAGAGCGTGTTTGTACTGGTATTTGAAAACAGCATAGCTAGACCTTGAAATGATCATCAGACCAGTATAGATCCAGGTTTATGCCCTACTCTGGCCCATTACTGTCAAAGCAATGTTATATTACAGTAAAGTCACCAATGGCCCTGTACAGACCATGCAAATACAGACAATGTGGGATACATATTGACTTGCTCTTGTCCATCCATTTGTACATACCGGTACATCTGTCTGTATGTACATCCTGCAAATCTTATGTGTCTAACTCCTCATACACCAATGGGAGGATTTACATCAAATTTTAATAGATGAACAATGTTTATGTTAAGAAGGGAACTTTTACTTCAACTATTTTTTATGAGAGTTATAGGACTTTGAAAGTTTCTTCACTATATAACACATAATGAAAACTTCATGATTAAGACACAATATGCCTATGGGGGCATCTGTGTCCTATAGGCACACTTTTCTAGTTGAAATAGTCCTAGCCATACATTAATTTTGAAGAACTAGATCTACATACAAGTTTGGTGCAAGGGGTACATACAATAGAGCTCCTCTTAACCTTTGACTTAAACAGTATTAAACCCTTTCCCTCATATAAACATGTTTTCACGCATTTGCAAACAGAGTAGATCCAGACCAGACGGCTCCTATAGGAGCCGTCTGATCAGGGTCTGCTCTGTTTGCTTATGATATGATATAGATATGATTCTACAGTTTATGCCGTGGCCAAAAATGCCTGTGTCCATGTGATTAACAAATTAACTTAATTAACATTCATGACATCATTTATCTATTTCTTACATGGAGGAAAGGGTTAATGTAAGAAGTAATAGCAGCATAAATATTTGTTAGCTCAATTTTTATAATGTAATCTTTTCGAGGGAAATTTTTGCTTTGACAGAAACTGTAGAATCAGATTTATATCATGTCAAAAGCAAACAGAGCAGACCCTGATCAGACAGTTCCTATAGGAGCCATCTGATCTAGGTTTACTCTGTTTGGAAATGCATGAAAAGGCATCTATATGAGGAAAAGGGTTAACTCATTCTCCCCTAGGCTATTTTAGACGCAATCTCTTTGAATTAATCAACCGAAAAGCAGCATTAACTATAGAAAAGGAGAATTTTAGAATTGTGTAGTTTTGAAACCATTGTGATAAATAGAGCATTTGCTCCTATGGAGCAAATGCTCTATTTATCACAATGGTTTCAGAAAGTGACTTTTACAGAGGCGACAAAATGCGTCACTAGGAGGGAATGTGTTAAAGGGACTTCTGAATGAATAGAAAGGTGTGTCCTTAACAGCAGATGTTTGCCTATAGACACATAAAAATGATGGAGAAAACTCCTATAGGATATTTCCGCAGAAGCAAAAAGCTACCACCTAGCGTTAACCCTTAAAGTGTGGAAACCAAGTATATAAGATCTTCGCCAACAGTGTAGACCAAGATAAAGTGCTCCTTTCATGAGGGTCATCAATATTTGCTATAAACATATCATCTCAATGAATATTTTTATGCCTGGGGGGAGGGGGACATATTGTTTTTGCTGTCTGTCTGTTGGTTGGTTTGTCCCCAACTTTAAAGTTGGCGATAATTCTGTCGCCATTGGATATGCATCTTATGGAGGGGAACATTTATAAGGGTGACTTATTTCAAGGGTCTAGGTCATACATCAAGGTAAAATCGGTGGCATAGTGTTTCACAAACACAGCTTGTTTTAAGAAATAATGACTTAATGAATCATCATTAGATGGTAATTTATAATGGCATAATGAACACAGAAATATTTGGCATTGACAGTAACTTTAGAATCAGATCTATACAATTTCATAAGCAAGAAGAACAGACTCTGATCAGATGACTCCTACAGGAACTGTCTGATCTTGGTGTACTCTGTTTGCAAACTATGTTTGCATAGCGATAAAATGTGTATGTATGGAGAAAAGGGTTAACTAATATTCAGAAAAGCAGGAGCTAGTTTTAATTAATCATTAGGTTAAGGGTTGACCATTTCAGCGCCAAATTCCTAATTGTTGTTTGCAATCCAAGATTGTTAAATCATTCAGTAAAATAAGGAAATGGCATAAATACAAATTTCAAAGGAAAAAAAACATATAGATATAGAAATAGAGATTGAGACAAAAAGTGAAGTCCCTGATCAGATGCCGCCTTGAAAAGGTGGCATCTGATCTGGGACTGCACTATTTGTCATGGTGCATTTATGAGACATTGGCAATGAAAGGGTTGAGATCCTAGTATGCCTCTTTTATCTGGCCACTTTAGAAACCTTGTATAATACAGTAGAACCTGTCTTCAGCGGCCATCAAAAAGATGGCTAATTATGGGTCTGTAAGGCAGGTGGTAGCATAACACAGGTCAAAAGTAATGCAGAAAGCTCCTATAGGAGCTTTCTGCATTACTTTTGCCCTGCATTATGAAACAACCTGCTTTTTAACACTTCTATGTTCAATTAATGAATGGCTGTTTAAGACAGATTTTACTACATATATGTGTAGCAGGGTAGAGATTGTGGTGAAATAAGTTGATAGGCTTTACTGTGTGGCTGGGTAGCTCAGTCAGACTACAGAGTGTTGGCATGGTAAGTCAGAGGCCCTGGGTTCGAGTCCCAGTCGAGTCACAACTTTTTCACCATGTTACATATAGTTTTCCTTTGCAGCTGTAACACAGAACATGTGCATAATGATACATTCAATCCAAAATTAATTTTTGCTCTAAAATCAGACTGTGTTTTGCAAAGTGATTAGAGAGGATGAACATGTATACAGCTATTACCTTCATGGATTGTCTTCTCTTGGTCTTTTTTACCCTCTCCCTTCTCAGTCCATCCATTTCAATTGAAATCTTTGACTTTTTCATTTAATTTTACGTAGTTCTTTAGAACAGTACACAATAAATAAAATATACATGTATTATGATTCAAGCACAAATAATTACTAGTTCAAAAGTATTTCAATCAATTAATGTATTGACATAATTTGGAATTTTTTTTGCACCAGACATTACAATGTCATATTCACTCACTAACTCAACCCAGTTGACTTTTTAATATGACACAAAACAAAACAATAAATACATACTTCATTAGTTAAACATTTCCATAGCAATGGAAAAAGCTGTCCTAGATTTTTATATCTTATATAAATTAGACGTGGTTAGTACAATTCAAAGACTAGCACTTGGTCAGCGGGTCAGTGTGTCAGCAGATTGACACTGGTTCAGAGAGTTCTTAGCAAATCCACGACTGCTGCACAGATCTGACCAAGTATTGCTTATACAATAAAACCTCTCTAAGGAGACCATTAAAAAGTGGCCTAATCCTGGTAACTTAATACAGATCAAAGGTAATGCAAACGCTCCTATGCAAAACCTTACCTTTTGCATTACTTACGTATTATGTATTAAGCGACCACCTGCTTTTTAAGAATCTCATGTCCAATCAATCAATGGGCACTAAAGACAGGCTCTTCTGCATGTCTTGTGACAAAAATGTCTTGTGACTCTAAATGTACAATCGTAGATTTTTTGTTTGTCTGTCTGTTTGACAAATTGTGTCAACGTCATCTCATAAGCCACTTGAAGTATTTAAGTAGTATTTGGCAGATATGTTCATACCCTTTTCTACACCTCTGTAAAAGTCACCTTTTGAAACCATTGTGATAAATAGAGCATTTGCTCCTTAGGAGCAAATGCTCTATTTATCACAATGTTTTCAGAACTACACAATTCTAAAAACTTCCTTTTCTCTAGTTAATGCTCCTTTTCGGTAGATTTATTTCAAGAGATTGGATCTAAATATAGCCTATGAGGGAATGGGTTAAGAGAGCCTCTGTAAAAATGACTACTCATAACATATCCTATATATAAGAATTAGTGATTTTATTGTCACCCTAGCTTTCTGACATGAATATTCATGGAGTAAAGGGTATGCTTGGCACAAAATTATGTCTTAACACTATTAAACATTTCAGTATTTGGCACAACTGTTCACCTGAAGAAGCCAATTAAGGATATGCAGATTGCATGTTTCAGGCATTCATGTTTTGGGCATGTGGGTCATAGATCAAGGATACAAATTAAGTGTTTTTTAACCTGTCCATATATCTTATGGAGAAACATGTTTTTATTTGAAAAAACAACTTTGTAGTTTATTATCATCTTTAAGCATGTTCATGCTGTCATCATTATTAATAACGCCTTTTCATGCCTTTGCAAACAGTGTAGACCCAGATCAGATGTCTCCTGTAGGAGCCCTCTGATCAGGATCTGCTCTAGCTGTTTGCTTATGGAATTATATCAAAGCAAAAGATGCTGAGGTTCTCAGTGTATGTTCTGGGTTCAAACTGTTGCAGAAGTCAACTGAAATTTTGTAATTTAAGTTGTAACACACGATGATCGCAACTGGAACTTATGACAATTTCTGTTATTAGTAGTTGACCTAACTTGTTGCATGCTAAAATGTGTGATTTAGGCCCACATATGGAAGACTGGGATAAAGTCATTATTATTATTATTATTATTATAACCCTTTCCTTCATATAAATCTGTTGTCATGCATTTGCAAACAGTAGACCCAGATCAGATGGCTCCTATAGGAGTCGCCTGATCAGTGTCTGCTCTGTTTGCTAATGGAAATTGATATATCTGCGTTTTTTTACTTTCTAAAATGGCTACAATGTTCCAACTTGTATATTTCATTATTACTATTTTTTCCATGATTAGTTCAGTAGGTAATTTGAAATTTGGAATAAATGTAGAACAGGGCAAGGGTTATATAGAAGTATATTGCATGAAAATGTAAATTACTGGAATAAGTTTTTTTTATTTTAATTATGTTTCCTTATAGGCATAAAGTACAGAATCGTTAATGACAACAGTACCACAGAGGGCCATTTTGGGCGTGTAGAGATCTCCGTAAATAATGTGTGGGGAACTGTTTGTGATGCTTCATGGGACGACATAGATGCTCGTGTATTATGCCGTCAGAAGGGCTATCACGATGGTTATGCCCTGGGGGAGGCATACTATGGCCCCGGGAAGGCCAGTCCCATCTGGCTGAGTCACATGAAATGTACCGGTACAGAAGAAAGTCTGCACAAGTGTCCCCACAAAGGCTTCAAAAGTGCTGTCATGTCAGGGTCACTCGGCTGGTGGAAGTGCAGATCACACAAAGATGATGCTTCAGTTTACTGCATAAATGAATGTAAGTTCAAAACTAAAGCAATAATTGTTTATTCTGCTTTTTCATGCTTTTAGAAATAGAGAAGACACAGACTAGATGGCTCCCGTAGGAGCCGTCTGATCAGCATCTGCTTTGTTGGCTTATGTAATTACATGTATATAAAACCCCGCTAATGTGACCACCTAAAAGAGGTATAATTCTGGGTACTAGATGCAGGTGGTAGCTTAATGCAGGACAAAAGTAATGCAGAAAGCTCCAAGAGGAGCTTTCTGCATTACTTTTGTCCTGCATTAAGCAACCACCTGCTTTAAACGACACCAATGGTTGTTTATTAAGTGGTCGCATTAGCGGGGTTTTACTGTATATAGATCTGATTTGGTAGTTTATGCAAAAAATCCTTTTGTTCATATACATGTACCATTGTGAAAGTTAAGCAATATAAATATATTCATGGGGGGAAAGGGTTAAAAAAAGGGGATAAAAAGATTAAATTGAAATTTCATTGGCCTTGTTTGAAAATAAGCATTATGATATTCATTGTATTTGTCATGCATGTGAAATAATTTGTCCAGATTAGTTCCTTTTCATGCAATTGGAAACAGAGTTGACCCAGATCAGCCTGTTCCTGCTGGAGCCATCTGATAATGGTGTGCTCTGTTTGCTTATATATACATCTGATGTATCTGCAAAAATATTCTATGTACATATAACGTCTGATCAGGGTCTGCTCCATTTGCTAATGGAATTTGATAGTTCTGTTACTTAATTTTCTAAAATGGCTGCAATGTTCCACCTTCCATATTTCATTATAACTATATTTTGTTCATGAATATTCAGTAGGTACTGAAATTTGGAATAAACATAGAACAGGGAAAGGGTTAAGAAAAATGTACTTTTGGGATGACAACACTTTATACAGTAACACCTCTCTATAATGGCCACTAAATTGTGTTAATTAGTTTGTATTTAGGGCAGGTGGCTGCTTAAAGCAAGGTGAAAGTAAAACAGAACGCTCCTATCCCATTCCCTCATACTGACGACTTTTGAGGACTCTGTAAAGTCACTTTGTGAAACCATTGTGATAAATAGAGCATTTTGCTCCTATTTATCACAATCATTTCAAGCTACAAAATTCTAAAATTTCCCTTTTCTTATGTTAATGCTCCTTTTCCGTAAATTTGTTCAAAGAGGTTGTATGTAAAAATAGTCTATGAGGTAATGGGCTATAGGAGCGTTCTGTTTTACTTTCACCTTGCTTTAAGCAGCCACTTGCCTTAACACAACATACTTGATGAAATTTAGTGGTCGTTATAGATAGGTTTTACTGTATAATTACTTAGCATGCAAAGAGTTAAAACAAATTGTATATAAGCTCCATATTGTATCAATATGTATGTCCACAGTAAAACTCAATGGAGGTTTCAAGGCGGAGATGGGAGCAGTCCTCGTCTACCACGACAATGAGTGGAAGGCCGTGTGTGATATTGACTTTGACTCCAGGGATGCGCGGGTTGTCTGCCGAACCCTGGGTTTTACAGATGGCAAAATGATCCCAAGGTCCTCTTTTGGAAACTTGACCAGTCCTATTGGTAAGGAGATAACTGTAAAATCATTAATCAGTAAAAGATCATTATATTAACCCTTTCCTTCATATAAGCACTTTTTCTTACCTTAGAAAACAGAGTAGACCCTGATCAGGAGCTGCCCTGTTTGCTATGAAATTATAATAGATCTGACTCAACATTTTCTAGCAATACCAAAAAGTCCTAAGTATGTGAACATATAAAAATTCAATAAATATTCATGATGTTATTATTTCTTACGTGAATATTTTAACAGGGAAAGGGCGTGTGCAGTGATATGCTGTGGACACAGTTTTCTCGTTTACTTAGACCGGCCGCGTGGAAATACTGTTGGTCGGACGTAAAACCCAACTCACTCACTCAGTTTACTTAGATCTCCTAACTGACTCCTCATATCTACAGCTCTTATTTGCACATACAATAGAACATGCCATCAAAAAGAGATCTAATTATGGGTCTGTAAGGCAGGTGGTAATTTAATGCAGGTTAAAAGTAATACAGAAAGCTCCTATAGGAGCTTTCTGTATTACTTTTGTCCTGCATTAAGCAACCACCTGCTTTTTAAGACTCCTATGTTCAATAAATGAATGGCTGCTATATAGGTTTTGCTGTATATAATTCTATTGTATTCTTCAGAGGATCTATTGTATGATCCTGTTGTGGAAAAAAACTCTCACTAATCTCTAATTCTAGCTCAAATTCTTCATAATCCTTTATCTTTTGAATGTTTGTGTAAGAAGTAATGACATCATGCATATTAATTAGCTGTAATTTTAACAGAACATAATATGAGCACATTGACATTTAACCAAGACAGAAAGTGTTGAAATAGATGAAAGCAAACAGAGCAGACCCAGATCAGATGGCTCCTACAGGAGCTATCTGATCTCGGTGTATTCAGTTTGTAAAAGCATAAACCCTTTCCCTGTTCTGTATTTATTACAAATGTCAATACCTACTGAACATTCATGGACAAAATAGCTATAATGAAATATGGAAGGTGGGACATTCTAGTCAATTTAGAAAGTATAGAAACAGATCTATCAAATTCCATTATCAAACAGCTAGAGAAGACCCTGATCAGATGGCTCCTATAGGAGCCATCTGATCTGGGTCTACTCTGTTTGCAGATGCGTGAAAACAGGTTTATATGAGGGAAAGGGTTAAAAAGCAATTAGTTTAAGTAAAGGGTTAATAGAAGGAGACTATAACTTGTGTTTTTGAACCATTTGAAAGCAGAATTTTCAAACTGAAATGATCTACAACTGTAAAATAGTAGAGTCCATTAAGGAGGAAAGGGTAAACTCTGATGGAAAGAACTTGAGTGGTATAAGCAGTGCAGACCACTCTTTCAAAAGTCCTGCAGTCAGGCTATACACTCTATGTAAAGACAAAATAATGTGTTGCCTCAATCAAAGTGTCATACCATGAAATACACAAATTTTCTAACATCAGAAATTTTGATTAGCATGCTAAAGGTTTAACTCTTTTCTCCATAAATAGGCTTTTCTATGCCTCTTTAAAAGTCATTTTATGAAACCATTATGAAACCATTATGATAAACAGAGCATTTGTTCCTATAGGAGCAAAATTGCTCTATTCAACACTATGGTTTCAAACTACAAAATTCTAAAATTTTCCTTTTCTCTAGTTAATGCTCCTTTTCGGTAGATTTATTCAAAGTGGTTGGATCTAAAAATAGCCTATGGAGGAAAGAGTTAAAAAATACAGTAAAACCAGTCTACAGAAACCATAGAAAAAATCCTAATTCTGGCGTTTCACAACAGGTGGTAGCTTAATTGTTATAATGAAATATGACAGTTGGAACATACAAACCATTTTAGAAACTAAAGAAACAGATTTTTCAAATTCCACTAGCAAACAGAGCAGACCCTGATCAGACACAAATGCATGAATGACTTTGCAAGCAGAGTAGACCCAGATCATGTGGCAGACCCTGATCAGATAGTAGCTATCTGATCAGGGTCTGCCCTGTATGCTTAAAGTATAATATTGCTCTAATTCTACAAGCAACTAATACAGACCTTGATCAAGCTGCTGCTGAAGTAACAGTTTAACCCATTCCCTCCTAAACTATTTTTAGACCCAACTTCCTTGAATAAATATACCAAAAAGGAGAATTAACTAGAGAAAATGAAATTTTTTAACATTTTGTAGTTTTGAAACATTGTGATAAATAGAGCATTTGCTCCTATGGAGAGCAAATACTCTATTTATCACAATGGTTTCAAAAATGACCTTTACAAAAGCGCCAAACGGCGTCAGTAGGAGGGAATGGGTTAATCAAGGTCTGCACTATTGGCTACTTCATTCATTTCATTTAGAGTTATAAAAACAGTACAACATTGACATATTCAGCTTCACAAACCAATATTTTAATATTTATGGTAAATACATATTTTATTTGTCTTTCCCAGGCGTAAACTCTGTGAGATGTGATGGTGATGAGAAAAAGTTCAAGAACTGCAAGATGACTTTCAACTCTGAGTGTCCCTCTGGAATGTATGCGTCTGTGTACTGCAGCAAGGTTAACATCATTGACACTGGTGAGTACTGTCTCAATGTACTGTTTCAGCAAGGTTTACATCATTGACACTGGTGAACACTATCTTGTGTATTGTAGCAAGGCTAACAGCACTGGTGAGTACTATCTCTGTGTACTGTAGCAAGGTTAATAGCACTGGTGAGTACTATCTCTGTGTACTGTAGCAAGGTTAATAGCACTGGTGAGTACCATCTCTGTGTACTGTAGCAAGGTTAACATCATTGACACTGGTGAGTACTATCTCTGTGTACTGTAGCAAGGTTTACATCATTGACACTGGTGAACACTATCCTGTGTATTGTAGCAAGGCTAACAGCACTGGTGAGTACTATCTCTGTGTACTGTAGCAAGGTTAATAGCACTGGTGAGTACTATCTCTGTGTACTGTAGCAAGGTTAATAGCACTGGTGAGTACTATCTCTGTGTACTGTAGCAAGTTTAACAGCACTGGTGAGTACTATCTCTGTGTACTGTAGCAAGGTTAACAGCACTGGTGAGTACTATCTCTGTGTACTGTAGCAAGTTTAACAGCACTGGTGAGTACTATCTCTGTGTACTGTAGCAAGGTTTACTTCATTGACACTGGTGAGTACTAACTCTGTGTACTGTAGCAAGGTTAACATCATTGACACTGGTGAGTACCATCTCTGTGTACTGTAGCAAGGTTAACATCATTGACACTGGTGAGTACTATCTCTGTGTACTGTAGCAAGGTTAACATCATTGACACTGGTGAACACTATCCTGTGTATTGTAGCAAGGCTAACAGCACTGGTGAGTACTATCTCTGTGTACTGTAGCAAGGTTAACATCATTGACACTGGTGAGTACTATCTCTGTGTACTGTAGCAAGGTTAACAGCACTGGTGAGTACTATCTCTGTGTACTGTAGCAAGGTTAACAGCATTGACACTGGTGAGTACTATCTCTGTGTACTGTAGCAAGGTTAACATCATTGACACTGGTGAGTACTAACTCTGTGTACTGTAGCAAGGTTAACAGCACTGGTGAGTACTATCTCTGTGTACTGTAGCAAGGTTAGCAGCACTGGTGAGTACTATCTCTGTGTACTGTAGCAAGGTTAACATCATTGACACTGGTGAGTACTATCTCTGTGTACTGTAGCAAGGTTAACAGCACTGGTGAGTACTATCTCTGTGTACTGTAGCAAGGTTAACATCATTGACACTGGTGAGTACTATCTCTGTGTACTGTAGCAAGGTTAACATCATTGACACTGGTGAGTACTATCTCTGTGTACTGTAGCAAGGTTAACATCATTGACACTGGTGAGTACTATCTCTGTGTACTGTAGCAAGGTTAACATCATTGACACTGGTGAGTACTATCTCTGTGTACTGTAGCAAGGTTAACAGCACTGGTGAGTACTATCTCTGTGTACTGTAGCAAGTTTAACAGCATTGACACTGATGAGTACTATCTCTGTGTACTGTAGCAAGGTTAACAGCACTGGTGAGTACTATCTCTGTGTACTGTAGCAAGGTTAACAGCACTGGTGAGTACTATCTCTGTGTACTGTAGCAAGGTTAACAGCATTGACACTGGTGAGTACTATCTCTGTGTACTGTAGCAAGGTTAACAGCACTGGTGAGTACTATCTCTGTGTACTGTAGCAAGGTTTACATCATTGACACTAGTAGTGGTGTAACAATACATCAAACTATCGAACTATCGTGATAGTTCTCTATCCCAGTTACACTATCGATAGTTATTTCCAATTGACGATAGACTATTGCGATAGTTGCTCTGACTATCGATAGTTTCGATAGTTCTTTCATATAATTGGTATTGTGTTTTCAAGATGGCGTCGACAATCTCGGAGGTCAAGTTTGTTAAAAACAAAAGCTGTAAATCACAAGTGGCAAAGCCCAATTCATTTTAAATCATTTCCACAAACATTTTTTAGTAAGTATTTACAGCAAAGTTATATCTTACACTGTGCAAATTTGCATTTACAAGTCTAGGCAATAACTATTGCAATAGTATATTGCAATAGTTTCCAGCAATAGCAATAGTATCGCAATAGTACTTTCAGCAATAGCAATAGTATTGCAATAGTCAAAACTGGCCCCAATAGTCAGCCCTAGACACTAGTGAGTACTATCTCTGTGTACTGTAGCAAGGTTTACATTATTGACACTGGTGAGTACTAACTCTGTGTACTGTAGCAAGGTTAACAGCACTGGTGAGTACTATCTCTGTGTACTGTAGCAAGGTTAACAGCATTGACACTGGTGAGTACTATCTCTGTGTACTGTAGCAAGGTTAACAGCATTGACACTGATGAGTACTATCTCTGTGTACTGTAGCAAGGTTAACAGCACTGGTGAGTACTATCTCTGTGTACTGTAGCAAGGTTAACAGCATTGACACTGGTGAGTACTATCTCTGTGTACTGTAGCAAGGTTAACAGCATTGACACTGATGAGTACTATCTCTGTGTACTGTAGCAAGGTTAACAGCATTGACACTGGTGAGTACTATCTCTGTGTACTGTAGCAAGGTTAACAGCATTGACACTGATGAGTACTATCTCTGTGTACTGTAGCAAGGTTAACAGCACTGGTGAGTACTATCTCTGTGTACTGTAGCAAGGTTAACATCATTGACACTGGTGAGTACTATCTCCATGTACTGTAGCAAGGTTTACATTATTGACACTGGTGAGTACTAACTCTGTGTACTGTAGCAAGGTTAACAGCACTGGTGAGTACTATCTCTGTGTACTGTAGCAAGGTTAACAGCATTGACACTGGTGAGTACTATCTCTGTGTACTGTAGCAAGGTTAACAGCATTGACACTGATGAGTACTATCTCTGTGTACTGTAGCAAGGTTAACAGCACTGGTGAGTACTATCTCTGTGTACTGTAGCAAGGTTAGCAGCACTGGTGAGTACTATCTCTGTGTACTGTAGCAAGGTTAACAGCATTGACACTAGTGAGTACCATCTCTGTGTACTGTAGCAAGGTTAACAGCATTGACACTGGTGAGTACTATCTCTGTGTACTGTAGCAAGGTTAACAGCACTGGTGAGTACTATCTCTGTGTACTGTAGCAAGGTTAACATCATTGACACTGGTGAGTACTATCTCTGTGTACTGTAGCAAGGTTAACAGCACTGGTGAGTACTATCTCTGTGTACTGTAGCAAGGTTAACAGCACTGGTGAGTACTATCTCTGTGTACTGTAGCAAGGTTAACAGCACTGGTGAGTACTATCTCTGTGTACTGTAGCAAGGTTAACATCATTGACACTGGTGAGTACTATCTCTGTGTACTGTAGCAAGGTTAACAGCACTGGTGAGTACTATCTCTGTGTACTGTAGCAAGGTTAACAGCATTGACACTGGTGAGTACTATCTCTGTGTACTGTAGCAAGGTTAACATCATTGACACTGGTGAGTACTATCTCTGTGTACTGTAGCAAGGTTAACAGCACTGGTGAGTACTATCTCTGTGTACTGTAGCAAGGTTAACAGCATTGACACTGATGAGTACCATCTCTGTGTACTGTAGCAAGGTTAACAGCACTGATGAGTACTATCTCTGTGTACTGTAGCAAGTTTAACAGCATTGACACTAGTGGGTACCATCTCTGTGTACTGTAGCAAGTTTAACAGCATTGACACTGGTGAGTCTGATCTCTTTAACCTGTTACCAGTTTCCAACATTCGTGTAAGAAAGAATAAGATGGCCAAAACATGAACACATGAATTTGTTACCTTTGGAAACACTGCAGAATCAGATCTATATATTGTCATAAGCATGCAGAGCAAACCCTATCAGACGACTCCTACAGGAGCCATCTAATATGTGTCTAATCTGTTTGCAATGGAGGAATAAGGCATATTTATGGAGTAAAGGGTTAACCCTTTACCTGATATTTTTTATGCCTTTTCAAACATAACTGATGTATATCAGACAATACTTTTGGGAGCTGTCTGATTATGGTTTGCTCTGATTCTTACACCTTTCTATGCCTTTTCAAACAGAGTACACCCAGATCAGATGGCTCCTAAAGGAGCCATCTGATCAGGGTCTGCTGTGTTTGCTTATGGCATAATATAGCTCTGAATTTACAGTTTCTGTCATTGCCAAATATCCCTGTGTTCATGTGTCGTTATCAAAATTAAACTAATTGATATTCATGATATCATTATTTTTTACATGATTATTCATGGAGTAAAATGTTTAATGCACTTGTCATTAGGTGAATAAGAGACATGATGTACTGCACCCCCCTTTCTGTAGCATCCTTCTTCAATGGAAATGCTCTGAGGTTTTATTCTTTGTTATGTCAGTGATGTATACTGTAAAGATATCTGTGCGTTTGCCAATGTTTTGGAAATTTCTGACAATCATGTCTTTTACAAGACAACCAGAGTTTGGAGTTTCTTCAGTAAAGAGAACATATTTTTCATATTGCAAGATGGTCATGTTGTCTTCAGTAAAGATGATCATGCTTTCTACAGTGGTATTCTTTTCATTTTAATTAAATTTTATCATTTTTCTCCATTGCAAGATCTCATGTTATCCTCGGTAAAAATGAACCATGCCTTGTTCATACTTTCTGAGTATATTGCAACAAGATTGTGCATTCTTCAGTAAAGACAACCATATATTCTACATTGCAAGATAATCATGTTTTCTTTAGTAAAGATAAATTATTCTTCAGTAAAGAAAACCCATGCTTTCTGATGACATTTGCAAGATGATTGTGCTTTCATCAATTAAGATTATCATGCGTTCTACAGCAAAACCTCTCTATAATAGCCACTAATTTGTGTTAATTAGTTGGTATTTAGGGCAGGTGGCTGCTAAAAGCAAGTTGAAAGTAAAACAGAACGCTCCTATAGGAGCGTTCTGTTTTACTTTCACCTTGCTTTAAGTAGCCACCTGCCTTTAACACAAAATCCTTGATGTAATTTGGTGGCCGTTATAGAGAGGTTTTACTGTATAATGCATGTACAATGTCAGTGTAAGTTATTAGTAATTTGCTTTCAATGATTTCAAGATAGGTACGCTTTCTAGAATGTAAATTATAGTAATGATAAAAACTTAAAATGCAAGATAGTCTTTATTTCTACTGTGCAAGAAATTGATACATTTCTGTAATGGAAATACAGGTACCAGCACTATATTTTCTACCTTGCTGGAAAATGATAATTATACCCCCACAAACAGAGTTTGAGGGGGGTATACTGGAATCAGCCTGTCGGTCGGTCGGTCGGTTGGTCGGTCGGTCGGTCGGTCGGTCTGTCTGCAAAATCTTGTACGGCGAACTCCTCCTTCAGTTTCAACCCGATTCGCTTGACACTTGGCATAATTGTTAATCAGGAGTAGTAGATGTGCAAGACACAAATTTCAGGTCTCTGTGACCTTGACCTTGACCTTTGGCCTTGAAATTGGTCTTGAAATTGGCAGGCAAAAGCTTGTACTTTGAACTCCTCCTTCACATTCAACCTGATTCACTTGATACTTGGCATAAATGTTACTCAGGAGTAGTAGATGTGTAAGACACAACTTTCAGGTCTCTGTGACCTTGACCTTTGGCCTTGAAATTGGTCTTGAAATTGGCAGGCAAAACCTTGTACTTTGAACTCCTCCTTCACTTTCAACCTGATTCACTTGATACTTGGCATAAATGTTACTCAGGAGTAGTAGATGTGTAAGACACAAATTTCAGGTCTCTGTGACCTTGACCTTGACCTTTGGCCTTGAAATTGGTCTTGAAATTGGCAGGCAAAATCTTGTACTTTGAACTCCTCCTTCAATTTCAACCTGATTCACTTGATACTTGGCATAAATGTTACTCAGGAGTAGTAGATGTGCAAGACACAAATTTCAGGTCTCTGTGACCTTGACCTTGACCTTTGGTCTTGAAATTGGTCTTGAAATTGGCAGGCAAAATCTTGTACTTTGAACTCCTCCTTCAATTTCATCCTGATTCACTTGATACTTGGCATAAATGTTACTCAGGAGTAGTAGATGTGCAAGACACAAATTTAAAATCTCTGTGACCTTGACCTTTGGCCTTGAAATTGGTCTTAAAATTGGCAAGCAAAATCTTGTACGGCAAACTCCTCCTTCACTTTCAACCTGATTCATTTGATACTTGGCATAAATGTTACTCAGGAGTAGTAGATGTGCAAGACACAAATTTCAGGTCTCTTTGACCTTGACCTTGACCTTTGGCCTTGAAATTGGTCATGATATTGGCAGGCAAAATCTTGTACTTTGAACTCCTCCTTCAATTTCAACCTGATTCACTTGATACTTGGCATAAATGTTAGTCAGGAGTGGTATATGTGCAAGACACAAATTTCAGGTCTCTGTGACCTTGACCTTGACCGTTGGCCTTGAAATTGGTCTTAAAATTGGCAGGCAAAATCTTGTACTTTGAACTCCTCCTTCACTTTCAACCTGATTCACTTGATACTTGGCATAAATGTTACTCAGGAGTAGTAGATGTGCAAGACACAAATTTAAAATCTCTGTGACCTTGACCTTTGGCCTTGAAATTGGTCTTAAAATTGGCAGGCAAAATCTTGTACGGCGAACTCCTCCTTCACTTTCAACCTGATTTACTTGATACTTGGCATAAATGTTACTCAGGAGTAGTAGATGTGCAAGACACAAATTTCAGGTCTCTGTGACCTTGACCTTGACCTTTAGCCTTGAAATTGGCAGGCAAAATCTTGTACTTTGAACTCCTCCTTCAATTTCAACCTGATTCACTTGATACTTGGCATAAATTACAGAATTTTCTCTATTTGAACTTTGGGTATTTTTGTTATTTGGTCCTGTTACATGTTCAAAACTTGGATTTGCAATCAAGGCTGCCGTGTGGGGGTATTCATCACCTTTAGTGATAGTTCTAGTTTTAGACAGTGCCAGATAGTCATGTTTCCTACATTTGAAAATAAAAATGCCCTGTACAATTCCAGATTATGTTGCTTCCATAGTGTAAGAAAATTATTCACATTGATCAAATACCAAATAGGTAACTTTTAACGCTTTTTCATACATTTGCAAACAAAGTTGACCCAGATCAGATAGCTCCTATAGGAGTTGTGTGATCAGGGTCTGCTCTGTTCTTTACTTTCTAAAATGGCTACAATGTTTCACCTTTCATATTATATTATAAATATGTTGTCCATGAATATTAATTTTAAGGTATTGAAATTGCAATAAACATAGAACAGGGAAAGGATTATGTTGTGTATCTCTCATCTCCTTGTTTAAAGGTTTCCATGTTCGCATCAAACCTGACAATGGCAAGAAGAAGCCCTACTTTCATGGATTCCTTGAGGTGCACATTGACGGTGTCTGGGGAAGTGTATGTGCAGAGGGCTGGGACGACAAGGCTGCCAATGTTACCTGTCTATCCATGGGCTACAAACAAGGCTATGCTTACAGGCCACCCAAAAACTTCACAAGTCCAATCCTCATGGACAAAGTCAAGTGTGAAGGAACAGAGTTATCTTTGCGTCGGTGTTCATACACACCATGGGATAAAGCAACAGGCTGTGACTTTTACACACATCGGGCTGGGGTGTTCTGTAGTAACGACACAGGTATTGTTATCTATTTATATGCTATTTCTATAACATTCTTTTTTATTTCCATCATGATAATGGCAAGGGCATTTAGTGTTATTATTATTATTATTATTATACCACATTTATATAGCGCTCTTTTCATACAGGATATGTACGTTCAAAAGCGCTTCACAAAGATACATTTTCTGTACAATAATGCGTAAATTACAGAACATTTAAAATAAAATATATTTAATACGTATATATAGATAAGAATAATAATAAAATAAAATTTATTTAGGACATTGGTAAATAAGCTACATCTTTTCCGTAAGTTTATCTGTCTGTGTCGTATTATGTTCTATTATGGTGTGTCAACGCACTCAGATTATAAAAAAACAAAACTTGAATGCAACATTCTATGCGCAGTGCCAGTACGTCCCATAATTTTGACCCAGACTCAACAGACTTGGGTACATTCGTTTAACATACAACACTGCACATAAAATATTGCCGGAAAATTGGGTAACAGAACAGATCAATTTGAAGTTCATGCATATAAACTAAGCAATACAAATACACAACTGTTATATACGCGCACTATGCAACCCCTCCAGTCAAACACTATTCGACCCGCTATGGCAATGAGGGAGTACACAGCGTATCATATTTTAAAAGAGTTGTAATTGGGTATATCCAAAGTTTAATTACAGAATAAAATGTCTTATTATGGGAACCCAAAAAGCCCAGCCAAAGTAGAGCTAAAGAATGTATCCTGTATACTGTTCCTGCAACATATCCTACCGGCTGCAATGGCAAAGGAATCACATCGGACAAATCGAGACTGATTGAGACACGCGATGCTGCATTAGACCGTACAGGCTTAATCTGCCCGCTGCCCATATATTACACGACCCAGTTCACTGGTAAGCAAATATACGGAAACTGGGTCAGCTTAACAGGAATCCCTGGCACTGGTTAAGGGCAGGGTAGCAAGTCATGCCAGCAAGACTCCCAATGTACCAGCGCGGAATTATACCGTAGAGGGATGCCCTGTTCCACTACGATGCTCCCTCCGGCATTGGAACTGGAGTTACCAGAGGTACCAAGCATATAGGGATGCCCCGTTTGACAACAGCACTCCCTCGGCCACCGCAACATCTGGACAGCGGAATCGCGCTGACACAACACCCGCACGTTCAACAGCAAGGGGATTCCCTAGAAGTCCATAAAATATGGATGAGGTTTTTGTTATTCATTTATCTATTTTCTACATTTGTGGAGCATTATATTTGAAAAAAGTGGTTTAAAAGTCCACAGTCATAAGGAAGTGGCAGGATCAACACTCTGTGGCCAATGCAGCAGTTATGATAACCGACGATTAGCAGGTACGTTTTCTAAACTGCCCTAATAATATATGTTGAAGAAATGCGTTTTCAGAGATTTTTTTGAAACATGCCAGTGAGCTTGCATCTCTAATGCCTGATGGAAGAGCATTCCAGAGTTTGGGAGCTGCATGCATGAAACTTCTCTCACCGTACTTTACCTTACGACTTTTTGGTACAACCAACGACAAAGAACTACTTGCTGATCTTAATTCTCTGCGGGGCCTGTACACGTCAAGCATGTCGACAATGTACTTGGCGGATTCATTGTGCATGGCCTTATACGTAAGTGTCAGAATTTTGAATTCAATCCGATGTTGAACCGGAAGCCAGTGAAGTTCCTTCAAAACCGGCGTGATATGATTATATCGAGAAGTCCTTGTTATGATGCGGGCTGCTGTGTTTTGCACTCTTTGAAGCTTCCGCAGTGTTTTGTTTGGAATTCCATGCAGCAATGAATTGCAGTAGTCTATCTTTGATGTAACCAGAGAGTTCACCAAAGTCTTGGTAGCAGCAGGTGAGAGATACTTTCTTATATGACCTATTCGTCGGAGCTGTGCATAACTAGACCTACACACGGAATTGATGTGTGATGTCATATCCATTTGTGAATCGAGCCATGCGCCGAGATTCTTTATACACAGAGATGGCTTGATTTTAGAGGGTCCTACTTGCACATGAATCTCTTCAGGTACTTCTGTGTTTTTAGTATGAAACAGTATGACCTCGGTTTTGTCAGTATTGAGCTTCAGCATGTTCTGGTGCATCCAAGACACTAGCTCCTTGAGACAGTTCTCAACTCGTGATAAAGCTTCCTGTTGACAGGAAACGTCCTTGGGCTTAAATGATAGGTATAATTGTGAGTCATCGGCATAAAAATGGTGGCTGAGCCCATGGGTTCTGCAAATTGAGCCGACAGGTTTTGTGTACATGATGTAGTGCTTCGGTCCTAGGACCGATCCCTGTGGCACGCTATATCTCATGTTAACTGGAGTGGACAATTCCCGATCTATTGACACTTTTTGATAGCGGTCATTTAGATAGGAGGTCATCCACTCAAGAGGTTTCCCAATGATTCCGAAGTCTCTTTCCAGGTGTTTCAGCAACGTTTCGTGATCGATAGTATCAAATGCAGCCGATAAGTCAAGCATCACCAGAATTGTAATTTCGTTTCTATCTAGGGATTGAAGGATATCGTTTTGAACTTTCAGAAGAGCAGTCTCTGTTGAATGATGCTTTCGGTATGCTGACTGATGCTGCTCGTGTAGACTGTTTGAGGTCAGATGGGACTCAATGCGTTTGTCAACAACTTTTTCTAATACTTTGGAGACAAATGGCAGATTTGATACAGGCCTATAATTTTTAAGTTCATTTGAATCGAGATCAAATTTCTTTAAAAGGGGTCTGACATGTGACGTCTTGAAACTTTTTGGAATGCAGGCAGTGTCTAAAGAGGAGTTAATAATGTTTGTCAAAATCGGTAGGAGTTCATCAAGGCATGCCTTTAGCAGCCATGTAGGTATTGGATCCAGTTCGCAAGACTTACAGGGGGATGCCTTAATGATCTGTTCTACTTCTTCCACTGTAGCCGCATCAAACTTTTCTAAACAGTTTGTTGAATGCTGCATCTCAGTGGTATTCGGCACACTGGATACAGTGCCTGATGAAATATCTGCCCGTATTTTGTCCACCTTTTCAATGAAAAAGTCACTGAAGTCTTGTGCAAGTTGTCCCGAGGATGAATTCTTAGGCAATGCGATATCATTAGTTGAACCTAGCAGATGCTTAGTGACTTTGAAAAGACTTTTTGAGTCTGCCTGGCATGTTTCAATTTTCTCTGAGTAGAAATCAATTCTCGACTTTATCAGCAGCTTGTTGACTTTGGCACACTGTTCTCTGTATAGCTGATGGTCTATTGTGAGCCTGGACTTTTTCCAGTTCCGTTCCAATTTGCACTTTACATGTTTGGCATCGTGCAGTTCCTGGGTATACCAAGGACATGATGGTCTGAGTGTTATGGTTTTAGTACACAGTGGTGCATGTTTATTGACAAGTGCTGCCAGTATCTGTGTATATGATTTAACCAGCTCATCAACATCTGCCGTTTGCATACTTGTCTCGATGGGTACTGAGTCGAGGAGGTCCCTTTTGAATGATTCGATATTAATTGCCCTAAGTTTCCGAAATGAAACAGTTTTCCTCACTGTTGGAGGTTTTGCGGCCTTTGCCTCGAAAGTTACAGAAAAATGATCTCGCGAAATTTTACCACTACTGTCGGACAGTCCAGGATCCGTGACTTCAATGTTTGACACACAGTCATCACCATCCCGTGTAATAACAACATCAAGAGAATGTCCCCCTACATGAGTGGCTTCATTTACATGCTGTCGCAGTCCAAATGATTCGAGTGTACTAACAAAGTTAGCAGTGTTTCTGTCATTTGGAATGTCAAGGTGGATATTTAAATTCCCTACAATGACGACCGGTTTATCAGTGGTCACAAGTTTAGATAAGAAAAATGGCCACTCACTCTCGAGGAAATCTCCAGTCTTTAGACCATTACCACGAGATGGTGGTGGTCTATAAGCAACTACTAGGCGCATATTGAAATCTCGGATACTGATAGTGCAGTCCATGTACTCAAAGTTTGAGAAATCATTATCTCTTGTCGATTTATGGAGGCGAAGTCCTATTGAAGCCTTATGTATGATTGCAACCCCGCCGCCACGGTTGCCATTGCAGCGAGGGACATGTTGGATTCTGTAATGAGTAGGAACCAGTTCACTTAAGCAAGAATTGTCAACAGAACTACCAAGCCAGGTTTCCGTAATGGCTACCACATCAAAGTCATTTGAAACGATATAGTCGCAAATAGAAAGAGCCTTGTTTTTGACTGATCTAGGGTTTATACTGCATACTTTTACAAAGGTCCGAATTCTCACAGGCATTGGAGGTTCGCGTTTTACATGAACAACAGTTTTCGTTTTCTCAGAAAGGGACACTGTTGAGAATTTATTCGCGTACAGGTTAGGTTTCGAAACAATGGGGATTACCTGGGGAAACTGTTTCAAATGACTGAGATTTACGCCAACAGGTGAAACCTTACATTCTGTCGGACGGTTTTCAGAAATAATTGGAATTGACTGAGGTATTTCCCTCAATCTGTTTAAATGAACACCTTTATTTTCATCCCAAATACGCTTTGGTTTTGAGTTGCCCCCTCTGGAGCCTCTGAATTTAGCTAAGCCAAATTGACCAAAGTTTAACAGCCCTAACTCTTTCAACCTGGACAATACTAGCTTGTTGGGTTTCAAAATAGGCGATAATTGTCCTATAATGGAAAGATCGCACCTGGTATACTGTAACTGTAACTGTGGCCGTGTTGTACTAATCAGCTCTTCACCTGTATATCCTAATGCCTGAGGCACACACATTTGAATATAAAGATCCAGTAATGCACAAAAAAAAAGATTTATTAATTTCACTTTTTCCGTCAAATCACACAACAGAATCACTTAAAAAGTACACCAATCTATTAACACTTCCTTCTTGCACAATAGTGTCACGTTTCAGAAAGTTTTTCGAAGTATTTCCCTCTTTAAACTATGCAAAGCATCAGAGCGAAATGAATGCAGCCTTCACACTTTTGGCGCATATAAATTCAGTTATCCCAGTCTGTGTGCACACATGTATGTACATACATGTACTTATATAAATCAGGGCAACAGATAAACATATGTACTCAAGTACAAAAATCGTCATTTCTCCACAAAACCCTATGTTGTGACCACTCTTTAGAATTGTCTCTTTGAGACGATTCTAAAGAGTAGTCACACAACATAGGGTTTGGTGGAGGAATAAAGAAGTTATTGTTGTACATGTTTTAATTTACGCATGGTATCTGGACCTCTGCAAATTCATGATCATATGTGTATTTACATTTGTATGTATGGTAAGTGCAATTTTGTGTATTTCATCATTCTGTATAACAATTATCATCCGCAAATATTCTGAAAGTTTTTAATTTTTTTATTCCTTTTCAAAAACAGTGTCAGAATGTGAAATGGTTTGGATCCCGATGAGATGCCAATTTACTCAGTGTCTCGTCTTGAACCTGACTGTTTGCAGAGGTCATTGCAAATTGATAGCCTTTTCCTTGTTCATTTAACCCTTTCCCTCATATAAACACCTTTTCACGCATTTGCAAACAGAGTAGACCCAGATCAGACGGCTCCTATAGGAGCTGTCTGATCAGAGTCTGCTCTGTTTGCTAATGGAATTTGATAGATCTGTTTCTTTACTTTCTAAAATGGCCACAATGTTCCACCTTCCATGTTTCATTATAACTATTGTGTCCATGAATATTCAGTAGGTATTGAAATTTGGAATAAATGTAGAACAGCTAGGGAATGGGTAAAATGTAAGAAATAAACATGAATATTTTTAGCTGAAATTTTATAATGTAAACTTTTCAAGGGACCTTTTTGCTTTGACAAAAACTGTAGAATTAGATCTATATCATGTCAAAAGCAAACAGAGCAGACCTGATCAGATGGCTCCTATAGGAGCCGTTTGATTGGAGTCTACCCTGTTTGCAAATGTGTGAAAAGGCGTTTACATGAGGGAAAGGGATAGTTGTTTCCTATTTTACAATTAGTGCTTCTGTTTGTTAGATGGCCTAGTCTTCAGGCTAGGGGAGGGTGAAGTGGACCAGGGCCGAGCTGAGATGAAGCATAACGGAGTGTGGGGAGGTATCTGTGACTGGCTATGGGACTCCCGAGATGCCAAGGTCTTCTGTAAAAACCTGGGCTATGTTGATGGATTAGAAGTAGTTGGTGCAAGGTATGTAATCATACACCAGTTTCTATCTATAAAAACTCTGTGGTTCTGTTACAGTAAAACCCAGTGTCTTTGTGTTTCTGTTACAGTGAAACCCAGTGCCTTTGTGTTTTTGTTATAGTGAAACCCTCTGGCTTTGTGTTTCTGTTACAGTGAAACCCAGCGGCTTTGTGTTTCTGTTTTAGTGAAGACCAGCGGCCATGTGTTTTTGTTTTAGTGAAACCAAGCGGCCTTATGTTTCTGCTTTAGTGAAACCCAGTGGCTTTGTGTTTCTGTTTTAGTGAAACCAAGCGGCCTTATGTTTCTGTTTTAGTGAAGACCAGCGGCCATGTGTTTCTGTTTTAGTTAAACCCAGTGGCCTTGTGTTTTTCTGTGTTTGTAAAACTCCTCTAATGCGACTGCAAAATGACATCTAATTCTGAACTCTAGATTCAGGTGGTAGCTTAGTGCCTGATAAAGGTTATGCATGACGCTCCTATATCAGCTTTCTGCATTACTTTCAACCAGCATTAACCCTTTCCCTGTTCTATATTTAATCCAAATATCAATACATACTGAATATTCATTGACAAAATAGTAGCCATTTTAGAAAGCAAAGAAACAGATCTATCAAAACTCTATTAGCAAACAAAGTAGACCCTGATCAGACGGCTCCTCAAGGAGCTGTCTGATCTGGGTCTACTCTGTTTGCAAATGCGTGAAAACACGTTTATATGAGGGAAAGGGTTAAACAGCCATCTACTATAAAGACACCCATGTTTATTTATCATCAATTTCAAAAAAAAATTACACCGCTTTTAAAGCTGTGCTAGTGGGCGTGAGTAGTATTGCACTTTTCATAACTGCTCATGAACTGGCTCAATAAAACTGAGTCTGCAATTTTCTCTTTTCATATTGCTTCTTTTGCCTTTGAAGGATCTCCTACTTTCAGAATTTATGCTTTTGATCTTTCACAAACTCATGTTGTTTTACCATTGCATCAACCTATGTACACGTTTTAGAAAATTACATGTTGAACCTGTGAAAATTTGGTATATTCAGTCCATAAAATATACAGTGAACCCTCATTATACCGGCATTCGTTACAATGGCACCCTCGTTATACCGGCATTCATTACAATGACACCCTCGTTATACCGGCAATATGCATTGAAACAAAATTACCGTTAATTCTTTGAGACAACAACTGAATAAATAGGTGCAATGCCAATAAGACAGGTGATCGCTTAATGCAGAACACAAGAAGTGCAAAAAGCTCCCAAGGGGAACTTTTTGCACTTCCTGTGTTCTGCATTATGATTAAGCGTTCACCTGTTGGTACTAGTTTAAAACTGGCCATATGGTTCCTTTCATATTTAAACTCGTTATAATGGCAACCTTGTTATACCAGCAAAATGTCTGGAAACAAACAACTCCGTTGTAACGAGAGTTCACTGGAGTCAGTATAATGCCCAAAATACCCTCCAGAATGCACCAGTGCACCATTCTAGAAAAGAAAATTTTCCAAGGCCCCCACTCAGGCACACTCCTGCCTTGCTCTTTTATAAGTGGACTATTTAGGCATCCTTGAACTCTTGAGGGAGTGACTGTTTGTTCCAAAGTATTACAAACATTCTGGAACAGGCAGTCGCTCCTTCAAGATTTTGCTAGAAATGACTGAAAGACAAACATTTCAGGTGCAGACCAGATGGCTCCTCTAGGAGCACTCCAGTCTGGATCTACAATGTTTACATATACCAAAATACTTGTTTCTCACATTTTATAAAATAAACAGCTGCTTTTGAACATTTATGCTGCAAATAGTGTTGTTACAGAAGCTCATTGGCTACACTGTTTGAAAATTTAACAGGTTAGATAGTATATGTGTTTGGATGATAATGCCTGTCTGGCCCTGATGGAACAGATTTGTGATCGCCTGATGTTCGTTGTGCGTCGTGCATCATCAGTCGTTGACAATTTGAACCTTTAAAAATCTTCTCCTCTGAATCTGCAGGGTTCTCAGCTTTCATCTTTGGCACATAGCATCATGTTCAGATCCAAAAGTTATATAAATTATGCCCCTGGGTCAAAGTTGGTCCCGCCCCAGGGGTGGCCAGTTTTTCCATAGAACATACATGTATAGTGAAAACTTTGAAAATCTTCTCTTCTGAAACTGGAAGGTTCCCAGCTTTCATATTTGGCACATAGCATCATGTTCAGGACCTCTACAAAAATTGTATAAATTATGCCCGTTCGGTCAAAATTGAACCCACCTCTTCAATAGAACATATAGTGAAAACTTTGAAAATCTTCTTCTTTGAAACTGGAAGGTGCTCAGCTTTCATATTTGGCACATAGGATCATGTTCAGGTTATCTACAAAAGTCATACAAATTATGCCCTAGGGGTCAAAATTGACCCCGCCCCAGGGGTGTTCAGTTTTCCATATAGTGGAAACTTTGAAAATCTTCTCTGAATCTACATGGTTCTCAGCTTTCATATTTGGCACATAGCATCATGTTCAGGTCCTCTACAAAAGTTATATAAATTATGCCCTGGGGTCAAAATTGGCCCTGCTTCCAGGGGTAGCCAGTTTTCTATAGAAACATATAGTGAAAACTTTGAAAATCTTCTGCTCTGATTGTCTGGTGAGCAATATCAGGGTCATCATGGCCCTCTTGTCCTCATATAAATGCCTTTTCATACCTAAACAAGATCAAACGGCATCTTTAGGAGCTGTCTGATCAGGTTATGCTCTGTTTGCTTATGGTATGATATAACTATGATTCTACAATTTCTGTCTGAACCAAAATAAGAAAGTTTTAACAAAGATGTAAAGATTAAAGATTTGACTATTTATTCTTTCTAGATATGGTCATGTGGACGGTCCACTGTGGTTTACCAGGGTGAGTTGTAAGGGTGACGAAACCAGTGTACTACAGTGTAGACACACGGGCTTCAACAGCTCCAACGACATGGAGGGCGTGTATGCAGGACTATGTAGAACCAGATCGCATGACGCTGCTGCAAGGTGCTTCAAACAGGAATTAGGTAACACCCACAGTGAACTTGCTGTCTGACTTTTACCTGGAATAGAGTATCCACTTTGATCAAACTTAGTTATCTATAAAATGGCTTCTGGCTAAAAATGATTAACCCTTACCCTCATATAAATGCATTTTCATGCCTTTGCAATCAGAGTAGGCCCAGATCAGATGGCTCCTATGGAATCCATCTGATCAGGGTCTGCTCTGTTTGTTTATGAAATTATGACAGATCTGGCTTTTCAGTTTCTACCAATACCAAAAAAAAGTCCTGTGGATTGTATACTGTTCGCAAAAAAATATGCAAAAAATACAAGGGCCATAAATTTGGAGTGTATGAATGACATGGATTTTACCAAATTTGACTAAGACATATTTTACCCCCGATAAATATTCATGTAAGAATTATGACATCATGAATATTTCTTAACCCTTTCCTCCATAAATACACCTTTCTACGCCTCTGTAATAACCACTTCTTGAAACCTTTGTGATAAATAGAGTATTTGCTCCTATAGAGGCAAATGCTCTATTTATCACAAATGGTGACAATATATCACATGTTTCTTGTACCTACATTTAATTATTGCAATAAATCAATAGGATACAGTCGCAGCTATCATTTATGAAAATTTCATAGAAAAATATTAACAGATAAAAAAATTACAGCACTTGTCCCGAAACTTTTCGAACAACCCTCGTAGATATGGTTCTACAGTTAATCTAAGTATAATTTTAATGACGTCATTATTTACTACAAGAATACCGGTATTCTTGGAGTAAAGTGTTAGCCCTTTCCCTCATTTGAACTTCTTTTCACTTCTTTAAATGTATGAATAGAAACTGTAGAATTAGATCTAGTATAAATTCAAAAACTAGCAGAGCAAACCCTGATCAGACAGCGCCTACAGGAGTAATCTGATCTTAATTATTCTATTCTGTTTGCAAAAGGTGTAAAAAAGTGTATATTTAGAGAAAATGGTTAACCCTTTACTCCATAAATACACCTTTGTAAACAGAGTAGACCCTGAGATCAAATGGCTCCTATAGAAGCAGTCTGATCATGGTCTACTCTGTTTGCTTATGATATAATACAAATATGACTCTAAAATTTCTGCCATGGCTAAACATTTCTGTGTCCATGTGCTATTATAACAAATTAATCTAATTAATATTCATGACGTCATTATTTCTTACTTTAATATTGATTATTCATGAAGGAAAGGGTTAATGGTGTTATCATTTTTTACATTTTTAGCTTGTCTGTTTAAAAGAAATCATGAACTATTGTCGTAACTCCGGCGTCCGCGTCATTGTCGTCGTCGTTGTCGTCCAAAATCTTAACATATACCATAACTTCTTCAATTTTTAGCTCACCTGGCACAAAGTGCCAAGGTGAGCTTTTGGGATGATCCTATGTCCGGCGTCCGTCGTCGTGCGATGTGCGTATGTGCGGTGTGCGTCGTACATACATTCGGGCGTCAACAATATACTTAAACATCTTCTTCTCTGGAACTACAAAGTCAAGAGCTTTGATATTTGGTATGTAGCATGATGTAATGGTCCTCTGCAAGGATTGTTCAAATTATGTCCCCCGGGCCAAAAATGGCCCAGCCCCAGGGCTTATCAGTTTTTCATAGGAAAATCTTTAAAAATCTTCTTCTCTGAAACTGTAAGGCATAGACCTTTGATATTTGGTATGTAGCATGATCTATGATGGTCCTCTACTAAGATTGTTCAAATTATGACCCCTGGGCAAAAAATGGCCCCACCCCGGGGCTTATCAGTTTTTCATAGGAAAATCTTTAAAAATCTTCTTCTCTGAAACTGTAAGGCATAGACCTTTGGTATTTGGTATGTAGCATCATCTAATGGTCCTCTACTAAGATTGTTCAAATTATGACCCCCAGAACAAAAATGACCCCGCCTCAGGGCTTATCAGTTTTTCATAGGAAAATCTTTAAAAATCTTCTTCTCTGAAACTATAAGGCATAGACATTTGATGTTTGGTATGTAGCATGATCTAATGGTCCTCTACTAAGATTGTTCAAATTATGACCCCTGGGCAAAAAATGGCCCCACCCCGGGGCTTATCAGTTTTTCATAGGAAAATCTTTAAATATCTTCTACTCTAAAATTATAAGGTATAGACCTTTGATATTTGGTATGTAGCATTATTTAATGGTCCTCTACCAAGATTAATCAAATTATGACCCCCCGGACCAAAAATGGCCCCGCCCAAGGGCTTATCAGTTTTTCATAGGAAAATCTTTAAAAATCTTCTCCTCCAGAACTGTAAGGTCTAGGCCCATGATATTTGGTATGTAGCATCATCTAATGGTTTTCTACCAAGATTATTCAAATTATTACCCCTGGGTCAAAAATGGCCCCACCCTGGGGCTTATCAGTTTTTCATATGAAAAGCTTTAAGAATCTTCTTTTCCAAAACTGTAAGGCAGAGACCTTTAAGATTTGGTATGTAGCGCTATCTAATAGTTTTCTACCAAGATTGTTCAAATTATGTCTCCTGGGTTGAAAATGGCCCCGCCCAGGGGCATATCAGTTTTTCATAGGAAAGTTTTAAAAAATCTTCTTCTCTTAAAAATCTTTTAAAAGTCTTCTCTGAACTTGTAAGGCATAGACCTTAGATATTTGGTATGTTGCATTATCTAATAGTCCTCTACCAAGATTTTCAAATTATGAACCCCGGATCAAAAATGGCCCTGCCCTGGGGCTTAACAGTTTTTCATAGGAAAATCTTTAAAATATCTTCTCCTCCAAATCTGTAAGGTCTAGACTCTTTATATTTAGTATGTAGCATCATCTAATGGTTTTCTACCAAGATTTTTCAAATTATACAATCTGTCATTGAAATCATTAATCTGTTACGAACAGGTGAGCGATTAAGGGCCATCATGGCCCTCTTGTTCATTTACAACCTTCATGTTTGGTATGCATGTTCATCTTGACAATGACGACAGATGAGCGTTGGCACCCGCTTGCGGTGCTATTGTTGTTAACTTATAGCTCTTGAGTACACACCATTCTGATGCTTGTATCCAATGTAAATTCTTACAGCAATAACCCACCTCAGACTTGTCAATAACGAGAATACACCAGGGTATGGCCGGGTGGAAGTGTACCTAAAGGGCCCAGATCAGTGGGGAACTGTCTGTGATGACTACTGGGGTGATGCTGATGCCAAGGTTGTTTGTCGAGAAATGGGATATGCTGAGGGTCGCGGAGTAAAGGGTTTGTAATTTTAGAAATTGAATTAACTAAAATAGAGTAGAAGTCAGGCAAGAAATATGGAAATGACACATAAAAGTGCACCACAACACCAGGAGCACAAATGAAATGCGCGTTCAAGCATACGCACACAACCTTGATGGAACTGTTCCTTGCCTGTTCCACACCGACATCAAATTAGCAGTTCCGTAAAACTAAATCTCAACCAAACTCATGTAAAACAAACAACAAGATGTAACATTACACATTAACCCTTCTCTTGCTAAATTTTAAAATACATTTCTCCTTGTTTACCCATGTCCTGTTGTATAATTACACATACCTTCATTGTCTACAAATATTTCTCTGTACTATCACTGCTTTGGGATGCACTACTTGCACAACCAACTTGTAAATACATGTAGTGCAGACTCTGATGAGACAGCTCCTGCAGGAGCTATCTTAACAGGGTCTTCACTATTTATAGGTAGAAATATTAATGTGAACAGCAAGAGAAGAGTTAACCCATTCCCTCCTAGACTATTTTTAGAATCAACCTCTTTGAATAAATCTACAATAAAGGAACATTTATTAGAGAAAAGACATTTTTCAGAATTGTGTAGTTTTGAAACCATTGTGATAAATAGAGCATTTGCTCCATAGGAGCAAATGCTCTATTTATCAAAATGGTTACAAGAAATGACTTTTACAGAGGTGTCAAAATGTGTCAGTAGGAGGGAATAGGTTATGCAAGAGTATAAGACATAACATCACAAAATGCTTCTCTGAAGAGTAAATATTGTTTGAGCTAGGTCTTTATTGTACTGTGACACAAAATAGGATAATTTGGAGTTTAGGGCACTGTAACGCTGAAAAGGTCATGTAATGTTGAACATGAAGGAACTCTATATACACCGATTCATAGTAAATGATAAATGTTCATACACACAGATCATACACATGCATACACATAGAACTGGGTCCATGCTTATAAAACTTTTAGTTGAGTCTGAGTTCGTTCTCAAGCTGTTGATTGGCCAGATTTGAGCCAAAGGCTCAAATCTGATCAATCAAAAACTTGAGAACAAACTCAGACTCAACTAAAAAGTTTTATAAGCATGGACCCTGTTCCCTGCATGCTCAACACCAACAAACATATCAGCGGCACTATCAAAATCAAAACTCATCTAACACAAATAGCAAGATGTAAGGCCATAACTTACACTTGAGTACATGTATGATAAGTTATAACGTCACAAAACACCTTACTGAAAAGTAAATATTAGATGGGCTGGATTAAAGGCATTGTGATACATAATTGGATAATTGAGCATTGCGAAACCTGCAAAGTCACAGAGCGCCAAGGGTGTTAAGAATAGGGGATCTGCACAAGCACCGAGTCACGGCAAAATGCAATGAAGATATTTCATAAATGCATAAATAAAAGTAATGTTTGTAATATGGAATAAAGATGGACAGCGTATTAATAATTGTTTTTTATTAACTGCTTCAAAAAAATTGTCAAAGCTAAAGTTTATACATTCTATAATCAATTATAATTGTACATTTACTCACAATGTTCATCCTTCACTTGCTCTATTTATCACAATGGTTTCAAACTACAAAATTCTAAAATTTTCCTTTTCTCTAGTTAATGCTCCTTTTCTGTAGATTTATTCAAAGTGGTTGGATCTAAAAATAGCCTATGAGGTAATGGGTTATAGACAGATATCTGAGTTTGATATTGCAATATTACATAATATACACATTCACAAAACCCCTTAGCGTTACTATTACTACTAGAAATTTTATTTTAAAATGATTTTTTTAATAGTAATATACATAGTAGGAATGCTTAGACTGTCTAGAGGATTTTGAATGGCAAACAATGCAGACCCTGATCAGAGGGCTCCTGTAGGAGCCCTCTGATCTGGGTCTACACTGTTTGCTAATGCCAATACACTCATTTTTCACATTCAATGGGTTTACATCAGTTTCTTAAAAAATTGTTACAATTTCAGACATTTTTGGTGGCTGATTATAATATTCCTTGTCTTTAACCCATGAATATTTATGTAAGACATAATAACATCATGAATATTAATTAGATTAATTTTTTTAATGGTACATGAACACAGAAATATTTGACAGTAGCAGAAACAGTAGAATCATATCTATATTATTCTATAAGCAAACAGAGCAGACCCTGATCAGACAACTCCTATAGGAGCTGTCTGATCTGGGTCTACTCTGTTTGCAAAGGGCATAGAAAAGTGTGTTAATGGAGTAGCCCTGTAAATCTAGCTTAATACTTAACCCTTTACTCCATAAATACGCCTTTCTACACCTTTGCAAACGGAGAAGACCCAGATCAGATGGTTCCTGTAGGAGGGTTAATTTGCTCTGTTTTCTTATGATATAATATAGATATGATTCTACAGTTTGCTGCCATGACAAAAATTCTACAGTTTCTTGTGTCCATGTGCTAGTATAACAGTTAAAATCTGATTAATATTCATGAGGTAAAGTTGATGAAAAAGTTAAACCTTCTCAAACTCTGCTCTATCTTGGCTCTACCTTGCTCTACCTTCTGAATATTTGAGTGAATGGTTAATCCTTTACTCCATGAATATTTATGTAAGTTAAATAATGACGGCATGATTATCAGGTGAATTATTTTTGATAATGGCATATTAACACATTCACTCCTAGTGACGCATTTTGGTGCCTCTGTAAATGTCACATGTTGAAGCCACTGTGATAAATAGAGCATTTGCTCCATAGGAGCAAATGCTCTATTTATCACAATGGTTTCAAAACTACACAATTCTTAAAGTCTCTTTTTCTATAGCTAATGCTCCTTTTCAGGACTGATTTATTCAAAGAGGTTGGGTCTAAAAATAGTCTGAGTTAATACAGGAGCATTTTTCCATGAATGAATCAAGTCTATGTTACCCCATGAACTAATAGTAGACCCTGATCAGATGACTCCTACAGGACTGGAGCTGTCTTATCTTGGTCTGTTCTGTTTGCAAAGTTTGTTGAAATATATATCTATAGAGCAAAGGGTTAAATGCAATATTCAAACTGCATTAACCCATTACACTGTAGCCTATTTTTAGATACAACCTCTTTGAATAAATCTACCAAAAAGGAGCATTAACTATAGAAAAGAAAATGAATCGAATTTTGCAGTTTGAAACCATTGTGATAGATAGAGCATTGTTCCTATTGGAGCAAATGCTCTGCTTATCACAATGGTTTCATAAAAAAGACTTTTACAGAGTCGTCAAAAGTTGTCAATATGAGGGAATTGGTGAACAAAGTGTGCTCGTTTTCGATATAATATGGTTTACTCATTGACTTTCCATTAGGTGCACACTTTGGTCGTGGCAAAGGACCGGTATGGTTGGACAATTTGCGGTGTGTTGGAAATGAATCCTATTTGAAGGATTGTCCCCACAACAGCTTTGCAGTACAAAACTGTAACCATGGAGAAGATGCTGGAGTCTACTGTTCGGGTAAAGTTTACACCTTTCCCTGTTCAATGCTTATTACACATTTCAATACCTACTGATTATTCATGGACAAAATAGTTATAATGAAATATGGAAGATGTAACACTGCAGTCATTTTAGAAATTAAAGAAGCAGATCTGTCAAATTCAAATAGCAAACAGAGCAGACCCTGATCAAACAGCTCCTATAGGAGCCGTCTGATCTGGGTCTACCCTTTTTGCAAATGCATTAAAATACATTTATAATAGCAAAAGGGTTAAAATATTTCACATCTCATTTGCTTTCAAACATTATCCACTGCAAAATCTATCATTTGCTTCAATTTGTACTTTTGTGTTGTAGAGACATTTCTATCTACTTGGTACATTGCTTTACTCATCTCAGTCGATCGGTAGATAAGTATCTATTTTGTTCTCTGGCACATTTTGTATGACAGTAAGCAGAAGGCTCAATATGCATTATGATCATTTGCCATTATATTAAACTCTTTCCCTCATATAAATGTGTTTTCACGCATCTGCAAACAGAGTAGACCCAGATCAGACGGCTCCTATAGGAGCCGTCTGATCAGGGTCTGCTCTGTTTGCTAATAGAATTTGATAGATCTGAGTCTTTATTTTCTAAATGGCTACCACGTTACATCATCCATATTTCATTAGGACTATTTTGTCCATGAATATTCAATAGGTATTGAAATTTGAATTAAACATAGAACAGGGAAATGGTTAATCGCTGTACATGATGGGGACAACACAGAAATTCAAATACATAATTTGTTTTTTTGGATACTCAATAATACTTTTAAGAGTGGGGAGTTATCCTCAATTAACCCTTTCCCTGTTCTGTATTCAGGCCAAATTTCAATACCTACTGAATATTCATTAACAAAATATTTATGAAGAAATATGGTAGGTAGAACATTGTAGCCATTTTAGAAAGTAAAGAAACAGATATTTCAAATTCCACTAGCAAACAGAACAGACCCTGATTAGACGGCTCCTCTAGGAGCCGTCTGATCTGGGTCTACTCTGTTTGCAAATGCGTGAAAACATGTTTATATGAGGGAAAGGCTTAACCTATAACCCTTATCTGTTCCTCTGCATGAGTATTCAATGGGGAAAGGGTTAACCCTTTCCTCCATAGGCTATTTTAGACCCAACCTCTTTGAATGAATCTACCAAAAAGGAGCATTAACTAGAGAAAAGGAACATTTTAGAATTTTTAGTTTTGAAACCATTGTGATAAATATTTATCACAATGGTTTCAATAGGTGACTTTTACAGAGGCGTAGAAAGGCGTATTTATGGAGGAAAGGGTTAATATATTTAAAATATTTTTTCTGTTATTTCAGGAGTATTAAAACCAACAGGTCCCAAAGAGCCCCAGCCATTTAGCACAGAGGTTTTGGACAAAGGCAGCACTCTAGTTATAGCAGTTACTGTATCTATCATCTTAGTTTTACTGATTGTTATTGCCATAGGTGGATATATTCTCTATCGCCGTTCTAGACCAACGGGTGAAATTAAAAAGGTACTTGTACATAATGACATGAATGACCCTAACCAGCCTTCCCAGATGCCCTCAACAGATGGGCGGGTAACTCTATCTAAGCTCAAAGCACACTTTTCAAAGCCAAAGTTAAATGAGAACGGGCAAGATAAACCACCAGAGGGAGCTGGAGTAACAAATCCCGTGTACGAAGATGATAGAAACAAAGGAATTATCATGGAGGAATCGATTGAACAACCGAGAGCAGGGTTTGATATTTAACTAGAGACTTCAAAACAATCTGCACAGTTAATGTCAGAGGCCTTCAAAACCATAGGAATTGACAAAATACAATAAACTGAAGGATATCACTGCTTATAGTGTTGGCTAAAACTTGAGTTTTTTCTTGCATGATTTATTCTTACTTTAACCCATTCCCTCATATTGACGACTTTTGACGAGTCTGTAAAAGTCACTTTGTGAAACCATTAATATAAATAGAGCAATGCTCCTATAGGAACAAATATGCTCTATTTATCACAATTGTTTCAAACTACAAAATTCTAAAATTTTCCTTTTCTATAGTTAATGTTCCTTTTCGGTAGATTTATTCAAAGAGGTTGTATCTAAAAATAGCCTATGAGGTAATGGGTTTATAAAACCTTTCAGTGCCAAATAAATTTCTTCTACTAAGATTATCATGTGCTTCAGGTTTCAGAATGGCGTTTTCTTTAATTCTTTACAAAAATATAACCAGTGTCAAGCAGTTTATATGCTCTGGATCCAAACAGTTTGCAAAGTGTATCACTTGTGGCGAAACAGTTAACCCTTTCCTCTCATATAAACGTGTTTTCACGCATCTGCAAACAGAGTAGACCCAGATCATTAGAATTGTGTAGTATTGAAACCATTGTGATAAATAGAGCATTTGCTCCTATGGAGCAAATGCTCTATTTATCACAATGATTTCAAGAAGTGATTATTACAGAGGCGTAGAAAGGCATATTTATGGAGGAAAGGGTTAACAAAAGAGTGTTGGCTAAAGTTTGAGTCAAGCGAGTTTTAGAGGGAATAATTTGTGAGAGGATTTGAATGGTGAACAGTGCAGACCCTGATCAGACAGATCCTCTAGAAACCCTCTGATCAGAGTCAGTACCATTGCCCGTTCACAAATATTATTTTCATTCAGAGATAAATATCCATACAATTTTTTGTTTAATTGGTATTCGGAAATTGAGGAGCCAGTTTTTAATTACTCAGCAGATTAACCCTTTCCATCATATAAATGCGTTTTCATGCATTTGCAAACAGAGAAGACCCAGATCAGACGACTCCTATAGGAACCGTCTGATCATGGTCTGCTCTGTTTGCTAATGGAACTTGAAAGATATGTTTCTTTATCTTTCTAAAATGGCTACAATGTTCCACTTTCCACATTTCAGTCGGGTGGTTGGTCAGGGCATCCACATTTAAACATGGATTGTTGGTGTCGCAAACTCCTCCTTCAATTTGAAAGTGATTGAATTTATATTTTGCCAACATAGTAACTATGAATAGTAGATTTGTGCAAGACTCAATTTTCTGATGTTTATAGCAGGGTATTGCAGAATTATCTTCCCTTGAACTTTGAGTAGTTTTTGTCATGGGTAGTTGGTGCTGTAAACTCTTCCTTCAGTTTGAAAGCTTTTGAATTTATACATAATAACCACAAAAAGTAGATGCTAGACACACAGTGCAAGGCATTGCAGAATTATCTCCCCATGAACTTTGAGTATTTTTTGTCATCAACAGATTTCAATGAAAGGTTTACATACAGTAAAACCTCTCTATAACAGAAACTAAATTGTGTTAATTAGTTGGTATTTATGGCAGGTGGCTGCTTCAAGCAAGGCGAAAGTAAAACAGAACGCTCCTATAGGAGCGTTCTGTTTTACTTTCATCTTGCTTTAAGCAGCCACCTGCCTTCAACACAAAAAACTTGATGTAATTTAGTGGCCGTTATAGAGAGATTTTACTGTACATCAAGTCTATAAAGTTTATTTGTGCATTAAATAATATTCGTTGGCAATTTCCAGGTTATATGGAGTTACCTGCTCTTGAACTTCGATGTAATGGTTTATTGTTGTAATTGGGTATTAACTCTTTGCATGCTGAGTAATTTTTCATCTGCAACAATTGTCGTCTGCTCCAATTCTTAAAATAAACTTTCTCTCATTTCTTTGCAAAAATATTGTCAAGGTGGCAAACAGTTTGGATCCTGATGAGACGCCGCATTATGCGGCATCTCATCTGGATCCAAACTGTTTGCATAAGTAATAACAGTTTTGCCGCTAGTTTGCAAAGAGTTAACACAAATTATATCTACAGTTTTCATTAGATTTCTATAAAAGCTTCTGCACATGGTCTCTTTAACCCATTCCCTCATATTGACGACTTTTGAAGACTCTGTAGAAGTCACTTTGTGAATCCATTGTGATAAATAGAGCATTTGCTCCTATAGGAGCAAATGCTCTATTTATCACAATGCTTTCAAACTACAAAATTCTAAAAATTTCCTTTTCTCTAGTTAATGCTCCTTTTCGGTAGATTTATTCAAAGAGGTTGGATCTAAAAATAGCCTATGAGGTAATTGGTTAAAGTGTAAATATACATAACATAATTCTTTTCAGTATCTTACATTAACTGATACACAAGTTATCTTCACATGGTCTTATACCATATGTACCACCTGGTCAGGATCTGACTACTTATGAAATGCAGTAAAACCCCTCTAATGCGACCACCTATAATTCTGGGTGGTAGAGGCAGGTGGTAGCTTAATGCAAGACAAAAGTAATGCAGAAAGCTCCTTGAGGAACTTTCTGCATTACTTTTGTCCTGCATTAAGCAACCACCTGCTTATAACGACAGCCATGTTTATTCATTAAGTGGTCGTATTAGAGGGGTTCTACTGTAGTACAGATCCGATTCTGCATTTTCTGCCATTGACAAAAATTCCTTCATTCATAATGACATTACAAAATTCAGCAAATAAATATTCATGATGTCATTATTTGTGACATGAATTGTCATGAAGTAAAGGGTTAACCCTTTCCCTGTTGAATATTCATGTAAGTAAAATGGCAGCATGAATATGTATTGGCTGAATTTTTATAATTGCACTTGTACACATGATTTTTTGCTATTGGTAGAAACTGTAGAGTCAGATCTGTTATAATTTCATGAGCAAACAGAGCAGACCCTGATCAGACAGCTCCTATAGGAGCCATCTGATCTTGGTCTACGCTCTTTGCAAAGGGGGGGAGGGGGGGGGGGGGAGGTGTTTATATGATGTAAAGGGATAAGACGTGCCTTCAGATAAACAGATTGAGAGCATTTCTGCCTGTATTAGTATATTTTGTTTAACCCTTTCCTTCATATAAATCTGTTTTCACACATTTGTAAACAGAGAAGACCCAGATCAGATGGCTCCTATAGGAGACGTCTGATCAGGTTCTGCTCTGTTTGCTAGTGGAATTTGAAAGATCTGTGTCTTTAGTTTCTAAAATTGCTGCAATGTTCCTCCTTCCATATTTCATTATAACTATTTTGTCCATGAATCAGACATTGGGTATTGAAATTTGGAATAAACATAGAACAGGGAAAGAGTTACATAGTATCTTATTGTGTGTTGGAAAATCTTGCAGAAACTAACATTTGTATTTGTTTTTCAAAACAAATAGTTACCAAGAAACCTGTCTGTGGACGATTTTAACCCGGTTCTCCATAAATATGCTTTTTTACGCCTTTGCAAAGAGAGTGGACCCAGATCAGATGGCTTCTGTAGTAGACCCTCGATCAAACAGCTCCTACAGGAGCCATCTGATCTGGGTGTACTCTTTTTGCTTATGAAATTATATTGATATGATCATACAGTTTTTATCCCAGCCAAAAATGTTGTTGAAAATTTAAAGTTATGAAAATTAAAAATTAGGTCAATGAATATTCATGAAGTGATTAGTTCATTCAAAAATGTTCAACAGGGAAAAGGTTAACCCTTTACTCCATACATATGCTTTTAGAACTACGCCTTTTTAACCCTTCTCTTGCTGAATTTTAAAATACATTTCTCCTTCTTTACCCATGCCCTGTTGTATAATTACATATATCTTCACCGTGTGCAAGTATTTCGCTGTGCAATCACAGCTGTGGAGTGCACTGGTTGCACAATCAACTTGTAAATAGTGCAGACCCTGATGAGACAGCTCCTACAGGAGCTGTCTCATCTGGGTCTTCACTATTTACAGGTAGGTATATTGACGCGATTAGCAAGCGAAGGGTTAAACAGAGTACACCCAGATCAGGCGGCTCCTATAGGGGTCATGTGATCAGGGTCTGCTCTGTTTGCTTATGAAATAATATAGATATGAGTCTACAGTTTCTTCCATTTCCAAAATTTCTTGTGTTCATATGCCATTATATTAATGAATGTAATTGAAATTCATGACATCATTATTTCTTACATGAATATTCATGGAGTAAATGGTTAAATGATTTGAAGCTGATGACAGTTCTTGCAGTCGACATTTACATAATGTTGAAAGGATAACTATTTTTGTGATATCCAGCCTATCAATTTGGCGGCCTCTGAAAACTGAATTGTTATAAAAACAGATGGTTGCACGTGTAAAACACATTGGATCTGACTAAGATGTATGTATAGAGGTAAATATATATTATATAGTGATAAAATTTAAGATATGTGCTTTGTGAAGTAAATAAATAATTTTGTTACCTATGAATATGCATTTTCGTTATATTTTCAGTTTGTTTTTAACCCTTTCCTCCATAAATATGCCTTTCTACGCCTCTGTAACAAATCACCTGTTGAAACCATTGTGATAAATAGAACATTTGCTCCTATAGGAGCAAATGCTCTATTTATCACAGTGGTTTCAAACTTCAAAATTCTAAAAAAAAACACGATCATTTTCCCTAGTTAATGCTCCTTTTCGGTAGATTTATTCAAAGAGGTTGGGTCTAAAAATAGCCTATGAGGGAATGGGTTGGTTTAACAACATCCCTATTACACAATGAACATTCATGTAAGAAATAATGGCATCCTTAATCCATAGCCTGCCAGTCACAACTATAGTTGTATTTGCAAACAGTGTAGACCCAGATGAGAGAGCTCCTATAGGAGCTCTCTCATCTGGGTCTGCACAGTTTGCCATGCTAAAGGTTTATATTTATAGCTGAAGGATTGAATGGTATGAAGTTCATACTATAAACACAGGATTTTTTGTAGCAATTATAGAATCTAATCTATGTAATTTCATCAGCAAACAGGACAGACCCTGATCAGACGGCTCCTATAGGAGCCATCTGATCTGGGTTTACTCTGTTTGTAAAGGCATCAAAATATCAGTTATATGGGTTAGAGGAACAATTGTGGCTCGTCTAGGAGCTTTCTGAATGACTTTCATCCTGCATTAAGCTGACACCTGTCTCGAAAACCTTTTATACTAAATTTAATGTCCGGTTTAGAGGGGTTTGACTGTAAAATGAAATGACACCCATTGTATTAACCCTTTCCTCCATAAAAATGCCTTTCTATGCCTCTGCAAAAGTCACTTTTGAAACCATTGTGATAAATAGAGGATTTGCTCCTAAGGAGCAAATGCTCTATTTATCACAATGGTTTCAGAACCACAAAATTCGAAAAAAGTACTTTTCTCTAGTTAATGCTCCTTTTTGGTAAGATTTATTCAGAGGTTGGATCTAAAAATAGCCTATGAGGGAATGGGTTAAATAATTGTTAACCCTTTCTATCTGTTGAACATCCATGCAATTAAGACTCCATTATATATATGAATTTCATTAATTCAATTATTACATATGAAAACTATTAAACTTTTTTGTCAGAATCTGTAGAGATCTGTAACATAGCAAACAGAGCAGACCCAGGTTCTGCGCAGGAGTTGTCTGATCTGTGTCTGCTGTTTGCTTGAATTATCAAAAGTACAAAAATGAGTCATGCAGGAAACACCACATGCAGAACAAACACTCGCCCGAACAGCAACACAAGGAAACAGTAAATGTACATAAGTAGAAATCAAAGTACTGACAGTACTGAAGGTTTCGGACATAATATACAAATGTATATCATATTGATTGTTTGCTGTGGATTTTTCTGAAAATCATGTCAGTAGTTTTGAAGACATTTAAAGAATTGTTTTATGAACATGTCACATACAGGGCCATTCCAATAGCTCATTTTGCCACTTTGTGCCAATAGAGCCAAAATTGATAGTTTATGTAGTAAAGAGCCATCACTCCGTTATTTGAAAGTAAGGGTCAAGTCAAGTCGTGCTTAGCATAATAGAATTAACGATTTCACCATTATCGTTGAATGAGAACACTGTAGGTCTAGACTGGACACCGGATGATTCTGACCATTATTTGGTCAGTACCAAACACATGCAAGAAATGTCTGATTTATAAAAACCCTAATTTCCTTAACCCCTTTCCCTGTTCTATGTTTATTCCAAATTTCAATACCTACTGAATATTTATGGACAAAATAGTTACAATGAAATATGAAAAGTGGCAATTAGCAGCCATTTAAGAAAGTAAAGAAAAAAAGAGAAAGAGTAGCCTATATATATATATATAAGTGTGTAGGCAAAAGGGGCATTTAACTCAGAATCCGACAACAATATATCGGACTTTTGTAAATACCACAGGAAGGGTATGGAACTTTCAGAATCCGACGACCTTATGTCGGACTTCTGTTGTAAAAAGACGCCATGCTGTTTGAACAAAGGCGTTTGGATTGACGGTAGGTCATTGGTAAAATCTATTCGTTTTATACTTGGAGATTTCATGAAAAATGGGTCTGTATAATTTGCATATTAAGTATGTACGTTCACTAGTCGTTGTTGCTTTTCACACCTTCTAAACATTCTAAATTTCAATACCTACTGAATATTCATGAACAAAATAGTTACAATGAAACATGAAAAGTGGAAATTAGTAGCCATTTAAGAAAGGAATGAAGAAGATCTTTCAAATTCCATTAGCCAACAGAGCAGACCCTGATCAGACGACTTCTATAGGAGTCATCAGATCTGGGTCTACTCTGTTTACAAACGCGTGAAAAACATTTATATGAAGGAAAGGTTTAGTGTTCTAGCACCCAGTCTCTCCTCTCTACCAGTTTGTACAGCTGAATAAGTCAGTTTGGAAACATTTTTGCAACTTTAGATTAAACAGACATGGCAGCACAGAGCGCAAATGGAACGTATCTATGTAAGCAACTTGATTCCTGTTCTATGTTTATTCTAAATTTCAATACCTACTGAATATTCATGAACAAAATAGTTACAATGAAACATGAAAAGTGGAAATTAGTAGCCATTTAAGAAAGGAATGAAGAAGATCTTTCAAATTCCATTAGCCAACAGAGCAGACCCTGATCAGACGACTTCTATAGGAGTCATCAGATCTGGGTCTACTCTGTTTACAAACGCGTGGAAGGAAAGGGTTAAGTGTTCTAGCACCCAGTCTCTCCTCTCTACCAGTTTGTACAGCTGAATAAGTCAGTTTGGAAACATTTTTGCAACTTTAGATTAAACAGACATGGCAGCAAATAGTGAAAACCCTTCAAACGGGCCCATTAAGGAGGTGTTTGATCTGGGTCTGCACTATTTGCATAAGTGTGTTTGTCAAACTACCTAGGGTAATTAGGGTATCACTTGTAAATCTCTGAAATACATCCAAAAGTATAGATTTGTCACCTTTTACAATACAGTAAAACCCCTCTTAACCCGACTTCCAGTAGATAAGAATTTAGAAACTTTTTAGGCAGGTGGCTGCTTAATGCAGGGGGAAAGTCATGCCGAGGAGCTTTCTGCATTATTTTCATCCTGCATTAAGCTGCCACCTGTCTCCAAGACTGATATTTATACTGAATTTAAAGTCTGGTTTAGAGGGGTTTTACCGTACATGTATTTTTGAAATTCTATTTCTTTCAAACCAGATCTTAGGAACAACGTCGCACGACCATTGATAAAATTCATCAGGAAACATTGTAATGTCGCAATGGAATCGAATTTCTGCATTTGAATTTTGATCTACCCTAGAAATAGAAACTATTTATATTAAGAAACTTGATTCCTGTTCTATATGTAATTCCAATTTCAATACCTACTGAATATTCATGAACAAAATAATGGGTACTTATTTCCACTTTTCATGTTTCATTATACGAAACATGAAAAGTGGAAATGAGTAGCCATTTAAGAAAGGAAAGAAAAAGATCTTTCAAATTCCATTAGCCAACAGAGCATATCCTGATCAGACGACTCCTATAGGAGTCATCAGATCTGGGTCTACTCTGTTTACAAACGCGTGAAAAACATTTATATGAAGGAAAGGTTTAGTGTTCTAGCATCTCTACCAGTTCCTACAGCTGAATAAGTCAGCTTGGAAACAATTTTGCAACTTTAGATTACAGCTTGCTTAATCCTTACAATGCTGAGTGATGTTTCGTTTGCAACAATTGACGTCTGCGTCAATTCTTCAATAAACTTTCTTTCATTTTATGCAAAAATATGATCAAGATGACAAACAGTTTGGATCCTGAGGAGACGCAGAATTATGTGGCCTCTCATCTGGATCCAAACTGTTTGCATAGGTAATCACAGTTTCGCCGCTAGCGTGCAAAGAGTTAAGCGTATGACCTCTAGAGATTTTAGCATGATGTAACAGTTGCCCTGCACTACTGACCACCAGTGCGCTGTAACCTTTATACTGTAAAGAACGTACAGAACAGAAGAAGTCTATTTAACCCTTAATTTCCCCATATAAACTTGTTTTCATGCATCTGCAAATAGATTCGACCCAGATCAGACAGCTCGCTCCCATAGATTCAGGGTTTGCTCTGTTGCTCATGGATCCACCTTCCATATTTCATTATAAATATTTTGTAAGATTCCGGAACCGGATTGTAAGCCAAGCACTGCACATGCGCGTATTCTCTTAGGGGGATTCCCGCTAGGTAGCGCTCGTGCAATAGGGTTTTCCGCCATAGTTTGAGTCGCAATCCATTTTATAAGGATTTCGGCAAAAGCCGAAACCCTAAAAACAACAAGAGACGCACAAAGACAAAACAAACATACAATAGGAGGAAGATGGAAGTACCGCCTTGGAACGGTCAGTGACAAAAGTCACTGGGGGGTTAAACCGGTTTATGGGCGCCCAACCTCACACTTATTCCATCCCCATCCTAAAAGACAAACAGTGTAAATAAACGTATCCCCTCTCCGACTAATCTACAACAACCGCGACAACAAATACAGTGGTAAAGTGCATGTATAACGAAAAAACATTTAAGTGAACATACTGTATCCACCTATCGCTAGTGTACTCAATGATTGAGCTGCAAACAGAGTAACTGTAGAAAAGTAATAAAGGGTACGACAAAAATGAAATAGTACAGATATCCGACGTTCTCCTTCCATTTCTGGATTTAAGAGGTCGCCTTCATAGAGTACTAAACCTAAGTGACATTCAGTGACATCTCACTATTCTTTCTACATTCATTATATCTATGGTCTTTAAAATGCATTCATCTATTTATGGTCAAAAAATCAATAAACCCCTTCCCTCATATAAACACAATTCACGCCTTTGCAAACAGAGTAGACTTAGACCAGACAACTCTTGTAGGAGCCATCTGATCGAGGTCGGCACTGTTTGCGTATCAGATAAAATGATAAAAAAAAAAACTTTGTTCGCTGGCCATTATAAAAATGCAGTTAATGCGTATTCGTAATTTTGTGAAGTTTTGTATAAATATTCATGAAGGAAGGGTTATTATATATAATTGATCTGGTACAACATAAATATATAGTACAGTAAAACCCCTCTAGTAGAGAATTTAGATACTTTTAGGCAAGTGACTGCTTATTGTGAAGAAAGCTCCTTTACAACTTGAGTTGTGCCGTCATGAGTTATAATTGCGTTTAATAATGAGTAGAATGGACTAATGTGGCTGCAGTATGGTCAAGTTATAGTTTTGTTGCTGTTTTTATTTGTTGAGATTACGTTGCTTTAAAGCCAATACATGTTGTCATAGTAACATACTGCAAGTAATACAGGACACAGGTTAAAAATCAGACTTTGATCAATATATTTTGTCAATTTCTAAGAATCAAAAGGTGCGAAACGTCGTAAAAATGACGTACGGCATGCTTAGTCTTGTAAATATCCTGACCAGGATGACCTTTCTTCGCCTGCGCTGTTTGCAAAACCCCGAGAACAGATTGTCTCATTTCGCGACAGGTCACATACAGTAACAGAGATCCAGATAAGATGCGAAGCGTAAACTTACACATTTTCAAGAATAGCTCCTTTATTTCTCCACCAAACCCCATACTGTGACCACTCTTTAGAATCGTCTCAAAGAGACGATTCTAAAGAGTGGTCACAGTATAACGTTTGGTGGAGAAATGACGATTTTAGTATTTGGAGACGCACCTTTATCTGTAGCTCTGATAGAATCTATCTAAATATATTTCCCAAACGAGGAGTAATTCCGAATTTTAATGCAGGCGGTTCTGTATGCGGTACTATCCTACAGAACACTTTGGAGCGGCAGTAACCCGCTCCTTATTCAATATTCATGTAAGAAATAATGGCATCATGGATATCAATGTACATTAGCTGACGTTTTATAAACAGATATAATTTTTATATCATACCTCAAGCAAACAGAGCAGACCCAGATCAGACGGCTCCTACAGGAGTCGTCTGATCTGGGTCTTCATTGTTTGCTAGAGCGTGAAAAGGCGTTTCTATGATAGGTCACCTGTTTCTAAAGACACCCATACTTATCCATTAACCATTTTCTCCATATAAACGCATTTTCACGTATTTGCAAACAGAGTTGAGCCAGATAAGACGGCTCCTAGAGGAATCGTGTGATCAGAGTCTACCCTGTTTGCTTATGGTATAACATAGATCTGTATCCATGCTTATAAAACTTTTAGTCGAGTCTGGGTACGTTCTCAAGTTTTTTATCAAAAGCTTGAGAACTCAAATCTGACCAATCAAAAGTTTGAGAACGAACAACACAGACTCAACTAAAAAGTTTTATAAGCATGGAGCCATATTCTACAGTTTTTGCCTGAGCCAAAACATCCTATGTACATATATAATCATAACAATTCAAAAAAATAAATATTCATGGTGTCTTTAGTCTTAACATGAATATGAAACAGGGAAAGGGTTGTAATGGAAACACGACAGGAAATAAACAGTTTGATACTTATTCAACTGATCTTTCATTTTCATATACGTGTACACGCTTTGCCTACTTCATGTAGGGTTGTAATGAAAACACAACGACAGGAAATAAACAGTTGGATATTTATTCAACTGATCTTTCATTTTCATAAACGTGTACACGCTTTGCCTACTTCATGTAGGGTTGTAATGAAAACACAACGACAGAAAATAAACGGTTTGATCTTTATTCAATTGATCTCTCATTTTCATTTTTTTCAAGTTTTGTTTTATACAAATCAAAAATTATAATAAATCAAAGGACTAATCTCTAAATACTTAAAAATATTCACCACTCTGTTAACCTTTCATCTGCCGAATAAATAAAGCTGGCCCACCCCACTCGGAATATTGATTAACCCTTTCCCTGTTTTATCTTTATTACAAATTTCAATACCTACTGAATATTCATGGACAAAATAGTTTTAATGAAATATGGAAGGTGGACCATTGTAGCCATTTTAGAAATTAAAGGAACATATCTTTCAAATTCCACTAGCAGACTGAGCAGACCCTGATCAGATGGCTCCTATAGGAGCCATCTCATCTGGGTATACTGTGTTTACAAATGCACGAATCGCGTTTATATGAAGGAAAGAGTTAAACAAAACATATATTGTATCGATATCATACTTCTGCACTGAAGGAAATGTTTTTTATAACAAACAGTACAGACCCTGATCAAAGGGCTCCTCCGCGAGCTCCTCCACGAGCCCTTTGATCAGGGTTTACAATGTTTACAAAGGACTACGTGTATTCTAAAATTCAAATAGATCTAACTTAACCCTTCGCTTGCTATTCACGTCAATATACCTACCTGTAAATAGTGAAGACCCAGATGAGACAGCTCCTGTAGGAGCTGTCTCATCTGGGTCTGCACTATTTACAAGTTGATTGTGCAAGTAGTGCACTCCACAGCAGTGATTTCACAGCAAAATACTTGTACACAGTGAAGATATATGTAATTATACAACAGGACATGGGTAAAGAAAGAGAAATGTATTTTAAAATTCAGCAACAGAAGGGTTAACATGAAAATTCAGAGATATTAGTAAAAGAAAAGTGTATCATTACAAATTGTACAGACCCTGGTGAGAGGGCTCCTCTATGAGCTATCTCAGCTGGGTCAACACTGTTTAAAAAGGGCATTAGAAGGTCTTTGGAATCGTTGAGAAGGCGGGATTATTAAATAAATGGTTTAGAATATTTTTTTACCAGTCCTTTTAACAACAAGTGAAAGAAATGTTTTAGGCGATATTGGCTGAATTTAGCTCTCACTATAAAAACAAAAGCTCGACGCATACACAACCAATCCAACCTTGTCGAACTTATTTGTTATTATGTCCTAGCTTTCGTATAAAGCCATTTATTTCCATATAAGTTGAGGACCAACTCGTCCAGACCTAATTGATTTTTTTTCAGTGGGGGGAATGTAAACAAAATATTTGCTTGTATAAGCCACTGGCATTGATAGTATCAAGAAACAGAAACAGTGCAGATCCTAATAAGAGGGCTCTTTCGGGGCCCTCTGATCTGAGTCTACATTGTTTGTCTATGTCCATTTTAAACGTTTTGACCTGCTGTATGCGGATGACTAATTACTTGTGCCAATAGTTTCGATCCAGATGAGACGCCGAGTAAATCTCATCAGCCACCAAGCTGTTAACACAGGTAAACATCATTAATAGAAAACAGTCGCAGCTTTTATCTTGGTCAAACTCTTGGTCTTTGTTGTTCAAAGCCGAACAGAAAAAACACCCAACTACGTCAGTTTTGTCATTCAAAACATCAAATGGGTCAATTTACAGAAATACAAAGAATACGTAGTTATTGAACCCTTTTCATGCGGGAACCGAGTTGGGTGTTATTTGCAAACAGTGTAGACCCAGATCAGAGAAGCTCTAAAGGAGCCCTCTGGCCAGGGCCTGCATTTATTGTCATACAAAATCCTTTCACCAATTATACCCTTTCAGATTGAATGGAATCAACCTTTAAACTTTGATGGACTATTGCACTTTGAAAATTCAGCACAGAAAGGGTTAACGCTGGAACCTGCAAAATGGAACTTAGTATATTGATTATTACATTACACACAGTTGGTCTACAAAAACAATAATTAAACATGTATATTAACAGCCTGTATAACAGACATTAAGTGGTATATAACATGAAATATGAATAACCTTAACTCACCCTAACCCTTTCCCTAGCAAACATTTATGCATGAATTGATCACGTCATGATTATTCATTAACTTGATTTTATTGATAACGTGGTGTAAAGGGAATTTTGACTAAGATCAAGACCTGTATGGTCATCTGTATATAATTTCATAAGCAAACAGAACAGTCCCTGATCAGACAGCTCCTATATGAACCGACTAATCTGGATCTACTCTGTTTGCAAAGGCGTGGAAATGCGTTTATATGAAGGAAAGGGTTAACTCGTCTTTATTCTCGTCAGAAGCACATATTCAAACAAAGATTCGGCCACTTCCATGTTAGTGCACAACTAAACTCTTTCGCTACCAAATTTTGTCGTCTGCAACCTTTGTCGTCTGCTACAATATTCCATTTTTATTTTTCTTCATTTTTGTTTCAAAAAACTGTAATAGTAACAAACAGTTTGAATCCTGATGAGACGCCAAGTAACTCGGCGTCTCATCTGGACCCACACTGTTTGCAGAAGTAATCACAGATGCGACATTGGTAACGAAAGAGTTAAAACATATTTCAATATGAAATGCTTCACAAGTAACCGTGTATGCATTTTGCCGTGCGTAATCCGTTAGTAAATATGTCCTAAATGTTATTTGTACTTGTAACCGTTGCTTGATTCTAATATTGATATCTAAAAAAAAGTGAAGTATACTTCGGTAATTTTCGGAGAGCCATATTGTCTATCGGATACATAACGAGATATTCCGAAACATGTCGATGTTCGGATTGTGTATTGTACATCGGACACCATAACCATTACTAATTTAACCAAAAAAATGTTTACATCACGTAGAGAACATAAAATAAACAAAATGTAGGTTTAAAGATAACAATATTATAGTTGATTGAAAACAATGATTAACCATTTACTCCGTATATAGAATTTTAATGGGTTTTTTTTTCAAACAGAGTAGACCCAGATTAGATCCGTCTGATAAGGGTCTGTTCTGTTTGCTTATGAAATACTATAGACCTGATTCTACATTTTCTATAGATCTGTATTTCTGTAATGGTCAAAGCATCATGTGCTCATATATGTCAGCTAATTAATATTCATGGTGCTATTATTACTTACATGAATATTCATTGAGTAAAAGGTTAATACGATTTCCTGCATCGAGGCTTTTCCATCACGCATGAATGAATATGCAATAGAACCTGTCTTAAGCGACCATTAAAAAGAGGTCTTATTATGGGTATGTAAGGCAAGTGGAAGCTAAATGCAGGTCATAAATAATGCAGAAAGTTCCTCTAGGAGCTTTTTGTATTACTTTTGTCCTGTATTAAGTAACCACCTGCTTTTCAATACCTCTATGCTCAATAAATGAATGACCGCTTAAGACAGAATTTACTGTACGAGTATTCCGATTCATTCAATATGTACATGAGTTATATTGAAGCTATGTACAGTAAAAAACCCTATATAACGACCACTAAATTACATTAGGTATCTTGTGTTAAAGGCAGGTGGCTGCTTAAAGCAAGGTGAAAGTAAAACATAACGCTCCTATAGGAGCGTTCTGTTTTACTTTCACCTTGCTTTAAGCAGCCACCTGCCCTAAATACTAAGTAACTAACACAATTTAGTGGCCGTTATAGAGAGGTTTTACTGTATTTTATGCTAAAGTGTAAGTACAACTGTATTTATATAAAACATTCGTCTCCAAATATAATTCCGATGTTAAATATATCACATAGCGACAAAAGAGTTAAAACTGACATTTAATAAATAATGACAAATACATACATGGTTGATATATTTATGTACATGTAAACAAAAACAGAATAGTATATATAAAGTATCACAACACGTGGTGAGTGATTTAACAGAATGTTGCTAGTGTATATAAAGTATCACAACACGTGGTGAGTGATTTAACAGAATGTTCCAGTACCGCAACACGTGGCGAGTGATTTAACAGAATATTTCCAGTATATACAATGTACCACAACACGTGTCGAGTGATTTAACAGAATGTTTCCAGTATATACAATGTACCACAACACGTGTCGAGTGATTTAACAGAATGTTTCCAGTATATACAATGTACCACAACACGTGTCGAGTGATTTAACAGAATGTTTCCAGTATATATAACGTATCACAACACGTGTTGAGTGATTTAACAGAATGTTGCGGTGAGTGATTTAACAGAATGTTGCCAGTATATATAAGGTATCACAACATGTGGTAAGTGTTTTAACAGAATTGTGCCAGAACATATTTTTTTCTGTCACAGCTATGACCAACCTTTTTATCCTAATTGTCTTGTTGTTCTTCTAATTTAGATTCGCATCTAAATACTTTGCATTTGCTGATATTTTATTTCGAGGTGCCTATCCTAAGTATCCTTCCCTTTCAGCTCACATATATCGTGAACTGCAAAATATGGTCCCTTCCCATTTAGCTCATATTTAAACTGAACTGAGTGAGCCGAGTGGATACCGAAAAGCACACGTGTTGAATGCATTTCGCTAACAGATGATTAAAATTTTATTCGTTTGTAATTAGATCAGAGTTAAAATATACGTTTTAAGGTAGTTAGTTCTGTAATATGTGAAAACATCTTAATAGCCTATATTTATGTAAATATATATGGCAATTCCTCTATGAGCTTTCTGCATGACTTTCACCCTGCATTCGAGGAGCTCCTAGAGGAGCTTCCTGCACGATATTTATCCTGCATTAAGCTGCCATCTGTCTCCAAGACGGATATTTACATTAAATTGAATGTCCGGTTTAGAAAGGTTGTACTGTATACTAAAACGTATACGATATAATCGATACCAATAGTTTAACTCTCTCGCTGCTAAATAGTGTCGTCTGTTAAGTTTGTCGTCTGCTTCAATTTCTAATATTGAATATTCCTTTTTTTCTTAAAAAATTAAAATCATTACATGAAACCTTTTGGATCCAGATTAGAGGTCGAGTAACACGGTGTTTCATCTCGATCCAAACGGTCTACATATGTTATAACAGATTCACCGCTGGCATAGAAAGAGTTAATAAAACTGCATGTACATAGATGGCTTGGTGAAAAGGCTTAGGGGATCTTTCTGCATGAGTTTTACCCTGCATTAAGCTGTTGTCTTAAAATAAAAACCTGTTTTTATATTTGACCAGTATTATATTACATCAACTGAAAATGTGGTTTCACAAATACATGTATCACAACTTCGTCTGAATGCTCCAAAATAAATGATATCAAGAATCATACCGAATTTTGTTTTCGAAACAAGTGAACTAAATGCATTTGAAACTGTTTACCATTTCAATAGAAAATAACTGCAGTCGGCAAATCTTGTCGCACTCTTAATTTCTAAAAGAAGATATTTTTCATTTTATATTTTTTTCAAAAAACAGCATACGAGTGTTATCCAGATGAGACGCCGGGTAACTTGGGTCCAATCTCATCCAAACTGTTGTTCGATGTAATTTTTGATGGAAGAATGAAAATCAATCGGACGTTTTAAATTTTACGGCAAGCGAATCTAATGCTTGGAAAATGAAACTGTAGAAACCATCCTTAAAATAGACAAAAACACTCTACAAAGTGATTCAAATACTATTTCGTAAAATGAAACAGTGTCACTTATCCCCAATTCGGTTCCATCAGTTATGGGTACCCCATTCGTGCTGAAATGAAAAAAAGAGGTGGTTTACATTTGTCAATGTATGGTAAATGTATGATATAAAATTACGTTTGTAGGGAGAAAGAATGACAGAAAGAGAGAGAGAAACATGCAGACAACCAGACATACAGGCAGAGAGAGAGAGAGAGAGAGAAAGAGAGAGAGAGAGAGAGGGGGGGAAGAGAGAGAGATTGGCTGGGATGATGCAGGAGCTGTCTCATCAGGGTCTGCACTATTTACTAAATTGATTGTGCAACCAATGCATTCCACAGCAATGAATGCACAGCGAAAGACGTGTACACAGTGAAGATATATGTAATTATACAACAGGACATGTGTAAAGAAGGAGAAATGTATTTTAAAATTCAGCAAGCGAAGGGTTAATACAGTTGGAAACGTAGCTTGACCTGTTTGAACTTTGGAATAGTGCATTTGATAATTCAGCAGTGTAAGTGTAAAGATTATTACGGTACCTGCTACATTGCTTTCCTCGGTCTGGCCATGTGTAGGTTTCAACCCCGTTCCTCTATCTCTTTGCAAGGAAATCTCGCCATATATGCCATCATTTGGACCCAGGTGATGCTGAATCAGATTGTCGAAGACCCCACTGGAATTCGTCTCGGATGACAATTTCATAAGCTGATCGTAGACTTTCTTTGCATTTGCAGTCTTTGCCTTTATTGCCAGGTGTTTGTTGTGACAAGTCTCTCTCGTCCGAATAGTCGACACAGTTTCGCTGCTTGGCTGTACTTTAGCTTTTTTCATGCTTGGGCAATATCACAATATTACCTAGAAAAGTATCGAACGTTACATCTCTTATAACTCATTTAACCCTTTCCCTCATATAAACGTGTTTTCACGCATTTGCAAACAGAGTAGACCCAGATCAGACGGCTCCTATAGGAGCCGTCTGACCAGGGTCTCCTCTGTTTGCTAATGGAAGTTGGTAGATATGTTTATATACCTTCTAAAATGGCTACAATGTTCCACTTTGCATATTTCGTTATAACTTGAAATTTGGACTAAATATAGAACAGAAAAAGGGTTTTAAAAACCCTTTCAGTGACAATTGAATTTCTTCTGCTAAGAATATCGTCTGCTTCAGGTTTCAAAGTGGCGATTTCTTCGATTTCTTTACAAAAAAACATATAATCAGTGCGAAGCAGTTTTAATCCTGAGGAGACGCTGATTTAACCCTTTCCTTCATATAAATGCATTTTCAAGCATTTGCAAACAGAGTAGATCCAGATCAGACGGCTCCTATAGGAGCCGTCTGATCAGGATCTGCTCTGTTTGCTAATGGAATTTGGTAGATACGTTTATTTACTTTCTAAAATGGCTACAATGTTTCACCTTGCATATTTCGTTATAACTTTTGTGTCCATGAATATTCAGTAGGTATTGAAATTTGGACTAACTATAGAACAGGGAAAGGGTTAACCCTTTCAGTGACAATTATCCTCAGTCACACTAAGGTCCAGTTGTAACGCCGAGTAACTCGGCATCTCAGCAGGATCTAAGCTGTTTGTCACTTTGTCAATAATTTAACGTTATTCTCTCGACTCTTTGTCAATAATTTCTTAAAAGCGTAATTGAATCGAAAGAGCCGAATTGCACAGTGTTCAAATTTGAGCGATTTTTTTATTACACGATATTCAAATTTGAGCGACCATTTTTTGTTACATGATATTCATATTTTAGTGAACAGTTTTTGTTACACCATATTCAAATTTCAGCGAATATTTCTGTTACATATTTTTTTCAAAATTTGAGCGACCATTTTTTGTTACACCATATTTTAAATTTGAGCTAACATTTTTGTTACACCATATTCAAATTTGAGCGACCATTTTTTGTAACACCATTTTCAAATATTTACAGCGGGATTAATACAGAACGCATGTTTGTTCTGCATTAACCCTTTCTTTCATGTAAAATGTTTTTTACGCATTTGCAAACAGTGCAGAACCAGATCAGACGGCTCCTGTGGGAGCCGTCTGATCAGGGTCTGCTCTGTTTGCTTATGGGAATTTATAGACGTGAGTATGCAATTTCAAAATATAATTCAGTTTTTCATGTTATGTATTATTGACTCTTCATTGACATGAATATTCATGAGATTAAGAAATCTTGAATAAATGTTTAAACGGGGGGAAATTATTAACTATTTTGGCGCCAAACTTCTAATTATCGTCTGCAATCCAATTTTGTTAAATCATTTGGTACAATAAGGAAATGAGATAAATAGATGCAAATTTAAAAGGAACAAAGCACGTGTATAGAAATAAAGATTGAGACAAAAAGTGAAGTCCCTGATCAGACGCCGCCTTGAAAAGGCGGCGTCTGATCTGGGACTGCACTATTTGTCGTGGTGCATAAAGGCGACATTGGCGGTGAAAGGATTAAGCAACCATCTGCTTCTATTTTGTACCTCTAGTGATTGTGTTAGAGATGCTCCTTTGTAAGTGACTACATTCACTATAACGATCTAATCTAAAACAAAATGGACACACCGCGCCAAAATTATCAAACAAAATTGTGAATAGAATTATATACATAAACCGACACTTATACTAATCATTTATAACCAGTACCCTTAGTTACAAAGGCAGACCGTGAAGACCTCTATCAGAGGACCGCTGGAGAAACCTCGGCCCAGTATATGTTCTCAACTATTGCACAAAAACACACATTTGTGAAAATATAGTCATCTGATTGAAAAAGCCCAATCTCTCATATTTGGACGAGTTCATAAAAATATCATTTAAATGCGCTCACGTATGAAACTATTCAGAAAGTTATTCACTCACCTTTTTGTTTATGTGTAGCGGCAGACTTCTTGATACGTATCTAAAAGACAGTAGTTCAGTAGAATATATATAGAGAGAACGAGACGTGCGTAGGGAGAAACCAATTAACATGTTCGCCAGTTGTTCATGCTCGTCGCATTTCTATTGGTCTATATTTACCTTTTTCCAGTTAAATATTCCTGTAAGAAACAGACACCATCAATCTCTATTACATTGTAGCTGAAATTTTATAATGTAAACGTTTCAAGGAAAATATTTGCTTTGACAAAAACTGTAGAATCAGATCTATATCATGTCAAAGGCAAACGGAGCAGACCCTGATTCTTTATGAGTCGTCTGATCGGTGTCTACTATGTTTTGCAAATGGGTGAAAAGGCGTTTATATGAGGGGAAGGATTAATATCGATATACAGTAAAACCCCTCTAATGCGACCGCTTAATGAATAAACATGTATGTCTTTATACATGTAAGCAGGTGGTTGCTTAATGCAGGACGAAAGTTATGCAGAAAGCTCTTAGAGCTTTCTGCATTACTTTCGTCCTGCATGTGCTACCACCTGTCCATGGCACCCAGAAATATGCCCCTTTTTGGTGGTCGCATTAGAGGGGTTTTACTGTACATGTACTATAATGCATGTGAAGACCCGTGACTGACTTTCTGGCGGAAATAGGTATTTGTCGCGTTTTTAGGGTTTCGGCTTTTGCCGAAATCCTTATAAAATGGATTGCGACTCAAACTATGGCGGAAAACCCTATTGCACGAGCGCTACCTAGGGGGAATCCCCCTAAGAGAATACGCGCATGTGCAGTGCTTGGCTTACAATCCGGTTCCGGAATCTTACAAAATATTTATAATGAAATATGGAAGGTGGATGCATTAGCAAACAGAGCAGACCCTGAATCTATGGGAGCGAGCTGTCTGATCTGGGTCGAATCTATTTGCAGATGCATGAAAACAAGTTTATATGGGGAAATTAAGGGTTAAATAGACTTCTGTTCTTTACGTCCTTTACAGTATAAAGGTTACAGCGCACTGGTGGTCAGTAGTGCAGGGCAACTGTTACATCATGCTAAAATCTCTAGAGGTCATACGCTTAACTCTTTGCATGCTAGCGGCGAAACTGTGATTACCTATGCAAACAGTTTGGATCCAGATGAGAGGCCACATAATTCTGCGTCTCATCAGGATCCAAACTGTTTGTCATCTTGATCATATTTTTGTACAAAATGAAAGAAAGTTTATTGAAGAATTGAAGCAGACGTCAATTGTTGCAAACGAAACATCACTCAGCATTATAAGGATTATGCAAGCTGTAGAAATCTGTAATATCGTCTGCTTCAGGTTTGTCATCATTTGAATTTCTAAAAGATCAGTTTTAGGCATTTTGACCTAAGGCAAAATTGTCACAAGTTGTAAACAGTTTAGATTTTGGTCAGACAGTTACTTGGTATTAGATCTGAATCCAAACAGGGTGTCCCACTTTGCCAACCTTTATTGTTTAAGTAGCTTGGATGGTAGTATTAACAATTACTATTAAAAGGAAACAAGGGTTTTTGTATCCTTTATATTATTAAAAAATCATTAAAATGAAAAAAAGGAGAAAGGCAAACAAAATGAGACAAAGCACTTTCTTATCTTTTAATTTATATACATTTCATCATTTATTGATTTACGTGTCAGGCTTATAGTATCTTATAGTGTCTTATAGTATCTTATAGTAACGTATGTAATTTCTTTCTAATTCATATCATTTATTTCTATGACGCCGGTTACTGATCAGGGTCTGTAGTGTTTACTACAGCACTAACTGTAAATTGCATGTATGACTATAATTTATTTTTAATTATATCATTTATTGATATACTTGTTACATGTATGATGCTGCAAATAGCAAAGACCCTGGCCAGTTGTGGTAACTGATCGGGGTATGTATTGTTTGCAGCACAGACTCACAAATTGACCCTGAACAGACTCACACTCGCAGTCTCCTCAGGAAGAAGTAAGAAAATACAACACAATCACACAAAAAGACAAGGTATAGGCATGGATAAACTATTAAGGGTCTTTTCTGTTTGCAAAAGCACAGAAAGGCTTATTTTGCTCAGTCAAATTGTACCCGATATGGAACCCTGAAATCGTCTTCACTATATAATATAAAGTGAAACAATATTATGTGTCTAACAACCCATATACCAATGGGAGGTTTTACTTCAAATTTTCACCCATGATAAGCTGTCAACCTTAATGTGAAGATTTTCTTAAAGAATGTAATTATTGCTCTGACCATTTTACCAGAGTTATGGGACTCTGAAATTTTCTTCACTGTATAACACATAGTCAAAAGTGCTTGATATAGAGACACTATTGTTAGGGGGAGTGGTGCATCAGAAACAATTTTCTAGTTAATTTTATTTTCCCTGTTGTATCCTGCCATGCTAAGTTGAAATATATTTGTTACTTTATAATTTGTCATATTGTTAATATCACCCCACAGTATATTTGGCAATTATTGTGTAGGGTATTTAGAATCATAAGGAATATGTCTAAAATTGGTGGAAGTGTATATATGGATAAGTGAATGATGCTTGCTAATTACTGTTATGGTCCACCAGATAGTAGCAGAAGTATGACCCTTACTTTCAAATAATGCAGTGATGGCTCTATACTACATTAAACATCAATTTTGGCTCTATTGGCACAAAGTGGCAAGTTGAGCTATTGGAATCGCACTGTGTGTGACATGTTCATAAAACAATTCTTTAAATGTCTTCCAAACTACTGGCATGCTTTTCAGAAAAATCCACAGCAAACAATCAATATAATAAATATATATTATGTCCGAAACCTTCAGTACTGTCAGTACTTTGATTAACTCTCTAACTGCCAAATATTATCGTCTGCACCGCTCTATTTTCTTTTTGTTTAATTTTCCCAACATTCCTTTCTATAAGATTACCACAGTAACAAACAGTTTGGATCCTGATGAGACGCCGAGTTACTCGGCGTCTCATCTGGATCCAAACTGTTTGCATAGGCTCTGACAGATGTGACTATGGCAGCGAAATGGTTAACCCATTCCCCCATAGGCTATTTTCGATCCATCCTCTTTGAATGAATCTACCGAAAAGGAGCATTAACTAGAGAAAAGGAACATTTTAGACTTTTGTAGTTTGAAACCATTGTGATAAATAGAGCATTTGCTCCTATAGCAGCAAATTCTCTATTTATCACAATGGTTTAAACAGGTGACTTTTGCAGAGGCGTCAAACGGCGTCAATATGAGGGAATGGGTTAAAGCTATATGCATGTCAATCAATCAGTATGGTTCAAGGAAAAGAAGGCTTATAAGCATAGACATATCGGTAACAGATACTGAAAGGTTTCAAATCGGCCCTTATCCTGTATTCACGTTTGCACACAGTTAGGCTCCAGACGAGATGCCCAGTAAACTGGCTTATCCGGAAAAAAATTGTTTAATGCCCGGTTAATGATTTCTCATAAGTTTAAATGAGTCGGAAAGAATTACAAAGTACGTCGTTACAAATATAATGAGATAAGCAAATTGTTTTTCCACTGGATGAGAGTTAACCCAGTTCATGCCTATGAAAGGGAATATCCGACAGTTCAGTATGTTGTGTGCAATTGTGCTCTTTTGTATGTCATCATTTGTATTATTATTGCGAATTTTAACGTCTTTGTTACATGTTTTTTATTCATTTTTTGTTCGGATTTTGTGTTTCATTCTAAAAATTGATGGTATCAAATACTATCTTGTTCGGCGTTCTACTTTGTCTTTTCGTTTGTGGGAAAAATAGCATTATCATTACAATTATTGTATTAAAATGTTATCGTCCTAATAATTACATGTAGTTACATGTTGTCGTAATATGAAACCGGGAACCAGATTAAATTATTACGACAGACGGCGCTGCGAAAAAACTGTTCCCTTTGCATCCGGGACCCCGAGAATAGGTGAAGTGTTCCGAATGTTCCATACGGTGTTAGTATTTTGCGCATAAATATATCCGGGTTATGCCTACTACCGCGTGTCTAAATATTGATATGGTAAAGAATTAATGAAATGATTGATAAATATTGATATTGTTCCTTTTCTGTTCTAAAAGGTCTTTTTTTGCAAACAAATTGTGTTTTTACTCATAGACTTCATAAAATAGTTTCAGCTATGGTACCGTCATTTTATTTTTTCCCAGTATACATATCACTGCAAATCGGCCAACCAGAACGCTGATAAATAGACATTGGTATTGGGGTGAACTTCTATCAAATCTGACGTTGGTATGCACTTTCAAATTTCTTGTCTGACTCCTATTCTGTTTCAAGTTTGCCCAAATTTAAAAGAAAAACTTCAAACAATTAGAACTATAATTAACTATGTTGGTGTTTTTAAAGTGTGTGCCATTTGCAATTTACTTTCACGAACACAAAGAGGATACAGAATCGAACTGGTGTACACTATCCCCAGGTAAGGAATTCTATTGTGTACTTATTGTTGAAATTATCGGGTGAAAATGTATTACACATGGCACACAATTTACTTGCACTGTGTTCTTCATCTAATGTTGATTCGGAGTTGGTGGCATTGTCAACATTTATTGCATTACATTTATTGCAAGCTTTAGTCCGGATGTTCCTGGCTGGGACGAAGATTCTGTAATGGGAGTGTTCTTGTTTTTTCTTTGTTGATGGGCATACATTCTTTAACACTTATATAAACGTATTTTCGCGCATTTGCGAACAGAGTAGACCCAGATCAGACGGCTCCTATAGGAGCCGTCTGATCAGGGTCTGCTCTGTTTGTTAATAGGATTTGATAGATCTGTTTCTTTGCTTTCTAAAATGGCTACAATGTACCACCTTTGATATTTCATTATAACTATTTTGTCCTTGAATATTAAGTAGGTGTTGAAATTTTGAATAAACATAGAACAGGGAAAGGGTTAAGGGCAGGTTTTGTTTGTTGGATGGAGACATCATGTCGCCTTGGAAACTTGGTTGATATTTTCTTTTCTTTAACAGTAACCTTTGTAATAGTTTTGTTTCAAGCAAGTGCATGTATGAGTCATGCAGGAAACACCGCACACAAAACATACAAGTAAACTTGTTTTTTCATGTTCAATTTATTGTTCCTTTGTTGTTTCATCAGTACTCTAGATTGATGATTGCAAATTCTTTTCAGAACTAATATGAGTTCTCTGCAAGGGATAGATATCCGACTTTCTAAATGAGGAAAACAAATTTGCAGGTGTCATTCCTTTGTTGTAGGCAATGCTGGACACTGATGCAATGTTTAATCTATTGATATGAGCCCCGGATGTCTTTCACACGAATGCCTGGCAATTACTGAAATAAACTCGCTTTAACGGTCCAAAGCAGTCTACATCATAGACATAGACATAGACATAGTTTATTTGGTAACTTATACACATAGTATCTCGTTACATCAGCATATATAAATCAAAATGGATTAAACAGGTTACTATCACGTAACATGCATAATTATTTGTGATATCAACTTAAACCAAATTTTCATAGTTCCTCGAGTAATTTGGGGAGAATGAACACCTTTTGCAAAGTGTCCAAACGTTAAAGGAAACTCTAAATGGAAGAATTAAATTAGTGAATAATTACGAATTTGAAAACAGATATTGGTATACAAACACACACATGAAGGAAATTCTTCGTTGCACAGTACCAGTTCATCTATACTAGCATATACTACAATAAGGCATATGTACGTGCAGGTGTAATTTGCCATTCGCTCCCACGTCAAACTCTTGTATGGACTCAATCATGTCAATTGCAAGCAGTTTTGAGCCAGATCAGAGTCTAATAACTCGGCGACTGATCTGTATCTGAACTGATTACCAGTTATAGCCTATGTACATACCAGCATAGCAAACGTTTAACAGTATAACGGTCGTTTAAGTTAGTTTCTTTTAAAAACGAAATGAAACAACTTAAAAGACAATGAAACAACTTAAAGACTGAAACAGTTAATTCATTGATAAAATAATACCAGCAAATAGATCCCTACATCCAGGGGCTGGGTTACATGCGAGGTGTGTGGTGGTATCACAAAGAAGACCACATTAATGTGCTTCTCCCCATTTCTTTAGGGTTAAGTTGATGTGTGATTTGTATCCATAGAATAAAAGGAGATGGAGGGAACACTTGCTAGGAACATGTTTTATAAAATGGCTCTCCAGATTGTTATGAACTCTGCACTTGAATATCCGTGGCCATGTTTTACATGATTGATCTCCTCCTCAAATGTGAGAGTTGTAAAAGGTCCTGGATTAACATTGAAACTTTCACTCTCAGAGGCTGGCTGACATGGACCACGGAACCTGTCACACAAAGTGTTGTCTGGAATTCTATACATCTTGGCAGCTTTATGGACTGATCAATGCTTCTTTAGAAGTCACCTAGGCTAGTGAAGCTCTGGGCCATGATGTCTATTTTGTCCTGCTATGTAAAAGAAAAACCGAACTTACCCGTAAAACGACATTGTTCACTGTTGAACTGATTTGACAGACGCCGATAGTTAATGTAAACAAGTTGTACACCGTTTCAGGAAGCTGTCCGTTATTTTCTAACTTTGTTGTGTCCCCTATGTAAAAGGATCCATTACATTTACCATTCACATACGGTACATGTACGTATGTGAAATACCATAGCTGAAATTAGTAAATTGTAATTTGTCTTTTTTAATTACTAAAATGACTTATCAACATAAGATTGAAATAACTGAACCAAATTTACAGACATGATTGAGGATAATATAACACTAAATCGACCCAATCAATTTTTTCGACTTTTTAGATACTCTACGGTTAGTGTGGATAGGGTTAGTATAATATGGGTTAGCTGAGAATGGTCAATATGGTCAGGGTTAGCATGACAATGGTTAGCATGAGACTGGTAAGCATGAAAATGGTCAGTATGATCAGGGTTGGTTTGAGAGGGGTTAGCATGAGAACAATTAGCATGGGAGGCGTTAGCATGGGAGGGTAAGCATGGGTGGCGTTAGCATGGATGGCGTAAGCATGGGTGGCGTTAGCATGGGTGGCGTAAGCATGGGTGGCGTTAGCATGGGTGGCGTAAGTATGGGTGGCGTTAGCATGGGTGGCGTAAGCATGGGTGGCGTTAGCATGGGTGGCGTTAGCATGAGTGGCGTTAGCATGAGACGGGTTAACATTGGGAAGGGTGGGCATGAGGCGGGTTAGCATGAGAACAATTAGCATGGGAAGCGTAAGCATGGGAGGGTAAGCATGGGTGGCGTTAGCATGGATGGCGTAAGCATGGGTGGCGTTAGCATGAGATGGGTTAACATTGGGAAGGGTGGGCATGAGGCGGGTTAGCATCAGACAGGCTAACATTGGGTAAGCATGAGAAGGATAAGCATGAGCAGGATTAAGTCTTTCACGTGTACATATTTTCGTCTGCAAAATGAGTCCTATAGGAGCTTTCTGCATAACTTTCGTCCTGCATTAAGCTACCACCTGCCGCCTCTAGCACCCAAAATTATGTCCCTTTTTGGTGGTCGCATTAGAGGGGTATTACTAGTACAATGTTATTTATATTTTGTTAGAAAATATGAAGTTCAAACAATTAAAAATGTAGCGGACGACGCATTTTGCAGACGACAATATGTACAAATATCGGATAGTATGTATCCTGATGACACGTAGAGCTGAGTTGCCTAACATCCCATTTTGATCCAAGCTGTTTGCGTAATCACATATTCTATACAGACTGCAATCAGAGATTAACGTTTCTTAACCCTCTACTCCATGAATATTCATGTAAAAATAATAATGACACCATTAATACTATGAATTGTTAAAAGAGCAGATGAATGTTTCGCCATGGTAGAAACCGCATATCTGCGTCATATCTTTATTATATCATAAGCAAACAGAGCAGAACCTGATCAGAAGGCCCCTACAGGAGTCTCTGATCTGGGTCTACTCTGTTTGCAAAGGCGTATAAAGGCGTATTTATGGAGGAAAGGGTTAAACAGAACCAGAATCACAACATCAGCCAGTTTGGATCCTGATGATACACCGATTTACTCGGTATCCGGTTTGGAACCAGCCAGTTTATTAAGGTCATTGTTAATTTGCCCACGCCGTTAACCCGTTACTCCATGAATATTCATGTACGAAATAATGACATCATTAATAATAAAGTTCATTGTTTTACTATGGCACATGAACACGAGGATTTTCGATCGTGGCAGAATGATAATATCTGAATATCATGCTTAACAGAGCAGACCTTGATCAGACTCCTCCTACAGGAGCCGTCTGATCTGGGTCTACTCTGTTTGCAAAGGCGTAGAAAGGTGTATTTATGGAGGAATGGGTTATATATGTCTATAATGAGCAAACTGTCACGTGTTTGCATGTCATTATGAAAAATCATCTAATTAAAATTCACGATGTCATTATATGAATATTCATAAGTTAAACATTTTTATGCCTTTGCAAGCAGAGTAGACACAGATATAAGACGGCTTCTGTAGGAATCGTCTGGTTATATTCTGCTCTGTTTGCTGATAGAACAATGTAGAGCTGATGTAGCACATTACCCCCTAGTGAAGCATTTTTGCGCTTCTATAAAATTCATATATTGAAACCATTGTGATAAATAGAGCATTTGCTCCTAGGGAGCAAATGCTCTATTTATCACAATGGTTTCAAATTACAAAATTATAACATTTTCTTTTCCCTAGTTAATGCTCCTTTTCGGTAGATTTATTCAAAGAAATTGGGTCTAAAATAGCCTAGGAGAGAATGAGATAGTAAGACAGCTATTTCTGCAATGATCAAAATGTTAAGACAGCTATTTCTGCAATGACCAAAATGTCATTTGTTCACATGGCGTTATGATACCATCTTATCAATATTCACGATGTCTTTAAATGAATATTCATGGATTAGACTGGTGTATGACTGGATCATCGTGCCATTGTTCTAATTGTAAAAATACGTAGACTGCACACCAGTCTACTGATAAACGATTCTATGACATTTATTTTAACCCTTTTCCTCATATAAACGTGTTTTCACGCATTTGCAACCAGAGAAGACAAAGATCTGACTGCTCCTCTAGGATCTGGGTCTACTCTGTTTACTAGTGGAATTTGATAGATCTGTTTCTCTACTTTCTTAAATGGCTACAATGACCCACCTTCCATAATTCATTATAAACTATTTTGTTCATGAATATTCAGTAGGTATTGAAATTTGGAATAAACATAGAACAGGGAAATTGTTAATCCGTCACCTCATAGGTTATTTGTAGAGCCAACCTATATAAATAAATCTACAGAAAGAAGCATTTACCAGAGAGAAGTGTGTAGTTTGTACACCATTATGATCACCATCTCAGACCCCCGTGTCACGAACATTCTTAACCCTTTGCTTGCTATTCGCGTCAATATACGTACCTGTAAATAGTGAAGACCCAGATGAGACAGCTCCTGCAGGAGCTGTCTCATCAGGGTATGCACTATTTACAAGTTGAGTGTGCAACCAGTGTACCCCACATCAGTGATTGCACAGTGAAATACGTGTACACAGTGAAGATATATGTAAATAGTATACCTTATTCAAATACGCTCCTTCTTTTCTTATGTAAACTGTACCGGTCACTAAATTACGATAGTGCCCGCTGGAACATTATAGTGCCCGCTACGCTCGGTAAGTTCCGGTAGTTTCCGCACACATGGAAACGCACATACCGGTAAATGAATTATATAAATAGTATACCTTATCCCAGAGACATATAAATACATATACATATGGCTCTACATATCCACATACGCTCCTTCTTTACTTATGTTAAACGTACCGATCCCTAAATTGCAACTGTTCCCACTGTACACTATATGGACCGATGCGCTCGGTAATTTCCGGTGCTCGGTAATTTCCGCGCATACGGAAACGCACGTTGATGTATTACGTCATTCTAAATTATATATTAATTAATAGGCTACATAAATACTTGAATAGCATGATCTATTATTTCGATCACTAAGGGCCCTTTTCAAAGATTATCGTGTCGAAATACACGTCACATTCTTGTTACATGCATTCAGCCACAAAGAAAATAATGTTGATCCAGCGTCGTGGTGACATTGGGCAGTTTTTACAGATGTCATGACGTCATCAAATGACGTCATTAGCGCAACGACATCATGCATGCATTAGCGCATTATCCTCCTTGATGTTAAGTACTGCCAAATGGTCTGTATGTTTTCCATATCCAATCAGTTTGATGGATCTGTCTTTCAATTCTACATGCATTGAACATCGGTTTCAAAACTATAAATCTAACATCATCACTGCTATGACCACCGACTCCAGTGATGAGTTAGCTACCTGACCACGCTCTAGATTGAAAAGATAGATCTGGGTTTTGCACATTTCAATCCAAGAAATGTATTTAAACAATGCATTTTTCGAAAATAAATTCTGTGTAAAATAATGATTATTATTCAGCTTGAATAAATTGATACTAAAATGTTTTTTAACTTTAGTAAAGGCAATATTAATTTAGATCTATTTTTAATTTGATTTGCAGATTAATACGACTGAATGAAAATTTATTAAACTGAGGTAATCACGGAGCGACACAGGACTGCTAAAATACTTACGTGAACAAAGGAATGCGGTATACTATAAGAAATAGTACAGCCCACTGAGGGCCTAATTGCATTATAGTGACCTACCAGTCAGCCCGAAAATAGTTTAAGGCCCTCAGCCTTCGGCTTCGGGCCTTAAACTATTTTCGGGCTGACTGGTAGGTCACTATAATGCAATAAGGCCCTCAGTGGGCTGTACTATTTCTTATTTATACAACAGGGCATGGGTAAAGAGGGAGTAATGTATTTTAAAATTAAGCAAGCGAATGGTTAAGTAATTACTTAATACCAGGCTTAACTTATTAAGTGTATTACATTTGCATATAGAGAAGATAATTGAAATGATTTTATCTAAACACAATCCTTAGAGCCATTCTGTTATATTTTCAAGAAGAAAATGACAGTTTTTGCATGAAATATTTAATTAAACCCAAAATGAATTTGGTAAAATTCTTAAGTCTGTTACAAATTCTTTAATACTGTTTTTGATTTAGATCACCTTCAGTTTGTATCAACAATATTTATTTTTAAAATGATAACGGAAGAAACCTCTGACCCCTTTGTGTCACAATAAACACTAATTTATGAAAAGTTATGCTCCTGTGTAAATTTTAAATAGCAGACTTAGCTAAATAATAACTTAAGAATGTTCGTGAAACTGTTCAAGCGTCTTTTTGTTTTCGGACATGTTCCTGATTCTGTTTGTTTTCGAGAATGTTTGAGAGTCTGGTTATTTTCAGACATGTTCGAGGGATTGATTTGCTTTTAGAATGCTAAAGAAGCAGTTTCACGTCTAGCATGTTCTAAAGTCTGATTAGTCTAAAGCACGATCTAGTGTCGGCTCAGTCTCGGGCAAGTTCAAGAGTCAGCGCAGTCTCGGGTTTGCTTAAGTGTCTTCTTAGTCTCGGGCATATTTTAGAGTCTGCTTCGTATCGCAAATTTTTGAGAATCTGCTTTGAATATGTAACCCTGGTTTAGTTCCCTGTTCCCCGTGCCGCGCCTCCTGCGATATTTATGTTATCTATTTATAACATCGGTGATTCCGATATACATGTACATGTCAGAGTGAGTGAGTGAGTTGAGTATGAGATCGTGGTGTGCGTGCGAGACTCGATATTTATCACGTGACACGAAACTAACTTTGCACTCTTCGTTTAACCGCCCTTTTCACTTTGGCTCTGTCTTGCGTCTAGCTCACATCTATAGAAGAAAACTCTGTATCTGCTACGGTAACTTTACTCGACCAGCTGGCCCATTTTATATTGGAAATATAATTTGAACTCACAATTGGCTTTGTGGTTTAGAGATCCCCTAGCTGGTTACAAATGGCGACCACGACGATTTTCTAGTGGGCCAGTCTGTAGGAGACGTTACAACGTAGCTGGGACGTTAGCTGTATAGCTGACAACTCATTTGGAGAGAGCGTTTGTTGTCGAAGGCGCTCATCGCAACATCTTGGACCGAGGAGGCTCCTGAGGGGAACAGAGGAGAATTCCCTGTACTCTTGGACCTGTGGATTCAAGTGTTTGTGTGTGTGTTTTTTTTCCGGGCCCGGTGAGGAGTTTTCCGTGTGGAAAGTCAGTTTTCCGTGTGTTTTTTATTTGGTGACACCATATTAGGATAGTGTTTCCCTTTCGCGGGAAACTGTGGTCTAGCTTCGAGACTAGCTGGTGACGTCACGTGGAGGATATCGCGGCAACGTTGATTCCAGTGAAGGAAGTGACAGAGAGTGTAATATAGTGTAAATAGTGACTAGGAAGGACATAAGGACGGAAAAATGTGAGTTAATTGTGTATATATTTTGTTTATTTGCTTGTTTTTTACTGTCATGCTTAGTTATTTTTCATTTTGAGGTAAATATCCAGTTTTCGCTTAGGTGACCCTGACCTTAATTTCCTGTTCATTCGGAACGCATTTTGTTTCGGTGAAAACAGCTGATTGGGTCAGATTGTATTTTCGTTTTTTTCTTCTCTCATTCTCTGTTTGATATTTACAGTTTTTAAGGATCGGGAAATTTCGACAGCGTTGTATTTTATAAGAATCTTGGATATTTGCCACGGGATAAATTTCATTGAGCATGCCAGTGTGTGTTGATTGTTTTTAATTGTGATATTTCAAGTGCAATATTTTAATTCAGGTTGGAAACCGATAGTAGCTTATCGGTGTGTTTGTAAGAATATTTAGTTATAGTCTAGTGTACCACATAGAAGCTGGTCTTAGTTAATAGTTAAGGTTCTTGATTTCCTGACTTATTTTCTGGTCTGCTTATTTCCATTCCTCACATGTAACTATCTCTTGTTTTATCTCTCTTGTCCATTCACTTGCACTTGCACTGCCAACAGGAGTGATACAGACTGTGTGTGAGCGGTACACAAGGAAGGTAACTATGTAGTGTCGAGTGTGCTTGTGTTGTACTTATTTTGTATTTATTTTATATATTTATTGCGCCCGATCATGTGACAAATTGGTTGAATATTCCTAGGGGGGAGATTTTGAGTTTGTGATTATTTACAGATCTGGGGTATTGATGTTGTTGACACTGTGCAGTGGGGTCTATCATTGTTTGATATTGAAATAGTGTGTTTGTTGGGGTCTATCATTGTTTGATATTGAAATAGTGTGTTTTGTTTGTGTTTGTTGGATTTGGTATTCTGCTTGGTTTTTATAGTTGTCATTTTATTTGAAATTATCATGGCATCTGGTTCTCTTTCAGAGAATGATCTAATTGCAGCCTTAGAGGCTATGGGTACTTATGTAGTGCATAAGAGGGATGATATAAAAACTTCAGCGCCTTTGTCGGCTCCACCAGGTTTTAAGAATACCCCACCCATACAAAGTCCCATATTGACCCTTCCTATAGCTACCTCATCTGCACCCTTTACACAAAAGGGCATTACTGCTAAGCCAGCACCTTTGACTTTGCAGGATTATTTTTCAGCTGGGAGAGGGACTCAATTAAAGAGATCTGTCGTTACATCTACACCTGCACGGCAAGCCCCAGTTATGTCACATGATATTACCCAGTATCAGTTCACCCCACCCCCTGTACCCAAGGTCCCTTTCTTTTCAGGAGATGACCAGAAAGGTGATGTATCATATATTGAGTGGCGTTTTGAGATACGTTGTTTGGAGAGTGACCCTGATATTTCTATTAGTAACTTGGTCCATGCCATTCGTAGATCTTTGCGTGGTTCAGCTAGATCTATTCTTGTTTCTTTGGGGGAAAATGCATCGGCTGATGCTATTCTCACCAAACTTGACTCCCATTTTGGGGACGTTTCAACTAATGGCATGTTGATGCAAGAGTTTTTTAACTCTTTTCAAAAGCCTGATGAGTCTGTCACCAGCTTTGGGTGCAGACTTGAGAGTTTGTTGCAGTTGGCGGTTGATCATGGTCATCTAGCCCGTGAGTCAAAGAATGACTTATTGCGGCATAAGTTTTGGACCTCCTTGGCTTCTGACAAGCTCAAGAGTCAAACCCGCCATAAGTATGATACAATTACTTCATACGATGACCTTCTCAGGGAGATTCGTACTGTTGAGAAGGAGATGTCTATGGCCCCTCCTTCAACTTCTGGTTCAAAGAAGGCTGCTAGTCACCAGCCTGTCCTTGTTGAGGACCAGCTTAAGGAGGTAGAGAGAAAGTTTGAGCAGAAGCTTGATAGTCTTGAGAAGAGGCTGGACTCGAAGTTGGAGGAAAAGTTTAATATGATCCTCCAGAGGTTAGATGATAAACCTTCTAGTCAAGATAGTACATCTTACTGCAACAGACCCTATAATAACAGGTCTTATGGTCGTGGTGGACCAGGTTACTATAACAATACTGGCAGAGGCAGGGGACGTTCTCAGTCCAATGGTGCCAATAGGGGCAATTTCGGACCAGGTTTTGGCCGAAGTCAGGGTAGGCCTCAGTATCAAGATAAGTCTTTAAACAGGCAGATGCCTCAGTAACTGGCCATACTGAGGCAGCATCCCGTGTAGTACAGCCTGATACATTAAGTTTGATTGGCAAATCGAACGAGGCTCCCATTTTCTTGCACGGACAAGAGGCCAATGCTTTGATCGATAGCGGTTCTATGGTCACTACAGTGAACGAGTCTTTTTATAAGGTTTTGCCAGATAGACCTCCGCTTAAGGATTTGAAAACCCTGTTACATATAGCAGTGGCAGATGGATCCAAGCTTAGTTATCTTGGATACATTGATACATATGTCAGTGTCCCATTTCTTTCTGACTTTTCCCTGCCTGTGCCAGTGCTAGTGGTTAATGACACTAATTTTAACCATTCATGTCCAGTGATTATTGGAACTAATGTGATCCGTCCCTTGAAGTCTGCTGCAGTTTCAGCAACTTCACAGGTCCCTAGTCAGTGGCAGATGGCTATGGATTGCCTAATCACCACTCCCTTCACCGTCAAGGCGTGTAGTCATACACCAATTTCGGTGGAGCCATACCAAACTGTTGTGGTCAATGGCTTCACTAGAAATGTTAACTCTTCTGTAACAGAAGTTGTAACGGAGAATCTTGATGGTTCACATATGGCAGTTTGTCCAAGAGTGATGAAACTGAAACAATTTGATTATTGCAAGATACCAGTCAAGATCTGCAATATCACAGCAAAGCCTATGGTAATTAAACCTAGGTCACCCATATGCCAGATCAGTGAGGTCAAGGTCATTGACAGTCTAGCATCGGATGTGCAGCTGTCTGCTTGTCAGACCACTGGCTCTTCACCTTTAGAAGAGTTGGGAATTAAGATTGACAAGTCCCATCTCTCAGATTCCCAGATTTTGAGGGTCCAACAGGTGTTGGGCAATTGGGAACATATCTTTTCAAGAGGACTCACTGATCTTGGTAAGACTGATCTTGTGAAACATAAGATTGAGTTGACTGACAACACTCCTTTCAAGCAGCCATACAGGAGGATTCCTCCTGGTATGTATGAGGAGGTGAAGCAGCACCTCAAGGATATGTTGGAAGCCGGTGCCATTAAGGAATCGAAGAGTCCTTATTCCTCTAATGTTGTCCTCGTTAGAAAGAAGGATAATTCTCTTCGGTTTTGCATCGACCAACGTCGGCTCAATGCTTTGACAAAGAAGGATGCCTATATGCTCCCGAGGTTTGACGATACAATAGATACTTTGGCAGGATCCAAGTTCTTCTCTAAGTTGGACTTGCGTTCAGGTTACTGGCAAGTAGAGGTAGAGGAGGAGGATAAGGAGAAGACTGCTTTCTCCGTCGGTAACCTGGGTTTCTACCAGAGTGAGCGCATGAGTTTCGGATTATGTAACGCGCCGGCAACTTTTCAGCGTCTGATGGAAAAGTGTATGGGCGAACTGCATCTTCGCGAGTGTCTCATCTTTATCGATGACATACTCATCTTTTCCAAAACCTTTGAGGAGCATCTGACTCGTCTAGAGTCTGTATTTGGGCGACTAGAGCAGCACAACCTTAAGCTGAAGCCGTCCAAGTGCGAATTCTTTAAACCCTCAGTTACATACTTGGGGCATGTTGTTTCTGAGGAGGGCATCTCCACAGATCCTGAGAAAACAGCAGCTATCAGGAATTGGCAGCCACCTGGTAATGTCAAGGAGCTCAGACAGTTTCTGGGTTTCGCTGGGTATTACAGGCGGTTTGTTAAGAACTACTCCTCTTTGGCTCAGCCTCTTAATGCCTTGCTTGAGGGCCACTGTACGCATAAGCCTAAGCAAAGGAAGAAGCCAAAGAAGAAGAATAAACATCCTGCTGAATGGATCTGGGGAGAAGAGCAACAGAAAGCCTTCACAACCCTTAAGGACAAGTTGACCAATCCACCCGTCTTGGCTTATGCTGATTATTCTCTCCCATTCATTGTTCATACGGACGCGTGTGGCCATGGTTTGGGCGCTGTGCTTTACCAGAAGCAAGATGGTGTGGAAAAGGTCATTGCCTATGCAAGTAGAGGCCTTAGACAGGGTGAAAGGAAATACCCAGCTCATAAGCTCGAGTTCTTGGCTTTAAAGTGGGCTGTCACGGATAAGTTCCATGACTATCTCATGGGTACCACCTTTGAAGTGGTAACAGACAACAATCCGTTGACGTATGTGCTTACCACTGCCAAACTCGATGCAACAGGACATAGATGGGTGGCAGCACTTGCCAATTACCAATTCACCATCAAGTATAGGTCTGGCAAACAGAACGTGGATGCAGATGGTCTGAGTAGACTGCCCGAACTGTTTCCAGACACTGTCAAGGCCATCTGTCAGTCTGTAATGGCAGATTTACCATTTGTTGGTAGTGTGTCTGAGTCTGAGATCCCTCACTCGGCCGATGGCGGGTTATCGGACTTTGATTCCCTTGCTAAAATAGACTGGAAGCGAGAGCAGAGTAAGGATCCAGCAATAGCACGTGTTGTCCATCTACGGCGTAGCAGTTTCCGCCCAGGGGAGAACTCGTCTCGGAGGGAATCTCCTGAGGTGCAGAAGTATTTGCGGGAATGGAGTAAGCTTCATCTTAATGAAGGCATCCTGCACCGAACTGCAACCCTTGATGGAAATACAATTGAGCAACTTGTTGTTCCTGGATCCTTCAGATCAGTAGCCTTAAGGGGTGTGCATGATGAGGCTGGGCACCAGGGCAAGGAGAAGACTCTTTGGTTAGCCAAACAGAGATTCTACTGGCCAGGTCTCGAGAGAGACGTAGAATCTAAGGTGGAGTCTTGCCCTAGGTGTATCAGGCGGAAGACACCAGTGAAACCGGTGGCCCAGCTCAACCCCATAACCAGCACATATCCTATGGAGCTTGTGTGCATGGACTTTTTGTCTCTGGAAAGGTCCAAGGGAGGCTATGAGCACATCCTGGTCATCACCGACCACTTCACGCGATATGCTCAAGCTATCCCTTGTAGGAACCAGACGGCGCAGACCACTGCGAAGGTCTTGTATGAGAGTTTCATACGGTTCTATTCCTTTCCAGCCAGGCTCCATAGTGATCAGGGGAGGAATTTTGAGAGTAGGGTGATTAAGGAGCTCTGCAAAATAGCACAGACAGAGAAAACCAGGACCACTCCTTATCATCCAATGGGGAATGGTTCTGCAGAGCGCTTTAATCAGACTCTTCTCAAGATGCTGGGAACACTGGAAAACAGTAAGAAGTCTGATTGGAAGACTTATGTCGCACCTCTTGTGCAGGCATACAATGCCACCAAGAGTGATGCTACAGGCTTTTCCCCACACTTCCTGATGTTTGGCTGGCATCCTAGGCTGTCGGTGGATGCATATTTGGGCATTTCACCTAATGTGGATGAGGTTTCTGCAGGACCTCAGTCGTATGGCAGTAAACTGAAGTCTAGGATGCAGTTTGCTTATGACATTGCAGTCAAACATGCCAGGAAGTTGGGTGAAAAGAACAAACTCTATTTTGATAGAGGAAAGCAGGAGGCCAATCTGGAAGTAGGTGATAGAGTTCTTGTCAGGAATGTTGGATTGAGGGGAAAACAGAAGTTGGCGGATAGGTGGGAGGAGACACCTTATGTTGTCTGCTCCATCCCAGATCCTAGCATTCCTGTTTTCAAAGTCAGGCCGGAGAACGGTACCAAGACCAGAACTCTTCACCGAAACCTGCTTTTGCCATTCAACTGTATTCCGGTTGAAGAACCAGTTCCAGGCTCCAAAGGCAAGCCTGTGAGCAGGCGTCGGGTTTCGAACCCGCCTGAGGTTGCAAGGTCTAACCTTGAACCTAGCTCTGAGGGTGAGAGCTCAGACTCTACACTGTATGTTATCCCTCAGAGGAGGAAACGAAGGCGTTACTTTCAGGAAACGCCTGGTGGTGGATCATCTGGTGGTTCCACAGGGTTGGGACGTACCTTGCCTGATGTTTCTCAGGAAACCAGTGCTGGGTCTACACCCAGTACACTTGCAAGTTGCGAGTCGGATAGCCTTTCCAGGTCCCATCCTATTAACAGCCCTACATTGGATAGTAGCCCAAATCCAATTGTTACCCCTGTCCCTGACCAGAGTTCGAACTCCCGCATGAGGTGTAGTCGAACAGAGTCTACTGGAACCCAGTCCAATCTGCAGCCCTCTGTTCCAAATCTTGCAGCTCAACCAGAGCCACAGCAGCAAAGGCGTTCTACAAGAGCCCGTAAGCCCCCGGATTGGTATGGGGACTGGGCCGCGCCACAGATTGTTTGGCTTTGAGCAGGGACTTGTCTCTGTGTTTCAGTGAGCAGAGGTGCTGTAGATTTCTATTCTCTATTTGATAGTTTTATGTATTGTATGGCCAATACAAAATCTGTCTATGGACAGATCAGAATCATGTTATTTTATATATGTTAATTTTGGTTGTTTCTATCCATATTGTGGATGCAACACTGCTTTTGTTTCATAGTTAGAGTTTGCGAAACATTTAATGGGTGATTCATATATTCACTTATTCAGGAGCCAAAGTGGTTTTGCTGGACTCTAGTTTTCTGCTGACATTTAAGTGTCTGTTGTTTGCAGTTGTGCACACATGAGTTGTGTGTTATGTTGTATCGGTATATTAAGTAGTGTATTTGTTGTTTTATGTTTGGTTTTAGATTTAAGCGGTCTATGGTTGTATTCATTTCACTAGGATGTATTCTAGGAAGCTTGGTTTGGAATGTCAGGAGACATTTACATCTGGCGGGGGAGTGTGTAACCCTGGTTTAGTTCCCTGTTCCCCGTGCCGCGCCTCCTGCGATATTTATGTTATCTATTTATAACATCGGTGATTCCGATATACATGTACATGTCAGAGTGAGTGAGTGAGTTGAGTATGAGATCGTGGTGTGCGTGCGAGACTCGATATTTATCACGTGACACGAAACTAACTTTGCACTCTTCGTTTAACCGCCCTTTTCACTTTGGCTCTGTCTTGCGTCTAGCTCACATCTATAGAAGAAAACTCTGTATCTGCTACGGTAACTTTACTCGACCAGCTGGCCCATTTTATATTGGAAATATAATTTGAACTCACAATTGGCTTTGTGGTTTAGAGATCCCCTAGCTGGTTACAAATATAAATGAGAGCCTGTTTGATTTAGGGCATATTCGAGAGTCTGCTTAGTCTCATGCATTATCAAGAGTCAGCATGTTTTTGAGTCTGTTTATTTTCAGACATATACCACTCTACTTAGTCTCGGGTATTTTCGAGTCTGCTACTCTAGGCTATGTTTTAGAGTCGACTTAGTCTCAGGAATGTTCGAGAGTCTGTAAAGTCTCGATTGTGTTCGATGGTTTGCTTAGTCTCAGGTGTATTCGAGTCTGCTTAGTCTCAGGTATGTTCTATAGTATGCTTAGCCTCAGGCATGTCCGAGTCTGCTCAGTCTCAGGCATTTTCGAGTCTGCTTAGTCTCTGCTATGTTCGGGTGTCTGCTTAGATTCAGATATTTCCGAGAGCCTATTTAGTCTCAGATATGTTCGAGTCCGCTTAGTCTCAGGCATGTTCGAGAATTTGCCCAGTCTCATGCATTTTCGAGTCTGCTTAGCTTCAGATATGTTCGAGTATGCTCAGTGCATATCAGGCATATTTCGAGAGTGCTTAGTCACAGACATTTTTTAATCTGTCCAGTCTTGGGAATATTCGCGCGTCGGATATATTGAAGGGTCTGAGCTTAGGGGTATCTTGCAGTTTTAGTTTGTGACAAATAAGGGCACTAACAAGTAACATTATTAAGAGTTATAGAGCCCGCGTCAAATGGAGATGACGCCGTCCCAATAGAAGATGAAGATGGCGATTTTATTTAGTTTCTGACCAACGTAAGGTTGCCTTTGTCTTATCGGATCGAGACATGACCGCAGTCTCCTGGGATTAGTTCTTGAAGATATACAGTAAACCTCTCTATAACGGCCACTAAATTACATCAAGTATTTTGTGTTGAAGGCATATGGCTGCTTAAAGCAAGGTGAAAGTAAAACAGAACGCTCCTTTGGGAGCATTCTGTTTTACTTTCACCTTGCTTTAAGCAGCCACCTGCTCTAAATACCAACTAATTAACACAATTGAGTGACCGTTATAGAGAGGTTTTACTGTACCGTACTCAGTTGTAGTGTTTTTGTTGTCTTAACCGTTGACGTCGATGTGTTAACGACATTACATGTTGTCCGGTCTTGTCGTGGCCTCGTTACTTTTGTCCTGCCAGATCGCGGACGATCTTTAACATGACCAGTCTCATCATAACGACTCAGACTCAGCAGATTATATATCGTAATCCGGTGACAATTCATCTGTCTAGCAACACGAGCAACGCTGACGCCAGACGTCAACAGTATAAACGCATCAATTCGCTTATTTTCATTAAGCCTAGGCGTTCTGAATTTCATCAAAACTGAAATGTACTGTGTATTTTTTTATATTTGACGGGCGTTAGGGATTAAGGAAGATTAAAATTGAGGATAAGCAATGAGTTTCACCGGTCTCCTGTGCAAAAATTAACGTAAAAGCACTTTGCTAAAATTCGGAACACATGTCCGGGCACTCGTCGCAATTTTGAGTGCAAACTTAGGGCAATTGCTCATGTACTGTGTATGTATACTTTCCTGACCGTAGGCTATAAATTTACCAAGAATATTACATTTCAAAAGTGCAGTTAATTTTACCTCAGAGTAAATATGGGCTACATAAGAAAAACAGCTTTAAGCAAACAGTATAAGATCTGCTAATGAGATACCTTCTGTACATACAAATAGGATTTTTTTTCTCTTTTGAAAAACACCTTACTTATAAATAAGTATGGGATTGTATTTCTCTCTTTTTTATTCTGTTTATTTAACAACACGTTGTTTTCCAGCCCGTTACTACTTGCAAAAAATATAATGTTTACTTCTCCGAACAAAGGATCTGGATATGTTTGTCATTTTACTTCATTTTAAGCATTTGTTCCGTGAATCTCCAATATGGCTGCCCTGTGTTCCTTGTTGAAAAATCTCTACAGCGTTTTCTGACTTTCACATTTTACTCCATGAATATTAACCCTTTCCCTTATGTAAGCGCAGTTTGACGCATCTGCAAACAGATTATGGTGTAATATAGATCTGATTCTACAGCTTCTTCCTGAGCCAAAATGTCATGTGTTCATAAGCCATTATAAAAAAATAGTCTTATTAATATTGATGACGTCATTATTTTCTATATGAATATTCATAAGGGAAAGGGTTAATGTAAGAAATAATGACACGCTGACTATTAATTGCATGCATTTTCAGATGAACACATCAAAGTTCGGCACGACAGAACTTGTAGAATTAGATCTAAAGTAAAATCTCGATTATTCGAACACTAAAACACGCATCGATCTTTAAGACAGGTGGTAGCTTAATGCATGATGAGCTTTCTGCATGACTTTCACCATGCAATAAGCAGCCACCTGTCTAAAAGGGTCTATACAGTAAATTCGAATAATTGAGATTTAACTTTATTTCATAAAACAGACAGAGCAGACCGTGATCAGACGGCTCATAAAGGAGCCATCTGATCTGGATCCACTATGTTTGAATCGACATCTATGGAGTAATGGTTAAATGGGCTTGTCTAGCTATGCAAAATTGGTAACGTGTATTTTGAAACAAGAGTTTTAAATATAAATAAGTAATATTGAGGCAGGCTAAGTACGGATTTGCATTCTAAGAATCATACATTCATGTTTTCTCTTTTTTCTTGAACTTCTTATAACACCTTATAAGAATATTCAGTGGTCACATACATATCTGTTTCCAAGAAATCCCAATTTCAAGATGACTTACATGTCTATCTACAAGACGTCCATAATTGTATATTGCAATACGGGCCTCTGGTATGTTTGACTACTATAACAATCCCTATACTCTAAAAGAACTTATATACTATAAAGGTACATGGAGGAAAAATATGAAGGAAAAAAAATACATACATGTATATAGACGGAAAATATACTGAACCCGTTGAGCTGGAAAAAAAACATACATGAATATGGTGACTTTGCAAAACATCATCTGAGTCACTATACATGTACATTTTTGTGACAAGAGGGCCATGATGGACTTGTATCGCTCACCGGGGTTTATAGTCATCTATTATGCACAGCTACTAAAATTGTCCAGGACGCTATATTTAACTTTTACCAGAAATAGTTATGTTACTTTGATAGAGAACCTACGGAGAATCATTTAAGTGAAGTTTGATGAAAATCCCTTACATAGGTTTCAGAGATGTCATTTAGAGAACTTGTTCGTTCAATCCATTTTTTCAGCGGCTAGCTGTCTATTTTCATTCTTGTTCTAGTTTTCCACCAAACAGGAACTATGTTACATTGTAATTTGCATATGACCCACTAGAATTTTGTAGTAAACTGTGTTTTCATTAGTTAATGCATAGACTGGCATACAACCTTTTTACAATGCCCCTACACATGGCCAAACTCAAAGTACAAAATCCAGATACAGTCAGCTAATGTGATGAAAATCCTGGGGTCATTCTTACGACCTAGTAGTTATTTCAAAACACCATGCTTAGCTACTTTGCAAGCTGAAATCAATGCAATCGATCCATATTAACCTAACCAAATGTAATTCATTCTGTTATACATATCTTTTCTATAAACTTCTCAGAGTTCAGTCAAAACGCCATATAATACAGAAAGTCATATTTACGCTTATATTTAGCATGGAAGTCTGTCGAAAGTTCCGTTCTTAAAATAGATGCAAATGGGAAATTCCCCAGTAAATAAAAAGACGTATACGACGATAATAACCGAGATCTCCGGAATAGGTTGGCATATGCAACCCTTTCCCTCATAATTATATACGTGTTTTCGCGCATCTGCAAATAGGGTAGACCCAGATCAGACGGCTCCGATAGGACCCTGATCTGGGTCTGCTCTGTTTGCTAATGGGATTAGATAGGTCTGTTCATATACTTCGTAAAATGGCTACAATGTTCCAACTTACATATAGGGCGAATCGACGTTTGTAAACAAACATATCGATTTTACGCATGCGCAGTTAACTGTTGGGCAAAAACACCAGCAACAACTTATGTATCCCTATGTATAGGCTAAGAAATAGTTAGTCTACCCATCCTTTAACGACTGTGTTGGTTAGGAATTGTTGGTTACTGTACATTTACTATATCCTTTGACTATAATGACAATTTTGTTTTAGTTTCGAAGGGTATCAGCAAGAAGCTCGAAATAATCGGCCTAAAGAAATGCCCTATAAATTACCAGCTGAACTTTGAAAAAAAACGACCCATTGATCTGGCCTTTCTTTGAAATGGGAGACATTCTTATTCAATTGTTGGACATGCCTGATATATGTCGAATAATTAAGATCAACAGTATTTAAAATTTTGATTCTCGTTTTATTTTAATAAGATCTAGATATTAAGATATACAGTATCATGGCGTTCATTTGGATGTTGTAATTACAGACTCTGCAAAACAAAAACATCACTTATTCTTTTCAAACATTATAATCGCATAAAAAGCAAAATATGCAGTCAGACCAAGGCTCCAACTCACTGCAGTATATTTAAATAGCATCGCCTCCGAATTCACTAACAGAAAGACACAACCATAAAGTATATTCAATGAAATAGTTGATCTACCTTTTATTTAGGTAATTTCCGTTGCACGCCTGTCCAAACATTGAATTTAATATGGCAGAGATTTAATACCATTATTGTTTTGTACATTATGTCAATATTTGAATGCCGCGGAGTATCTTTTTAAAGATATTTCTTGTTTTATCTCCTGTGACATATTTAGACAGTGAACCAGATTCTTTTTATAAACAAGAGTACCGCATACGGTACATAATACGCCCACTTGCAAACATTCTCTGATTCAACATGCCTTATAAGTGTTGACATTTTCTAATCTGTGCTTCAGATCTTGATTTCCATATTAAGGTGATACTATTTGTTTTAAAAAATGAAGTGAATATCTTATTAAATAAAAATGTTACAGCTAATCCTCATTTTTGCAGATTTTTGTAAAGTGCAACGGCCATAACTCTGTAAAGACAAACTGAATGAACCTAAAAAAAACTCAGCTTCAAATTTTGTTGCTTAAAACATTTGTGTTAAGTTTCATTTATATCGTTCTAATAGTTTTCCCAGAAAACAAAAGACAAACTAAAAGTTGACCGACTAACAAAGCAACGAACACACGAAGTTCAAGGACCATAACTTTAGAATAAAATGACATATCAAAACCCCCGCAATATATGTAAAAATTCACATTAAGGTTTAACCATATAAAAAAAATGAAGTAAATATCATTTCAAATGAAAAAGTTATGGCCATCCTCATATTTGCATAGATTTGCATTATCTTTTTAAGTGCAAGGGCCATAACTCCGAAACAACAAATCAAATGATCCTCAGAATCAACTTAACTTCAGGTCTTGATGTATTAAACATGTGTATGAAGTTTCATTAATATCTGTCAAACAGTTTTGCCAGAAAACAACGGACAAACTATTTGCATATATTTGCATTTTTTTAAGTAAAAGGGCAATAACTCCGAAACGAAAAATCAAATAAACCTCAAAATCGACTCAGCATCAGATCTTGATGCATTAAACATTTTTGTGAAGTTTCATTAATATCTCTTAAATAGTTTTCCCAGAAAACAGCGGACAAACTATTTGCATTATTTTTTAAGGACAAGGGCCATAACTCTGAAACGAAAAATCAAATGATCCTCAGAATCAATTCAGTTTCAGATCTTGATGCATTAAACCTTTGTGTGAAGTTTCATTAATATCTCTCAAACAGTTTTCCCAGAAAACAGCGGACAAACTATTTGCATTATTTTTTAAGGACAAGGGCCATAACTCTGAAACGAAAAATCAAATGATCCTCAGAATCAATTCGGTTTCAGATCTTGATGCATTAAACATTTGTGTGAAGTTTCATTAATATCTCTCAAACAGTTTTCCCAGAAAACAGCGGACAAACTATTTGCATGTATTTGCATTATTTTTTAAGTAAAAGGGCCATAACTCCGAAACGACAAATCAAATGAACCTCAGAATCGACTCAGCTTCAGATCTTGATGCATTAAACATGTGTGTGAAGTTTCATTAATATCTGTCAAATAGTTTTCCCAGAAAACAGCGGACAAACTATTTGCATATTTTTAAGGACAAGGGCCATAACTCTGAAATGAAAAATCAAATGAACCTCAGAATCAATCCAGCTTCAGATCTTGATGCATTAAACATTTATGTGAAGTTTCATTAATATCTCTCAAATAGTTTTCCCAGAAAACAGCGGACACACTATTTGCATGTATTTGCATTAATTTTTAAGTAAAAGGGCCATAACTCCGAAACGACAAATCAAATGAACCTCAGAATCGACTCAGCTTCAGATCTTGATGCATTAAACATGTGTGTGAAGTTTCATTAATATCTGTCAAATAGTTTTCCCAGAAAACAGCGGACAAACTATTTGCATATTTTTTAAGGACAAGGGCCATAACTATGAAATGAAAACTCAAATGAACCTCAGAATCAACTCAGCTTCAGATCTTGATGCATTTAACATTTGTGTGAAGTTTCATTAATATCTGTCAAATAGTTTTCCCAGAAAACAGCGGACAAACAAAATGTTGACGGACGGACGAACGAACGGACGAACGAACGAACGGACGGACGGACAGGGCCACGACAATATACGACCACCTTTATTAGGTGGGCGTATAAAAATTAATAGAGAGTCAACAGTCTTGTGGAATTTGGTGGTAATCAATTCTGTGGTTTAGGGGATGTCAGTTACAGAACGATTTACATAAATCTGATAGAAGATCATATTAACCCTGTAGTATTTGGTAAAATTCATTCAGCGATTTTATAGAGCGATGTGTTATTTAAAGAAACCGTTGTTTAATATCTTGACCTACATACGTAATGCATTTTTAAGGAAGTCATTTGCAACTTTTCCTGTGAAATTTGACTAAAATCCAGTACGTGATTTAGGATATGTCTTTTAAAGAAATTGTTTACGACGTCGTTGTCATTGAACTATATTTATTTTTAAAAAAAATTCTATTTCTTGACAGACTATTCATGCAAATTAACAATCTATCTGATGAATACATCGTTATGAATTAGCTGATTTTTACTATGGCAGAAACTGTAGAATCGGATCTATATAATTCCATAAGCAAATATAACAGACCCAAGCCACATGATATTGGTCTACTCTGTGTTCAAAGTTCACATGAAGCGTCTCTTATACAGTAAAACACCGCTAATGCGACCACCTAAAAGAGGTATAATTCCGGGTGCTAGATGCAGGTGGTAGCTTAATGCAGGACAAATGTAATGCAGAAAGCTCCTAGAGGAGCTTTTCTACATTACTTTTGTCCTGCATTAAGCAACCACCTGCTTATAAAGACACCCATGTTTATTCATTAAGTGGTCGCATTAGAGGAGTTATACTGTAATGTGGATCAATAAGAACAGATTGCATCGCTACATATGTTTTTGTTCGGGAATAAAATAGCATTGCGATATCACGAACACATGCCAGAGGAACAGGTAAGGTTTATACGTTAACCCATTACCTTATAGGCTATTTTAGATACAACCTCTTTGAATAAATCTACCGAAAAGGATCATTAACTAGAGAAAGGGAAAAGTTTAGAATTTTGTAGTTTGAAACCATTGTGATAAATAGAGCATTTGCTCCTATAGGAGCAAATGCTCTATTTATCACTATGGTTTCACAAAGTGGATTCTACAGAGTCGTCAAAAGTCGTCAATATGAGGGAAAGGGTTAACTGAGTATTATTCCCCACCTTTTAAATTAATTTAGTATCCAACAAAACAAATTGTCAAATGGGACAATATCTCATGAGAATTAATTTCCGCGCTCAATTAGCATGATGTTTTGTATAGAAAATAACAACACTTTACGTCTTTTTTGCAGGACACAGGAAACTAATCGCCGAACAAGCAGAAAATCACGTGGCCATCAACTGTAATTTATATAGAAACTCTGTTCTATTTTAAATTTTAATTTATCTCTTAGTACAGCAACAAATTAGACACCTGAATTGAAAATAAATGCAAGCAATTGGTTCCATTTTTCTCGTGTTTCTTAGTAAAAGCGTACGATATGGCTCGACTGGGATTGTTTATTCTCCTCTGATATCAGCCTTCAATGCGACTCCGTCGCGTCGACATGGCTTGTTCAGCTGCCATTTTCTTTTTCTTTCTTTAAGGTGCATATGTCACGTTACGATCCCATTACAGAATTTAGATACTATAAGGCAGATGACTGCTAAATGCAGGGTATAAGTCATGCAGAAAACTCTTAGAGGAGCTTTCTGTATGACTTTCACCCGGCATTAAGCTGACATCTGTCTATCTTGCATTAAGTGGACGTTACGCCCAACAAGAGATTCCCGAGATAAATCCCGTTCATGTCATCGAAATAAAAAAAAGTTTTCCAGCATCGTGACTTGTTTGCTAGCGTTTTTGTCTTTAGACAAAATAACAGTCTAAAAGAGTGGGCACAACGTAGGGTCTTTGGGGGAAATAAAGAAATTATTCTTGAAAATGCTTTAATTTACGCATCTAATCTGGTCCCCTTTCTTTTACTAAGATGTTACATGTTACGGAATCAACTGATTATTGCTAATTCCCATTGAGTTCCGTTACTCACTGTTTCATACTGCATGTAATTGAGTATTTGACAAATTCCTATTGAGTACTAACTCAAATACGGTAGAACCCCTCCAAGTCGGAATTCTAGTAGAGAATAATTTAGATACTTTTAAGCAGGTAGCGGTGGACGCCCTGCAGAAAGCTCATAGAGGAGTTTTCTGCAGGACGTTGACCCTGCCTTAACCCTTCTCTTGCTGAATTTTAAAATACATTTCTCCTTCTTTACCCATGCTCTGTTGTATAATTACATATATATTCACTGTGTACAAGTATTTCGCTGTGCAATCACTGCTGTGGGGTGCACTGGTTGCACAATCAACTTATAAATACAATGTAGTGCAGACACTGATGAGACAGCTCCTGCAGGAGCTGTCTCATCTGGGTCTTCACTATTTACAGGTAGGTATATTGACGTGAATAGCAAGCGAAGGGTTAAGCTGCCACATGTATCCAAGAACCAATATCTATACAGACTTTAACCCACTTATCCCATATATGGGACAAAGGCAAACAGTGTAGACTCTGATCAGACGCCGCATTATGCGGCGTCTGCTCTGAGTCTACAACGTCTGCTGATAGTAATTTCAATATAAAACAAAACTAAAATGAAAATTTAGACCTGCCATCCATGAGATCAAAAATGTACTAATTCATTATATAAGCATGGAATAATCCACTGGGCGCAAATGGGTTAATATCTGGTTTAGAGGGTGTCTACTGTATGCTTCTTATCTGTTCCGTATGTCATACATAATCAATCAGAACAACTCGGCGAACAAATCCGAAAAATGCCGAGTGGTAACGATACGATAGATATGGAGTTAAAACGCGTGTCAGATGTGTATGACTTTATATCGCAAGAAGAGACTTTCTCACATAACTTCAATTATCTCCGAGTTAGAACAACGGGTTAATATTTTCTTATCATTGACACGTGTAAGAACACTTTAGAATATATATGACGTCATGCGTCATATATGACGTCATGCGTCATATATGACGTCAAACGTGGGAAAACGATGTTTTACATGTCATTAAAAAGGCGAAAATAGATCTAAATCTACACTGTTTTGGTTATGTCAGAAAAAGAATCTGATGCGAGTTGTCTTTTAAGATCACATGTTCCTAAACTCACCCAGAGAATGTCATTAAGCTCACCAAAGGCTCGCTTAATAACATTTTCTAAGGCTCGTTTAGGAACATGTGATCTTAAAAGACAACTCGCAACAGATCCTCTATAAGACTTTATATTGCAAGAACAGACTATGACTTTATAATAAATAGTCAAACATGAAATGACACCGCACCAAACACCATCAAACAGGAAACGGTATAGCCACAAGACAAAACATAACAGGGCGCATATCAAGACGAAAAACATTAAATATATTAAACAACAAAAGTACAAAAATGAGTCATGCAGGAAACACCACATACAGAACAAACAGTCGCCCGAACAGCAACACAAGGAAACACCATAGGCTGAAAGCAGGAGTACCGCCTTGGAACGGTCAGTAACCAAAACCAGCTACTGGGGGGGGGGGGCTTAAACCTGGTTTACGGGTACCCAACCTCGCCCTTATACCACTTTCACCAAAGTCAAAATGTAAATAAAATTCCCCCTCCAGACAACTTCACAACATGAATAACAATGTCTGCCGAAATGAAATGATTTTAAAATAAACGTTAGAGGTAAACAAGCGACGTCATCATTTAAATGACGTCATAATTTAAAAGTACGGGGGAAAATATATAAAACATTTCTACACCGACATTTTTTTAAAAATAAATCGCAAGAAGATATAAATACTAGTGGATACTAAGTATGTACAACTGTTTTGTTTGAAAAAGAATAAACTTGACATCATAGACATGTACTCAATTATGGAATGCTGCAGCTGTCTTATGCTGAGGTCGGAAATGTTGTCTTGTTGAAACAGTATGTCGTCATGTCAAAAACATATGTTATCCTGTTGAACTATAATGTTATTATGTCAAACGCGTAAGTTGTCCTCTTCAAAACAAGTGTTGTTATGAGAAATTGTTATGTCATTATGTTAAACAGATACGCCATCTTGTTCAATTCGAATGTGATTATGTCAGTTCTGCAAGCTATTTTGTTATATAATCATATATCATTATGTTAGACTAACATGTTATCCTGTTGAAAGGGTACGTTATTTTGTTCGCTGTTAAACTACTATGCTATTATGTCAAATGGGTAAGTTGTCTTCTTCAATACAAGTGTTTGTTGTTATGTTAAATTGTTATGTCATTAAGTTGAACACATACGTCATCGGGTTAAATTCCAATATGATTATGTCAGTTCTGTAAGCTATCTTGTTATAACCATATGTCATTTTGTTAAATTGATATGTTACCCTGTTGAAGGGGTACGTTGTTTTGTTCAATGAAATAGTGATCATGTTGAATGTGCACGTTGTCTTGTTCAAACAGTATGTCATTATGTTATTCAGCATGTGGTCTTCATGAAACAGTATGTCGTTACGTCAAATACATATGTTATCCTGTTGAACTAACATGCTATTATGTCAACCGCGTACGTTGTCTTCTTCAAAACAAGTGTTTTTAAGTTACATTGTTATGTCATTATGTTAAATACATACGTCATTTTGTTAAATTCAAATGTGATTATGTCAGTTTTGTAAGCTATCTTGTTATAACTATATGTCATTATGTTATTATCCTACCAATTTGACCTGAGACTCATGCATATTCCGTGTATTATCGTCGGTAATCTTCGAATAAATTTCCGAAGGTATCAGAATGCGCTATAAGAATACAGTAAAACCCCTCTAACGCGACCAGCAAAAGGGATATAATTCACAGTGTCATGGGTAGGTGGTAGCTTAATACAGGACGAAAGTTATGCAGAAAGCTCCTGTAGGAGCTTTATGCATAACTTTTGACCTGCATTAAGCAAGCACCTACTTATAAAGACAGCCATGTTTATGCATTAAGTGGTCGCATTAGAGGGTTTTACTGTACAATCCTCGTGGAACATGATTATTACCGGCTTTTGGTTTGCTATTTTTTATCACAGAGTATTACGAACAATCCCGATAAACACTCCGAAACTTAATCGAGTCTCAGGTCAAATTGGGAGGATAATAAACTGATATGTTATTCTGTTGAAAGGGTACGTTGTTCTGTTTACTGAAACAGTGACCATGTTGAATGTGCGTGTTGTCATGTTCAAACTGTATGCCATTATGTTATTCAACTATCTTGTTATAAACATATGTCATTTTGTTAAATTGATATGTTATCCTGTTGAACTAGATGTGATTATGTGCAAATTGTATGTTATTATGTTATACCGTGATGTTGTTGTTGACGTGATGACATAATCACTCTAAAACCACGCGAGTTTTATTTGCGCGAAACAAAAATGACATACTGTTTGAACAAAACAACACGTACATTCAACATGATCACTATTTCATTAAACAGAATAACGTACCCTTTCAACAGGACAACATGTTAGTCTAACATAATGACATGTGATTATAACAAGATAGCTTGCAGAACTGACATACTAGCATTCGAATTTAACAAGATGACGTATCTATTCAACATAATGACATAATAATTTAACCTAACAACTTACGCGTTTGACATAATAGTTCAACAGGATAACGTATGCATTTGACATGACGACACACTGTTTCAACAAGACACCATTTCCGACATCAGCATAAGACAGATGCGGCGTTCCATACTCGATGACAATTCAGAGGTCAGAGTAACTGTGGAGAAGTCATTTGGGGTACGACAGAACTGGCAAAATACAAACTCCGTAAACGGGTTTAAGAGGAAATCTTCATAGAGTACTAAGTCTTTTTTCCGTCGTCGCAGAAGCAAAGAGGAAAGCATAATGACCAACTGTAAAGGGGTCGACCACCAAGCATGTCGTGTGCTGCAATATAGAGGGGTCATATCCCTTTTTAATGAATTGTTTTATACGTTTGACAAACAAAGTATCAAAATATGTGTGTCCAATAATTTTTCGAAGTTTGTAAATGACATCACCGTAAAACTCCGGAGGTGAAATACTTAACTTTAGAAAAGTACGTGAATTACAATTGTATTCGCTGATGAGTAGAACAGTACGGTGGTAAAATTTTGAAAATGTTTTACGAAGTTTGTCATATCTGTAGCCATGTTTTAGTAGATTTTCAGTGATAATAAGGTTACGATTGTTAAAATCATCAACAGAAGAACAGGCTCTAGCAAAACGAATAAGCTGAGAAATGTATACACCGTAAAATGTAGCACGGGGAACATCCCCAACCAAATGAGGATAGTTAACTATTTTAAAATTAAAGTCATCCCTTTTGTCATAAATTCCAGAAGAAATTGTTCCATTGTTTATAGATAAATTTAAATCTAAAAGGCTGCAGATATGTCAGAACTATTTGCTTTATTTAGCTTGAGCTCTCTAGGGTATGATAGAATCAAAATATGGGTTATCAATATTAAATATGTCGTCTAGAATAAATATATCGCAAGAATAGACTATGACTTTATATCGCAAGAAGACACTATGACTTTGTATAGTGGTCGGCAAGATATGGATTAAATGCAGATGACTGCTTCTCCCGAATACTGACTCGCATTTGCAAACAGCTTGGTCACGATGAGACGCCGAGTAACTCGACGTCTCATCAGTATCCAAGGTGTTTGACACTCAGTCAATAAATTCTCATAAGCTTAACTCATTCCCTCATATTGACGACTTTTGACGACTCTGTAAAAGTCACTTTGTGAAACCATTGTGATAAATAAAGCATTTGCTCCTATAGGAGCAAATGCTCTATTTATCACAATGGTTTCAACATACAAAATTCTAAAATTTTACTTTTCTCTAGTTAATGCTCCTTTTCGGTAGATTTATTCAAAGGGGCTGTATCTAAAAATAGCCTATGAGGTAATAGGTTAATAGAATAGGAATTAGTCAAACTTGCATCAGATCCAAATTGGAACAAACGTTTTTATGTTACGGTGCAGATGGCTCTGTTGGGGTACTTTGGCTTTACTGCCGTCCTAATGCAGAAAGTACCCAAAAAACCCAGCTGCATCCGTGTTAACACTTATTAGCAAGCACAATCCACCGCCGAACAAATAATGTCCTCAGTATTTTAACCTCTCTATAACGGCCCCTAAAGTGTGTTAATTAGTTGGTGTATAGGGCAGGTGGCTGCTTAAAGCAAGGTGAGAGTAAAACAGAAAGCTCCTATAAGAACGTTCTGTTTTACTTTCATCTTGCTTTAAGCAGCCACCTGCCTTTAACACAAACTACTTGATGTAATTTAGTGACCGTTATAGAGAGGTTTTACTGTATCTTGACCAGACGGACAAACATGTTAAGTGTTTGGAAAACAAAGGTCGTTATGGTCCTGTGTTTTCGAAACACTTAACATGTTTGTCTCTTGTTCCAGGGTCAATGTAAGTGATACTTCCATGGTCGCATTCCCTTTTGCTCCGAACTATTTACACACCGCATTTCTTTATGTAAATAAATATTTACACAGTTTCATGCAAAATTCCAAATCGTTTCTGAGATTTGACTCTTGTGCGCACTGACGCACGGACGGACACTGTCAAAACTAAACCACTCGAGAGACTAATAATAGAGGTCTCTGACCCTTCCGCCATAGGCAGGGGATAATAAAACCGCCTGCTAAAAGTGGATCTGGTGCAACGTGTTGTCCATTATTGCATTAGGGGCGAGTGCGTGGTTATGGTATTCAACTGACAATCACTCAGTCCCCTAATCACTGTGGTTCGAATCCCCGACTGGACATTTGGATTTATCATGTGAGGAAACCTTCGATCTCGCTTGCTGTACCCGGCTTTCCTTCTGTGCACGAAATAATGCAATTTGTTCCTCCGTGCACGGAAAGACTTTGGGATCTTCCTCCATCTGTACATACATAGACGTCGCGATATTACTGAAATACCGTTAAAGCGACGTAAAAACAAACACACACATTATTACCTCGCCTTTTATTTTTTTCACGAGTAGGTCGCTTTAGAGATCTTGAACTGTACATGGACATTGTTCGTATAAGCAAAGCATTCAGTATCAAATCAACGAAACCTGAAAATATGTTATCAGATGTTTTCATATGTATATCATACTCTTCAAGATAAGAAATTCATGTAAGAAATGATGACACAATGAATATTAATTAAATTAAGTTTTCAAACGACATATCAACACCTCATGGACAAGAAACGTTTGAGTCAGTAGATGTATATACATATACCGACTCACACATGTCTTGCCCCTGTGATTAACACATGCTATTTTGGAGAAGTAAAAACTATAGAATAAGTTCAATATTACTCCATAAGCAAACAAAGCAGACCCTGATCAGACGGCTCCTGTAGGAGCCGTCTGATCTGGGTCTACTCTGTTTGTACAGGCGTATTAATGGAGGGAAGGGTTAACGCGACGTAAAAACAAACATACATTATTACCTTGACTTTTATTACTTTTTTTACGAGTAGGTCGCTTTCGAGATCTTAAACTGCACATGGACATTGTTCATATAAGCAAATTATTTACATGTAGTGTCAAATCAAGGAAACCTGAAAATATGTTATCAGATGTTTTCAAATGTATACTCTTCAAGGTAACCCTTTACTCTATACGTACACACGCATTTTACACCATTGCAAACAGAGTTGACTCTGACCAGAAAGCCCCAATTTGGTTTTGTTTGGTCAGAATCTGCACCGTTTGCTTGTGAAATAATACAAATATGATTGTACAGATCTGCCACGGCCCAAAATACGTATATTTATATACCATTATAAAAAAAGCAGTAATTAACCATTCGCTTGCTGAATTCTAAAATACATTTCTCCTTCTTCACCCATTCCCTGTTGTATAATTACATATATATTCACTGTGTACAAGTATTTCACTGTGCAATCACTGCTGTGGAGTGCACTGGTTGCACAATCAACTTGTAAATAGTGCAGACCCTGATGAGACAGCTCCTGCAGGAACTGTCTCATCTGGGTCTTCACTATTTACAGGTAGGTATATTGACGTGAATAGCAAGCGAAGGGTTAATCTCCATACAGTCATTCATGAAGTAAATGGTTAAGAAATGGTGTTAATTAACATTCCCTCTTACTGACACCTTTTAACGCCTCTGTAAAAGTCATTTTTGAAACCATTGTGGTAAATAGAGCATTTGCTCCATAGGAGCAAATGCTCTTTTTACCACAATGGTTTCAAAACTACTCAGTTCTAAACGTTTCCTTAACTGTAATAAATGATTCTTTTCGGAAGATTTATTCAAAGAGGTTGGGTCTAAAATAGTCTAGGAGGGAATGGGTTAAGTGAGAACTACATATGAAATACAAAGGGCTTGAACCACATGTAAATGTAACTATGTGGCTTTAACATTTTGAAAGCGGGACACACACGCACTATCATTTGCAAACAGTATAGACTCAGATCAGTGGGTTACTAAAGAAGGGTCTGCACTGTTAAGCATTCAATATCCTCTCATGCTGAGTGAACTATATAGTTAAACACTGATGAACTATTTTACCAAGAAACATCGGCGTTGAAAGGGTTAAAAACAGTTTAGATGCAGTCTTAAAGAGGTCCAGATAAGATGCATAAATGTAAACATTTCCAAGAATATCTCCTTTATTTCTCCACCAAACCCTATACTGTGACCACTCTTTAGAATCGTCTCGAAGAGGCGATTCTAAAGAGTGGTCGCAGCATAGGGTTTAGTGGAGAAATGATGGTTTTAGTGTTTGGGTGCGCACCTTTATCAGTAGCTCTGAATTGCAGAACTACCACCGAGTAAATACGCAGCATCTGAGAATGCACTAACCTTCTGATCACAATGGATAAATGAAGTTGATAACTACATAAATATATTATGGCCAAATGTCTACATACAGTACCTATATTACTATGGTCAAAATCTGCAAAGTTTGCTTGGCCACGATGGATATCTTTACATTGACCCATTAGTGTACACTGTCTCTTTAAAGGGGTATAGGCAAACAGTGTAGACCCAGATCAGAGGGATCTTGAAGGAACCGTCTGATCAGGACCTGCACTGTTTACTGAACCCATCGATGATAATGGCTTATTCAAGTAAATATTTTGTTTGCTTGTTCCCTTAACCCTTTCACCGCCATTGTCGCAAAAATGCACCACGACAAATAGTACAGTCCCAGATCAGACGCCGCCTTTTCAAGGCGGCGTCTGATCAGGCACTTCACTTTTTGTCACAAACTCTATTTCTGTATATGTGCTTTATTCCTTTGAAATTTGCATTTATTTATCTCATTTCCTTATTTTGCTGAATGATTTAACAAACTTGGACTGCAGACGACAATTAGAAATTTGGCGCCGAAAGGGTTAACGTGAATAAAATAGATGGGTTCCAAAGTAAGATTTGGACGGGTTATCGTAGTTAATATGCGAATAAATGGGTTAACGAACCTTAACCCATTCCTTCCTAGTGATGCATTTTTGTGCCTCTGTAAAAGTCACATTTAGAAACCATTGTGCTAAATAGAGCATTTGCTCCATAGGAGCAAATGCTCTATTTATCACAATGGTTTCAAAAATACACAAATCTAAAATGTTCCTTTTCTTTAGTATTTTCTTTAGTAAATGCTCCTTTTCAGCATACTTACTCAAAGAAGTTGGATCTAAAATAGCATATGAAGTAATGGATTAACGAAACTTAAATGATGTGTTTTGTTCCGAGTCTTATATACATGTAGTCGTATACTGTTTGTACATCCAAAACATTATGCAACAAGGTTGGTGAACATCCCAACAAAGCAAAACACGCAATATCACAGCAAAACGGATGAGTGAGTCTCGGCTAACCGCCATTTAAAAGTGAGTACTTATATCATATGTATTGGTTTGGCTAATATGTAAACCATTGAGGGCGGCGGTTCCATTAGTCATATGTCCGTTTGAGAGATTCTCTTTCTTTTCTTGTTTGGTTTGTGATATAGAATTATTATGGCCATGTATGTGCGGCTTACCGTTGCTAATAACTGTTAGCTCATTGTCTGTAAGCCAACTGTGTTGCCTGTTAATTGGAGAAGATTTAAAACCGACTTTATCATCCATTGGTTTCGCTCGCAACCTCAGATAAGCGTATATAATCAACATTGTTAGAAGTAGTAAACCTGCCATACCGCCAACAGATGCACCAACAGCGGTGGCCAACTTTGAATTGTCAGCTTTGTTTCTGTCTGAAACGCTTTTGTGATGATCAATAGGTTTGGGCTTCTTTGAGACAGACGCAATCGAAGACATTATCGGACTGTTTGTTTCACTGGTTGATGTCAGTATAGAAGTTGTGTTTACAGATGAGCTCGTTACAAGGGCGTTAGTAGTAATTGGCTTTCTGCTAATTGGATTGTCTGTTCTTATTGGTCCAGAAGTTTCGATATTCGTAGTGACTGTTGTTGGTATAGTGGTAGGTGTGTCACTTTGCGTTGTGGTTGACATATTTGCTTTCGTTGTAACAGGAACACTATTTGTGGTCGAAACAACTGTAGGCGTACCAAGGATGCTTATGTCATCAATACCGACGTGTGCCAATCCATGGTCGTTTGTCGTGGCAAAAGTTATCTGAAGGAAAAAACGTCATTAGAATTATATGTACATGTACATCTACTGCTAACAGTTAACAATGCATAGCCGTAATGATGTTGCGAGCATTGTGAACTTATGGGGTCATATCCATTTTCATGATTTGTTTATAAAACGCATTAAAAAATTTAAAAAGAAAGGTTATGATCCTATTATATTGCAACACACTGCATGTTTGGTTATCGACCCTTTTACAGTCAGTAGCTACGCTTCCCTCTTTGCTTGCGCGATGACAGGCCGAGGGTAGTACTCTATGATGGTATACTCTTAAACTTGGATACAGGAGGAGCTTACCAGACTCATGTATTATTTTTTCCCTGTCGTGCCCTTAACGGCTTACCTGCAGGTGCTCTGACTTCAGCAAAGTCATTGAGTACATATTTGACGGATTGTCACAGTTATTATGCTATGTTTTACATGTTGTCCTGTGTTCACCGTCGTCTATGTTGTGGGTAAGTCCAGCGGGGATACCTTTATTTACAATATTTGTAAAGCTAGGGTGACTTTGAGAGAAGTGTGAGGTTAGGACGTCCGTAAACCGGTTTAAACCCCCAGTGGTGTTTTTGCTGCTGACCGTGCCAAGGCGGTACTCTCTTTGTCACCCTTCCTTTTGTTTGCATTGCGTCTTTGTGCTTGTGGTTTGTTCATGTTGTGGAACGTTTGTCCCTGGTTCTTGTGTGTCTTTTGGTGTTTTCTGTGTTCATTTCGTGTGTGTGTGTGTGTGTGTGTGTGTGTGCGTGTGCGTTTGGGTGTGTGGTTGTGTGTGTGTGTGTCATGCTGTCTATCTGTGTTTTGGTGGTGGTTGCGTCTTGCATGTGGCTTTGCCTGCTTGACTTTACTACTTTTCCATTTATAGAAAAGAAACTGCAGTGGAAATGGTGACTTTTGTCACTGACCGTTCCAAGGCGGTACTTCCATCTTCCTCCTATTGTATGTTTGTTTTGTCTTTGTGCGTCTCTTGTTGTTTTTTCTACCTATGTACATTTTCTGTTTCCTTGTGTTGCTGTTCGGGCGAGTGTTTGTTCTGTATGTGGTGTTTCCTGCATGACTCATTTTTGTACTTTCATACAGAAATTATATGTTATGTTATGTTATATATAAATAAATGGTGAAAAGAATATCTAATAGCATCATGCTGCATTCTGTATTTAGAAAACAAAGTAGCCTCTATTGTAAAATGTGCCGTTTTGCCTTGCGCTTATTGTGTTGAATTCCAGCGTATTGCTTATTTTGTTGTATTCAATATTGTGTTTGTGCTAAAACAGATTATGACAATATATGCGATTCGTCGCTCTTTCGTTTCTTCGATATTTTATTGATACACAGTAAAAACACTCTAAACCGGAATTTTAATAACGAATAATTTAGATCTTTTTAGGCAGGAGACTGTTTAATGCAAGGTCAAAGTCATGCAGGAAGCTTCTTTACCATTAGTCTCCAGTATTTCCAATATTTCCCTCCGGAATCAAACTGACTATATCTTACCAAAAGTTCGATTATGGTTAAGCGATAGATCCTTCATACTTTTTTTCGGTTAGATTATGGAATAGTTTCGAGAACGACATTCGAAAAATTGACTCTCTGATTCGATTCAAAAGTGCTATTACACTCAAGAGAACCCGATCACCATGCCACTACTTCGTTGGAAACAGGAAAGATGTTAACATCATACACACTAGACTACGCCATATTGCTGTTAATTAATGATTTATACAGGTGTAAATTGTTAGAGGATCCGAGCTGCAGTTGTGGAAACGCATGTGGAAATATATCTCATTATTTTTTCGATTGTCCCTTATATAATCATGCACGGGCTAATCTTTTTCATGAATTACTGTTTCTTGCAGAAATTAATTTTCACTTGTTACTCTACGGGAATCCTGACTTTCCTTCTGACATAAACAATACAAAATTTCAGGCAGTATACCGGTACATCCGAATCTCCGATAGATTTAAGTACTTGTTTCAAACCAATTTCTTCTTAAGTAAATCTTTTCAAAACTGATCTTGCATAGATTATACTACAATTACAGTTACTATTTGTAATGTGTTTTTGAAACATTGTCGTTATTGTTAGTATAATGACAAATACGTCTATTAATAAACCTCTTCTCGTGTCTCATTGTACATACTCATTATCCATAACCGTTTGTTTATTGCCATGGCACTATATTTGTATTACCTAGAGAGAAGGCATTATATAATGTTGTAAAAACGTGTAGCCCAATCGCATGCATGACATTATATGCAATAAATATGGTTAAACTAAACTACATAATCGGCGAAAGCCCCCAAAGCTTAGTAATTAATACATGTACAGCAAAAACCCACAATGCTGGTCTTTAAGGAAATTGAATGTTTTATTCATGTTGAAAGTGTATCTGTATATTTCTGCATTACTTTCACCTGCATTGTGCAGTCACATGCCTAAATAGATTTAAATGCGCCTTTACGAGCGTGTTAGACTTCCGGTATAGAGGGGATTCACTGTGTATATACGTAGTTTTATCTACCGAACAGGTCATAAGGGCTACAGTTTAAATATATATTTTATAAAGCTATCATTATCAATATAAATTCCGTCACACGTTGTCATCTTCAACAATTAAAATAAACATAACAGTGTGTCTTTTATCACTAAATTGATTTATCGCAAAATATATTCTTCGAACTGTTTTAGCCTCACTTTTTTCAGCAAGTATATATTATGAAATTTCGTTTTGGTCATGGTCAGAAACTTTGTGTGTACGCTAGCCATTATCATTTAAAAATCTGTTTTGGGGCGGGATAATCCCTGTTTTAAATGGGATGTCCCTACATTTGACGCGTTTCATAAACACTTAAAATGTATAAAACTCATTTGTTTATATGCTGAAAAGTAGTATATCGCAAAAAGTCCCATCCAATTACCGTTTATAATGACAAAACAGCCATGTGTTTGATATCGCCGATCCCGGTGTTACTCCCCGATGTTTCAGTTTTATTCGGGTTGGGTTTTAGTTTCGTAACTGTTAGCCCTATTCGCAATTCTCCGACCACTTCCGAGAAAGCTATTACGTAAACAATGGAGGTATCGGGTGAGCATCGGCAAAACGCGGAAGAATTTAACGAAAAAGGCCGATAATAATGTGTTGTAGAACAAAACTTATCAGTATTGATGACATCGGTTTATTTGTATTACAGGGGCATTTTTCGATATAAGTTCAAATTGGGAACCTTCATAATAATGATAGAGCATAACAAATACCAAGTTGTATGATATTATTGAAAATATGCGATCATTGTAGGGACTTCCTCTTTAAGAAGTGTCCAACGAATATCCTTAAAACTTAAAAGTATTAATTATCTACATCTGACATGAATGGGTCAACTTGTACAGTAATGTGACCACATGCATGTGATGTAATGTGATTTACTAACATAGGAATCTGTAAAAGCAGGTGGTTGCTTAATGCAGGGCAAAAGTAATGCACAAAGTGCCTATAGGAGCCTTCTGCATAACTTTTGTCTTACATTAAGCTACCACCTGTTTTAAAATCCAAAATTATACTTCTTTTCAGTGGTCGTATTCGCGAGAATTTACAGTATGTAAATAGCCATATTGAGCATCTGTCTGACAGAATTACCGTATTTCGCCGACGTGGCCTATAGAAAATTACCAAAATAAGCTTTCTGTATGACCTCCACCTTGCATTAAGCTGTCACCTGTCTTAAAGATGGATACTGATACTAATTTATATGTCCTGTTTAGCCCTTTCGGCGCCATATTTCTAATTGTCGTCTGCAATTCAATTTTGTTAAATCGTTCGGTACAAAAAGGAAATGAGATAAATAAATGCAAATTTCAAAGGAATAAAGCATATATATAGAAATAGAGGGTGAGACAAAAAGTGAAGTCCCTGATCAGACGCCGCCTTGAAAATGCGGCGTCTGATCTGGGACTGCACTATTTGTCGTGGTGCATTTATGCGACATCGGCGGTGAAAGGGTTAAAGGGGTTTTACTGTAAAGATGTAAATGCCTAGCGAGGATGGAATCCTGGAAGCCTATTGTAGCCTGTGAATCATCAACCTCCATTTGAAATGTGAAATTGTACAGTAGAACCTGTCTTAAGCAACCATGAAAAAAGGTCTAATTATGAGTCTGTAAGACAGGCGATAGCTTAATACATGGCAAAGTAATACATGTATATGAGTTTTCTGCATTACTGTTGCCCTTTATTAAGCAACCACTTGTTTTTAAACATTCTTGTGTCCAATTGATATAAGATTGCTTAATCCATTACCTCATAGGCTATTTTTAGGCCCAACCACTTTAAATAAATCTCCCGAAAAGGAGCATTAACTAGAGAAAAGGGAAATTTTAGAATTTTGTAGTTTGAAACCATTGTAATAAATAGAGCATTTGCTCCTAGTGACTTTTGCAGAGGCGTATTATGGAGGAAAGAAGATAGGTTCAACTGTATTTCCATTACTTTCTAGTACGCTACTGACGAATTGATAATAACTGTAACATGGTGAAAATATTGCGACTCGAGTGGGACTAGAGCCTTTGGCTTACCATGCCAACAATCTACCGACACATAGTAAAGCCTATCAACTGTTTCGCCACAGTCTCTACCCGGCTACACAAGAATTCGTCCCGAATTCTTACTCAAAGAAAACTCCACGAGTTTCTTATTATTACAAATTATCTTCATATAAATCACCCTGTGGGATATATACGTTGGGCGGCAAATGTAACATGGTGAAAAGGTTGTGACTCGACTGAGACTCGAACCCAGGGCCTTTGGCTTACCATGCCAACACTCTACCGACTGAGCTGCCAAGTTACAAAGTAATGTCTATTGATATCAACTATTTCACCGGTTACAAATGTTGACCATGCCAGAAACTGTAGAACCATATATACATGTAATTCCGTAATTCTATATAATTCCGTAAGCAAATAGGGCAGACCCTGATCAGACAGCTCCTAAATGAGCCGTCTGATCTGGGTCTACGCTGTTTGCAACGGGGTTAAAATGCGTAAATGGTTAACTACTGTTTCTTAACTCATTTGCTCCCATTGGATTCTTCCATGCTTATATATTGGATTAGTCTATCTTTTATATGTCTGGTCTAAATTTTCATTTTTGTTTTGTTTTATATTGAATTTCCTATCAGCAAACAATGTAGACTCTGATCAAACGCCGCATTATGCGTCGTCTAATCAGAGTCTACACTGTTTGCCTACGTCCCATATATGGGATCGTGCGAGCAAATGGGTTAATCTAAATAAGAACACACATTTCTAGCGACGGACTATTTGCTCAACATGTTGACAGTTAATCAGAAGTTGTTGTAGCTAACAACATACCCTGTAGGGTGGCTCCTGTTGAATTGTTACAGATCCCTCCTTCCAGCCTTGGGAAGCACCTTCGTTGCGTGTGTTTTTAGCCCACACCTGCTGGCTTTGGTTTCCATGGCCTGTCACATAGACCCTCAGGTTGGAATATCTGCCGGGCATGTTGTACCAGAATGTAAGGCAGGCATTCATACTGGTGATATCAGGTGTCTCCAGTCTTGCAGTGTAATTTGGGTTTGAAAAGAAGAACCCGTGGCCGATGACAAAGTGCATGTAATAGCCCTTACCTGTCAATAAAAAACATTTGTTTAACCATTTCCCTGTTCAATATTGATGTAAGTAATAATGACATCATGGAACTCTTTCGGCTCCAATGTCGCCTGTTGACACCATTGAAAACAGCGCAGTCCCAGGTCAAAGCGGCATCTGACCTGGGACTTCACTGTTTTCTGTATTACTTTAGCCCAAGCATACAGGTGGGGTTTTTTTTTTAAAAAAAAAAAATGATTTACTAATATACCTTTATTATTTAGTATTATTTAGAATTATATTAAAATATGAAATCATTATTGCAGACGACACTTTTAAATTTGGCGCCAAAAGAGTTGAACTAGCTGAATGTTTATAACGGGATATGACCCTGGGATGTTTTGGTAGAAGCTGTAGGATCAGATACAGTTGAACTTCGATATCTCGAACTTCAAGGGACTACATGTATATAAATTAGTTCGAGATAACAGAAGTTCGAGTTAACCGATTTGTAATCTGGACAATTTTCTCAAGTCCATAGCTTAATACAGGTCTACAGTAATGATGAAAGCTCCTGCAGGAGCTTTCGGCATTACTGTAGAACTGCATTAAGCTGTGAAATGAGTTTCTAGATATGCGTAGTGATACATTTTAGAGCAATTCTGTATTGTAAGATTGTGTTTATAAGCAAACAGAGCAGACCCTGATCAGGCGGCTCCTATAGGAGTATGTCTACTCAGTTTGCAAAGGCATGAAAAAGCGTTTGTATGATTGATGGAAAGGGTTAACCGAAAATTATACGGTAGAACCCCTCTAATGCGACCACTTAATGAATAAACATGGGTGTCTTTATAAGCAGGTGGTTGCTTAATGCAGGACAAAAGTAATACAGAAAGCTGCTAGAGGAGCTTTCTGCAGTAATTTTGTCCTCCATTAAGCTACCACCTGCATCTAGCACCCAGAATTATGCCTCGTTTAGGTGGTCGCATTAGCGGGGTTTTACTGTATATGAAATAATGACAATGAATATTAACCCATTTGATCCCAGTGGATTATTCCATGCTTATATATTGGATTAGTCTACTAGTAGCTTTTATCTAAGGGATGTCTCGTCTAAATTTTCATTTTTGATTTGTTTTATATTGAATTTCCTATCAGCAAACAGTGTAGACATTATGCGGCGTCTGATCAGAGTCTACACTGTTTGCCTACGTCCCTAATATGGGATCGTGGGAGAAAATGGGTTAATTAGCTGAGTGTTACATAGTTTTCGTCCTTCGATGTCGAAGATGACCATATATTTTCATCTCTGCTTATTCCTTCTTTGAGTGTTGTGGGTTCGCAGATGGCTGACAAGTCCAATCCTCGCATGAAACGTCCTTCCACATTTCGGACAAGACGGTCCGGATGGTGCTGCTGCTGCTGGGGCTTCTATCTCCCTTCGCTTGGCCCTCTTCTGTTTTGCCAGGCAGATATGATTCTCCTCGTGTATGTTTGCTCCCATCTTCACGCTAGAGCGCCAGGCACTTCGATCAAGAGCTAGATCTTCCCATGTGTCAGGTTCAATGTGGAACAGCTTGGTGGATACTTTCAGGGAGTCTTTGTACCGCTTTTACTGACCACCTCTGGAGCGTGAGCCATTTTCGAGCTCACCGTATGAGCGTTATAATGGCATTATGAACAAGGGAATTGTTTACCATGCGGAACAGTAGCAGCAAACGTATATCATTCAGAGTAACTCGGTGTCTCATCAGGATCAAAACTGTTTGTTACTGTGACTTTTTCTTGAAACAAAAATGAAGAAAAATATAGATGGAAACTTGTAGCAGGCGGCAAAGTTTGCATACGACAAAATGTGACAGTAAAAGAGTTAAAAGGCGTGTCCGTGACTTACACTCACTCGCTTCCAAGCATTGTTGTCTTCACATTGTTTTAAATGCTATTTCTTTTTTAACAAAACATAATGACAGAATCAAACAGTTTGGGTCCTGGTGTCCGCAGAAATTTTCGGATTGTCATCTGGATCACGACTGTTGCAACAGTGATTTGATGCTGAAGAGATGTTTATAAGAGAGGCTCCGAATAGCAATGAATGAGCCAGGAAGCGGTGAAATGGCAAAAAAACTTAAGTTTAATTTCTTTACTGATGCACACTAAATTATGATGGTTATGAAAGTGGTTATAACTATGATGATTAGATGATTATATAGATCTAGATGATTGCTTGCCTTTATGATAGCTTTATTCAAACAACACAGCAATAAATTCATCAGCGACGGGGGTTATGGCATTGATGTCTAAGAAGGCGATGAATGATTTCATTGATATAGAGAATGAGACAAAAATGTTAATGCTTTTGCTTCCGATAACGTGGATAAAAAATAGATTTATATATGATCACCAGAAGAACGACAGTCGGATTAATACAGTTGAACTTCGATATCTCGAACTCGGATAAGTCGAACTTCTGGATAACTCGAACAAAAAGTTCAGTCCTTCCAAAACTCACAATACAGAATTGCTCCAATAATGTATATCTACAGATACATGTATCTAGAAACACATGTGACAACTTAATACAGGTCTAAAGTAATGCTGAAAGCTCCTACAGGAGCTTTCAGCATTACTTTAGACCTGTATTAAGCTGTGGCATTGAGAAATTGTTCAGATTAGAAATCGGATTACTAGAATTTCTGTTATCTCGAACTAATTTGTATGGTCCGTTGAAGTTCGAATTATCGAAGTTCAACTGTATGTATTAGATGTAGTATATCTTACCGTTATGATCGCCGGCAATTTGATTCTCTAAGAATCCATATGTTTGACTTGTCCTTTCCCATTTGGTGTCTGCATTTCCTCTGCTCGGTATAATTTTCAAGCCGCATGTATCCTTTTCAAATTTGCATGACCCAGGAAGTAGTGTGACGTTTGGCGGTAGTGACGCGCATGTCTTTGGTAGTGGGCTACCTGTAGAATGGACTGGTGCTAACACAGTGGTGTGTGACGTTGTTTCTTCATTGGTGATGGCGGTGGTGGATGTCTTTGTGGAAACAGTCGTAGTTGGGGGTAGCTTACAATGAGATGTGTCCATACCTAGAAGTGTAATATTTGTATACTAGAGTAATAAAACTTGTAACCCTTTTACTCAATGAACGTTCATGTGTAAGATATGATTGCATCATTAATAATAATAATAATAAGATTAATTGTTATAATATTTTTTCGCCATAGCAGAAACTGTAGACACATACTTATATTATATCATAAGCAAAACAGAGCAGATCCTGATTAGACGGCTCTTACAGTTAGCAAAGGTGTAGAAATGTGTGTTATGGAGTAAAGCGTTAAATTTTATGTATTCTTAACCCATTCGGCGCCAAATTTCTAATTGTCGTCTGCAATCCAAATCTTTTTAAATCATTCGGTACAATAAGGAAATGAGAAAAATAAATGCAAATTTCAAATGAATAAAGTACATATATAGAAATAAAGAATGAGACAAAAAGTGAAGTCCCCGATCAGACGCCGCCTTGAAACGGCGGCGTCTGATCTGGGACTGCACTATTTGTCGTGGTGCATTTATGCGACATCGGCGGTGAAATGGTTAAACAAAACATAACCCATGCATGCGGAATGATGAAATAGGTCACACTAATTAACTATATAATTAGAGGTCCAGATAAGATGCGTAAATTTAAACATTTTCAAGAATAACTCCATTATTTCTCCACCAAATCCTATACCTTTATCTGTAGTTCTGTATAATATATAGGCGTGGCCATGTATACATATGCAAATTTAGTCGAAAGAATGGACACGATTTAGAATCTTCTGACAAAATAAAAGCAATCTCCTAATAGACAAAAACATGTACATCATGCCGTGCAAAATTGTTAGTAAGCTCATATAAATGCATACTGTAATCCTCTGACGTCAATGTTACGTCATCAATGGCCAAATCACTTCCGTATGGCAGTCTGACTGTTGCTCCGAACCTCAGAGTAAAGTTTCCGGGTTCCAGTTTCACAGAGTGGTGCTGCCAGTTGCGACCGTGTCTACCGAAGGTAGTCCATACTATATTTTTCTTCGCATCTGGTGACATAATTTCTAGGCTTAGATTGCCAAGACCAATGCCGTTCATCAAGTACCAGAACCCAAAATCTTTTGACTCATCGATGACAAGTTCTTCGCTTTCCAACACAGCGACCTCGCCTCTTGTCTGCACATCGTCACCAGTAATAAAGGCATATTGACCTTTGTAATCTGAAAATTTTCAATATAATTACAAGGTGTAACTCGTATGATGTGTAAAACTGTTGCAGTTTCTAGACACATATTGTTAGATATAACTGTTGCCATTTCTAGATACATAGTGTTAGATGTACTGTTGCATCTACTAGATACATATTGCTTGATATACTATTGCATTTTACTACATACATGCTGCTAGATATACTGTTGCAGTTACTACATACATATTGCTAGATACATGTATACTGTTGCAGTTACTACATACATATTGCTAGATATACTATTGCATTTTACTACATACATGCTGCTAGATATACTGTTGCATTTACTACATATATGCTGCTAGATATACTGTCGCAGTTACTACATACATGCTGCTAGATATACTGTCGCAGTTATTACATACATGCTGCTGATATACTGTCGCAGTTACTACATACATGCTGCTGATATACTGTCGCATTTACTACATACATATTGATAGATATACTGTTGTATTTACTGCATACATATTGCTAAATATACTGTTGCATTTACTGCATACATATTTCTAGATATAATGTTGCATTTACTACATATATGTTGCTAGATATACTGTTGCAATTACTACATACATATTGCTAAATATACTGTTGCATTTACTGCATACATATTGCTAGATATACTGTTATATATCTACATCCATATTGCCAGATATACTGTTGCAGTTACTACATACATATTTATTGGTATACCGTTGTAGTTTCTAGATACATATTGTTAGATACACTGTCGCAATGTATAGAAACATGTTGCTAAATATACAGTCGCCGAGGTACTAGATACATATTTCTTGGTATACCGCTGTAGTGTTTATATACATATTGCTAGATATACTGTTGCAGTCACTACATACATAATGCTGTTATTTCATACTACCTAGCAATGCCTGTCGCTTTTGCATTCTATATCAATATACATACAATATAGCTATGAATACATACTATATAATTGAATATAATGTTATTGCATGCTATAACTATACTGCAATTACATACTATATGATTACCCATAAATAATAATTACATACATGTACTATATAATGATGCATACTGTTATTGCATACTATATAATTACACATTATGTTATAACATACTATATAATGATGCATACTGTTATTGCATACTATATAATTGCACATTATGTTATTACATACTATATAATGGTGCACACCGTTATCACATACTGTATAATTACATATGATGTTAGTACACCCTATATAATGGTACTATTAGTTACATAGTCATGTAGTGACCGGGTACATAATGTTATTACCTCCTATATAATTATACATTATTGGTTACGTACTATATAATGGTACACACTGTTATTACAAACTATTTAATGGCGCATACTGTTATTATATACTATATAATTACACATGATGTTAGCACAGACTATATAATGGTAAATAATGTTATTACATACTATATAATTGCACATGGTTGTTGCGTACTATATACATGCAATAGTACATTCTGTTATTAAATCCTATATAATTACAAATGATGTCATTACGAACTAATACGAACATAACACTATCTATTGACCTAGTGTCAAACAGGCTGGATCCTGGTGAGACGCCCAGTTACACGATGTCTCATTTGGATCCAAGCTGTTTACAAATGCGAGTGCAGTCAAGGTTAGAGGGATAAGGGTTTAAACCCCGTAACTATCTCTTGACCTAATGTTTATCTTACTTTTTGGACAATTACTTAGCATGGGACATTCAAGGTCAGCCATGAAAGACGAGATTCAGTTTCAAGTGTTGCTAAAATGCACTAAATGTACGAGATTATTTGTCCTGTATTAATCAATGATATGCTTTATATCCATTCCCCCATGGGCTATTCTTAGACCCAGCCTCTTTGAATGTATGCTACTGAAAGGGAGCATTTACTAGAGAACATGAACATTTAAGGAATTTTGTAGTTTTTAAACCATTGTGATAAATAGAAAATTTACCGCTGTGGAGCAAATGCTCTATTTATCACAATGGTTTCATGAAGTGATGTTTACAGAGGCATAGAAAGGCGTAGAAATTTTGTAGTTTGAAACCATTGTGATAAATAGAGCATTTGCTCCTATGGAGCAAATGCTCTATTTATCACAATGGTTTCATAGAGTTTACAGAGGCATAGAAAGGTGTAAGTATATGGGAACGGGTTGAAGTGGTGGTCTCTACTTGAAATGCGTTTTGAAAATGACTAGAATTTAATTACATTAATCATTTGATGAAAAAAGTATATCGATAGGAAACCGATAGAATAAATGCTGAAGAATCATATAATTGTGTAAGATAATGAAGACCGTGGTGCCGATGTATTAGTATTTAATAGGGTTTGGGTTTTTTCTTAACCCTTTCGGCGCCAAATTTCTAATTGTCGTCTGCAGGTCAATTTTGTTAAAACTTTCAAAGGAATAAAGTACATATATAGAGATATAGTTTGAGACAAAAAGTGAAGTCCCTGATCAGACGCCGCCTTGAAAAGGTGGAGTCTGATCTGGGACTGCACTGTTTGTCGTGGTGCATTTATGTGACATTGGCGGTGAAATGGTTTAGTTTCTCATTCCTTGAATGCGAGACGAACTACTATATTGCCATTAACACTTAGCCCGCTATTAGAGATCTAACGGGCATTTGAATATTCATGTTAGAAACGATGACTTTATGAATATTAATTGGATGTTGTTGTTTTTATTAAGGTACACAATCAAAGGTTTTTGACATTGGCAGAAAATTTAGAATCAGGTATATATCAAAACTGTATTTGTTTCATGTGCAAACGGGGTAGACTGATCAGACAACTCCTACAGATATTGTCTTATTCGGGTCTACTCTGTAAATGCATAACATGCTACTCTAATAGATAAAGGGTTAAACCTTGAAATCAGACTTCTTGTGAGTGGCCTTGGGTAGAGAGTTCTACTGTAATCTATGATTATTGTCAAGACGTCCTCGGTCACCTGAAAATGTTCCAGTTGCTGCAAACTAACCATCACGCCAATTTCACGATATCAATTGACGGTACATCATACTGTTATACATGACAAGTAGGGGATCACAGCATTCTATAGGCATACTAAAATAGTGTGGATAAACTTTGCAACCTGTTTGAACCAGAAACATCAGGACCAAGGTTGCCAATAGATTCTATTTATGATTTTAATCCTTAACGCTTTACTTCGTGAATATTCATGTAAGAAATCATGACATCATGAATATTAATTAGAATAATTGCTATAATAGCATATGGCCACATGAGGTTTTTGCCATGGTAGAAACGGTAGAATCACACCAATGTCATACCATAAGCAAACAGAGCAGACTCTGATCAGACGGCTCCTACGGGAGCCGTCTGATCTGGGTCTACTCTGTTTGCAAAGGCGTAGAAAGGCTTATTTATTGAGTAATGTGTTAATTATTCTGTAGTAAGGTTGATGCATCTAACCATCACGCTAAGTGCACGATTTCAGTTGACGGTGCATCATACTGTTATGCAATATAAGTGAGGTTACAGCATTCAAGACAGTCATACTGAAATATTATTAGATAAATGTTACAACTTGCTTGAACCAGATATATCAGGTCCAAGGTTGCCAGTAACTTTCTATTGGTGCTTTTAACCCATTAATCTGCTGAATAATCAAAACTGACTCCTCCTTTTTATGAATATTAATTCAACCTTACGTTGTATCAAACAGTTTATTTAGCACTTACGAAAATTATTTGATGACAACAATAAGACCCTGATCAAAAGGCTCCCTCGGGAGCGCATTGATCTTGGTCTACACTGTTCGAAAAGGACGTATATACTACCCGGTTCCCATATCCCATATGTCTTTGTCTAGCTCTCTCTCTCTCTCTCTCTCTCTCTCTCTCTCTCTCTCTCGCTCATATGTATTTGCCCATCGCACTGAACACTGACCGGTCAAGTTCAGATGATATCAAAGGCGGTTAAATTTCAAGTGTTACTAAAGTGCACTGATTGCACGACTCATCCAGGTAGTACAATTGCTGACACTGAACATGTATCTGTGACCTTGGAAAACTTCAATTAATATTGGAACGTTCAACAGGCAAACTGTTTCGTAACCTTTTCATCACATGAACAGTGTTTCGCGCCTTTGCCAAGAGAGTCTTGTCAGATCAAACGGAAACGTCTAATCAGGGTCGGCTCTCTTTGCTTATGAAATTATAATAGACCTCGCTCAACAGTTTCTACCAACACCATGTATTAGTTAGTGTCTATTAAGTGTGGATTTAATGATTTTAAATGCCGAAGCGCAGCGAGCGTTAGCGAGCGAGCAAAGCATTTAAAGTCATTAAATTCGCACTTAATGGACACTAACTGATATAGTGTTTAGCCTAGTTTTTGGACAGGATGTAAAGTGGGCGGAGTGAAGCTGGAATTGGTCGCGTGCGTTACTAGGGACAACAGCATAAACCGTGTGTTGAGAAAGATGTCAGAAAGGTAGCCGACGTTCGACCTTTGAGACCATAGATGTTTTTGATTATGGACGATGCATTTCAAGATAGCAGTCTAACACAACTGTTAAATGTGCAGACCCAAAAGTTGTTCAACCCCGAATTAGGTAAGATATTTCATTGAGTCACTCTCGACGTTTCAAGCGCTATGCTCTTAAAAGAAAGCAAACTTTTTTAATGCAATAAAATGCTTTGAACTAAGATTCAGTTAAACGCTGGAATATGCATCATAAGAAATATTCCTATATCCTAGCTGACGGTAGCTTAAAGCAGTCAGAAATTATTAAAGCAGAATGCTCTTAAAGGAGTATTCTGCTTTAATTTCAGTCTGTTTTAAGCAACCACCTGTCTTCAATACTACGAGCTATGGAGGAAAAGATTATTAACCTACAGTTAATATTATCATATTTTATAATTTCAGAGCCGGGGCGAGGGACCAGTGTCATCTAATGAGATAAAAGACAGGAATTACCATAAATACTTGTTTAACAGTCAATTGTTGTACAGTAGCCGTTCAACGGCAAAATAATGAAATCTCTATAGACAGGTGGCTGCTTTTTACAGACAAAGGTAGTTCGGAAAGTTCCAAATGGAGCATTCTACATTACATTTGTCCTGCATTTAGCATACACTTGTCTGACACGCTAAATTTTTTTATATAGGGCCTTCTTTTTGGTGTTTTTAATAATGCTTTTTCTTGTTTTCTAATCTCTGTACATGTCTACCAATAAATGTTTGAGTTGCATCACTTTACCTCATTTCTTAGCCTTGGTATCTACACAGAACATTTACATGTATGTGTAATTGACGCTGTCACATGGTAGGACGAGCTAAACGCTCTACGTCACAGGATGTACTCGCGCATGCGCTGGGGACAGTCGACTTAGTCGCTAAGTCAGCGATTAGTGCCTGACTATAAGAAATTAATCGTGGAGAAATTCAAAATTTCCAGCATTGTGATTGGCCCAAAAAGTAGGTTAAACACTATGTGTACATATGCTATTGGGTTTGTTTTTTTATTTTTAAATAATATTTCGTCCACTACCAAGACACGATGTTATTATTCGTTTTATTATTTATTCGGGTGGCGTTTTAGTTTCGTTAACTGTTTGACACAAGCCGATGATAGTTTGTTGTTGAACAATTAAAATATGAGTATCGATGAAAACGGTTTATTTTGTATCACAGCGGCATTTTTCGACATAAGCTTAAACTGACAATTTTCATAATAATGATGAACATTACAAATACTAAGTTTTATTATGTATTTGAAAATATTCGTTTATTGTAAGAACTTTCACTTGAACACAAAAATCACTTTTTGCTCAAACTTTAATCTAGCACCAAGGTTATAAAATGTTTTGCTTGAGTCTGAGATCATTCTCAAGCATCTGGGTCCCTGCTTATAAAGCGTTTTAGTTGAGTCTGAGTTCGTTCTCAAGCTTATGATTGGTCAGATTTGAGTTCTCAAGCTTTTTATTGGTCAGATTTGAGCCTTTGGCTCAAATCTGACCAATCAAAAGCTTGAGAACGAACTCAGACTCAACTAAAAGTTTTATAAGCATGGACCCTGATTGGTCAGATTCTGAGCTTGCTCAGAATTTGACCAATCAGATACTTCTGAATGATCTCAGACACAGACGCAGAAGTTTTATAACCTTGGGCCCTGGGGCGGCGTGTTTGTTCATTCGATTCGCTCAAATACAGTAAAATCTCGATTATTCGAACACTAAAATACGTGTCATTATCGATATTTAAGACAGGTGGCAGCTTAATGCATGGTGAACGTCATGGAGAAAGCTCCTAGAGGAGCTTTCTGTATGACTTCCATCATGCATTAAGAAGCCACCTGCCTAAAAGGGTCTAAATCTTCAATACTAAAATTTCGAATAATCGCGATTTTACGTATATTTAAAAAACTATTGCCAAAGTGTTAAACAGCGTGTATCCTGATGCGACGCCAATATCTCAACATCACATCTAAACGTGTTGACGTGTTGCCAGTGCGAGCCAGGTCGTGCGAGACAGGGTGCGACTTAGGTCGTGCCCTTAAGAGACTGGTGCCCTTAAGAGACTGGACCTTTTATCAAACTTTTGATTAAACCTTAGTCTGCTATGAAAAAAGTCATGTTTGTTCAAATTTGGATTAGGTGCAATTTTGACTACTTCAGATTTGATCAAGCTTTTAAGAAACTATTGACTAAATGTCAAACAGTTTGGATCCTGATGAGACGCCGAGTTAGTCAGTGTGTCGTCATCTGGGTCTAAGTTGTTTGCACGTGCGAGCCAGGTCGGGAATAGCGGGCTAAGGGTAAAGTTCGTGGGTAGGGCCCTTCATCATATATTAATCCAATAGGTAAGCAAATCAAGGTGCGCTTCAGCTGACCACTCCACTTGCTTCACAATTTGCCATCAACATTTTTTATGGAATGCGGGTCGGGACATGCCAATTGCCATTTGCTAAACTGCCATTTGCCAAATGAAAAAATTACGGACGTGTTACAGATGTACAGAAATTGGGTATATTATTGTTTTGATACGGATACAAAACATATTGTAGCATGATGCCCGCCGATCTGTCTAATCTTTGGATCCCAAGCACTTTTCAGAGAAAAGAAACTAGAATTAATGACAATATGGCAATTAGCAATTGGCATTCGGCAAATTAGCAATTGGCATTTAGCAAATTAGCAATTGGCATTTGGCAAATTGGCATTAAGCAACTGGCAAATTAGCAATTGGCATTTAGTAATTGGCATGGTCCGATCCGCATTCCATGCGGTACCGACGAGGATCTTCTATAAAATGTCTAGACAATATCATTTATAAAGAACACAAAACATATTGTGGAATGAAGCCCGCCGATCTGGATCCCGAAAAGGCAATGCGGTGGCGGTACTTGACCAACAAATTAGCAATTGGCAATTAGCAAAAAAGCAATTAGCATTTGGCATTTGGCAACTGGCAAAGTAGCAATTGGCATGTCCCGACCCGCATTCCACAGTTTAGATACAGTAAGCCTTGTCAATAATGACAATTATCAATGAGTATACAGTAAGCCCCTCTAACCCGGAATTCTAGTAGAGGAGAATTTAGATAATTTTAGGCAGGTGGTAGCTTAATGTCGGGTGAAAGTTATGATTTTCACCCGACATTAAGCTGCCACCTGTCTCCAAGACCGATACTTATATTATACAGTGAACCCTCGTTACAACGGAGGTGTTTGTTTCCAGACATTGTGCTGGTATAACGAGGTTGCCGTTATAACGAGTTTAAATGTGAAAGGAACCATTTGGCCAGTTTTAAACTAGTACCAACAGTTGATCGCTTAATGCAGAACAAAAGAAGTGCAAAAAGCTCCCTAAGGGAGCTTTTTTCACTTCTTGTGTTCTGCATTAAGCAATTACCTGTGCTATTGGCATTGCACCTATTTATTCAGTGGCTGTTTCAAAGAGTTAACGGTAATTTTGTTTCAATGCATATTGCCGGTATAACGAGGGTGCCATTGTAACGAATGCCAGTATAACGAGGGTTCACTGTACTAAATTGAACTACTACTATTGAATTACTGTACACATCAGTCTACAAGAGCACTGCCATGTGCAATCAATGTAGACCCAGATCAGAGGACTCCTAATGGATCCCATTGACCAGGGTCTGCACTGTTTGTCATTCAAACTCCTCTTTCAAAGTTTACCCGTTCATACTGTATTGACTCTTCAAATAAACAAATGCCAAAATTATTTTCCAATGATCTTTACCTCTTTGCACGCTAGCGGCGAAACTGTGATTACCTATGCAAACAGTTTTGATCCAGATGAGACGCCGCATTATTCGGCGTCTCATATGGATCCAAACTGTTTGTCATCTTGACCATATTTTTGCAAAGAAATTAGAGAAAAGTTGTTTTAAGAATTGAAGCAGACGACAATTGTTGCAGACGAAAAATTACTCAAGAATGCAAAGAGTTAACACTGTTTTCGTTGCCAATGTCTCAGTTGAGGTAAATTGTGCAAACAGTTTGGATCCAGATGAGACGCCGAGTAAATCGGCGTCTGATTAGGATCCAAAATGTTTGTCACTGCGGTAGTGGTTTTGAAGAATAATTTAAGGAAAAATCAGAAAATAGAAAGAAAATTGTAGCAAACAATAAAATTTGCAGACAACAATATTTAGCAGTTTAATAATTGAAACGTCTCTTAGGTACACTTCTTTGAACTTCAAATGTTTATTTATAAACAGTTTTTTTTATTATAATTCATTTTTTTTTTATATTTTATTCAGAATATCGGAGTTGTGTATAAGGGGGACTATTAAGTCTATATATATATATTGAAAACGGAGGGGAATTTAATCATACTTAACCGGCATTTGTTCATTTCACAATTCAATAGGATCAGGGTATGTTCATCTTGTTTCTCAATGATAACTGGCACTGGTTAACATGTAAGTCCTTTATCAAGGCAAGCCTAAACTTGGTAGCATTTGCAAAAAGATTGGGTTCAATGAGATTCCGAGAAACTCGGCATCTCATCAGGATCCAAACTATTTAACACTCGGTCAGCACTTTGTCCAAAGTATGAGCAAGTCGGAAGTAATTGAAAAAATATCCAAGATTAAAGCAGGCATTCATTTTAATCCCGGTAAGGGTTAACAAGATACCTTCCTTGACTTAAGATAACGACGCCGATAGGATCTGTTTCAAGTTTGAGTTTTGATAGTATTGTACGTACTGATTGTGAATGAACTTGACCGGTGCTTTTACTCGGTCACGATAGCTGACAGATATAGATCGAGTGAGCGTACGAAGACTTACTACGTATATACCGGGACACGTGGTGTACTAGAAAACGACAAGTAAAACCTCTGGCACTTCAGTGACAGACTTAACCCTTTACTCCATAAAAACGTCTTTCTACGCCTTTGCAAACAGAGCGGACCCATATCAGACGGCTCCTGTAGGAGCCGTCTGATCAGGGTCTGCTCTGTTTGCTTATGAAATAGTATCTATAGACAATTCCATGTGTTAATATACCATTTTAGAAAAAATAATCTAATTAACATTCATGAGATCATCATTTCTTACATCAATATTCATGGAGTAAAGGGTTAATGTCTTATTTATGTTCACCTTGATAAATCATGTTAACCAATATTTGTTTGGAATTTGTTTTCAAAATTATAAATTTGTTAATATCTTACATAATAACGACGCCTTTGCAAGCAGAGTAGATCCAGATCAAACGGTTCATGTAGGACCGCCTGGTCATGGTCTGCTCTGTTTGCTTATGAAGTAAGGTAAGTTTGATTCTACAATTTCAGTCATGGCTATCCTTTCATTATAAACGTTAATCTGACTAATACTCATAAAGTTTCGATTTCTGACAGTTTATTATAGATTTGTTCAAGGGACATGTTTTTGTCATCTAGGGTAGATAGCCCTGAAATGGTGATGGTTAACGAAAACCGAACACATCTCTATGGAGTCCATGGATTTTAGACATGCTCCATGTAAAGCACTAATACATTGTTGGGGGTTGACTCACAGCCAGTCACATTACCAGTCACATTGCGAGTCACATCAACAGAGAAAAAAGTCTTAGTCTTACCCTATGTATGAGAGCTGAGCGTAATACCTGTGCCCTTTTACTTTATAAGTCTATAAGAACCCGCCCATTATGAATATTGATTAATCTAATTATATCATTTACCCTTTACCAGTTGAATATTCATGTAAGAAATAATGACATCATGAATATTTATTATCTGATTTTTCATAATGGCATATGAACACATTGCATTTTGGCCATGGCAGAAACTGTAGAATCATACCTATACAATACCATAAGCAAACAGAGCAGACCCTGATCAGACCCTGATCATACCCTGATCAGACGGCTTCTACATGGTCTGATTGGGTCTACTCTGTTTGCCAAGGTATGAAAGGCGTTTATATGAAGGAACGAGTACAAATACCAACTCAGGAAATGTATTACCGTGGTAAACAGCAGAGAACCAGTTACAAATAAGCAAACAGGGTCGAACCTGATTAGACACCTCATGCAAGTGCTGTCTTAACTGGGTCTTCTCTGTTTGCCAAGGCGTAACAAACAGAGCAATTAAGTAAATATTTAACCTTTATCCAGCTATTCGCGACATTGCATGCGTTTGAAAACAGTTTGGATCCACATGAGACGCCAGGTCAGCTGTTGACCCTCATCCAATACTGTCTCAAATGTTTTACCCTCATCCAATACTGTCTCAAATGTTTGACTCTCATCCAATACTGTCTCAAATGTTTGACTCTAATCCAATACTGTCTCAAATGTTTGACTCTCATCCAATACTGTCTCAAATGTTTGACTCTCATCCAATACTGTCTCAAATGTTTGACTCTCATCCAATACTGTCTCAAATGTTTGACTCTCATCCAATACTGTCTCAAATGTTTGACTCTCATCCAATACTGTCTCAAAATATTGATCGAATCGGAAGTAGTAGGAATTGCACACGATTCAAAATTTGAGCAGACATTGTTTTTTTATCTCGACGGGATAATGGTCCATGTGTAGTGAGTGAGTGAGTGAGTTGGGTTTTACGTCCGACCAACAGTATTTCAGTTATTTGCAGACGGCACCCGCATGAGACAAGTTATAGTGCTGCCTCACTGAAATACCCCTGCCGCAGGCACATGGCAAGGGCACCCCACCCAGTCACATTATCCTGACACCGGGCCGACCAGTCCTAGAAGTATCCCTTTAATGCCGAGCGGAGACAAGGGAGCTACTAGCACCAACTTTTAACGACTTTTGGTCTGTCGCGGCCGGGGATCGAACCCAACGACCTTCCGTACCGCAGGCCATATAGAAGCGTTCTGTTTTACTTTCACCTTGCTTTAAGAATCCACCTGGCTTTTACACAAAATACTTGATGTAATTTAGTGGTTATTATAGAGAGGTTTTACTGTATGATGTAAAAGGTTAAACTCTTATCCTGTCATATGCTTAAATTCCGATCCGTTGATTATTTTTTTATTTTCATCGATTGATTCAAGATTTTGAGAAACAACTGAGTAGCAAACATCGTGGATCCTAATGGTGCCGAGTTACTCGGCATGTTATCTGGATCCAGTGTGTTTGCCAATCAGACCACATTACGCAGGAAAATTGTTAATTAAGTTTGAAAAGTGTAAACAGCGTCTAAATAACATACAGTCGATGTAACAACTGGACATGTATTCAAAAGACTTAATTATCGTACTCAACGGATCTACTTACTGTTGCACGTATGGTCATTCAAAGGCCCGGATGACCGGTCCGGGGAAGGTCCGGAATAAGTTCTCCATTGGAAACTGGAGTTTCCAACCCCGTGCCAACCACATAATCCTGAGTCGAATGAACAGCTTATAGTGGATTCAACAAAATCTGAAATTCAATAAATACATTAATAAATAAAAGTATTAAAAACTGAAAACAGTAAACCCTTCTTCCGTTAGTCCCGACCTGATTGTCATTCGCAAACAGCTTTGATCCAGATGAGACGCCGAGTAACTCGACGTCTCATCAGATTTCTAGCTGTTTGCCACCCCATCAGTAGTTTCTGAACAAAGAACGAATGTAAGTAAAACCTGGAGTGTTGTCTGCTTAAAAAAACTCCTAAATTTTCGGAAAAGCGAGGTTTTACTGTACAGTGCTCCCTCCCTACAACGGCCCTCTCAATAACGATTCCCTCTTCACATCAACGCATGTCACTGTTTCCGAAACAACAAGGCTCCAGAAACAACTTTTTTCCATCGGTATTTTCTTTATGCCTCCATCAAACCCTATGTTGTGACCACAACATAGGGTTTGATTGAGGCATAACGGTTTTAGTTCTCGAAATACACCTTATCCCTTATCTGGGGATCTGCAAACAAGCTAATTATGTTTGATTTTCCCTCCCTATAACAACTCCCTCTGAACAACACATACAATCTTCGTATCCCAAAGGGTGTCGTTGTAGAGAGGTTTTACTGTATATATCACGTCACCGTCACGGATAAATGACACTCGTTAAGACTTTCTCTCATATATACGCTTTTTGTTACACCTTTGCAAACAGAGCAGACCTAGATCCCTGTAGGAGCCGTCTGAACAGGGTATTCTCTGTTTGCTTATGACATGATATAGATCAGAGCCCATATTCAAAAAGCTCCTTAGGAATATTTTAAGGAGAAATTGTCTGTCTACATTTACAGCAAAACTATTGAGTAATGCTTTATTCAATGACTTCTAGAATATATGGTTAAGTATACATTTATTTCATATACAGCTTTATTTCTCTTAAATGTCTTTACTTGCATTGATTTGATAAGATTAAGGAATGTTAAAAAAGTAAGGAATTTTCTTAACTTTCTCCTTAGGGGCTTTATGAATATGAGTCCCGATTATACAGTTCTTGTCACTGCAAAAAAATGTTCTTCACAATTTTACATTATAAAAATTCAGCTTATGTATTATTCACGGTGTCTTAACCCTTCGCTTGCTGAATTTTAAAATACATTTGTCCTTCTTTACCCATGCCCTGTTGTATAATTACATATATCTTCAATGTGTACACGTAGTTCACTGTGCAATCACTGCTGTGGAGTGCACTGGTTGCACAATCAACTTGTAAATAGTGCAGACCCTGATGAGACAGCTCCTGCAGGAGCTGTCTCATCTGGGTCTTCACTATTTACAGGTAGGTATATTGACGTGAATAGCAAGCGAAGGGTTAAATTTATGTCTTACTTGAATAGTGAACATGTAAAGCGTTAATCTGAAAGTGTAGAGCGATATCAGCTAAGTAGTATTGCTTTAGAATTCGGACGTACTGTATATTATGAAACCTTCATCATTTATAACACATAATCCTGCTATAGTGTTTTGTATATCATCGGCCGATGTTGCTCTACACTCTTTATCGATACCCAATTTATTATTATAAATTGAAAATACAGTAAAACCTCCCCACAATTCAAAAATGGTTGTATACCGTCTCTTTTATCTTTTACTCTATAAATACGTCTTTCTATACCTTTGCAAACAGAGTAAATCCAGATCAGGCGGCTACTGTAGGGGCCGTCCGATAATAAATTTTAATCTAATTCATGAAGTCAGTATTTCTTACATTAATATTCATGGAGTAAAAGGTTAAGACAGGTAATGCATGGCGAATTCATAAACATGCTTATGTGTATTCATTGAATAGCTGCTTCTGAAAGTTTTACTGTATACGCAACAATAATTTATAGGCTATGCTCTTTTTTGTAAACCTATTTCCTCATATATAAACACCTTTAGCGCCTTTGTAAACAGAGTAGACCCAGATCAGACTGTTCCTGTAGGAGCTGTCTGATCAGGTTCTGCTCTGATTGCTTATGGAATCTGATGGCGTCTGATCAGGGACTTCACTATTTTCTCAATCTCTATTTCTATATATGTGCTTTATTCCTTTGAAATTTGCATTTATTTATATCATTTCCTTATTTTACTGAATGATTTAACAAACTTAGATTGCAGACGGCATTTAGAAATTTGGCACAGAAAGGGTTAATTGATCAATTCATGCATAAAAGGTAAATAAATTATACTTACATGTAAAATAAGTCAAAATGAAGAAAATCACAAGATGATAAATCATATTCATGTAGTCTTGTCTTGAAATTGTGCCACAAACCTAAACAGTATTTTTCTGACCACGAAATCAATTCTCTTTAATTGCTTTTCCAGTTGATTTTTGCATCAAAATAGCCACAAGTATTACCTTAAAACGCCGAGTCGTGGCCACTGATAGCGCAAAGCACTCACCAACCAATCAGAATGCGCGTCTGTTATCTGAACAGGACCCAACGACCAATCAAATGACTTTTATCATACTACTATAGTAATTATACTTTAAAGTTAATACGGTCTTCAGAATCACACAAGTGTTTAATGGATTTATCTTTAAGTTGTTTATGTTCCATATGTTATTTCTCTGCACCAAGCGGGTGTTCAAGTGTTTTCTCGTTTAAAAAATGCGGATCCGAGTACATTTATAGTTCTCACAAACCTACAGTTCTAATTAGGAATTGACGAGTATTTATTTGAGCAGAAAAGGTTACTAGTAATCAAAAGTTTCAAGATTGGTTCGAAACAACTAAACGTTGACACAACTGGAAGTTCAATATCTCCTTTGGAACCAGTTGTATAAAAATAGGTAATTGAGTGTAAAACACACGCAGAAATATGCGTGTACGGTCCATGTTGTAATTACAAAAGAACCTCACTAAAGCGATCACGAAATGACTTCCCACCAAGACTATTTTAGACACAACATCTTAGAATTAATCTACCAAAAAGGAGCATTAACTATAGAAAATGAGAATTTTAGAATTATGTAGTTTTGAAACCATTGTGATAAATAGAGCATTTGCTCTACCGAAAAGGAGCATTAACTATAGAAAATGAGAATTTTAGAATTATGTAGTTTTGAAACCATTGTGATAAATAGAGCATTTGCTCCCATGATGCAAATTCTCTATTTATCACAATGGTTTAAACAAAAGTTTACAGAGACGCAAAAAGGCGTCAGTGTGAGATAAAGGGTTAATGAATAGACATACAGTAAAACCTCTCTATAACGGCCACTGAATTGTGTTAATTATTTGGTATTTAGGACAGGTGGTCGCTTAAAGTAAGGTGAAAGTAAAGGAGCGTTCTGTTTCACTTTCACCTTGCTTTAAGCAGCCACCTGCCTTTAACACAAACTACTTGATATAATGTAGTGGTCGTTATAGAGAGGTTTTACTGTATGTCGTGTATGTGTCTTTAAATCAAGTAATTGTTTGCATCGGGTTAATAAACACTTTGGTGTTTTACAACAGGAGGTTTCTGCATAATTCTCGTCCTGCATTAAGCTACCACCTGTCTTAGAGACCTAGAATTAGACCTCGATTCGGTGGTCAATTTTTTTTCAGATGAAACACAATAATTTTGTAATCGTTTAAGATTTGTTAACACTATCTCCATAGATGCTATTTGCATCAGTTTGTGCCCTCGGTCTTTATAGGCAACTCGTGAACTCCTTGTTCTTCAAAGCATCAGTTACAGTAAAACCCTCTAAACCGGACGTTACGTTTAGTATAAATGTCTGTCTTGGAGACAGGTGACAGCTTAATGCAGGGTGAAATTCATGCTTAAAGCTCCTCTAGGAGCTTTCTGTGGGACTTTCACCCTGCATTAAGCAACCACCTGCCTAAAACTATTTAAATTCTCTGCTAGAATTCCGGTTTAAGGGGATTTACTGTACTTTAAACACCCTGAGTGATGGGCCGTGTCTTCCATTGTGCGTAAGAATACGAAGGATGTTTGCCGTTCAAGTTAATCATTGCACAGACAAAACAGTTATCTATCTCGGAAGTCTTTTTATAAAGTTTATAAAACGTGAACCAAATTGCTTTATCGGGGGAGCTAAGTTTCAACAAGAGATAAACCTGTAGTGCAAACTTTCGCCTACTAGCTAATCTCCTTCTCAGAAATACAATCTAATGGTCAAATGGTTTGGATCCAGATGGTACGGCAAGGAACACGTTAATCTGCAAATACTATCGTCTGCAATGCATTTCAAAGTATATACATCCATTTTTATAAAAAAAAAACAACAAGAGTGTGTTTGTGAAACACTTATGCCCCCGACTTTTGACCCCGAAGGATGACCTTGGTCTTTGACCCATGGACCAGGGAGTTGAACGCGACACATCGTCTTTGTGTGGTGAACATTTGTGCCAGGTTATTTTGAGATCCATTCTTAGAGGAGCCCTCTGATCTGGGTCTACACAACTTGCAAATGACAGTGCATGCTTGTACCACACTCAGATAATTAATATACGTGTATTAACCTTTAGCCTGCTATGGGCGGATGAGTGAATACCTATGCAAACGGTTTGGATCCAGATGAAACGCCGAGTAACTCGGCGTATCATCAGGATTTAAACATTTTGATATCCTGGTTGCATTTTGGTAGACAGATTGGTTAAAGCTTGAAAATTAAAATGTAGTAGGTGAAAAATTCTGGAAAATTAATTTTCTCAGCAGGCTAAAGGTTAATTATCGTACTATATATTTGTCAATATATATTTGTTCTATTGTTGATATCTATATCAAATGTAATAAAGCATCACCCCTTTTTCATCTTTTTATCGCTACATCAAACTATCGCCTACTATCTTCTACAATCGGTAATTATAATTTGTTTAGGGTTTAAAAATTGTTTAAGTGTTATCTTTACTATTTGATTGTCCATCATTTAACCTGTTCTAAAATAAAAATAAGTAAGTCGATTGCGATTAAGTTTGCTCTGTTTGCTTATGATATTTTACAGTTTCTGCCATGGCAAAACAAATTCAGTGTCCATGTGCTATTGTACGTAACAATTACAGTAAAACCTCCCTATAACGCCCACTAAATTGTGAAAAATAACACAAAATACTACATGTAATTTACTGGCCGTTATAGAGAGGGTTTACTGTAATCTGATTAATATCATATGCATGATGTCATTATCGCTTTTGGCATGAATACTCATACAATAACTGGTTAATTGCATATACATGTACATGTACTAGTATGCTATGGGTGAACTGGAAGATGTCACTTGCAAACAGTTTGGATCCAGATAAAACGTCGTGTATTTCGGCTTCATTCTTCGTGTTGTTATACCTTCTGGTCCTTCGGGATCATTAATGTCAGTACTTCTTGTTCTGAAAATTGAATACCGCTTAAGCCGGTGCTAGGGGGCGTGAGCAGCGTTGCACTTTCAATTACTGCTCATGAACAGACTCAATAAAACCGAGTGTGCAATTTTCTCTTTTTGTGTTGCAATTTTTGCTCTCGGTGGGGATCAACTCCCTTCAGAATTTTGTCATCAGGATCCATACTGCTTGACACCCTGGTTGTATTGTTACATTCAACATGAAAGCAACATCAGCTGTTACATTTTAACCCATTCCATCATATTGACGACTTTTGACGACTCTGTAAAAGTCACTTTGTGAAACCATTGTGATAAATAGAGCATTTGCTCCTATAGGAGCAAATGCTCTATTTTTAAGAAATGAATGACGTGCTCCCGGTGTTCATGAGGTTATGCAACGCATAGCTTTACGAGCAAAGTTAGTGAAGCCCGAAGGGCTTCACGTGAATCTTTGCTCGTAAAGCTATGCGTTGCATAACCTCATGAACACCGGGAGCACGTCATTTATTTCTCATATTTATATTCCATTGTATTTCTTATATTTCAACGGATTTTTTTTTTAAATATTATATACCGGTCACGTAATAGCCGCTATCTAGGTCGTTGCCAGGTTCGTTTCTAGCGTAGTAGGATTGTTGGAGATAACGCTCCTTACGTCACGTGTACATAACACGGAAGTGACGTTACGTCGCTTGGGAACAGACGTTGATTAATAGAGTTTGAATGTAGTACGCAAAGAGAGAATTGAGAGAAGTAAATTGTGAAAGAAGAAGACGTGTCAATCATCTATTCCCGTCCCATATAGACAAGGATCTCTATATATGGTATGAAAAATAGTCCCAAACACATATTATAAATATAGAATGAATACAAGATTTTAATCAGTAAATTGTCCAGCGGAATTCTGGGAAAAGGAGAACCGACTCAAACCGGTATTGAAATGAACGTTCATGGGAAAATGCAACTTTCTTTTCAGAATAAGGTTATATAAGGACGTTGCAGGGCGAATGTAAATATATAACAATGGTTTCAAACTACAAAATTCTAAATTTTTCCTTTTCTCTAGTTAATGCTCCTTTTCGGTAGATTTATTCAAAGAGGTTGTATCTAAAATAGCCTACGAGGGAATTGGTTAAGAAAAAAGAACGCATTAGTTTAACCCTTTAGTCCATGTACGTGTATATGCTTTTGCAATAGGAGCTGTCTAATCAGGGTCTGCTCTGTTTGCTTATGATATGATACAAATCTGATTATACAGTTTTTTGTCATAGCAGAATATTCTCTTGATACTTTTACATTATAAAAAAAATCAGCTAATAAATATTCTTGACGTCATTATTTATTACATGAATATTCATGGAATAAATGATTAAATGACTATTAAGGTCGAATAATATAGTTATTTCAGGCTTGTATTCAACCTTCAAAATATTTGTTCATCAGGCCAGGGCTTCATCCTTTACTTGATATACAGTAAAAACCCCTCTAATGCGACCACCACAAAGATGTGTAAGTCTGAGTGCTACATGCAGGTGGTAGCTTAATGCAGGACGAAATTTATGCAGAAAGATCATATAGGAACTTTCTGCATTACTTTCGTCCTGAATTAAGCAGCCACCTGCTTATAAAGACCGCCATGTTTATTCATTATTTGGTCGCATTAGTGGGATTCTACTGTATACACATTTTCACATTTGTGTAAGCAGGGTAGACCCAGATCAAGCATTTCCTGTACGAGCCGTCTGGCGAAGGTCTAAGTTTTATAAGCTGCCGCCTGTCTCAAATTATGCTAAAATAAACGCCCGGTTTATATAGGTTTTACTGCATATGGGGCAAAGGGTTAAACTGTCCTCGACGTGTAGCAAAATGTGTCGATAACCTGAATTGAGTTGGCACCGCTTTCCTCTTCTGATACAAAAACAGAGATAAGAGCCCGTGACCTACAAAAGGACTCAGTTTATCTAGGACACTTGTCGTAAATGGACATCTCGACCTTTCCCCTTTAATGCAATATTTCATCATCATAGGCTGTTTGTCTAACCCTTTACCTGGGGAATATTCATGAAACAAATAATGACTATATGATTATTGATTAGCTGATTTTAATGGCAGCATATGTCTAATTGACTTTTTAACCATGGCAGAAACTGAAATAAGATCTATATTAGTTCATAAGTGAAGTGTACAGACTCTGATCAGACAACTCCTACAGGAACTGTCTGGTCTGACTTTACGCTGTTTGCAAATGCACAAAAATGCTCCTGTATCAGGTAAATGGTTACTAGTCGTATTTTGTCATCTGCGGAAGTGTTTTAATAGATATAGCACAAACACTCTTTAGAATACCTGCTTCTTTAAACATTTCGCTGTTCTATATTTAGTTCAATTTTCAATAACTACTAGATATCCATGGACAAACGTGTTACGTTGTACAGTGTGACCATTTTAGAAACTGAAGAAACAGATTTATCAAATTCAATTACCAAACAGAGCAGACCATGACCAGACGGCTCCTATAGGAGTCGTCTGATCTGAGTCTACTCTGTTTGCAAATGCGTGAAAATGCTTTTATATGTTTAAAATGACGATTTAAATTATAACCGTTGCACACAGTTTGGATCCAGATGAGAAGCCGAGAAACTCTGCGTCTCCACAGGATCAAAACTATTAACCCTTCGCTTGCTATTCACGTCAATATACCTACCTGTAAATAGTGTAGACCAAGATGAGACAGCTCCTGCAGGAGCTGTCTCATCAGGGTCTGCACTATTTACAAGTTGATTGTGCAACCAGTGCACTCCACAGTAGTGATTGCACAGCGAAATACTTGTACACAGTGAAGATATATGTAATTATACAACAGGGCATGGGTATATAAAGAAGGAGACATGTTTTTTAAAATTCAGCAAGCGAAGGGTTAAGCACTGGTTATATTTTTTCGTGAAGAAGTTGTAGAAAACATTCCATTGTTATGGAACGCCATATCTGTCTCATGTTAGAAAAAAAGTATTATATGCGGTCAATTATGTTTATATTCAGTCACTGAGATATTGCGCTCTGTCTTGCAGTTCTTTTATTGGATTATTTGAACCAACACTTTTATGCGCTTATCTCGTTATTATGATCAGTTAAAAAAATAATATGTAGAGTAGGTATTAAATGATGTTATGTCAACGATATATGATGGCTAGTTGTCATTTAATTTATTTTTTTTGTCATTTTGTAATGATGTTAGGTGGTCGTGTCATTATAATGTGGTTGCAAGGAACCACATTGTCCGGGTCTTCATTACTTGCCAATTTCAATAGTAACTCTTAAAAATATTAATATATTTTCCCTTTCTTGTCCTACCTTCTGTGGCACGAAATCAATTTGTCAATTTTATTGACTGATGGTAGAATGTAGAAGGACAAAAGTAATGCAAAAAGCTGGCAAGTAGCTTTTACATTTATTTCATTCTGCATTAAAGATCCACCAACTTTTAACCATATACTCCATAGATAAACATTTGTAAACAGAGTATACCCAGATCAGACAGTTTTTCTATAAGCCATCTAATCAGGGACTTCTCTGATTGCTTATATAAATCTGATTATACAGTTTATGCCATGGGCAAACATTTCTGTGTTCACATTCCATTATAAAATTCAACTCTTGCATATCCGTGATGTCATAATTTCTTACATGAATATTCATGGAGTATAGTAGACTTCTATATTAACCATTTACCTCATTTAATCACCTTTAACACATTTACACAAAGAGTACACCCAGATCAAATCAGATTCTGCCCTGAATGCTTATGGAATAATATAGATCTGATTTCTGCAGTCTCCGCCATGGCCAAAACCCCATGTGTTCATGTGCCTTTATAAATGATAATATAATTAATATTCACAATGTAATCATTTCTTACATAAATATTTATTAGGTAAAGGGTTAAACCCAGTCTATGACGCAAGTTAATAAAATAGGAGGGTTAAACCCAGTCTATGACGCAAGTTAATAAAATAGGAGGGTTAAACCAGTCTATGACGCAAGTTAATAAAATAGGAGGGTTAAACCCAGTCTATGACGCAAGTTAATAAAATAGGAGGGTTAAACCCAGTCTATGACGCAAGTTAATAAAATAGGAGGGTTAAACCCAGTCTATGACGCAAGTTAATAAAATAGGAGGGTTAAACCCAGTCTATGACGCAAGTTAATAAAATAGGAGGGTTAAACCCAGTCTATGACGCAAGTTAATAAAATAGGAGGGTTAAACCCAGTCTATGACGCAAGTTAATAAAATAGGAGGGTTAAACCCAGTCTATGACGCAAGTTAATAAAATAGGACAAAAAACAATGTTGATTAATCAGAGAGTTTCTGAAGTAGACAAAACGATCAGAATGTAATATGTGTTGTACCTTAGTTGATTATTTTAACCATTTACTCCAGAAATACGCCTTTTTACGCCTTTGCAAATAGAGCAGACCCAGATCAGATGGTGTAGGAGACATCTGATCAATGCCAGCTCTGTTGCTCTGGTATAGTTTAGTTATGATTCTATATTTGTCATGGCCAAGCTTTCCAGTGCCCGTATGCTGTTATAACGATTAACCCATTTGCGCCCAGTGGATTCTTCCATGATTATATATTGGATTAGTCCATTTTTTATCTAAGGGGTGCCTGACCTAAATTTTCAATTTCGTTTTGTTTTGTATTGAAATACCTTTCAGCAAACAGTGTAGACTCTGATCAGACGCCGCATTATGCGGTGTCTGATCAGAGTCTACACTGTTTGCATATTATGATTATTATTGTGGGAACAAATTGGTTAACCTAATTAATATTCATACAGTCATTGTTTCTTACATTAACCCTTTCGCTGCCAATGCCGGATCTGTGATTACCTATGCAAACAGTTTGGATCCAGATGAGACGCCGAGTAACTCGACGTCTCATCAGGATCCAAACTGTTTGTTACTGTTACTATGTTTTTGAAATAAAAATGAAGAAAATAAAAAAAAATGAAAATTTGTAGCAGACGACAAAGTTAGCAGACGACAGAGTTTAGCATCGAAAGGGTTAATATTTATGGAATAAAAGGTTAACCCATTCCCTCATATTGACGACTTTTGACGACTCTGTAAAAGTCACTTTCTGAAACCATTGTGATAAATAGAGCATTTGCTCCTGTAGGAGCAAATGCTCTATTTATCACAGTGGTTTCAAACTACACACTTCTAAATCATTGCTTTTCTCTAGTTAATGCTCCTTTTCGGTAGATTTATTCAAAGAGATTGTATCTAAAATAGCATATGAGGTAATGGGTTAAGCAGATACTCGACATACAGTAAACTACTCTACACCGATCACCCAGTTCATATCATTATATAGATCTTTAAGGAAGGTACATGTAGTAGTTTTATGGACAACAGTAACGCAGAGAGATCCGCATTTCGTTTATGGTTCTGCCTTAGCAGCCGACTGATTTTAACCATTTACTCCATAAATACGTCTTTCTATGCCTTTGCAAACATCTAGTAGACCCAGATCAGATGGTCCATGTTTGCTTATGATATAATATAGCTATGATTCTAAAGTTTCTTGGCATTGATCATTATAAAGATTCAATTACTTCTTACAGGAAACTTCATGAGGTTTCAAGTGGTTTAAGTGCCATGAAAACTTAATTTGGAGATGACGTGTTTAGTCGTTGACATGATCTGGCTGATAATGAACAGTGAGGTCATTCATGGGATAGATAATTCCCCAAATGATACTAATCCCATCCTTTATCTAGAGCAAATGAATCTGCGTGACACCGACCTTCACTGGCTCCGAGGTTACAAACATTCTACTTGGGTCTGGGTTCATTCTAAAACACCAGGGTCCAAGGTTATAAACATGTTCTTGAATTTGAGGTCATTCTCAAGCATCTGATTGGTCAGATTCTGAGCTTGCTCGGAATCTGACCAATCAGATACTTGAGAATGATTTCAGACTCAGACTCAGAAGTTTTATAACCTTGGACACAGGCCCCGAGGTTATATTTCTTTGATCGAGTCTGAGATTATTCTCAAGCATCTGACCGATCAGATGCTTGAGAATGATCTCAGACTCAGAAGTTTTAAACCCTTGGACCCTGATTGACCAGAGTTTGAGCTTGCTCAAATTCTAATCAATCAGATACTTAAGAATGAACTCAGACTTGAAATCTGAAGTTTTATACCCTTGGGTTCTGGTATATACTTCACAGGCAGATGACTCATAATACCGGTATGTATATTTATAAGATAAAAAGTGAAATGTGTATTTACCCCTTGAGTTTACTCCATGAATATGCATATATATGAATAATGAATAAATATGGGTTAGTGATTAGTTTAATTTCCATAATGGCATTAACCTTTTCCCTCATAGGCTATTTTTAGATCCAACCACTTTGAATAAATCTGAAATACCGAAAAGGAGCATTAGCTAGAGAAAAGGATTTTTTTAGAATTTTGTAGTTTGAAACCATTGTGATAAATAGAGCATTTGCTCCTGTAGGAGCAAATGCTCTGTTTATCACAATGATTTCAACAGGAGATTTTTGCAAAAGCGTAGAAAGGCGTATTTATGGAGGAAATGGTTAAGGACACAGATTGTTTAATTCATGTCAAAGACTGTCTTAATCAAAGGCTGTTCTTGATACGAAGAGAATATGGTGTCTACAGAATATTGCCAATCTTTTGTGAAATTCGAGTTAGAACATAGTGATTTTCAAAAGTTGCATTAATTTCTAACAACCAGTTTCATAGGACTTCTACGCGTCATGTGAAAATGCACCTTCCTGTGTTAGTGTTACAGAAAATGCAAATAGAAATTGAAAACCACAATCAACCACCTGCGGATATAGGCATGGCCGTATAATAAGCAAACAGAGCAGACCCTGATCAGACGGCTCCTGTAGGAGCCGTCTGATCTGGGTCTATTCTGTTTGCAAAGACGCAGAAAGGTGTATTTATGGAGTAAAGTGTTCATCGTTACATGGATAGCATTGCATTAGTCAGGTAAAACATCAATTTAGTAATCTAGAAAATGTATCGAAAAGTAACCAAAAAACAACAACAACACTGAGCTATTACTCCAAATTTAAATTTATCTCAATTTTCTTTACATTTATCTCTGCCAAGTGTCCGTTTCCCTTTAAGTCTTGCTCAATGTGATAAATTCCCATCGTACGATCGAGACAATGTGACCTATCCCCTAGCATGGCCGTTCCCATGTACAAAAGCATCAGCCTTTCAGATCGATAACAGAGGGAACGAAATATTCAAAATAGTTAGACGAGATATTACATTAGCGTTTTCAAACCCATTTAACGCTTAATTTTCAAATGGACTATTCCAACATTCAAAAATGTCAAGCTTATTTAGAATATTCAGGGATTTTTAAAGAAAAATATTACATGACAAACAGTACAGACCCTTATGGAAAGACTCCTTTAGGAGCCCTCTCATCTTGGTTTACACCCTCTCATCTTGGTCTACACTGTTTGTAAAGGACATTAACCCTTTCGCTGCCAATGCCGGATCTGTGATTACCTATGCAAACAGTTTGGATCCAGATGAGACGCCGAGTAACTGTGTTACTGTTACTATATTTTTGAAACAAAAATGATGAAAATCAAAAGAATGAAAATTTGTAACAGACGACAAAGTTAGCAGACGACAGAGTTGGCAGCGAAAGGGTTGGTGACTCGTTTCCCGCAATGAAAGGGCTGACCTTTTACCTGAGGAAGTCATGAAAGAAATCATGACATCATGAATATCTTCTATGTTCCAACACTTTCTTCAATGGCCGTTCTATACCTTTAAGTCAGATGCAACGATGAACATTTGTCTCGAAGGAGGTGTCTGTAGGTCAAACTTTCTGGCGTGCCTCTTCCAGAATTGGGCAGCATTGCAGGAGGTGGAGCGGCGTATGTTCGTATGATCCTCACTGACATCTAGCTGTCTCCACAATACCCAGCTTTCTCAAATGTTTGCGTAGATCACAGTGTCCAGTAATGAATATAGTTTTGATTATGTTTATAATAGTTTATTAGCACAGGATGTTTTGGTCATTGTAAAACCTGTATAATAATATCTTTATAACTCCATAAGCAAATAAAACAGACCCTGGCCAGACAGCTGCTATATAACTATAAAGAGTCCTTTGATTTGAGTCTTCTCTGTTTGCAAAGACGTGAAATATGTCAGGTTATGTGTAAACATAGTCACTTTATGAAACCATTGTGATAAATAGAGCATTTGCTCCTATAGGAGCAAATGCTCTTTTTATCACAATTGTTTCAAACTACAAAATACTAAAATTTTAATTTTCTCTAGTAAATGCTCATTTTAGGTAGATTCATTCAAAGAGGTTTGGTTTAAAAATAGCCTATGGAGGAATGGGTTGATTAGCTCGTTTACTCGTAACTCCTATTTTATATTACGGTATGTAAACACGTCCAAATTGCAGCATATTCATCTTGCGTGTGAGTGGTCATGCAAAATAACATACCGGTATACCGGTGAAACCCTTTGACATGTGTGCGGGGGTCCTGCAAAATAACATACCAGTGTACTGGTGAAAACCTTTGACATGTGTGAGGGTGTCCTGCAAAATAGCATACCGGTATACTGGTGAAAAACATTGACATCAACTGATGAAGCATATAGTGCAGACATTGGCCAGAATGTTCCTTCTGGAACTATCTGATCTGGATCCACCCTATTCGCTTGTGCCCCATTCAATGGATCGCGGGAGTCAATATTAATAGTAAAACCTCTCTATAACGGCCACTAAATTACATCAAGATTTTTTTGTGTTAAAGACATGTGGCGGCTTAAAGCAAAGGCGAAAGTAAAACAGAACGCTCCTATAGGAGCGTTCTGTTTTACTTACACCTTGCTTTAAGTAGTCACCTGTCCGAAATACCAACTAATTAACACAGTTTAGTGGCCGTTATAGAGAGGTTCTACTAGAGTGTCCGGTGTCCGTTAAAAATGACATAGGAAAACAGTTATAGACCCAGATCAGAGGGTTCCTGGATAAGCCCTCTGATCTGGGTCTGCACTGTTTGCTGAACCCACCAATGCCAATGACTTATTCTAGCAAATATTGTGCTTTACTCAGGGAGCCAGTGGGGTCTACTGTGCACCCCCCCCCCCCCACACACACACACACTCACACACACACAACTTTTTTCAGGGGGGTACCAAAATGTTCAGAAAATTCTACTGAATCAGAATCGCGAAAGTTTATATTCTTTAAGGCTATGTGTATTTTAACCGTTTCCATGGCAATCCCCAGTTTTCGTAATTATGACCCATACCTGCAAATTCGCCCATATCACAGCCAGTTTTTGTCCTAAACCTATAAAACTGGTACCAAATTGAAGATAAGATATTGTGTTTTTATTTCCAGCTATTTTGTTTTTCATTTATTTTCATACTCATGAATCTTATTGAAAACATTAAAAATAGTAAAAAACAATATTGAAATAACGTAAACCTTTCACTTTTTATCCTACAAATATAAAAAAAACAACTTCAAAGTTTAATATGATGACAAAATCCTCAGAAAACAAAATATCCCATTTGAGGACCAAAACATTAACCTTAGGAAAACTGCCAAACATGTTATTTTCAATATTGTTTCTCTTTGTTTTCTTATCACTGATTAATATTGGTCTGGACCTACTCTGTTTGCAAATGTGTAGAAGGACGTAGTTATGGAGTAAAGGGCTAAGACATACGTGAATAGATGTGTTAACTTTAAACCTTTCCCTTATGTAAACGCATTTTGACGCACTTGCAAACAGAGTAGACCCAGATCAGGGTCTGCTCTGTTTGCTTATGGTGTAATATAGATCTGAGTCTACAGTTTCTGTCTGAGGCAAAATGTCATGTGTTCATATGCCATTATAAAAAATAATCTTATTAATAATCATGACGTCATTATTTCCTACATGAATATTCATCAGGGAAAGGGCTAAACGGTAAATTGTATGCTTTATCTACACGTTAATTGCTAATAAGTAAGACTCATTTACAGCGCTTTCCCTTATGAAAATGTATGCATAAATGTATCACTTATTGAATATTTGTTGACTGAATCTTAACAATTTAAAAGGGATTTTTTTTACTTAAACAAAAACTGAAGGATGGTCTAAATAATTACATACGCCAACAGAGCAGACCCTACAGGGGCCGTCTGATCAGGGTCCACTCTGTTTGCAAAGGTGTGAAAGGGTGTTTTTATGAAGGAAAGCTCTAAGTTTAACCCATTCCCTCATATTGGCGACTTTTGACGACTCTGTAAAAGTCACTTTGTGAAACCATTGTGATAAATAGAGCATTTGCTCCTATAGGAGCAAATGCTCTATTTATCACAATGGTTTCAAACTACAAAAGGTAATGGGTTAAAGCAAAATGTCACTTACCTTTTATTCCGTAGAGACACCTTTTGGCGCCTTTCTATTTGCTAATGAAATATTATAGGTCTGACTCTACAGCTAAAAAATACTGTGTCCACATAACATTATAGAAATCCAGCTAATATAATTGGGTGATGTCATTATGCCTTACATAAAAGTCAATTGGGTAAAGGGCCAATGAAGAAAGACAGTTCTACAGAAAAGCTACTGTTTGAGTTTTAATACTACCTTTGTCAAGCATTAAGCTACCATTAGCCCTAACTTAAGCTACCATTAGTATTGAAGACAGATAATTGGGCTGAGTTCAAGTGGTCGCTTCGGAAAGAGTTCACTGTGTAAGTTAAAAAAACAAACTATTTCGCTGCCAAATATTGTCGTCTGCAAATGTTGTCGTCTGCAAACTTGTCGTCTGCTGCAATATCCATCTACAGTAAAACCTCTCTACAACGACCACTAAATATGTGTTAATCAGTAGGTATTGTGGGCAGGTGGCTGCTTAAAGCAAGGTGAAAGTAAAACAAAACGCCCCTATATCTATAGGAGCGTTCTGTTTTACTTTCACCTTGCTTTAAGCAGCCACCTGCCTTAAACACAAAATACTTGATGTAATTTAGTGGTCGTTATAGATAGGTTTTACTGTACATGTTTTTAATTTCGTCGCTATTTATTTTTTTATTTTTTTTAAAAAAACATTACCTCAGTAACAAACAGTTTGTATCCTGTGAGACGCCGAGTAATGCTGCGTCTTGTCTGATCCCAAATGTTTGCATAGGAAAACACAGATGCGATACAGGCAGCAAAAAGAGTTATAGGTATGTAGGGGGCCGCCAATAAGAAATACAGAATAAGCGTCAGCATTGTGTCTTAAGCATTCTGTTGCTGCAAAAAAAATATGTTTGCTATTTTAAACTCTGGTCTGTTGCAATTGTTATTTACTTCCGATTCGTTCGAGCTTTGATGAAATTATTGACCGAGTGCCAAACAGCTAGGATCCTGATGAGACGCCGAGTTACTCGGCGTCTCATCTGGATCCAAGCTGTTTGCAAATGGAAGTCACGTGGCGCTCAGCAGGATGAGGGTTAAGGTTATTTAGGGGTTATAAGAACTCGTACATTTTGAATGTAATTTGTTCGTTCGTCTTAACGGTCCCGTCAGATAACGCAAACCGTGTAAATAAAAATAAAGAATGGTAACATTTGATTCAACAAGTGCTGAAAGCGATAAATTCACCGATTTTAATTTTTATGAATAGAATTCGGTTGCAAAATAAACACAGACTTACCTAATCTCAGAGTACGTCAACTCATACTTTGACACAGGTCTAGGTACCTTGACACGGTTATGTTAAAGAAACGAGGTTAAATGGGTTTGCTATTGCCAAAAGCTGACCATATTAGGTTGTATTCATTTTACCCTTTCCCTGTTCTACATTTATTCCAAATTTCAATACCTACTGAATATTCATGGGCAAAATGTGGTAACAATGAAATACGAAAGGTTGAACATTGTAGCCATTTTAGAAGTAAAGAAACAGAACAGATCTATCAAATTTCATTAGAAAACAGAGCAGACCCTGATCAGACGGTTCATATAGGAGCCGTCTGATCTAGGTCTAGTCTGTTTGCAAATGCGTGAAAATGCGTTTATATGAAGGACAGGGTTAACACTTTACACAAGAGAGATGCATTTTGACGCTTTTGTAAACAGAGTAGACCCAGATTAGATAGCCCCAGCACGAACAGTTTAATCAGGGTCTGCTCAGTTTGATTATGGAATTATATAGATGTGATTCTACAGTTTCGTCATGTACATGTAATGGACCATCGTACATCTGGCGTGGTGCATATGCCATATATACAGTAGAACACCTCTAAACCGGAATTCTTGAAGAGAAGAATTTATGTTCTTTGGGCAAGTGGCTGCTTAATGCAGGGTGAAGGTCATGCAGAAAGCTCCTACAGTCTCCAAGACCGATAATTATACTAAATTCAGCGTCCGGTTTTGAGGGGTTTATTGTACATTCAATATTCAAAGTTGAATGGTTCATTATTGTTATCTTAGATTTGATGTTTGTCATAACAACGAATTCTCTTGTTATATATCAATATAAGAAATATCCATTTAGGGATATACCATGTATATAAGCCCTTTCAACACTGAATTTTCTGAATGGAATAATCCCTAATTGTTTATTGGTAAGTACATACAGTATAAAAGGGTAAAACTTGCTACAGAATGTTGAAATGACAAACAGGTGGTTGCTTACTGCAGGTTAAAAGTAATGCAGAAAGCTCCTGTAGGAGCTTTCTGCATTACTTTTAACCTGCATTAAGCTGCCACCTGCCTTATAGACCAATAATCAAATCTCTTTCTGATGGTCACTTAAGACAAATTCAGAAATTAATATAAGCATTATCCTGGTTGGATAACTGATTAAGTTGACAGTACAGTAGTTTTCTTTGTAAACGGTATAATCATTCACAGAGTCTTCTTTTGACCACTTCTTTTGGTCCCAGATCTTCTGATAATACAGCTGTTAAGACCTGAGTTGTATCCACGTCTCCATATTTTAACAGTTCTGGTGTAATGCCCATGCCAATCCAAACACCGATCAATACCGTGGCAGCCCTTTCACAGTGGAATTAACCCATCAGTTTGTAACACGTATATATAGAGCCCACTCACAGAGGTCCAGATAAGATGTGTAAATTTCAACATTTTCAGGAATAACTCCTTTATTTCTCCACCAAGCCCTATACTGTGACATATATAAAATGTAGACTACTGTGATCAATGAATATTCGGTATCGAAGTTTGGAATAAACATAGGACAGGTAAAGGGTTAAATGTTGTAATAATAAATACTTAGGGTAATTAAAATCTGCTGCCCTGGTCCTGCATTTTGTCTAAGCCAAAAATTCCATTGAAAAAAGAATCATAAAAATTAAATTAATAAATAGTTATGGTGTGATCAAATCGTGCAAAGATTATTATGGAAATGGTTACTTTAAGCAGAGTGCAAATGATACAGGGTGGAAGAGAAACTTGTTTTTAAGGCATCTCGCTTGTTCATGCATGAAATGAAGATGATCGTTTCAAAAATACTGTTTGGTTATTTATTTATTTTTAAAACGATATCAAGTTTCCAAGTTCCAATGATATATATATAGTAAGATACTTATAGAATTAGATATAGAATTAGCCTTGGTGCATTACGGCGGTGCCGCCGGATTCTCTCCCTCTCCAATTTAACCGGCCTGTCCGCTAATTAACTAACCGGAAGTGACTCTTAATTGGAAACTGAAGTTCGCAAAATTACGTTGATTGCTTGAATACTGGTACCTTTAGAATCATTGACTTGCAATAGTCACGATGCAGAAGGAAGAAGCACAAGATTACTGGATAGAGGAAAGCATCAAAGATAAAAATTTCGAAGATCATTACACGATAAATAAGGAACTCGGGAGGTAAAAAAAAGTCCATAGTAACGAGGTTATTTACATTGGTTTCCATCCAATATCCGCTTTAAAAAGAATTAAAAAAAATGTTAACAGGCCTTTATGTGAATGTTTAGCTTTATTCATGTAAATTAAAGATATAGATTGTTATTATTATTTTGTTGGTGTGAATATATAAATATGCAAAGCAGAAATCGTACAGAGATGGTCCATCGGTTTATATATGGTGAATTCGCCAAATGACCAACTCGCCTACAATTAGATATATAGTAACCCGAATGTTGAATTCGGGGAAAAAAGCAATTGTATGGTGATTGTATTTCACACATATTGTAAGGTATCAACAGCATAACAAAACTTGTTTTCAGGTTGTGCAATGTTGAACAATTTGATTGTTTTTGTCAGATGATCCCTGTACTATCTACACAGTGTTTGACATTAGTTATGCTTGTAGCAATAAATAAAAGTTAAACTGGTAAACAGGAAAAATTAACTGATCTCCAAATATTGTTTATTATAGGGCTATGAGTAATTCTCCAACAGAACTATTTACCCTGGTCATCTTATATGAATCAGGGTTACAGATAAGGTGCGTATCTGCGTAAATATGCAATTAAATTCAGTTGAAAAGCAATTATTTTGAAACTCATGCGCACTGAAAAGCAATTATAAAAGTTGTTTACGCAAAAGCATTCAAGCAGACGCGTATTAGTATGCGATAGTCGGGCATTTCTTAGGCATGAATAACTATTGTTTACTGTGACACCGGGCTTGTTTTACTGCAACACATTCTTTAATTATATTAGGTCTAATAATTTGTGAAATGTGAACAAGGTGTGTAAAACCTCAAAAGAGGTCGTCAGTGGTATAATCGTCGATCTTTTGTCACAAAAATGTAAGCCACTAGTAGAGAAGGTGCAACTAAAGTCGGCAAAATTACTGTCAAAAATATGTTTCAAAGTATCCTTGGCTTATAACACATTACTCCTGCACAAATATGATGTGTTGAAATGTTAGCAAATGAAGGTACATCGAACATTTGGATGTCGAGTATCAGTTAATGGACTGTTAGAATTACAGATCGAAAAGGGTCTTTCTGTGACATACACCAATCTCAGTTGTAGGTGTAGACTTATAACATATATAATATATTGAATCTAAAACTGTTGGGATAAAAAGCAATTCATTTCAAATTGATGTAGTAACACTTTTCTTGATACTCAATTGAAATTCTGATTACCCAATTCCTTGAAAAAGTAAGGAGTAAATACCCAAATAACACAAAACCTTATCTGTAACCCTGATGAATAATATTAAAACTCATATTTTTCATGTTGGTGCATTTTGATCTTGTTACAAAAAGTTTTATTTTATTGGCATGTTATTGGTAGATCTACCAGTAATATAAGGTGTGAATTACAACCGCTATATAATTGCTTTCTCATAATGCAAATTCACCTTTCGTGTTACTATATATCTAATTGTAGGCGAGTTGGTCATTAGGCGAATTCTGACCAGCACCCGGGCCATCTATATAATTCAATTACTATCTGTCTGCATGACACTCCTCAACAGTCATTCATGATTATGACTGAGAGGCATAGATAAATATGTGTATTCAAATACTAAACCAACATTTTCTCACCTATGAACCCCATGTTGTGACCACTTTTTAGAATCACCTAAAAGAGAATTCTCGAGAAGTCACTGGTAGGAGAAATGAAGAAGCTATTCTTAATCCTTTACTCCATGAATATTTATGTAAGAAATAATAAATATTAATTAGTTTATTTTTATATTGACACATAAATACAGGAAGTGTTGCCCATGACAGAAACTGTAGAGTCATATCTATATTGGTTCTTAACCCTTTCCTCCATAAGCTATTTTTAGACCCAACCTCTTTGAATGAATCTACCCAAAAGGAGCATTTTCTTGAAACCATTGTGATAAATAGAGCATTTGTTCCTATAGGAGCAAATGCTCTATTTATCACAATGGTTTCAAACTACGAAATTCTAAAATTTACTTTTCTCTAGTAAATGCTCCTTTTCGGTAGATTCATTCAAAGAGGTTGGGTCTAAAAATAGCTTATGGAGTAAAGGGCTGAAGCAGGTGGTAACTTTATGCGAAATGATTGTTATGCAGACATTTTTATGCAGAAATTTTAAGCTCCTATAGGAACTTTCTGAACATTAAGATCATCCGGCCATTAAACCTTTTCCTATTGAATATTTAAGTAAGAAAAATTGCATCATGGATAATTATTAGCCGACTGTTTGTAATGGCCAATTAAAGATGTATCCTGCACAAATTTCCGCAAATTTTGCATTTCAAATTTATCAGACCTCAGAATCGGAATCTGTGTATCTTAACACTTATTTAACAGTAAACAGCATGGTTAGTAAATGGTTGTTTGTGTCGAAAAAATAGAAAAATGCATTGCTACGGAAATTAACGGAACAGCGTTCGCCATTGACTGGAATCTGTCGTAAGATTAAAATTTATATACCGGAAATAATCATTCGATGTATATGTGGTCAACAACCAGTGTCAGCCATTGTACATGTGATAGCAACCTAATTAATATTCAAAGAGTTGTTCTGAAATAGAATCGGAGTAATTCGGAACTTGGTTGAATATGTCCACTGATTTCGGTACAAATCCCTGTTTCTAAAAAGGAGGCTCCTTTTTAATTATTTAGCAGTATTCGGATAGTGATAATTTTTAGCTGAACAAATATATCCTGTCGCAAAATGGGCTGTTAGCATTATTTTCATTATATGTATACATGTACAGCTTCAGGTGTTAATTGATTAATACGAAAAATGTGCATTATACATCTTTAATGTATACAGGATGTTTTGGTATGGGTAGAAACTGCAGAGTCAGGTCTATAATAATTTCATAAGCACACAGAGCCATATCCTGATCAGATGACTCCTGCAGGAACCATCTGATCTGGGTCTTCTCTGTTTTAAAAGGCAATTATATAAGGGAAAGGGTTAAGTGGTCACTATAGAGGAAGGTTCTACTGTATATGAAATTAATGCTTTACTTGTTTGTGTTACAGTGGGGCCACATCAAAGGTATACAAGTGTACAGACAGAGGGGATTGTGCATGGGCCGTTAAAATAATCAACAAAAAGGTAGGCACTGACATATTGACCTGTCTTTTCCTTGCTTAGTCCCTGCAACTATTTTTGGGAGGGGACTACTTGTTTGCTGTTAGTCCATTACTGTACCAGTCTGTCCATCTGGGGAATACAGGATACTTTTCAGGAAGTCTTCATTATAGCCAGGGGCGTAGCTAGGAAAACGCACTTTAAAAAGTAATGCACGTGCGTAACATCAGTCTGACAGGTGAAAACATTGTGGTCAAAAAGGAACAAAATCGAAGGCTACTAAGGGTGTTTGACTTTGACAAACGTTTTTTCTTGTCATGTAAGCTTAACCCTTTACCCAATAGCCTGTTTCTAGTTACGAAGACAGGTGACCACTTAAAGCAGGTTGAAAGTAAAGCAGAATGCGCCTTAAGGCGCATTCTGCTTTACTTTCAGCCTGCTTTAAGCTACCACCTGCTAGAATATAGAAAATATTTCTGATACTATATGTTCATTACTGTAAAAATTGGAACTATTTCTTTAGCGGAGGAATAAATTAAACACTCTTAAAGCCGCTTCTATCAGGTAAAGGGTTAAACCCATATCCTAATATTGACGCCTTTAGACGCTTCTATAATTGTCACATTTTGAAACCATTGTGATAAATAGAGCATTTGCTCCTATACACAATTCTAAATTTTCAAGGAGAGCATGCTCTGGGACCCTATAGCCATGGTGTGTACATTACATTTCGAGGGCTTGGTGCAAAACTATTCTAACTCCTTCACAAAAGTGAAGGAGTTAGAATAGTTTTGCACCAAGCCCTCGATTTGGATTCAGCTACACTCCTGTTAGCTTGTCTATTTTTGGAAGAAAGAACGTAGAGGTTTTGTCATAGCCTTGGTGTTCTTGTTGCAGAGGTCCAGATATTTAGATATGTAAATTTAAACAATTTCAAAAATAGCTCCTTTATTTCTCCAGCAAACCCTATATTGTGACCACTCTTTAGAATCGTCTTGATGAGTGTTTGGGTATGCACCTTTATCTGTAACAATTGTGGTGTCATTGTGCAAATACTTTGACATTTGTCATATTTTCAACATCAATATCAAATTTCATATATGTGTTCACCATCACAAGGGCTACAATCTAGTTAGGGGTCATTACTATTTAAAGAGTTACTCTCCTTTAAAACAATGACTAGAGTTGGCATCTGCTTGTGTTGCTCTTGTTTATAGCTTCAGATTAACCCTTTCGCTGCCAAACTCTGTCGTCTGCTAACTTTGTCGTTTGCTACAAAATTTCATTTTTTTAATTTTCTTCATTTTTGTTTCAAAAATATAGTAACAGTAACAAACAGTTTGGATCCTGATGAGACGCAGAGTTACTCGGCGTCTCATCTGGATCAAAACTGTTTGCATAGGTAATCACAGATCTGGCATTGGCAGCGAAAGCATTAATAAGTAGATAATTAATGCACATTCTTGGATTTTTGTCTGGTTTTGGCTGTTGTCATCCAGAAACTAAATAACATGCAAATCTTTAATTCTTACGAAACTTCACACTCTTGTCAACCATCACAAGGGCTTCAGTCAAACAGCGCACCATTGGCACCTGCATGCGGTGCTCTTGTTTTATATATACGAAGAAACATTTTGCAGATTTATACATGTAGTAAACAATCAGAATTTGAAAGTTGGTCATAATAATTAAAAATTATTCCTGAATACATTAACTTCAGGTTGACAAGAAAGTCATAAGGACAGAGATTGGAGTGCTGCTAAAAATACAACATGAGAATGTGGTAAGTAGATAGTAGTGGTGAGGGAAGGGGACATTTTGGAAATGTTGCCCATCTTGGGGTCAAGTCAATGACAGAATCATAAATAAATAAAACAAGCATTAACCCATTCCCCCATATTGACACCTTTTGACGCCTATGTAATATGCACTTTTGGAAACCATTGTAATAAATAGAGCGTTTGCTCCATAGGAGAAAATGCTCTATTTATCACAATGGTTTCAAAATTACATAATTTTGAAAATTTCATTTTCTCTAGTAATTGCTTGTTTTCGGTAGATTTATTCAACGGGGTTGGGCCAAAAATAGCCTATGAGGTACTAATGGGTAAATTTCAGACTGTTTTGTTCCTGAAATTGACATGTGGTGAACAGGTTTTCCTTCCATTTAGTCTGACATACAGCACTATTACATTACTGTGATAGATAGAAGCTTATGCATTTATCAATTCCATTGCCAGATTGTTGATTAGTTGTTTTGAGTGCAGACATGCCTGTTTAGTGTGGACATGCCTGATTTCAAGAAATATGACAAAAGCACAAAGTTTTGATCATCAATTAGCTTTATGTGTACTCATGGATGTACTTCTTTCGGTTAATGCAAACTTCTGAGAGACAATACATTACTGCATACATAGCTGAAAGGAATTTAAACCTTCGCTTGCTATACACGTCAATATACCTACCTGTAAATAGTGAAGACCCAGATGAGACAGCTCCTGCAGGAGCTGTCTCATCAGGGTCTGCACTATTTACAAGTTGATTGTGCAACCAGTGCACTCCACAGCAGTGATTGCACAGCGAAATACTTGTACACAGTGAAGATATATGTAATTATACAACAGGGCATGGGTAAAGAAGAAGAAATGTATTTTAAAATTCAGCAAGCGAAGGGTTAATTCTGGTCGTCTAGATGTTTTACTTAATGCGTAAGAAGGCTATGCAAGAATCTAAGTGAGCAATTTGGAATGTTACTATTGTTAGTTCTGTTGAAGGACTTACTCATTGAAAATTAAATCACTGTCACATTGTACGCTTTAATAGCTAGTGTACAGTGTTTTGGACAAGATATGAAATAAATATACATATACTTTGAGAAATTAGACAGATAACAAATCTCATAGGTTATAAAAAAGGAAAATCTTCTTTTTCATTGTTCAGTGTCTACATATATATTTCATTGTAAAGAAAGCATCTCTTTTCAAGCTATGAACTTTTTTTTTTCATTTGCCCAGTGTTTTATTTTCACAAAGTTAACCCCATTGCTTTGCATAAATGCATAATAATGCTTTTGAAAAAGTGCAAACCCAGATCAGAAAGCTCCTTTAGGAACTGTCTGACCAGAGCCTACTCTCTTTGCTTAACCCTTACTGGATGAATATTCATAAGAAATAATAGCTGTATGAATATGAATTGGCTTTTTTCACCCTTTCCCTATTCATGGTTTTTTCCAAATTTCAATATCTAATGATTATCCATGGAAAAATATTTCCAATGAAATATGGAATGTAGACCATTGTAGCCATTTTAGAAAGTAAAGATAAACAGAACTATCAAGTTTCATTAGTAAACAGAGCAGATCCTGATCGGACGGCTCCCATAGGAGCCATCTGATCTGGGTCTACTGTTTGCATATGCATGAAAAGGTGTATATATGAAGGAAAGGATTAATAGCATAAATATGCCTTTCTACGCCTCTGTAAAAGTCACTTTATGAAACCATTGTGATAAATAGAGCATTTACTCCACAGGAACAAATGCTCTATTCATCACAATGGTTTCAAAACTACACAATTCTAACGTTTTTCTTTTGGGTATAAAAATAGCCTATGTGGGGAATGGGTTAACAAGGGAAGTTTGGACCATGGCAGAAACTTTTGAATCAGATCCTTATTATTTTTCTCAAGCAAAGGGAGCAAACCCTGATCAGATAACTCCCAAGGAAAAAAGTTTGCATTTAAGCTGTTTCAGTCTTTCCCTCATATATCGCTTTTGCATGCCTTTGCAAACAGAGTAGCTAATGAATATTCATGATATCATTATTTCTTACATGAATATTCAATAGAGAAAGGGTTAACCTTCTGACTCAGTTATGAAATGGATGATAAATGTACATAAATGTACTCTTAGAATTGAAGCAGACAGCTGTATTTGCAGATGACATTTGCTTAGAGTGCAGATGATTAACTTATGACTTATAAATGCCTTGTCACACATTTGCAAACAGAGTAGACCCAGATCAGATGGCTCCTGTAGGAGCCATCTTACGAGGATATGCATTGGTTGCTTATGGTATAAGATAGATCTGGGTCCATGCTTATAAAACTTTTAGTTGAGTCTGAGATCGTTCTCAAGCTTTTGACTGGTCAGATTTGAGCCTTTGGCTCAAATATGACCAATCAAAAGCTTGAGAACTCAAATCTGACCAATCAAAAGTCTGAGAACGAAACTCAGACTCTTTATAAGCATGGACCCAGATTCTACAGTTTCTGACTGAGCCAAAATGTCCTGTGTATATATGCCATTATGAAGTACCAGCTAATAAATATTCATGATGTCATTATTTCTTACATGAATATTAATCAGGGACAGGGTAAATATCTGTCTTGATATTTATCAGTATACTACTTTTCCATTTGTAAGTTATAATTCTGCTTAGAACTGCAAACAATGGAAGTCTCAAGAACAATTCCTAATTTGCAGAAATATACTTTATTATTGTTATATCGAACTTTATCAGACATCCTACATGTACTTTAACCCTCTCCCTGTTCTATATTTATTCCAAATTTCAATACCTACTCAACTGAATATTTATGAACAAAATAGTTACAATGGAAGGTTGAGTATTGTAGCCATTTTAGAAAGTAAAGAAACAGATCTTTCAAATTCCACTAACAAACAGAGCAGACACGGATCAGACAGCTCCTATAGGAGCTATAATTATGATCTGGGTCTACTCTGTTTGCAAATGCGTGAAAACACGTTTATATGAAGAATATAAGGTTAACTCGTTCCCTCATAGGCTATTTTTAGATCCAACCTCTTTGAATGAATATACCAAAAAGGAGCATTAACTAGAGAAAAGGACCATTGTGATAAATAGAGCATTTGCTCCTATGGAGCAAATGCTCTATTTATCGCAGTGGTTTCAAAAAGTGACTGTTACAGAGGTGTAGAAAGGCGTATTTATGGAGGAAAGGGTTAATGAATCATTAACCTCATCATGACTTCATAGATATTACTAGTAATTAGATACATTTTATTATCTTAAATTCATATTGAACTTTATCAGACTTCCTATATGTACTTGAATTAACCCTTTGGCAAGTGAATATTCATGTAAAAATAATGACATCATAAATATTAATTAGACAATTACATTATCTTAATATAATTTAAATTGTAGCTTTTATCTAGTCTTACACTTCGGGAACATTCTGTGATTTTGATTGTGATAACTTCCTATGTCATACAATTCTATATCGTAAGGACCACAATGGAAATAAGAGGATCTATTGCTCTTTTTTGTGTCATCCATGGCATATAATGTTGATTGACATGACTTTTTTAAATCATATATTGTGTTGCTTGCTTATTATCGATACAAAGAATAAAGCCAAGTTCGAAGATTGCGTGTTTTTTGCAATCTAAATGTTTCGACATACTTATCTTTTCAAAATGTTTTGATATTCTGTATGTATATTATGACAAAGTACTATGTACAAGTCTTTAATAAATTATCTGTTCTGTTCTGTTCTTATTATATATGTTTTAATAACAGATTGCCATGTCATTGTACATTATGTTGAAGTAAATCTATCTATCTATCTATCCATATGAACACAGGATTTCTTGACCATGGCAGAAACTGTAGAATCAGATTTATATTACTTCATAAGCCAATAGAGCACACCATGATCGGATGATTTCTAGTACAGAAGCCATTTGATCTGGGTCTACTCTGTTTGCAAAGGTATTAACCCTTTCCCTGTTCTATATTTAGCCCAAATATTCATGAACAAAATAGTTATAAATAAATATGAAAGGTGCAGCATTGTAGACATTTTGGAAAGCAAAGAAACAGATCTTTCAAATTCTATTAGCAAACAGAGCAGAACCTGATCAGACGGCTCCTATAGGAGCCGTCTGATCTGGGTCTACTCTGTTTGCAAATGCTTGTAAACATGTTTATATGAGGGAAAGGGTTAAATGGCTAAAGAAGTCCCAACTTTATAGAAAATAATGGATGTAGTTTTAAACATAAAGGTTGCTTTCAACTTCAGATTCGCCTGAAAGAGATTTTTGAGACTCCGACACAGATTCTATTGGTCTTGGAGCTGGTGACAGGAGGAGAACTGTTTGAAAGGTACTTTGAGCAATGTCTCGGGGACAAAGACACTAAGATAATTGCCCTCCCTACCTGAGTTTCATTTTAGTTGCTCCATTTAACTCTGTTACAAGCAACTTTACTTCACCAAAATCTTACTTAAAACTGTTTTCTTGAATGTTTAATATTTTTTATGTTGTTTTTGCAGCTATTTAGAAGCATTGTGAATATAAACAGAACTTTTCCCATCTAACATAGCACATTTTTACCCTTTGCCTGTTCTGTTTTTATTCCAAACATATAATACCTACTGAATATTCATGAACAAAATAGTTCTAATGAATTTTTTTTTAATATGGATGGTAGAAAATAGTAGCGATTTTTTTAAACAAAAGAAACAGATCTATCCAATTCCATAATTAAACGGAACAGACCTTGATCAGATGGCTCCTATAGGAACTGTCTGATCTGGGTCTACTCTGTTTACAGATAATACATTTATATGAAGGAAAGGGTTAAGTCTATATTCTCATTAGTTATCAAGCTTTACATCTGTAATACAATTATATTGAGTAGCATTCGATATTGATGAAAGAAATAATGACATGAATATTCATTAAGTGAATTTTTATAATTCAAAAGTAAAACTTTCAAAGGAAATGTTTTTATTGACTAAAACTGTAGAATCTGATCTGTATCATGTCATAAGCAAACAGAGTGGACCTTGATCAGATGGCTCCTACATCTGGGTCTTCTCTGTTTGCAAATGCATGAAAAGGCATTATATTAACCCATTCCCTCATATGGACGACTTTTGACGACTCTGTAGAAGTCACTTTGTGAAACCATTGTGATAAATAGAGCATTTGCTCCTATAGGAGCAAATGCTCTATTTATCACAATGGTTTCAAACTACAAAATTCTAACAAAAAATCCTTTTCTCTAGTTAATGCTCCTTTTCGGTAGATTTATTCAAAAAGGTTGGATCTAAAACTAGCCTATGAGGTAATGGGTTAAGGAAGTCTCAGTCGGATCCAAAAGCCACTGTATTTAGCATTGAAATGGTTTGTATGTTTTAGGATTGTCAACCGTGGCCAGTATACAGAGAAGGATGCTGCCACTGCTGTGAAGGAGATGCTGATAGCTGTCAAGGTATGAGCAATGAAACTCATTTCAAAACATTTCTGGACAATCCCATTTTTTTTTCAGACAATTTTTCAAACAGAATAGACCCAGACGATATCAGACAGCTTCTGTAGGAGCTGTCTGATCAGGGTCTGCCCTGTTTGCTTATGTGTTACAGATTTGTGGTATCTACTGATTGCTATGGCAGTGAATTTCCTTATCCCTTTACACCATAAATACGCCTTTCTATGCAACTGCAAACAGAGTAGACCCAGATGAATTCAGGTTTGAAAGACTGCATGCTCTGAAATCAATAACCCTAGTGTTCAGTATCACTACAAGTGATATACTAATACAGTAAAACGACTCTAAACCAGAAGTTAAATTTAACATAAACATCAGTCTTTAAAACAGGTGGCAGCTTAATGCAGGATTAAAGTCATGCAGAAAGCTCCTCTAGGAGCTTTCTGCACGACTTTTACCATGCATTAGCCACCTGCCTAAAACTATTTAAATTCTTCTCTACTAGAATTCCTGTATAAAGGGGTTTTACTGTATCATTATACATCAGATACTATTACAAGTGCTGTTTACAGTATTTGTCTCTTTCCTACATGTAGATGATGATTTTGAAGTTTTGTTTTGTAGGTTTATTTATCACTGTTAACATATTTTGCATTAACCCGTTCTCCATAGGCTATTTTTAGACCCATTACCTCTTTGAATGAATCTACCTAAAAGGAGCATTTATTTATACTAGAGAAAAGTGTTTTTTTAGAATTTCGTAGTTTAAAACCATTATGATAAATAGAGCATTTGCTCCTATAGGAGCAAACGCTCTATTTATCACAATGGTTTCAAGAAGTGGTTATCACAGAGGCGTAGAAAGGCGTATTTATGGAGGAAAGGGTTAACACTTTACTCCATAAATATGCCTTTCTATGCCTTTGCAAACAGAATAGATTCAGATCAGACAGCTCATGTAGGAGCCTGTCAGATCAGGGTCTTCTATGTTTGCTTATGATATAATATAGATATGATTCTGCAGTTTCCTGTGTCCTGTGTCTAATTAATATTCATGCTGTCATTATTACTTTACGTAAATATTCATAGAGTAAAGGGTTAATATTCATGTAAGACTGTTTACTTTAAATTTTAATTACTTTGATTCTTGTATTAAATTTTTTAAGTATTGAAAACTATTGCCATGTCAGAGAAACAATGATAAATCTGAAACATGTAAGTACACATAGCACAGCCTGATCAGAAGTGGCTTCTGCAGCAGTGCACATTTCATCTGGGTCTATTCTTTTTGCAAAAGCATCAAAATGCATCTGTATCAGAATAAAGGTTAACCCTTTCCTTCATGTAAACGCTTTTTCATGCATTTGCATTGTAGACCTAGATCAGACAGCTCCTATAGGAACAGTCTGGTCAGGGTCAGCTCTGTTTGCTTCTGATCCTTCAGATTTTGGCAAAGCAAAACAATTCCGTAAAAAGTTTACATTGTAAAAATTCAGCTAATAAATATTTATTACATGTATGTCATTATTTCTTACATGATTATTGAACTGGAAAAGGGTTAAAATCAGTAGGTCAAGATTTGATATAAAGTTTTTACATTTCTATCATTTCTATGGAAAAATGTTTACTGCATGTAGTATTTACTGTGTTATAAACAAACTTAGCGTGTGGAAAAGTTTGTACAAGATTTTTTATTCAGTAGCTCATGTTGTTTGAGAGCCACTTTCTTCAATACAAAGAAAATGTCTTAACCCATTCCCTCATATTGGCCCCTTTTGACACCCCTGTAAATGTCACTTTATGAAACCATTGTGATAAATAAAGCATTTGCTCCTATAGGAGCAAATGCTCTATGTATCACAATAGTTTCAAATTACAAAATTCTAAAAGTTTCTTTTTCTCTAGTTAATGCTCCTTTTTAGTATATCCATTCAAAGAGGTTGGTTCTAAAAATAGCCTATGAGGTATTGGGTTAAGCAAAACTTGTCTGCTTCATTTCTCAGATTATGTTTAATCTTCAATTTCTTTTCAAATACTTAATCGGAGTGTGAGACAGTTTGAAGCCCATTGAGATTTCGAGTTAATTAGAGTCTCGTCTTGATCTAAACTGCTTGCATGGTTATCACACATTTGTCTATAGTGTCGAAAGCGCTGAATAAAAGTACACGACAACTGTACTACTTTGAGTACTCAAACAATTCTAGTCTTTGTTCTTGGTTTTTCAGACAGGTTGTTGCTTAATGCAGGAAAATAAATATGCGGAAAGCTCCTTTGCAAACAGTGTATACCATCTCAGAGAGCTCCTAGAGGAGCCCTCTGATCAGAGTCTGCACTGTTTTTCATAAATAATTTTCTAGTGGATTTTTTTAATCCTTTTTTCAATAATTCATTCCAGTTTTAAACATTCAATGGGTTGATTTTGGTATGAACTTATTTTTTTCTTCAGTTCTTACATGAGAAAGGCGTGATACACAGAGACTTAAAGGTAAGACCACCCCAGAGAATACAGTAAAAACCTCCATACAACTGTCACTCAAAAAGTACTCTAATTCTTGATCATAGAGGGAGGTGGTAGCTTAATGCAGAAAAATTCCTATGGGTGGTAGCTTAATGCAGATAACACCCATAGGACTTGCATGTTTTTCTATCATTCTGCATTAAGCTGTCATCTGTAAGAGAAAACAACTTTGGTCCATGCTTATAAAGCTTTTAGTTGAGTCTGAGTTTCGTTCTCAAGCTTTTGATTGGTCAGATTTGAGTTCTCAAGCTTTTGATTGGTCAGATTTGAGCCAGAGGCTCAAATCTGACCAATCAAAAGCTTGAGAACGTACTCAGACTCAACTAAAAGTTTTATAAGCAGGGACCCTGATTCATTTATGAAGTGGCTGTTACAGAGAAACTCTTCTGTACTGTAAAGGTACTTGTATTTGTTGAACCTCTTGAAATGACCATTTAACCTTTTTCCTCATATAAATGCTTTTTCACGCATTTGTAAACAGAGTAGACCCTATAGGAGCCATCTGGTCAGGGTCTGTTCTGCTAACTTTTTACATGATCTGATTATACAGTTTTTGTCAAAGCAAAAAAATTCCTTGAAAAATTTACGTTATAGAATTACATGAATATTGAACAGGGAAAGAGTTAATAGAGGTTTTTACCCCTTACTCTAAAAATAAGCATTTTAACCCTTCTCTTGCTGAATTTTAAAATCCATTTTTCCTTCTTTACCCATGTCCTGTTGTATAATTACATATATCTTCTCTGTGTACAGTAAAACTTATTTATAACAAACTCTGATAAAGCGAATTCCCGCTTATAGCGAACTAAATTTCGTTCCCCGGTCGATATCTTCATTAATTCTATACAGACTATAATGTTTAGTGCGAAGTTGGTTAGAGCGAATTTTCGCTTATAGCGAACTGATTTTCCAGTACCATTATTCACAAAACACTTCATTAAAGCGAAGTTTCACCTTGCTACTATCTTCAAGCACCTGTGTATTTCGCACGATTAAAACCATGTCGCATAGGTGTTAAAACACGCACTAGTGTTTGGGCGAACTGTGAAGCGATCCGTAAAGCATGTATTCTTCACGATGGTAAGGTATAATTAAACACCGCGAGGCGTATATATATGCACTTAAAGTACGGGTTATAGCTAAACATTGTTAAGATATGATGTTCGTTTTTTATTTTCAAAATAAATACTTGAAGTCTTTTGGTTTTGTTATTCCCTCCCCGTTCGCATATTATTTCAGCATTTTCCGCTAAAAATAGAATCTATCGCTGACTCCGATGACGACAAAGATCTATAAGGAATATTTGCCCCTGCCCACATACACGGAGTCTTTGTCCACTATACCCAATTTGCATCGGACATTGGAGCAACGACCAAATGCTCCTGATTTTTTTAAACACTGACATTTATGAAACAGTTCTTTGGCAAGTTTCAAGCATCAACATGTGTTCAAAAGCAAATGACCGATTTCTTCCACAAAGAGTAAGCTGTACGATGAATGATGTGCATTTTGGGAGTTTGATCACTACGCATACATGTCTGAATTACGGTTTAATAAATATTGAACAGTCGTGTGTCAAAGTCATAATTTATAGCGAACTTCGTACTATCAATATAGCGAATAATGTTTATAGCGAAGTAAATCCTCAAGTCCCTTGGAATTCGTTATAACCGAGTTTTACTGTACACGTATTTTGCCGTGCAGTCACTGCTGTGGAGTGCACCGGTTGCACAATCAACTTGTAAATAGAGCAGACCATGATGAGACAGCTCCTGCGGGAGCTGTCTCATCTGGGTCTTCACTATTTACAGGTAGGTATATTGACATGAATAGCAAGCGAAGGGTTAATGCCTTTCCAATATAAAAGTTAATCTAATTAATATTCATGATATCATTAGATGTATTTCTGACATGAATCTTCATGAAGTAAAGGGTTAAAGACTTTTCCCAGTTCAGAATTCATGTAATTCATTTAATAATGACATGAATATTTATAAGCTGAAGTTTAATAATGTAAACCTTTGAAAGAAATGTTTGGCTTTGACAAAACTGTATAATTAGATCAGTGTTTTGAAAAATTAATTTTCATCTTTATCTCATTCCCTCATATTGACACCCTTTTGATGCCTCTGTAAAAGTCACTTTTTGAAACCATTGTGATAGACAGAGCATTGCTCCATAGGAGCAAATGCTCTATTTATCACAATGGTTTCGGAACTACACAATTCTAAAATGCTCCTTTTCTCTAATAAATATCCTTTTTGGTAGATTTAATCAAAGAGGTTGGATCTAAAAATAGCCTATGACGTAATGGGTCTAAAAATAGCCTATGAGGTAATGGGTCTAAAAATAGCATATGAGGTAATGGGTTATAGAGTATCTATCCTAAATATACTGTACAGATAGAAACAGGTAATGTTTACCCATACTAAACTGCTCCTAAAGAGTAGTTGGATAAGAATCTACACTGATTGCAACTCCATTCGTTAGTTTCATTTAACCTGCAGCCCGCTGTGGTCAGATGAGTGATTACCTATGCAAACAGTTTTGATCCAGATGAGATACTGAGTAACTCGGCATCTCATTTGATACTCTGCCTGAGTTACTGAAAAGAACGCAAGATTAATCAACTGTAACAACTGAAGTTGATGATATTTTCTGGAAACAAAAGTTTGTTCAGCAGGGTAAAGGTTAACCCATTACCTCATAGACTATTTAAAGACACAAACTCTTTGAATAAATCTACTGAAAAGGAGCATTTACTAGAAAAACGAGACATTTTAGAATTGTGTAGTTTTGAAGCCACTGTGATAAATAGAGCATTTGCTCATATGGAGCAAATGCTCTATTTATCACAATAGTTTCATAAAGTGATTTTTACAGAGGCGTCAAAAGGCATCAATACGAGGGAATGGGTTAAAGTTATAATAGTACAGGATTGACCTTTTAATCCTTTCTTTCATATAAATGCCTTTTCACACCTTTGCAAACAGGGTAGACCCAGATCTGACGGCTCCTATAGGAGCAATCTGATCAGGGTCTGCTCTGTTTGCTTATGAAAATTTATATATCTGATTAGGCAGTTTCCACAACAGTGAAAATTCCATTTTCCATGTTCTATTTTTATTATTTCTGGCCATGAATATTCATGAGGTGAAGAAATTTTGAATAAATATGAAACAGGGAAAGGGTCACACTTAACGAACCTGTGGAGTGGTGTGTGCTGATATTAACCCTTCTCTTGCTGAATTTTAAAACACATTTCTCCTTCTTTACCCATGCCCTGTTGTATAATTACATATATCTTCACTGTGTACAAGTATTTCGCTGTGAAATCACTGCTGTGGAGTGCATTGGTTGCACAATCAACTTGTAAATAGTGCAGACCCTGATGAGACAGCTCCTGCAGGAGCTGTCTCATCTGGGTCTTCACTATTTACAGGTAGGTATATTGATGTGAATAGCAAGCGAAGGGTTAAGTAAATGTAGTAAAAGTCTGTTGACTACATGTACATGAATTATCACATAACATGCGCTGTGGGAGCGCTGAAACAGAATGCTGGAACGAAATGCTGCAATGCACTAGTGCATTTTTAGTCAAATAAGCAGTTGAATCTGGCCAATAATGAATCTTTAAGAGAACAAATGCATGATGCACTTAATCATTAGCCAATTGTAGCTCTGCATGACCAATTCACTCCATGTGTATTGTCTGTTGTATAGCTATGCTGTTTGTAAACAATGGCCAAAACAGCCATCAGCTATATCCTGCTTCACTTTCTAAGGCCTTTTTAAAGGGATATGTGATAAAAAGAATCTTACATGAGTTTTCATTACAAATTGTGTTTATGAAAATTATATACTGTAATCAATATGACACTTGCTAAAACTTGTGTCATATTATTATACTAAACTTGTTTCATAAAAACAATTTGTAATGAACACTCATGTAAAATCCTCTATGTATGGTATTTCTTTTTTTTCAGCCAGAAAATTTGCTGTATGAAAATCTGTCACCCTCTGCAAGACTGAAACTTGGTATGTTATTATTTTCTAAAATTTTATCTTGAGGAATGTAAACGTTCATCTTACACATAGTAAATTTTCACTGGCTCAAAGTTTGGCCTGCTTCATATTTTTCCCTGTTGAATGTTTATTTGAAATTTCACTACCTACTGAATAATCATGGACAAATTGTTATAATGAGATATGGAAATATTGTAGCCATTTTAGAAACTAAAGAAACAGATTTATCAAATTCCATTGATAACAAACAGAGTAGACCCAGATCTAACAGTTCCTATAGGAGTCATCTGATCTGGGTCTACTCTGTTTGCAAATGCGTAAAAAGGTCTTTATTTGAAGAGAAGGGTTAAATATAAGATATATTGTGGGTTTATTTACAGTCTGAATCAAACAGGATGGATCCTTATGAGACACTGTTTGAAACTGTTTGCATATCATATTCTCCTTAATAAATGCCCCCGCCCTAATAAACGCCCCTTTACTTCAAGGGAAGTGTGGGGAGGGGGGGGGGGGGGGTAACGATGAACTACATAATAACCCATTAGCCTTTAACTTTATTATATCTATATTATATCATAAGCAAACAGAGCAGATCCTGATCAGACAGCTCCCATAGGAGCTATCTGATCAGGATCTGCTCTGTTTGCTTATGGAATAAAAATAATGATAAGATTGTACAGTTTCTGTCATGGCCAAATATCCATGTGTTCATGTGCCGTTATAAACATTAATCTAATTATTATTCATGATGTCATTATTTCTTACATCAAAACTCATGTAGTAAAGAGTTAAAAGTGGAATGACTCATCAGTGCTGAACATTCTGTCTGAAAGGCCTAAATTTACTAAAGGATTTTGAATGACAAAGAATGCAGACTCTGATCAGAGTGCATCTACACTGTTTGCAAATACAGGTACAGAGCTCCAGAAAAGATGCGTAAATTTTAAGATTTTCAATAATAGCTCCTTTATTTCTCCATCAAATCCTATACTGCGACCACTCTTTAGAATCGTCTCTTCGAGACGATTCTAAAGAGTGGTCACAGTAAAGGGTTTGGTGGAGAAATGATGATTCTAGCATTTGGGTACACATCTTTATCTGTAACTCTGCAGGTACACTAATTTCTCTGAAATCAACGGGTTAATTCTTGGCGATTTTGTTTTCTGCTTAATAGTCATCTGCTGCTCAATTGTTGTCTGCAACATTTTCAAAACTATTAATTTTCTTTCTGAGCTTGAGTGACAAAACAGTTTGGATCTCAGATCAGGACCCCCATTTTGTGGGGCCTGATCTGACAGGAGAATCTGCTGCAACCATGCAAAGAGTTAAAATATCGATACTTTGTCCCTTTTCAGCTGATTTTGGATTGTCTAAAATCGTGTCATCTCAGCTATTGGCAAACACAGTGTGTGGGACCCCCGGCTATTGTGGTAAGTAAAACATGTACAATAAAACCCCTCTTAGCCAGAATTTTAGTGAAGAAAAAATTAGATCGTCTTAGGCAGATGGCTGCTAAATATTCTAGAAGATACTCAAGAAGTTTAGCAGTGAGAATCAATAAAGGACAATAGTCAAGAAATGTGTGAAATGTATATTATTACAGGTTTATTGAATGCCACTGGAAATAGAAAGGGAATAAAATAACTTAGCTCAAGCTTCCTAATGTATAGAAAATATAACAAGATGAAACTGCTGGTATTATAATTCTATTGAAATTTAATGTGAACTTTAATAGTTAAATCCCAAAGCATTATATTAGCCTCATATGGAATATTCAGAAAAAAAATAAAAAATAATAATAATAAAAGTTTTCTTCTCTGCCAGGATTGATGTTGGGTCACAAGTTTGCAACCTTTTAATGGTAACCACTACACAACAGACTCCTATCATGTAGCTTCATTACTGTCCAAATTATATACATGTATGTGCTAAATTGGAGAACGATTTAAAATTCCCTCCCTAGAACCCCTTGCTCAAACAGAGAAGGGGGGGACATAATTATTGTTTTTGCCCTGTCTGTCTATTGGTCTGGCCCCTACTTTAACGTTGGCGATAATTTTGTAGCCATTGCACATACATACTTCAAACTTGGCATGCATGTGCAACTTATGGAGGCAAACATTTGAACATTTCTAGGGGTGACTTATGAAGGTCAAGGTCATATATCAAGGTCAAAGGTAAATTATGGGTCAAATTTATATTGGTGATAATCAGGGGCATAATATTTCACAAGCACATCTTGTTTTAAGGGAAATGTTGCCATAGACAAAAACTGTACTATATAATTCCATAAGTAAACATAACAGACCCAGATCAGACAGCTCCTACGGGATCTGTCTCATTTGGGTCTGCTCTGCAGAGGCATGAATAGGTGTCTCTGTCTCTATCATGTAAATTGATAATCTGAGCTGTATTAGGTAAAATAGTACACTTAAATATTTGTAAGCACTGTAGACACAGATATAAACCAAGCTATTATAGGAAGCCTTCTGCAAGTTAATTTTGTTCTGCTATTAACACTTTACAGCATGAATATTTATGAAAGAAATAATGACATCGTGAATATCAATTACATTAGGTGTTATAATAGCACATGGACACAAGGATTAATGACCATTGCAGAAACTGTAGAACTGTCTTCTCTGTTTGCTAAGGCATAGAAAGAGGTACCGTATTCATGGACCTGCTTTTACATCAAATCAACTATTTATATTTGAATTCTCTGGTTACAAAAGTAAAACATATGATGAAAAATCAATTATAATGGTATGACAAATGATACATGGATATGCCAAGGAAATAAGTGTCAGTCTACCAAGCTCATGTTTATTTGTTTAACCCTTTCCTTCATATAAACGTGATTTCATGCATTTGCAAACAGAGTAGACTCAGATCAGACGGCTCCTAGCCGTCTGATCAGCGTCTGCTCTGTTTACTAATAGAATTTGATAGAATTGATTCTTTAGTTTCTAAAATGGCTACAATGTTCCACCTCCCATATATCATTATTATTGATTTGTTCATGAATACACAGTACATGTAGGTATTAAAATTTGAAAGAAACATAGAACAGGGAAAGGGTTAAAACGACTGCTTTAAAGAGTTCTTGTATAACTTGTTGTTGTTTTTCAGCCCCAGAGGTTGTTCGTGGGTTGATGTATGATGGCAGTGTTGATATGTGGAGTATTGGTGTGATAGCCTATATATTGTGAGTATGATTATTGATTATGCACAGGTAGATTTTGTAGTAAATACTGTAAGGTCTAGCTAATACGACCACTCAAAAGAAGTCTAAATTCTGGATGTTTAAATAAGCCTTTCTATGTCTCTGCAAAAGTCACTTTTTGAAACCATTGTGATAAATGCTCTGCCTATGGAGCAAATGCTCTATTTATCACAATGGTTTAAAAAATACACAATTCAAAAAAATTCCTTTTCTATAGTAAATGCTCCTTTTCGATAGATTTATTCAAAGAGGTTGGGTCTGAACCTCTGATGACATAATGCACATTCATTAACTGATTTTTATCATGGTACAGTAGAACCCCTCTTATGATGCAACCACTTAATGAATAAACATGGTGGTCTTTATAAGGAGGTGGTTGCCTCTAGCCCCCCCCCCCCCTCTGAATTATACCTCTTTTAGGTGGTCACATTAGCAGGGTTTTACTGTGTATTGTTGGTATTGTTAGAATCTGTAGAGTCTAGTATAATTTCATAAACAAACAGAGCACACCCTGATCAGATGGCTCCTACAGGATCCATCTACACTAGGTCTACTCTGTTTGCAAAGGCATGAAAAGGTGTTATATAATTTTACATGAAGGAAAACGTTAAGTCCATTAATGGTTTTAAGAGTTTCTGCTGTATATGATTAAACAATAGCCACAATTAGCTGCAAAATCATATAAACACCTTTTCCCGCCTTTGCAAACAGAGTAGATCCAGATCAGATGGTTCCTATAGGAGTTATCTGATCAGGGTCTGCTCTGTTTGCTTATGAAATCATAACAGACTTGACTCTTCAGTTTATACCTATACAAAGCACTCCTATTTACATTATGTCATTATAAAAATTCAGCTAACAAATATTGATGATGTCATTATTTCTGACATGAATACTCAACAGGGAAAGGGTTAAAAACTAACCAAATACCCAAATTTTTTTAGAACAATTCCTTTACAATACTTCAGGCTGTGTGGTTATGAACCATTCTATGATGATGACCAGAGGGTGATGTACAAGAAGATATTGAAAGGCAGCTTTGAGTTTGATATGCCCTATTGGAACAACATTACAGAAAATGCCAAGGTAGTCTTAGTGTAACTTGTCTAAAATGAATAATTAACTCTTCCCTGTTCTATATTTATTCCAAATTTCAATACCTATTAATTATTCATGGACAAAATAGTTATAATAAAATATGGAAGGTGGAACATTGTAGCCATTTTAGAAAGTAAAGAAACAGATCTATCCAATTCCATTATCAAACAGAGTAGACCCTGATCAGATGACTCCTATAGGAGCCATCTGATCTGGGTCTACTCTGTTTGTAAATGCATGAAAATGGGTTTATATGAAGAAAAAGGGTTAACCCTGAGTCTGCTGAATAATTAAAACTGGCTCCTCCTTTTCTGAATATTAATTAACCCTTTACTCCATGGATACGCCTTTTTACACATTTACAAACAGAGTAGACCCAGACCAGTTAGCTCCTTTAGGAGTTGTCTGTTTAGAGTCAGAGTGCTCTGTTTGCTTTTGATTTGATAACACCCTTTCCTCCATGAATATTCATGTAAGAAATAATGACATCATGCATATTAAGTAGATTAATTTCTTATAATAGCACATGGACACATGAAATTTTGACCATAGAAAAAACTGTAGAATCATATCTATATTATATCAAAAGCAAACAGAGCATAGGAGCTGTCTGATCTGGGTCGACTCTGTTTTCAAAGGCATAGAAAGGCATATTTATGGAGTACAGTGCTCCCTCTCTACAAGGACATCCTTTGGGATACAAAGATTGTATGTGTTGTTCAGAGGGAGTTGTTATAGGGAGGGAAAATCAAACATAATTAGCTTGTTTGCAGATCCCCAGATAAGGTGTATTTCAAGAACTAAAACCGTCATGCCTCAAACAAACCCAATGTTGTGACCACTCTTTAGAATCGTCACCTTGTGACGATTCTAAAGAGTGGTCACACCATAGGGTTTGATGGAGGCATAAAGAAAATACGATGTAAAAAAGTTGTGTCTGGAGCCTTGTTTTTTTCGGAAACAGTGACATGTGTTGTTGTAAGGAGGGAATCGTTATTGAGAGGGTTGTAGGGAGGGAGCACTGTAGAGGGATACTATAAATCTGTTTCTATAGTTTCAGTCATGTTAAAAAAATCTTTTGTTCTGCCATTATAAATTATCAGTTGATTAATACTCATGATGCCATTATTAGAATTTCGTGTCTGAATATTCATGGAGTAAAGGGTTAATATATTCTGAAAATGGGTGATCCTTCGAAAGCAAAAGTAGAAATGCAAAAAGAGAAAATTGCAGACTCGGTTTTATTGAGTCTGTTCATGAGTAGTAATTAAAAGTGCAACACTACTCACGCCCCCTAGCACCGGCTTAAGCAGTATTCAATTTTCAAAACTAATAACATAAAAAACTAATGATCCTGAAGAACCAGAAAATATAAAATCTGTATCAATTTTTTTTAATCTGTTTTGTGTGTTTGTGGTATTGCATGTCTAGCTGTTTAGGCAGGTCACTGCTAAATGCAGTATGAAAGTCACGCAGACAACTCCCAGAGGAGCTTTCTGCATGACTCTCCACCCTGCATTAACCATTTCCTCCATAGGCTATTTTTAGACCCAACCTCTTTGAATGAATCTACCCAAAAGGAGTATTTACCAGAGAAAAGTAAAATGTTAGAATTTTGTAGTTTGAAACCATTGTGATAAATAGAGCATTTGCTCCTATAGGAGCAAATGCTCTATTTATCACACAATGGTTTCAAGAAGTGGTTATTACAGAGGGGTAGAAAGGCCTATTTATGGCGGAAAGGGTAAAGCTACCACCAGTCCTGTCCTAACGATACTTTATTTAATGTTTGTGCATATACATGTATATTTGTGTATTTGTCTATTCTTTCTTACTCAGGATTTGATCAGGAAACTGCTGAAGGTTGATGTAAAAGAGAGGCTGACAGTAGACGAGGCTTTGAGACACCCATGGGTCAAAGGATCGGCAGCATCAAGTGAACATATGGAAAAGGCCCAGTCCAACATCAAACAGTTCAATGCCAGAAGGAAGATGAAGGTAAACCTAAGGATACTCTTTTTTATCATTTACTTGATAAATATTCATGCACTACCTTGCCAATATTAACCCTTCGCTTGCTGTTCACGTCAATATACCTACCTGTAAATAGTGAAGACCCAGATGAGACAGCTCCTGCAGGAGCTGTCTCATCAGGGTCTGCACTATTTACAAGTTGATTGTGCAACCAGTGCACTCCACAGCAGTGATTGCACAGCGATATAGTTGTACACAGTGAAGATATATGTAATTAAACAACAGGGCATGGGTAAAGAAGGAGGAATGCATTTTAAAATTCAGCAAGCAAAGGGTTAATAAATTTAGTATTGTATCAACCCATACCCTTATATTGATGCCTTTTGATGCCTCTGTAAAAAAATCAATTTTGAATTTTTTGTGATAAACAGAGCAAAATTTAACGCTGTATTTATCACATTTGTTTCAAAACTACACAATTGTCTATTTGAAATTTCAGCATTGAAAGGGTTGATATATGAAATGTGTGCCCTTAAAAATGACTTCTGTGCAGTTGACTTGATTTTACTTCGATTGCAAATGCTGTTGACACAATTGTGCTTTGGACATCAAATTTGCTATGATCAAATGAGATGGTAATGTTTCACCATGACCAGATGGGATGGTAATAAAAGGTATCAGAAAAGAATTTCTTCATGTAGATTAAATTATGGAATAAAGTATGTAATATTTTTAGCACCGGGAAATGTTCCCAGAATTTTATGAGAATGAGGAAAAAGATAGAGAGCAGGCTATAGAGGAGGAGGACGAAGGCGAAATTGCTAAGGGACAGGTTCTACAAAATGGAGAGACAGAGGAAGTAAAGGAAGATAAAGATACAGTACAACAGGAAGAGACCCAGGAGACTCAGGAAGACGAGACAGCCAAGGAGGAAGTTGAGACTTCTGACCCAGATCCTGTTCCAGAGGTAGTAACCGAAGCAGTAGAAGATAACAAAGATGAAGATTCGAAAGAACCAGCTTTGGAAGCTGATGGCGATGCAACAAAAGGAGAAGAGGCTGAATCAGAGAAAGCAACTGATGAAAAACCTGTGGAAGACAGTCAATAGAAGATAAATGACAAGAACACTGGGATAGGTGAATAGAGAGTGAAGCATGGCCCTAAAATCACAAAAACTTTTAAGCTACTCCTGATATCCCTTAACCCTTTCCCAGTTCTATATTTAGTTCAAATCAAATAGCTACTGAATATTCATGAGCAAAATAGTTGGAACAAAAAAGTGGAGCATTGTAGCCATGTTAGAAAGTAAAGAAACAGATCTATCAAATTCCATTAGCAAACAGAGCAGACGTTGATCAGATGGCTCCTAGAGGAGCCATCTGATCAACGTCTGCTCTGTATGCAAATGCGTGAAAAGGTATTTATGTGAAGGAAAGGGTTAACCCTTTACCTGATGAATATTCATAGAAGTCTCCACCCATTAGTAAGTTAACATTTAATTTACCCCTTACTCTATGAATATTCATGTCAGAAATAATGATATCATGAATATACCTGGTATACTAAATTAATTCTAATAATGGCATAACACAGGAACTTTTGGACATTGCAGAAAATGTAAAATCAAGTCTATATTGTTTCATAAGCAAACAGAGCAGACCTGATCAGACAGCTCCTAAAGGAGCCGTCTAATCTGGGTCTTCTCTGTTTTCAAAGGTGTAGAAATGTGTTTTTTGAGAGTAAAGGCTTAACACTTATATTTAAAGTATAATATTAAATTATTTATTGCTATGGCAACCAGTAGAGAATCAGACCTATAATATAAAAGGAAACAGAAGAGATCCTGATAAGACAGCTCCAATAGGTGTTGTTTAGTCTGCATCTACTGTGTTTACAAAGGCATAAAAAGGTTGGATTATCCAGTAACAAGTTCATCCTTTCTCTGCTCTATACTTATTCCAAATTGCAATACCTACTGAATATTCATGGACAAAATAGTTATAATGAAATATGCAAGGTGGGACATTGTACCCATTTTTGCAACTAAAGACACAGATCTGTTTAACTCCATTAGCAAACAGAGCAGACTCTGATCAGACGGCTCCTATAGGAGTCGTCTGATCTGGGTCTACTCTGTTTGCAGATGCACGAAAAGGCATTTATGTGAAGGAAAGGGTTAAAATGATTAGTTGGTATTAATCAGCTGTTGAAGAATCATCATTGAGTTGTTAAAATGACATGAGATACATTTCAAGTGTTCATTGAGATTTCCTGAAAAGTTGTACAATAGTAGCTTGACTTGAGCTTGAGTAACTTAAGGGGTTTGGTGAGATTTAGGGGCAGGATCCAACCGTTTGCAGTGCTCCAGCTGTGTAGGCAGATAGCTACCATTCACCAAACCCATATCACCAAAACAACAATAACATGGCCTGTTTATCTAATATTTCTGAAACTGATCTATGTTCTGTGTCCATTTCCTCAAAAGATTTTGTTAACTTGAATAGTCTTAGAAAAATAGTTCTAATGACAGATATTCATGGGTGACAAAATCCTGACTGACATTTGTTAAGGGAAAACATGATGAACTGTCTGGCAAAGCAACCATTATGTTTTGGAAACATGTTTTAACCCTTTCCCTGTTCTATGTTTATTCCATTTTTCAATACCTGCTGAATACTCATGGATAAAGTAGTTAAAATGAAATATGGAAGGTGGAACATTGTGGGCCATTTCAGAAAGTAAACAAACAGGTCTATCAACTTCCATTAGCAAACAGAGCAGACCTTGATCAGACGGCTCCCCTAGGAGCCGTCTGATCTGGGTCTACTCTGTTTGCAAATGCATGAAAACACGTCTATATGAGGGAAAGGGTTAACCCTTTACTTGACAGTGACACCTTTTGATACCTTTGCAAACAGAGTAGACCTCGACAAGACAGCTCCTGTTGGAGTCATCTGATCTGAGATTCTGCTGTGTTTGCATATATGTTACATATTCTGTACTGTGTACATGACCTTAATATCTCCGTATTTTATAATTTTTATACAAGATTCAAATTAATTAATACTAAAATTGAAGCCTTTCATGAATATCCGTTAACCCTTTACTCCATAAATACGCTTTTCCACATATTTGCAAACAGAGTAGACCCAGATAAGATGGCTCCTTTAGGAGCCGTCTGATCTGGGTCTGCTTTGTTTGCTTATGGAATAATATAAATCTGATTCTACAATTTCTGCTTTGGCCAATATTTCATGTCTGAATATGCCATTTTAAAATTTAATCTAATTAATATTCATGATGTCATTTCTTTCACGAATATTCATGGAGTAAAGTGTTAATTAAAGAGTTAAGAAAACCATCTTTCATCTCGCTAGTACTTGTACATGTATGATACTTATGCTACGACCGCTTTTGGTTTAATTCTTGTGCTTCTATATGGTCTTGTTTTAACTCTTTGAAAGCTGAATATTTAACCCTTTACTCCATGAATATTCATGTAAGAAATAATGACATCATGAATATTAATTAAATTATTTTTGTTATAATAAGACATGGACACAGGAATTTTTGGCCATGACAGAAACTGTAGAATCATATCTATATTATATCATAAGCAAATAGAGCAGACCCTGATCAGATGACTCATACAGGAGCCATCTGATCTGGGTCTACTCTGTTTGCAAAAGCGTAGAAAAGTGTATTTATGGAGTAGAGGGTTAAGCTGGAATTTCACACCAGCGTTTAATGATAGAAAGAGTATGAAGGTGTTTAGTTTGCAAAAAGATTTGAATGGACAAAGGTTAACCGTTTCCCTGTTCTATGATTATTCCAAATTTCAATACCTACTGAATATTCATGAACAAAATTGTTTAAATGAAATGTGGAAGGCAGAACATTGTAGCCATTTTAGAAAGGAAAGAAACATATCTTTCAAATTCCACTATCAAACAGAGCAAACCCTGATCAGATGGCTCCCATAGGAGTTATCTGAGCTGGGTCTACTCTGTTTGCAAATGTGTGAAAACACGTTTATATGAGAGAAAGTGTTAAGTCATAAAATATTTAGAAGGAAAGTATTTAGGTCACTGTGAAAGAAATATTTGATCTACAGTTGAGCTGCAATATCTCGAACTTCAAGGGACCGCACAAATTACTTTGAGTCATCCGATTTTTAATTTGGACAATTTCTCAAGTTCACAGCTTAATGCAGGTAGGAGCTTTCAGCATTACTTTCGACCAGCATTAAGCTGTCACATGTGTTTCTAGATCTGCGTAGTGGTACATTTAAGAACAATTCTGTATTGTAAATTTTGGAAGGGCAGAACTTTTACTTCGAGTTATTCCGCAGTTCAAGTTATCCGAGTTTGAGATATCAAAGTTCAACTGTATATTATATTCATATCAAATTCAATATCTGAAGAATGCTGTGTGCAAAAATTGTATTTCTTAAAATGGGTTTTATATTAGATTCAACTTTTCAGTTAATGAATAATCATGATGTCATTATTTCTTAACCCATTCCCTCATATTGACGACTTTTGACGACTGTAAAAGTCACTTTGTGAAACCATTGTGACAAATAGAGCATTTGCTCCTATAGGAGCAAATGCTCTATTTATCACAATGGTTTCAAACTACAAAATTCTAAACATTTCCTTTTCTCTAGTTAATGCTCCTTTTCGGTAGATTTATTCAAAGAGGTTGTATCTGAAAATAGCCTATGAGGTAATGGGTTAAATGAATATTCATGGAGTAAAGGATTAACACGTGTGTCTATAGTTCCTTTCAGCCTTTACTCCATGAATATTTATGATTTAGGCTCCACCCTCCTTGCATATTCATTATCTCAAATAGAACAGTGGTATGCATATACATGTATTTGTAATTAGTTCAATGAAAGGCAAAATAAACTCATGCCTAAGTAAAAGGTCCTGAGCGCAAACAGGGCAGACCCTATAGGAACTCTGATCGGGATCTACACTGTTTGCCAAATGGAATATAAAAAATATATATGGAGTGAAGGATTAAACAGTTTGAACCCATCTGAGATGCCATGTTACCCAGCATCTCATTGGGATCAAAGTTGTTTGACAGTCTAACACTGTTGTTGAAAAGCAATGGAAGTTGTGCTACATTTTGCAGATAAAAGTTTCTTTGAGTTGAAACTTTTTTAATTACATGTGTGGGAGTCTTTGTTGAATATTAACAAGCTCTGAGTACTGTATGTACCTGTACTGTCTACATAACCCCTTACCTTATAAAGATACTTTTTGACAACTTTGCAGGCAGAGCCAACCCAAAGCCAGAGGTCCAGATAAGATGCATAGATTTAAACATTTTCAACAGTAGCTTGTTTATTTCTCCACCGAACTCTGTACTGTGACCACTCTTTAGAATCGTCTCAAAGAGACGATTCTAAAGAGTGGTCACAGTATAGGGTTTGGTGGAGAAATGACCATTTTATTAATTGGGTATGCACCTTTATCTGTAGCTCTGCAAAGCAGAGGAGTTCTCTCTTCAGGGTTTGCTCTGTTTGCTTGTAGTATATATTAGATCTGTTCTATTACTTTCTGTGATAGCAATGTATTTCACTTGTTTAATATAAAAGTGTAAGAAACTAAGTAATTTAATATTCATCATGGATGGAGTCTTCAATGAATATTCATCAGATAAAGGGTTGATAGTTCCTTTATTAAGGGTCCGTTTTGTGTTGTCTTTTGAATCAGTTTCCTATCTGTACACCTATCCCTGTGTTTGTTGATATTTTATTCTGCTGAATGCATATCTGAATGCATGGTATAAAATCATCTATCAAGCATTATGGGAGGAAAAGAACAATCCACCTCAATGACCCTAAATATTTAACTAAACAAACCTATGCAAATAGTTAAAATCAAGGTCTACAGTGTTGTCTATTCAATTAGTATCAGTTTTAACCCTTTCCCTGTTCAATACTCATGTAAAAAAAATGACATCATAAATATTTATTAGCTGAACTTTATAACGTAAACTTTTTAAAGGAATGTTTAGCTTTGACACAAACTGTAGAATTGGATCTATGTCATGTCAAAAGCAAACAGAGCAGACCCTGATCAGACAGCTCCTATAGGAGCCATCTGGTCTGGGTCTATTCTGTTTGCAAATGCGTGAAAAGTGTTTATCTGAGGGAAAGGGTTAAAAATTGATGAAGAGAGGAGATCAGGTGTCCAGATATTTATGGTATTTAGAGTTCATTCATTTTCATATTCTTCTACACTTTGGTGTTTTCATCAACTTTTGCAAACTGTTAAAATGGACAATACGTCTGCCATGGATAGTGACGGTTGTGTCCGTCGCATTTATTCAAAACATGTGTTTCTTGCTTTTACCCCCCCTTAACCTTTTCCCTCATATATATGCTTTTTCATACCTTTGCAAACAGAGTAGACCAAGATAAGACAGCTTATGAAGGAGCTTTCTGATCAGAGTCTGCTCTGTTTGCTAATGAAATACAGTAAAAACCCTCTAAACTGGAATTCTAGTAGAGAAGAATTTAGATACTTTTAGGCAGGTGACTGCTTAATGCAGGGTGAAAGTCATGCAGAAAGCTCATACAGGAGCTTTCTGCATGACTTTCACCCTGCATTAAGCTGCCACCTGTCTCCAAGACCAATATTTATACTTAATTGAAGATCCAGTTTAGAGGGGTTTTACTGTAATATACGGGAGATCTGATTCACTGGTTTCAGTGATGGTCAATAATTCCCTTGTTCATAATGCCACTACAAAGATTCAGCTTATTCATATTTATACAGTCATCATTCCTCACATGAATATTCATCGGGTAATGTGTCAACCCTTTATTCCATCAAGATGTCTGTTGGCACTGCTGCAAACAGAGTAGACCTAGATCAGGTGGCTCCTATAGGAACCATCTGATTATAGGGATCTGCTCTGTTCACTTATATAAATATCATGGATCTGTTTCTGCCATGGTAAATAATCCATTGTTCATGATGCAATTACTATTAATTGATAGTGATTATTTCTGAAATGAATATTCATGAGGTAAATGGTTAAATAGGTAGATGTCTGCATTAGTGCTTTTGTCTTCCATTTGTAATGCCAGAGCTTGAAGGAAAAGTTGAAAATAGATAGTTTTAGATAGACTTTCCTACGAAAAAAAAACATGTGTTTGTCATTATATAAATTTATGCATACTATTGTGTTGTCCTATGCTTAACCCTCTAAATGCTAAATAGTCAAAATGGAATGGCCTATCACAGATAACCCTTTACTCTATGAATATTTATGTAAGACATCATGAATATTGAATAGATGAATTTTTAAAATGGTATATTTGTGGAATTTGATATATATTATTCCATTAGCAAACAGAGCTCTGTTTGCCAAGGCATAGAAAAGCATATTTATGGAGTAATGGGTTAAATAGCTGGAAAATGTTGCAAAGACAGAAACTGTGGAATCAGATTAATATTATACCATTAGCAAACAGAGCAGACCCTGATCAGATGGTTCCTACAGGAGTTGTCTGATCTTAGTCTGCTTTGTTTTCAAAAGCATAACAAAGCCTATTTATTAAGTAAAGGGTTATTTTTCTCAGAAATCAACTTATTTTTCACTCATCTGTAAGATATTGGCATAATTATATTTATATGTTACTGTTTGTATACTGAATGATCCATCATTGATTAACGACAGAATTCATCAAGTATGATGGGGGCATTCTTTGTGTAAGAACAGTGCAGACCCAGATTAGGGGGCTTCTCTGTTGACCCTCTGATCTGACTGTAAAGCATATGCCAGTAGACTGGTTTCCTATATTCAACGTTGATTGTGAAATATTTTGGCTTAATCTATAGTATGTGCTCTGAAATTATACTTACTTTTCTGACTGAAATGCATACACCAATATAGGAAAACATACCAAATTGTCCCTGATAAATGAGATGTTACATTATTTAACGCATTACTTCATAGGCTATTTTAAGATCCAACCACTTTGAATAAATCTACTGAAAAGGAGCATTAACTAGAAAAAAGGAAAATTTTAGAATTTTGTAGTTTGAAACCATTGTGATAAATAGAGCATTTGCTCCTACAGGAGCAATGCTCTATTTATCACAATGGTTTCAACAGGTTACTTTTACAGAGGCATAGAAAGGCGTATTTATAGAGGAAAGGGTTAAAAGGAGCTTATTGCATTTTGTTCACAGATGGTTGATTAATGCAGAATAAAAGCAATACAGAAAGCTATGGAGCTTTCTGTATTGTTTTCAGTCTGAATTAAGCTACCACCTGTATTTTGAAAAATCTATATTTCTTAGATTTTTGGTTATTATATAAGGTTTTAGTTGTTTTATTGTTTGTAAGCAGGCATTTATTAGAGTCAGGGCTTTTATTAGGGATGATATGGTATACAAAGAAGATTAATTATTAGTATTCAACACTTTACTTCATAAATACACCTTTCTGCGCCTTTGCAAACAGGGTAGACCCAGATCAGATGGCTCCTATAATAGCGGTCTCATCAGGGTCTGCTCTGTTTGCTTATGGAATAATACAGATATGATTCTACACTTTCTGCCATGGCCAAACATTTCTGCCAAACATTTCTGCATCCATGTGCTATTATAACAATTATTCTAATTAATATTCATGATGATATTCTTTCTTACATGAATATTCATGAAGTAAGTTTAAGGCAACTAGTAACTGAATGCAGAGTGAAAGAAATGCAGAAAAAAAGTGCATGCGTATTGCTTACATTCTGTCTAAACTTTAATATTCTCGTCAGTTTTTGAAGAGAAATGAAAGAATCGAGATGGAGAGTAATGATACAGTGTCTTAAAATTAAGTGGCCATGAAAAAGAGGTCTAATTAAGGGTCTGTACGGCAGGTGGTAGCTTTCTGCATTACTGTTGCCCTGCATCAAACAACCACCTGCTTTTTAGACTCCTTTGTTCAATAAATGAATGGCCGATTAGGACAGGTTCTACTGTAGATTGAATTCGAACCTACTCTGAAGATTCCCAAAGGAGTGCTCTGCATTTCTTTTTTCTTGCATTGAGCTTCCACCTGTCTTAAAGACTTCAAACTGTTTTGATCATTTGAGCGGTGGTTTTAGAAAGATTGAACTGTAAAATGATAAAATCTTCTTTGTGTTGTTTCAGGCGCTGACAGCTATTGGACTGGTGATGGGAAACCAATTCAACCTCCAGCAGCCCGGCGTTGCCACCAGCGATGTTACCATGCAGATTCCGCAGAGTATCAGCTTATAATGACTTTATTCCACACACCGCTGATATTTTGTACATGACATTCAAATCCACACCTAAACATATACAGCATAACCTCTCTACAACGATCTCTCAGAAGAAGTCTTAATCTTGTTCTTTAACCCTTTCCTTCATATAAACACCTTTTCACACATTTGCAAACAGAGTAGACCGAGATCAGATGGCTCTTATAGGAGCGATCTGATTAGGGTCTGCTCTGTTTGCTTATGGTATAATATAGATCTGATTCTACAGTATTTCTGCTTGAGCCAAAACATCCTGTGTATATATGCCATTATAAAAATTCAGCTAAAACATATTCATGATGTTATTATTTCTTACCATGAATATTAATTGGACTATTTTTTTTATAATGGCTTACACCCGAAGGAAATTGTAGGTATGGCTGAAACTGTAGAATCAAATCTATATTATTTCATAAACAAACAGAACAGACCCTGATTTGATAGCTGCTATAGGAGCATCTGATCTGGGTCTACATGTACTCTGTTTGTAACATTGTATATATGGAGTAAAGGGTTAAGGCTGGTGACTGATAAATTAAGAATGGTAGTTATAAAGAAAGCTCCAGTGGGCTTTCCTCCATAAATATGCCTTTCTACGCATTTGCAGAGTAGACCCGGATCAGACGGCTCCTAAAGCAGCCATCTTATCAGAGTCTGCTCTATTTGCTTATGATATAATATAGATATGATTCTACAGTTTCTGCCATGGCCAAAAATTTCTGTATCCATGTGCTATTATAACAAGTAAATCTAATTAACATTCATGGCATAATTATTTCTTACATGAATATTCTTGGAGGAAAGGGTTTAAACAATGTTTATTTATTAAGTGGTCCTTTTTATAGAGGTTCTGCTGTATTGAATTTGTTAACAAGTCCATACATGAATTCACCAATGCATTCTTAGACTCATAGACTTAGTTAAATGTCAGACATGTTTACTTGGTTCCCAGAATGGTATTGAGGTCTCCTGCAGAGTGTGACAAGTTTATATGAATTTAACCCTTTATTCCATAGATACATGTATGCCTTTTAACCCTTTCCCTCATATTGACGACTTTTGACGAAAAAAGTCACTTTGTGAAACCATTGTGATAAATAGAGCATTTGCTCCTATAGGAGCAAATGCTCTATTTATCACAATGGTTTCAAACTACGAAATTCTAAATTTTCCTTTTCTCTAGTTAATGCTCCTTTTCGGTAGATATATTCAAAGAGGTTGTATCTAAAAATAGCCTATGAGGTAATGGGATAAGACATGTGCAGAGTAAACCCAGATCAGATGGCTCCTGTATGGGACAACTGATCAGGATCTGCTCCATTTCCTTATGAAAAAAAATATAGATAGGATTCTAGAGTTTTTGCCATGGCCATTTTTTTTTTCATTTGCATTTATAAAATTCAATTTAATTAAATACTCATGATACCATTATTTCTTACGTGAATATTGATGGAGTAAAGGGATCAGTAAAATTATATGTCAAGAAACTTATTTGTTATATACATTTGTATATTTATTTACTTTATTTTTCTGTGATAGAACTATACATTCCGCCCACCTGTTTTACTTATAAATATTCCATTTGTATCTCTAATTAACTCTCCCAGGGAGTTGACATTATAGAAAAGAAGCTTCTTGCATGTGTGTACACCAGTGGTTGTTTAATTTAGAATAAAAGCAATGTAGAAAGCTCCTATGGGGCTCTCTGTGTTGATTTCAGCCTGCAATAAGCTACTATTTGTATTTTGGAAAACCTATATTTTTATATATCATTAATTTCCCCCAGAAGTAAGGGGTGTTTATTATAGTGAGTGAGTTTATTAGGGAGAATATGGTACTTTTATCTTTGATTTTATGTTCATGCATTTGTACAGTAAAACCTCTCCATAACGGCCACTAAATTGTGTTAATTAGTTGGTATTTAGGGCAGGTGGCTGCTTAAAGCAAGGTGGAAGTAAAACAGAATGCTCCTATAGGAGCGTTTTGTTTTACTTTCACCTTGCTTTAAGCAGCCACCTGCCTTTAACACAAAATACTTGATGTAATTTAGTGGTTGTTATAGAGAGGTTTTACTGTATTTCTTTGGTGTGCAAGTTTATAACACATCTTGTTATTGACTGGTATTTGTATCTAAATATATGGGAGAGTTTTACAGTACATGACTTCCAGGGAGTGCATACATGTACTGGTAAAACCCTTTACTCCATGAATAATCATGTAAGAAATAATGACTTCATGAATAATAATTGGCTCATGAACACATGAAGGCCATGGCAGAAACTAGAATCAGATCTATGTAACTTGATCAGCAAACAGAGCAGACCCTATTCAGACAGCTTCTATAGGAGATGTCTGATCTGGGTCTACTCTGTTTACAAAGGCATTAAAAGGTGTATTTATGGAGTAAAGAGTTAAACCTTTCCCTAATGAACACTTGTGTGTGAATTTGTCAACTCATGAATATTCATAATGGGTTAATCTAGATTACATGTGCTGTGTATTCACACAGAGAATTTACTCACTGCATGTATCACAACTGTCCAACAGATGTTTTTCACAAATACAGTAAAAACTCGATACTACGAACACTCAAATAGGTACCATTATTGATCTTTAACACAAGTGACAGCTGAATGCAGGGTGAAAGGCATGCAAAAAGCTCCTAGAGGAGCTTTCTGCATTCCTTTCATCCTGCATTAAGCAGCCACCTGCCTACAAAGACATAAATTCTTCATTACTATAATTTCATAGTATCGAGTTTTTACTGTAGTAGAAATGTCTATAATATATGTTAAGATCACAGCAGCTACAGTCATTATCAATTTATGAGATGAGTATTAAAATAATAAATCAGCTATCTAACAAATTACCTCCATATTTGATAGGTTAATAGTTATTATCGAATGATTCGGAGAAAGGTAATTTAACTGTAGTGTGCTCCAAACAGTTTACATCCTGATGAGACGCCACATAATGAGGCATCTCAGCTGAATCCAAACTGTTTGGATAGGTAATCGAGGCTAGCATACAAAGAATATGGGTATATACTGCTGGGTCTGTGAAAATGTATGAAATTCTGAGTGAGTTTGAAATTGTTGAAAGAATTATCAGATAAAGATGTGTGTCATAGGATTTCTAAAATACATTCCAATGTAAATGTTATAAACATGATAGCTTCTAAACCCTTCACTGGATGCATATTCATGCAAAACTCCACTCATTATGAATATTAATTTATTTTCTATAAAACAATGAATTCATTGCCAAACAGTAAAGATTCTAATTTGTAACATAAAAGCAAAGGGAGCAGACCCTGATCAGACAGCTCCTGTCAGAGCTGTCTGATCTGGGTCTACTCAGTTTGCAAAAAGGTGTTAAAAAGCAGGATTATCAATTAAGGGTTGATGAAGACTCCTCATATAATGACAATGTGTTATACATGTGTTTTTCTAATAAATTTCTGAACATAATACTGTATTGTTTTCTGTCAACATTTCCAGGTAATGTTCTAGTAGTACAGCAATTCTTTTGATCTGCTCGTATTCAACTTTCTACCTAATCAGTTATATTTTTCAACTGGTATTTTGAAAACTATTTTGAAAAAATCTGTACATTTATTCTCCCTTATAAACACTAATAAACACTTCTACTGTAACAAATGCCCCTTATCTTCAGACTTTGAGTAGGTTGGTGGTTCTTCCCAGGTGTTGTTCGGTGCACGAATCAATGCATTTTTTTTCTATGTATGGAAAAACCCTCCAAGGTCTCCCTCCACCTGTAATTAGCTGGACATCGCAAAATGACTGGAATACTGTAAAACCAAGAGGGCTATTGGCCCTATATCGCTCATCTGAGTTACAGTAATATACATGTATTGACAATGTTAATTCTTCAGCAGACAACCTAGCAGATGACAGAAACTTAAGTGTTAACCCTTTCACTGCTGAGCCAACTTGAACTTAAATTGACACACAGTTTGGATTCAGATCTAATACCAAGTAACTGTATGACAAAGATCTAAACTGTTTACAACTTGTGACAATTTTGCCTTAGGTCAAAATGTCTAAAACTGATCTTAGAAATTCAAATGATAACAAATCTGAAGCTGACGACATTAAAGGGTGAAAGAGCTTGCAGTGACCTGGAGTATAGTGACCTCGAGAGATTTTAGCATGATGTAACAGTTACCCTAAGGGCACTACTGGTCAGTGCTGTAACCTTTAAACTGTAGTTTCTGATGGGAAGAAGTCTATTTAACCATTTCCCTCATATAAACGTGTTTTCACGCATCTGCAAACAGAGTAGAAACAGATAAGATGGCTCCTATAGGATCAGGGTCTGCTCTGTTTGCTAATGGAATTTGATAGACCTGTTTCTATGCCTTCTAAAATGGCTACACTGATGCACCTTCCATATTTCATTACAAATATTTTGTCCATAACTATTCAGGAGGTATTGGAATTTGTAATAAACATAGAACAGAGAAAGGGTTAACCTCCAATGCAGTTATCTCCCATTGTCCCTTAATAGCTATGCTGATGAGACAAGGGAAATAACTGAGGAAATTGCTAGCTCTGAATAAGGGGAAACTGTAGTTTCTGATGTTAAGAAGTCTAAAGCCCCAGGGTGAGGCCATTGTTAGCCCAGGGGACATACTTTGAACAAACTAGGTAGAAGTCTATTAGGTGATGCTTCATATCAAATATATTAACTCTAGAGTATGTGGTTTCAGAGAAGAAGATTTTTAAAGGTTTTCCTATATAAGTCAATGTAAAACTTACAAACCCCCGGTCGGGGCCATTTTTGGCCCAGGGTTTTCCTTTATAAGTCAATGTAAAACTTACAAACCCCCGGTCGGGGCCATTTTTGACCCAGGGGTCATAATATGAACAAAATTGGTAAAGGACCATTAGATGATACTATATACCAAATATCAAAGCTCTAGGAATTGTGGTTTCAATAAGAAGATTTTTAAAGATTTATAAAAAAAAACAACTTTTAAGTAGTGGGGCGGGGCCATTTTTGGCCCTTTGGTCATGATTTTAACAAACTTGGTAGAGGACCCCCTAACGTACATTTCTGTGAAATTTAGTTGAAATCCTCCCAGTGGTTTAGGAGAAGAAGTCATTTGAAATAAAAGTGAACAGACGGACGACGGCGGTCACAATAGCTCACCTTGAGCCTTTAGCTCAGGTGAGCTAAAAACCCACCAGAAACCAACAAATCGTTACAAGCCTAATGAGTACCAGAATTAAATGTGTGATGAAAAACAAACACAGGATGATATATATTTTAACTTTAATGTTTACACAAATAACCAACCTTACAATAAAACAGCAAGACTGTAGATCTAATACAGAATCTAAATTAAAGTGAGTCAAATGTATCCTGTATGTAAAGTCACATGTTCCTAGCACATTTATTTGGTTGATACTCGAGTTTTTCTATTCCAGCTAAAGTTGTCTGCGTACGATTTACGCTTTGGGGTCGTCTTTTTAGGTTCCTCTACATAGCACTCCCAGCCTACAAAAGAAGAAAAATGAAACAATTTTAAATATCTAACCATCATCAAGAGAAGGACGGCACTCTGGCAAATGAAAACAGTATTGATCAAGAATGACCATCATATTTGTACACTACAGTCAACTAGGTTCTTAACCCTTCTCTTGCTGAATTTTAAAAACACATTTGTCCTTCTTTACCCATGCCCTGTTGTATAATTACATATATCTTCACTGTGTACAAGTATTTCGCTGTACAATCACTGCTCTGGAGTGCATTGGATGCACAATCAACTTGTAAATAGTGCAGACCCTGATGAGACAGCTCCTGCAGGAGCTGTCTCGTCTGGGTCTTCACTATTTACAGGTAGGTATATTGACGCGAATAGCAAGCGAAGGGTTAACTGTCTGTTACCTCTTTGACTGCCAGTGGCAAAGTTGCAATAATTTATACAAACAGATCGGATCCAAATAGATACCAAGTAACTTGGCGTCTCATCGGGATCAAAATTGTTTAAGAGCTGACACTTGTATGTTGTCATTTTAGTTTTTTCCAATTCATCTATGCTTTCGGGAAAATAAAGACTGAATGTCAAACAGCTTAGATTTTGAAGAGATGCCAAGTCTCTCAGTGTCCTGTCTGCATTATTCAATGACTTTTCATGCCTTTGCAAACAGAATAGACCCTGATCAGATGGCTCCTTTGGGAGCCATCTGATCAGGGTCTGCTCTATTTACTTATGAAATTATAATAGATCTAACACTACAGTTTCTACAAATTCCAAAACTTCATGTGTACATACATATCGAGGGCTTGGTGCAAAACTATTGTAACTCCTTCACAAAGTGAACCAAGCCCTCGATATGCTGTTATAAAATTAATCAAATAAATATTTATGATGTCATTATTACGTACATGAATAATCAACAGGGACTGGGTTAACCCTTTCTTTTTCACACATCTGCATTTATTACAATGGCTTAGGTACACATGCACTTTTGGTATTGGTAATATCTATTATGATTTTGAAAGCAAACAGCAGACCTTGATCAGACAGTTCCACTAGGAGCCTTCTGATTTGGGTTGGTCGCATTGTAAAAATACAGCTCATAAATATGCACAATGTCATTATTTCTGAATTGAATATTCAGCAGAGAAAGGGTTAACAAATTCTGCTTCCATAGACATACCGGTAATAACAATTGTTGTTGTTTCTATGATGGGTTATTCATAGATATTTGTTTCTATGGAAACCAGGACACTTCTTTTGTACCAAACATGGGTTAATTAACAGATTTTATTTTTGTCTTCCAAAAATACAAAACAACATAATTATGTATCTGATTTTTTAGCCGATGTTGCAAAAGTTGAAGCACCACAGCCAATTTGTGAATATCTTTTCAATCAGTCTGGATCCAGATAAGATGCTGAGTACAGTAGATCCAGTCTTATAAGCAACAGGAATCTTAAAAAGCAGGATGTAATGCAGAAAGCATTTCTGTATTATTTTGGCCAGCATTAAGCTCCTATCTGCCTTAACCCTTTCATCCATAAGTACGCCTTTCTACACCTCTGTAATAGTAAATTCTTGAAACCATTGCAATAAATAGAACATTTGCCTCATAGGAGCAAATGCTCTATTTATCACAATGGTTTCAATACTACACAATTCTAATATTTTCCTTTTCTCTAGTAAATGCTCCTTTTGGGTCAATTTGTTCAAAGAGGTTGGGTCTAAAAATAGCCTATGAGGTAATGGGTTAAATACCCATAATTAGACCACTCTTTGATAGTCGTTTAACCCTTTACTCCATGAATATTAATGTAAGAAATAATGACATCATGAATATTGATTAGATTAATTGTTATAATAGCACACGGAGACAGGAACTTTTGGCCATGGCAGAAACTGTAAAATCATATATCTACATTGTATCATAAGCAAACCGAGCGGTCCCTGATCAGATGGCTCCTACAGGAGCAGTCTGATCTGGGTCTACTCCACAAAGGCGTAGAAAGGCATAGCTGAAGAGTAAAGGATTAACCCATTCTCTTTTGAAGCCTCTGTAAAAGTCACTCTTTGAAACCATAGCGATAAATAGAGCATTTGGTCCAAAGGAGCAAAATCTCTATTTATCACATTGGTTTAAAAACTGCAGTTCTAAAAAATTCCTTTTCTCTAGTAGATGCTCCTTTTTGGTAGATTTATTCAAAGCGTTTGGGTCTAAAAATAGAAGAAAAAGTGTTGTTTAAGAATTGAAGCAGATGACTAGTTAATGTTTACAAAAGCTACTTAATGTTTAACCCTTTACTCCATACACATGCCTTTCTACGCCTTTGCAAACAGAGCAGCCATAGACCAGACGTCTCCTGTAGGAGATGTCTGATCAGAGTCTGCTTATGATATAATACAGATTAGTTCTGCAATTTCTTAATTATTGCAAAAGATGTCAGTGTCCTTGTGCCAATATCCAATAATATTCATGATGTCATTATTTCTTACACGAGTAAGGAGTTAAAAGAAATGGAAGAAACCTAATTTTTGAGCTTGAAGCAGACACTATTATTTGCAGCTGAGAGGTGTTCATTATCAAAGGGTAAACCAGGCTATGACTCATCCGACTATGACTCATCATTTTTGCCATTTAACCCTTTCCCTGTTCTATGTTTATTCCAAATTTCAATACCTACTGAATATTTATGGGCAAAATAGTGATAATGAGATATGGAAAGTAGGACAGTGTAGCCATTTTAGAATCTAAAGAAACATATCTATCAAATTCCATTTGCAAACAGAGCAGACCCTGATGTGGGTGTACTCTGTTTGCAAAAGTGTGAAAATGCATTTATATGAAGGAAAGGGTTAACCCTTTACTCCATAAATACACCTTTCTATGCATTTGCAAACAGAGAAGACCTAGATCAGATGGATCTTGTAGGAGCTGTCTGAACAGAGTCCGCGCTGTTTGCTTATGAAATAATATAGACAGGATTCAATAATTTCTGCCATGGCCAAAACATCATGTGTCATTATAAAAGTAGATCTAATTAATGCTGATGACATCATTATTTCTTACATAAATATTCTTACATAAGGGTTAAAAACAGCATATACATGTAAACTGTGTTTCTAACATTCATTTGAAAATTTCTATGATTTTTTTCTTTCAGGCACTGAGCAATAAAATAATACCGGGTAGTACCAGATTTAAGTTACAGAAGATATAAACAGTAAACACTCTCAAAAAAGAAATCTAATACATTGTAGTTGTCTTTAACCCTTTCCACCATAAATACGCCTTTCTACGCCTCTGTTAACATCACCCTATAAAACAATTGTGATAAATAGAGCCATAGAAGCCAAATGATCCTGTGTAGATATGCCATTATAAATATTCAGCTATAAAGTAATATTCTTTATTTCTTATACAATAACTCCTAAATGCCGCAAGTGATCTGAAAAAGTAATACATGGGAATGATGGCCCTGTGATAACAAAAATTCATGTCGAGTTTCATTGAATTCTGTCAATTCTGTCAATCATCTACAGAGATATGGCATCGGACAGAAAAAAAAAATGTGATTTTTTGCGTATAAAACGGCAATAAATCCAAAATGCTGCAAGCAATCTGGAAAAGTAATACATGGGAACAGTGCCCCAGTGAGTTTCGTTGAATTCTCAATTTCTGTTTATCCATTACAGAGATATGGCATCGGACGGAAACTGGACGGAAGGACAGACAGACAGACAGAATGACAGAAAGACAAGCCCAAAACAATATCCCTCTGCCTTTGGCAGGGGATAACAAGGAAACAGTTAAACAAGACGTATTTGTAAAATATTATGCTCCCAGCAGGCAATTTGACTTTTGAAAATTCCCTTCTTTACATACATCTTCAAAGCAACGCTGTTCATCTGTGAATGTTTGAAGTAAGTCCTTTCATTGGTGTATGAGGAGTTTGATACACAAGATTTGCAGGACATACTTATAATAATAAATATGCATGTTGCCATTACTTCTCACATGAGTATTCATCAGGTAAAAGACTCACCAATCTTTGCACAAAAGTCCACCGCATCCTCTTTACTTGCAAACTCTATATGGGAGTTAGATAGTGGATCACCCCTGAAAATGTATCATCAGAAATTTCATAAAGCCATGAATTATAATTAGAACATTGTGTCAATATGATACGGATACCCCCCTAGTGATATCATCTCTAGATCGAACACTTTTCAATATTATATTACACTGAACCGCAAAAGAAACGCAACAGCTGGGGAAACACATATAATTCAAAACTAAACAGTTCAAATGATAAATAACGGTTTTATTTGATTTTATATGTATCTTACCTACATGTACATACTGTAAACATTTCATTAAAATGTATCAACAAATACTCCCGATTTCATTATGTCAAAGTTCATTACCCACAAGTTCAATTTTCACACATTGTCAATACCTCGTGTATCCTCCAATGGCTATTGATAATTTGTGAAAATTGAACTCATGGGTAATGAACTTTAACATAAAGAAATCGGAGTTATTTGTTGATATGTTTTAATGAAAATTACACGGTATGTAGATAAGGTACCTATAAACTGTAATACAACCGTTATTTATCATTTGAACTATTTAGTTTAGAATTATATGTGTTTCTCCAACTGCTGCGTTTCTTTTGCGGTTCGGTGTATATAGTGAAGAAAATCACATATTATTAAACTTTGGTAAAAATAGTTGGAGCGACAATTTCCTTCTTAACGTATATCTTCACATCAACATTGTTCATCTGTGAAAGTTTGGTGTTTGACGAGAGTTAGACACACAAGATTCACCTGACATACAGATTGGACAGACATAAGGATGTACAGACTGATAGACAAGAGCAAGGCTATTTGTATCCCACCTTGTGAGAGACATAAAATGGAATTTAGATATACATGTACATTAATATACATAATTAAGATATATTAAGATATATCAAAATACAGTAGAACCCTTCTAATGTGACCACTTAATAAATAAACATGGTTGTCTTTATTAGCAGGTGGCTGCTTAGTGGTTGCTTAATGCAGGACAAAAGTAATGCAGAAAGCTCCTCTGGGAGCTTTCTGCATTACTCTTGTCCTGCATTAAGCTACCACCTGCCTCTATCATCCAGAATTATACGTCTTTTATATTCTTCACCTGAATTTGTATATTTGGTCAAAGAAAAATGGGGGGAAAATGCCATTTCAGAATTGTAGAATCAGAGGTGTATTATTTCATAAGCAAAAAGAGCTGACCCTGATCAGATGGCTCCTACATGAACCGTCTGATCTTGATCTACTCTGTTTGCAAAGGTGCTAAAAGTCTTCTATATAAGGGAAAGGGTTAAAAATAGCTACATTAACCCATTATAAATCATAAATACGTCTTTCTACACTTTTGCAAACAGTGTAGACCTGGATAAGATGGACTCTGTAGGAGCTCTCTGATAGGGTCTGCTCTGTTTGCTTATGATATAATATAGATATGATTCTACAGTTTCTGTAATGGCCAAAAATTCCTGTTTCCATATGCCATTAAAGCAATTAATTTAATAAATATTCATGATGTCATTATTTCTTACATGAATATTCATGAAGTAAAGGGTTCAGTCAAAAACAGTCGCTTAAGCACAAGTAGAACAATAGATAAAGTTGTGTTAACTTTTTGTCTTCATAAATGATCGATATGCTATCATTATATGATAATTGGATGCAATATATATGGTTGATATACCATAAACATACCCTATACGATCGATAAATACACAATTATCCTTTCATTATATACGATTTACGATGACAATATTTGATATGTTTACAAAGGAAATCTACACATTTTGGACAGACATAAGCATGGTGGTGCTTGCCTATCTTGTCAAGTTTCAAATAACAGTTGTGTTACCCTTATATCGTGTAAACAGCCTTCCTACAAGAAAGTCTGATCAAAACTGGTGTGACGTGTTATAACATAGAGAAAACAGTCTATATTTATGCAATGTATTCAGAGCAAATCGTGTTGTATTCCATCATAACATATATTATATACGCATGTTACAGACACTATATAAATGTATGATATACAATATATGCACACATGAAGTACATGCGATATACATGCATGCAGAATATGACAACAATACATGACAATTACTGTATTTCATTCTCTTAGCCATCACATACTGTTTGGTTATGATAATGGAGAAAAAAAAGTTTTGACCACAATTATTTAAATAGATGAGCCTTGAAGCATAATACTGTATATGCTGGAGCTAATCACTTAACCCTTTCCCTGTTCTATATTTATTCCAAATTTCAATACCTCCTGAATATTCATTAACAAAATAGTTACAAAGAAATATGGAAGGTGCAACATTGTAGACATTTTAGAAGGCAAAGAAACTGATCTATCAAATTCTATTAGCAAACAGAGCAGACCCTGATCAGACGGCTCCTCTAGGAGCCGTCTGATCTGGGTCTACTCTGTTTGCAAATGCGTGAAAACACGTTTATATGAGGGAAAGGGTTAATGCAAAAGGGTACTGACAAGCTAGTCTCAGAACAAAAAGAAAGCATACGTTGACTGCCATCCCATGAGTGGGTTTTCCCATCTCTGCCTTGTATCAAACTCAATCCTCCATTTGTTAGAGCCAAATGTCCCACTCTGCATGGCATTATTGGTGGGGATAAAGATTCTGGCTCTTCTAGTTCGAACATGTTCCTCTGGTACCCCAGTGATAGCTGACTGGTCGACCTGCAAAACAGTGCTGAGCATTAATTTCAAAACATATATACCCACTGGGGGAACTGAGCTATATACTGTTTTAGATTTAACCCTTTCCTCCATAAATATGCCTTTCTACGCCTCTGTAATAACCACTTCTGGAAACCATTGTGATAAATAGAGCGATTGCTCCTATATTCAAACTACAAAATTCTAAAATTTTACTTTTCTCTAGTAAATGCTCCTTTTGGGTAGATTCATTCAAAGAGGTTGGGTCTAAAAATAGCCTATGGAGGAAAGGGTTAAGACTCTTAACCCTTCACTCCATGAATATTTATGTTAGAAATAAGGACATCATAAATATTGATTACCTGGAATTTTATCAAGTATATGACCACAGAAGGTTTAACCCTTTCCCTCATATAAAGGTGTGTTCACACATTTGCAAACAGAGAAGACCCAGATCAGACGACTCCTAGAGGAGCCGTCTGATCAGCGTCTACTCTGTTTGCTTGTAGAATTTGAAAGATCTGTGTCTTTACTTTCTAAAACGGCTACAATGTTCCACCTTCCATATTTCACTATAACTATTTTGGCCATGAATATGCAGTAGGTACTGAAACATGAAATAAACATAGAACAGGGAAAGGGTTAAGGTAAGGCAAAAACTGTAGAATCAAACAATATTATTCCATAAGCAAACAGAGCAGACATGTATCTGACGGCTCCTATATGGGTCGATTCTGTTTGCAAAAGGCGTAAAACAGCGTATCTATGAAGTAAAGGGTTTTGAATATTGATATAAAGTAAAGTAAATGCACATACACATGTATTTCTTTCTCAAAACCATATATCTGTTACTTTAACCCTTTCCCTCATATGAACGCTTTTTCACGCATTTGCAAACAGAGCAGACCCAGATCAAACGGCTCCTATAGGAGCTGTCTGATCAGGGTCTGCTCTGTTTGCTGATGAAATTATATAGATTTGTTTCTTTACTTTCTGAAATGGCTACAATCTTCCACCTTCTATATTTCATTATACATCTAACTATTTTGTCCATAATTATTCAGTAGGAATTGAAATTTGGAATAAATATAGAACAGGTAAAGGGTTAAACCATTTGACACCTTTGCAAATAGAGTAGACCCAGATCAGACCGGGACATTAGTATTAGGGTCTGCTCTGTTTGCTTACGAAATTATATAGATCTGATTCTTCAGTTTTTGCCATGATCAAAAGATGCCATGTTCACATGCCATTACAAAAATTCAGCTAACAAGTACTTATGCAGTCAGTATTGCTCACAAAAATATTCAATCAGGTTAAGGTTAAACACACTTGTCTTATTATCAGTGTCTTATATGTGCAACTATGCAATATGTCTCTATTAATTATGAACACTTAGAGTTTCCATTGTTTAACCCTTTCCCTGTTCTATATTTAGTCCAAATTTCAATACCTACAGAATATTCATGGACAAAATAGGTATAATGAAATATGGACGGTGGAACATTGTAGCCACTTTAGAGACTAAAGAAAAATCTATCAAAATCCATTAGCAACCAGAGCAGACCCTGATCAGACAGCTCCTATAGGAGCTGTCTGATCTGGGTCTACTCTGTTTGCAGATGTGTGAAAGGTATTTATATGAAGGAAAGACTTAAGCACTGTTTAACCATTTTCCTCACATAAATGTTTTTTCACACCTTTGCATTATCAGACGGCTCCTGAAAGACCCTGCCCTGCTTATGAAATTATACAGATATTATCAAATTTTTTGTCTAAGCCAAAAGTTCCCTTCAAAATTTTACCTATATAATTCTATACGCAAACAGAGCAGGCCCTGATCAGACGGCCCCTAAAGGGTTGTCTGAAAGATAAAGGGCTCATGAAGCATTGTTTTTAATTACCAAAGTAAAGTGGTTATGACTTTTAACCCATTCTAACTTTAAAAGGCTATTTTTACACCTAACGTCTTTGATTAAATCTACCAAAAAGGAGCATTAAGAGAAAAGGATTTTTTCAGAATTGTGTAGTTTTGAAACCATTGTGATAAATAGAGTATTTGCTCCTGTGGAGCAAATGCTCTATTTATCACAATGGTTTCACAAAGTGACTTTTACAGAAGCGTCAAAAGGCGTCAATATGCGGGAATGGGTTAACCCTTCACTCCATGAATATTATTGAAAGAAATAATGACATCATGAATATTAATTAGGTGCGGAAGGTATATTTATAGAGGAAAGGGTTAAAAGGTATTTCAACTACGAAGATTATGACTTAATCATTTTCATACTAGAACCTTTTCACGGATTTACCGTGTAGTAGGCTTAAGACTGTTTGCAAATTAATACATGTATATACATAAGTCTGATTCAATAGTTTCTTCCATGGCCAAATACCCCCATGTGCATAATGTCACTATAAAAATTCAGCTAATTGATAATAAAATTTAAGTAATTCTTTCTTTCATGAATATTCATTTGGTAAAGGGCTTAGCTGTATTTATCACTTAATACATTTTGTAATTACAATTTCTAATTGATATATTCATTATTGTCTATTATATATAATATTTTGTAGCCACTATAACAATACAGGATTTTCTCAAAATGCATTAATTAACCCTTTCCCTTTTCAATATTCATGAAAGAAATAATGAAAGCATGAATATTTATTCGCTGGATTTTTATAACTGTAACTTTTCAAGGAAATGTTTTTTGACAAAACTTTAGAATTAGATCTACACACTTATGTATATCATGTCAAAAGCAAACAGAGCAGACCTTGATCAGATGACTCCTATAGGAGACATCTGATCTGGATTTACTCTGTTTGCAAAGGCGCAGAAAGACATATTACTCTGTTTGCAAATGCATGATTTTTTCAATCAAAATAAAATTGTTCAAATTTGTTCATGGGGGAAACCATGCTTTCATGTTTGTAAAATGTTAACAGTTAATATAATCATTCTCTCAAGATGCATTACTCAATATCCTGAAAGACTCAAATAAATAGAGTTAGGCCCACTTACTATTCTGTCTGTAATAATTGTATCATGCTCTGTGTGCTTTTCTTCAATTGCCCCAGGTGGAACACTTGTAACTCTTACACCAGATTCATCAGCAAAGGTCCTGAAAATAAATAAGGTACAGCCATTCCAATAAACATATTTATATTGATATAGACTTTCAGTCTCAACAAATTGTAAATCCTGGTGCATGCTACTTATGAAATGCAACACATGCTCTGAAAAATTTCAACAGTCCTACTTAACTGGACTTCAGAAATGTTACCTCTAGTCTCAAATTTCAACAATAAAGAGATAACTTGCATGGCCAGTCATTACAGAATGCTGTTAAATATGTCCTTCATATAACTGCTTTTTCATGCCTTTGCCAACAGAGAACACCCAGATCAAACAGCTCCTGCAGGTGCCATTTGATCAGGGTCTGCTCTGTCTGCTTAATATAGAATTAAATTGATTTGATGCTAGTATTGGTTGAGGAAAAAATTCTCTTGAAAATTTACATTATGAAAATTGAGTTAATGAATATATTAACAAAGTGACTTATTCACACATAAATGTTCGTTAGAGAAAGGTATATCCCTCCCATTACACTGTGTTGGATATCCCATAATGCATTGTTTGAACTCTGATGGTTCCCCATCCAGCGAGTGAGTAATCTCAGTCTTGCTAAATTTCACAACAGATTCCTGCCCTTAACCCTTTCCCTTATGTAAGCGCATTTTTACGCATCTGCAAACAGAGCAGACCCAGATCAGACGGCTCCTATAGGAGCCGTCTGATCAGGGTCTGCTCTGTTTGCTTATGGTGTAATATATATCTGATTCTACAGCTTCTGTCTGAACCAAAATGTCTTGTTTTCATAATTATACCATCATGAAAAATAATCTTATTAATATTCATGACGTCATTATTTCTAACATGAATATAGAACAGGGAAAGGGTTAACCCTTTACTCCATGAATATGTATGTGACAACTAATGACATCATGAATATTAGATTGACTGTTATAATAACACATGGACATGGGAATATTTAGCCATGACAGAAAACTACAGAATTAAATCTATATTATTTCATAAGCAAACAGAGCAGACCCTGATCAGATGGCTCGTATAGGAGCTGTCTGATCTGGGTCTACTCTGTTTACAAAGGCGTAGAAAAGGGTTATGGAGTAAAGGGTTAACCTTTTCACTAATAAACATTTATAAATATCCAGTGTTCTCATTAGGATTGAATTTTACCGAGTCCCTGGGACCCAGGGCATCAGCAAAAGTTGCGTCCCTAGCAAATACAACTGAGTCCCAGATAATTTCACTCCTGCTTTTGTAATGGAGATTTTTTGCACCATTAAATGTAAAGGGGTAAAACTATTTAAGACTTACACTGATGTGTCATTTAACATCAAAAAGATAAGTGTTACAAGCACTGTATACTATAATAAGGTATTTCTTGATGCTTTGATTTGAAGTGCACGACGACGAGCATAGTGAACTGAGCTGAGCATCACTGTATCCGCTGGTACGTAAAAGCGGTTTTCACTTCATTTTCAGTGCATACAAAGCATCACATGGTAATTCTATTGGTTTCAGGGCTAACATCATTTACTTACAAGTCTTTAAACTCTCGATCTTGCACCCATAACGCTTTAAAGTTCTGGCGTGTTCAACTTTTTACTAGCAGACGCCATCTTTTTTCAGCACCCAAATGTAATTTACTACGCGACAGAACAGTTCTCGTAGAATTACATAATTTTAGATGTTGACATTAGGGTGGAAATCGTAACCAGTCAATGCAGGTGCCCTCCTACGTACCTGGAATAACCCAGGACTCGATATTAATAGATGCGTTGCAATTTCGGAAAAAATGTCAAGAAAACGGAGTGAGATTCACTTTGTTTATTGATCCGGATTGATGTAAGACCGAGTTTCAGTTGTTAATTTACCTGGATTCATTTAAATCGGTAAAATTTCGATCATTGATCTTGCGTCCCATGGACGCAACGTACTTGACTATTTTGTGTTCCAACGATTTTCGGTGCGTATTTAGATATGATTACAACGTAAACGGGAACACTGAATATCTGAACAGGTCACTCCATGAATATTTACTAATATTTATAATGTTTATTGTTAAAATTTCAAAGGATTTTTGGCTTAGACAAAACTGTAGAATCAGATATAAATAAGTTCATAGGCAAACAGAGCAGACCCTGATCAGAGGGCTCCTATAGGAGCCATCTGATCTGGGTCTACTCTGTTTGTAAAAAAGTGTTTATATATAGGGAAAGGATTAAAAGAGATTGCCAAAGAGCAAGTTCACTGTCAAGGAAAAGAGTTTATAGATACATTTGTACAACATACCCAAGAGCTCACTGTTACATAATAACACATACATGACTTTTGTAACATGCACCCTCGGCATCCAGACAGTAACCACGCAGTCCGTTGCTTAACTTTGCAACCCAGTTGGTATTTAGCCTAGTTCACATTTCAATTTGTGTACTCTAAATGGTGATATCGAGCTACTTTCGGTTTTAACGATATCCCGGCAGAGTACACAGACATTAAAACTGATTCAGGTTAGGACATTCCTCAGTACACACCTAATGATTCCTGTCCGGTTGGATTTTCTTCCAAAATACGACAGAATTCTTTTTTAAAAATAAAGACATGCAGAAGTATCAATATGTATTAGATGTTACTTTTGTATGTACCTGACAAGAAAGCGTCCGAAGACAGTTTTTTTATTGCTTTTAATCCACTTAATCCGTTTCCTCGTAGCGCTTACAGTACCACTACCTACATTGCACCTGTGTGTATACACTCGCATCGTGTGACAACAATTTATGAGCATATCTGAGGTCAGTTGTTGTTTGAATGATATAATTACCACATAAGTGCAGATTTGCATTGAAATATTTTATTAGGTCCAATATGACCAGATTGTAAATTAGAAAATTAACGATTTCCACCCCGTATTTGAGGTATTGTCATGAGACCTTAATACGACAACGTCACAAAACTAGCATGTTGTTTTACAGCTCATTGATGAGACTAGTATCTAACCATACTACTCTGTGTAAGTGGTTATCAAATTATTCTTTTTTCATATTGAGTCTTTTTATATTGATAATGACAATGAATGCCAAATAACACGTATTAAAGAAGGACAAATGAAGCATTTTTCGATTTTGGTCACTGTATGCGAAGCCGAAGGTTCTATTGTTTGTGTCCCGTTCTACTCCTGTCAATCTATCATTCTGTCCCTTACCATTTCTTGATATGTGATAATATAAAAGTGGCGTAACGCCTGTGTTAACGAACGTTAAAAATAGAACTTATAGCGGACCAACTTTGTTGAAACGGATTGACTTTAGAGTGGGTACATCTTGACCGAAAAATAGTGGGTACATCTCAGTGACTGGGAAACCCCTGCGCCGTGCGCCATTGTCTCATAAAAATTGAAAATGTCACATACAATTGCCATTTCGACGCGCCCGTGTCTCATTAGTACGAAATATCCCAGTCCGAATTATCTCGATTTTTTTTATCACTCATTGTGTTTCTCATTGAAAAATCATTTTAGCCCCGCCCACCGTTCTTCCGATTCCCTATACACTCTTAGCAGTTACCCGTTGAGATATCATTATAGCGCCGCCCATTTCAGCTTTTCATTGGTTGTTGTATCGATGTTTTCGCTGAGTCGGAAGTTTGACTGTGTGCCATTTTGGGGCAGGAAGAAAGTGAAATATTGCCTGGTTCCCGCTTTTAGGTTATCCCAATGAGTTCACATTGGATTGAAAGCGGGAACCAGTGTACAGGAAATAATATTTGTCTGCGTTTTGTTACGAGCGTCTACGTGATACAAAGAAGTCGCTTAGAATTAAAAGTAAACATGCCACCAAAAAACCGACTTAAGGCCGCCCCTGGGCAACAAACGCTGTCGTTATTTATAACGGTGAGGGGTAAAAATGCTCCCGGCATTGAGCTATGGACTGTCAGTGGACAAGAACAGAGTTCTTGATGTGTGGAAAGCACGAAAAGAGAGCAAACTGTGTAGCAGGAATCATTTTTAGCAGTACAGTTACCCTTATTTACCTTTAACTCGTTAACCCATAGTGTCACGTTTACACGTCTTTATATTAAACATGTGTATATTACATTAGTTCTATGCAACCAGTACAGATCCAGATCAGAGAGCTTGCACTGGAGCCCTCTGATTAGGTTCTGCCCGGTTTGTCAATCTGTAAACTGGAGTAGTTTCATGGGTCAATGGGTTAACTGTCTCTCTCTCTCCCTCTCTCTCTCTCTTTCTTCATTGTTCCCTAGTTCCAGTCAACTTTGAATAAAGAATTATTGTTTATCGTTATCTATTTTCCTGTTATTCTTTTAGGGCTGTACAATAGTTTAAATGTGTATTGGGGGACAGGAAGGCACTTTAAAAAATGCTATGCATGGGTGTGGTTTCACTGCAAAAATGGTACAACATGTATTTGGTTTATGCATTAGTAAAACACTTCTATGGGTGGATGGTTGAATTTGAAAGTACCTTCCAGCACCCCATACACATTTAAATTGAACAGCTATTAGAATACATCTCAATATAAGTTAAGCATTATAATTCATTAGATGATTAGTTACTAATTTGATACTAGCCGTTCTTCTAACATTAATGTTCAGAAAATGTCACATTGATAGTTCCAATTGTCACATAGATTTTTCAAATGTCACATAACTTTTTCAAACAATGTGCAAAATGTCCCATAAGAAAAGATTCTTTCCCAGTCACTGTCATCTTGGTAGTGGGTACATCTTGACCAGCTCCCGTTGAAACGAATGGGAGGGGTATGTCCTTGGAAGCCAAATGCTTCATTTACAAAAGACTGGAATAATTAGCATATGAAAGTCCTTTTAAACACATGTTTGTTGAGTCTCTCGTCAAATTTGCACAAAAACAATTCTAATTAAAATACCTTGTTAACTGTCTGGCAAAAAACAAACCCCTTGCTCGAAGAAGTTTGCCTACGGTCGCCATGTTTGTTGATGACTATTCGCCCCAACCTCATTTAACACTCTTTTTATTCGGTCACGTAAGTTTCGTATTCCAGCTCTTTCGCTCCCGTGCTCTGATTTGCAAACGCAGATAAAAAAAAAACCTCTCAATAACCTTGTTTTCTTCTTCATCATCTTCTTCTTCTTCTTCTTCTTCTTCTTCTTCTTCTTCTTCTTCTTCTTCTTCTTCTTCTTCTCAGAAATTATCATTTGACAGCATAATGTTATGAATCACTTATCATGATTCGATCAAACTTTTGAGAAAACTATTGACCTAGCTTGAGTCCTAATACAACGCCGAATTACTCGGCGCCTCATATGAACCCAAGCTGTTTGCAAATGCGAATAAAGAAATGAGGGTTACATTGATAAAATTATTAAGGAACTTAAACTTAGATTGTGTCAAGCACATGGTAAATAAATAAATTCAAGAGAAACTGTAAGCGAGACTTTGAAATAATATAAAAAAATCGCATTTGGATTAGCGATTTAAAAACATTTTCACCATCAACAATCAATTTAACTTTGATTTTAACCTTTCCTTCATGAATATTTATGTAAGAAATAATGACACCATAAATATTAATAAGCTGAATTATTGTAATGACTTATGAACACAACAATCATTATTGTTGGCCAAAATAGAAACTGTATAATCGTATCTATATTATTTCATAAGCAAACAGAGCAGACCCTGATCAGACGGCTCCTATTGGAGGCGTAGAAAAGGTTTAACATTTAAGCTGTTATTACCCGGACGAGACATAAACTAATTCCACAAACTGGGATCTTTTATGGCATGTGCATGCTTCACTACAAATCATGTTTTACCACAATTAAACTGTATTAAATACAAATCTAATGAGACAATAGTAAAACTATTCCTTTGAATGATTTGAAAGAATGCACTGGCATTTGCAAACAGTGTAGACCCAGATAAGAGAGTTCCTCTTTAAATTAGACTAGGATCCGCATTATTTATCATTCAAAATCCTCTCGCAAAGTATACCTTTTATACTTTAAATGGATTCTATTGATAAACACGTATTGCACCATTCCACTTTGAACAACCAACATAAATGGGGTTAAGTCATTATTCTAATCACAACTAGCAAAACTAATATTATAATAGAGGATCACATTTGAACATTCAGCATTGAACAGATCGAAAAATGCAGATACAGGCACAACCGCCTGCACCGGGTAACCCTGTTTGCCTATGTCTCTATATTAACCACTGGAACATGACGTCCGTGTATAAAACTTTTTAGTTGAGTCTGAGTTCGTTCTCTAAAATCGTTGGCTCAAATCTGACCAATCAAAAGCTTGAGAACAAACTCAGACTCCACAGACCTTGGATCCATACGAGACGACAGTAGGTCGGCGTCTCACTAAACTTTAGCCTGCTGAACAAACTTCAGTCGGTAGAAAATATTATCGACTTCAGTTGTCACAGTTGACTCGAATCCAGGGCCTCTGGCTTTACCGCTTACCGAGCCAGCACTATAACCACCGAGCTGCCGAGCTATACGACTTATTGACTTCCCACCAGTTACTTGTACACCCTACTTAATTAACTCAACCCCGTTACACTATTTTGAGGACACAATTGTTAACTTAAACCAGGCGAACGTGATTCGGGTATCTATTACCAGAGACATGTACAGTATGTATACAGATACATATGTCTCTGCTATTACCCAATAGCCTTGTTCTAACCATAATCACACTTTAGTTATATTATAACTATGGTCGAAATGGTTTACGGACGTTTCGCTACACAGCGTTTCGCTACCCTGACCATTTCGCTACCCTGACCATTTCGCTACAGTCATTTCGCACCTTTACGGGAAGTCATTTCGCTACCCAGTCACCCAATTAATTATAATTATTCACAGATTTAATTGATTTGGACAATAATAGTTTAACAGATGAAAAAGATACCTTTACCAATTTGAAATACCGACCGCAGCAGCATAGGCAAACAGTTTGGATCCGAATGAAACGTTCACAGTAAATTAGTTAATTCGCATATAAGACATAGCTGTTTGGAAATATGTTCAACGTAAGTATATCACAAAATTAAAAATTAAGAGAATATTTGAAACTTTAGAGCAGGTAAATGGTTAACAGACCTTAAAGTAAAAGTGCATAAGTAATGATCGCGTTTTCAACTTTTCATGTGATCGTAATACACTGTACATATCAAAGATTCATTTTTCTAGTCTGAACTATTTAGTATTTTTATCATTTATAATTAACAAAATGCATTGGCGTTTGTCTTACAGTGAAACATATATATTTTTATTCCCACTACCTGGCCACTAGCAGTATTTACAAGCCAATGTTATCGCCTTATCGGCGGTACCTGTGATCTCTGGGTGGACAATATTGATTGGCACGTGTAATTACGAAAGCAGCGAGTGACTTAATTCAATCAGCAATATCACAGAGGCAGCGATAATGACACGTGTATTATAAATATATATTTAATCTTTTAAAACCTAATATTTTTGTTGTGATTATCATCATGTTTTATTATTATTATTATTATCATTATCATGTATTTCACAAAGCCGATACTATTTCTTATCGCTTAAACTTTTATTTATTAACCCTTTCCCTCATATAAACGTGTTTTCACGCATTTGCAAACAGAGTAGACCCAGATCAGACGGCTCCTAGAGGAGCCGTCTGATCAGGGTCTGCTCTGTTTGCTAATAAAATTTGAAAGCTCGGTTTCTTTACTTTCCAAATTGGGTACATTGTTCCACCTTGCATATTTCCTTATAAGAATTTTCTCCATGAATATGCATTAGGTATCAAAATTAGGGCTAAATATAGAACAGGGGAAGGGTTAAGCTACCACCTCACTGTATACATATACACTATACATTAACAAAACAAAATCTGATTTAAGTACATTTATCATTCATTTAACACTTTGGTTACTACAGTAAAACCCCGCTAATGCTACCAGCTCAAAGATGTATAATTATGGGTGATAGATGCAGATCGTAGATGTAGACAGTAGCTTAATGCAGGACAAAAGTAATGCAGAAATGACATACATGAGCTTTCTGGATTACTTTTGTCCTGCATTAAGAAGCCACCCGCTTATAAAGACGCCCATATTTATTCATTGAGTGGTCACTTTAGATGGGGTTTACTGCACATTGACGAGTAAGACCTGCCAAACAACGGCGAAAGACCCATCATTCATCCTCTGACATAACACTTTATTTTTATTTTTGGTATCTGAATATAAATATTTATTATATGTTAATAAATTCGACTCTCAAATCACTAACCACCCTGCAACAATATTGGTTTTCCTAATAAATTCGGTAGGTAGCGAAACGTACAGGTAGCGAAATGGTCAGGGTAGCGAAATGACTTCTATGTGGGTAGCGAAATGACTGTAGCGAAATGGTATGGGTAGCGAAATGTCTGACAACCGTCGAAATTGATCATAATACTGGATCAATATGAGACAACGGGTATCTTGGCGCCTCATACAGATACAAACTGTTTGACATCCGAGTTGTATAGATGTGTTGTAAAAGATGATACAGCATACAGTAAAACCTCTCTATAACGGCCACTTAATTGTGTTAATTAGTTGGTGTTTAGGACAGGTGACTGCTTAAAGCAAGGTGAAAGTAAAACAGAACGCTCCTATTGGAGCGTTCTGTTTTACTTTCACCTTGCTTTAAGCAGCCACCTGCCTTTAACACAAAATACCTGATTAATTTAGTGGCCGTTATAGAGAGGTTTTACTGTATTACCTAGAAGGTATAAAGCATTATCTTGAAGGTAGTTCAACATGGTAAAGCTAATTAATGTACATGTACCTACGTATGTTTATAAATTGTAGAAAATGAACAAAATATAATGGTATTTTGGGCCTTTCGGCATGCTTTAGATCAGGGCAGTAATTTAGAATCGTTTAGAAACCACCAGCCCTCCTTATGAATTCGGCTGCACTCTTTTAGACCTCTGAGAGGGGCGGGGGAGGGGGGGGGGATAAACCCACTGACACTAGATCGAAAAAGACTATAGTTTATTTATAGCACTTACGTAGTACGTTAATACACCAGACCCGTTCGATTCGCTGCCACACACTGTAAAAATGTGTATGAATTATTATTTAGTATGTGCTACAAAGTTTTATATGTATCTTAACCTTATTATTTGACCTAACATATCATAACCTGTGGTATTGAATCTGAACTATACATGTATATACTATGCCAGAGTCGATCAAAAGCTAGTTTATGTTTAAATTGTTAATGTCATATCCGACTATAAATACAATTTGTGTTGTATTGTATTGGACTGGTGGAACAAAACTCATATACAGTAGAAGCGGAACATGTCTTACCTGTCCTGTACAATAAAATGGTGCAGGAGGAACGGTGACGTCACAAATATGACGAGAAACGAAGAGGCGTTTTACAAATGCGACTGTGGCACATTTTTTTTGCCACAGTTAATCTTTTATTTGATGTATTTGTCCAATTTGCTGCTTATTTCATTTGGTCTAGAAACATTGATCGATAAAGTGATATGTTTGGACTGACAGATTGAGTTTGTCAGACTTATCGCACAGATGTCAGTTCCCTTATGACATTTCTAACACAAACTATACAGTAGATATATTGTTAAGTTTATCGTTTATGACGAGCTTGCCATGTTATGATAACGGTTTTAAGTTTAATGCAGTGGACATAATAAAACAATACTCATATTTTTTTCTGTTTTCAGGCACACCAGTACAATACACTTTTCACGCAGATGAAATCAAAAACACCACGCTTTTTCCAATGCGAGAGTTACCACGGTTTCTTCGACTCCATGCAAGTATTCAACAATCACCCTGCTGTAAGGATACAGCCAATACCAAAAGCTAGCAAAGTCTTCAGCCTCAGGTAAAAGGTAGATCTACCATGACATATACATATGGAATAGAAATTCAACTCTCTTACTTATAAATCTCTATAATAACTATGACAGAGAAATTTCGTCCGGAAAAATAAAGGAAAATACTTTGTGGGGAAACTATCTTTACAGCTTTCAAACCTGGGCTACTGCTTTAATCCTGAACATGTTTCTGGTCGATGGAAGTTACTACTGAGAGGCAGTAACCCTTCGCTTGCTATTCACGTCAATATACCTACCTGTAAATAGTGAAGACCCAGATGCGAAGCTCCTGCAGGAGCTGTCTCATCAGGGTCTGCACTATTTACAAGTTGATTGTGCAACCAGTGCACTCAACAGCAGTGATTGCACAGCGAAATACGTGTACACAGTGAAGATATATGTAATTATACAACAGGGCATGGGTAAAGAAGGAGAAATGTATTTTAAATTTCAGCAAGAGAAGGGAATATCAACGACCACAACAAGAGAAACGATAACAATCTGAAAACAGACGAGTATGATACATGCGGATGAACTGGATGACACATTTTCAAATAATCTTATCATTTATCCCCCAGTATACACGTGAATCAAATTTGAATAATGTCTGCATAGATCTTCTTCTTCAATGCCATTTTGATTTGTCACTTCCTGTCCTACTATGTTCGATTGTTCCAGAACATGTTCGGTTCAGTTCCCAGACATGTCAATCAAAAACACCCTAGAGTAGATTCTACTTTTACTTTCGATAGTAAATCTACTTGGAAGTCACATGACAGCACATGGCCCACCGTTAATCTCTCATGACTTCAAAAGTAAACGTTATGGTTCATATGATATGAATACAATCTCGCTATAACACGTAATTGACAGGTGTTGGCTCGACCGATACTGTCTAAACAGCACACAGGCACCTATAGACATGTCAAATCTAGCATATTATTTTTCTCAGGAAACTATTTGCGAGACTACAACCACGCAGAGCTAAAAGCTGACCATGACGACAACGACAAATGGCTTGTTCAACATTACCTTAGGTTATTAAATAAAGATAGTATAGCATTAACACAAAGCTTGGAGGTCGGATCATTTAGGAAGTGTTATTACGCTGAAGACAATATGGCTTCTCTGCTGCAAGTAGGTGAATTTGAAATAGGTTCTGACGATACAAAAAGTGAGAATGAACCTTCTGTAGAGCCTAAAACAAAAATGTTTGACCCAACATTCAGTACGAAGACATGGCGCGAGGACACGACCCTAGTCGTACAAGGTAAACAACTTTATGTTGCCAGCAGTATTCTCTCCTTAGTTTCACCAGTGTTTACAGAGATGTTTGAAAGTGTATTTGAAACGGACGGTCCACGTGAAATTGACTTGAAGGATAAGAGATATGAAGACATCGTAGAATTCCTCCAGTGTTTGTATCCGAACGTTCAGAAGAAAATTGATATGAACAATGTGTTTGTTGTCCTTGCCCTCGCGTATGAATACGACACAAAATTGCTCAAAGAGAGATGCAATGCTCTCCTTCTGATGCAAATTGAAAATGATGATATGAAATTAGAGGACTTGTGCTTGTGTCTTATTAAAGCTTGTACATTTGGTATGACAGATGTTAGGGAAAAGTGCATAAGTTTGATTGCTGAAGGTGACAATGAAGAACTACACAAGGTGGAAGAAAAGTTTCCTTTACCACTTGACGCGAAAACTGAAATTCAAGACAGAGTGTTGAAATCGCAAGACCAGAAAATAGCTCTCCAAGACAGCGTGATCAGATCACAAGAAAAGAAAATAGTTCGTTTAGAGAAGTCTAATGAAAACTATGACAATATTTTGAGGAAAGTTGAGATAGAAAAGTTATGGTTCAAAGACGTCCATCCTATAATCCAGGATTTCAAGAATGGCCGCGTCGGTTATTTAGAGTACTCAGTCAGCATGCCTGACGGCGAATACAAACTTGTCAGTCCATCTGTTCCAATACATGGCATTGAATGGAGCATTTGTGCAAAGGTTTCAGTTGACTATTTAGGTTTGTTTTTGAAATCAACAGTAGCCCCAACAATAACAGATTGGTCTTGCAGGGCATATGCAATCCTTCTTGTGCAAAATGTTAAAAATGAAGGCGATTCTGTATCCAGTTACATTGACCATATATTTACAAAATCCAAAGACGATTGGGGATATTCAAAATTCTTGAAAATGACAAGAATTAAGAATAGACAGGAGGGGTTTATTAAAAATGACACAGTTCATTTGGAAATAAAATTCATTGTAGATGAGCCATCAATGAAGGTGTGTGATTGAAGAACGAATGTTATCGGCTGGATTGCGTGTTTTTATCAACTGTTAATGCGTTCACAGGTGTGTTTGAATTGATGTAAAGACGATGGCAAGCCCGTTTTGAGTGAAGTTAGTACACTGTACATACCGCTTTTCTGACTTAAGTTCCTGCGGGAATTTAACCACTGTTTCGCTTTTCATATTGCATATATTAAAGCTAACTGAACAGTAAATAAAAATGCTAACATTGCCGTTAGAATGTTTTTTCTTTACAAATCAATCCCCATTTAGATAAATAAACCATATTGCCTAAAAGTCTTAAACCATTAAACTAAGAATTTAGCGAATAAAATATCCAATTATAGCTTTCAGAAATGTTTGAACCATTTACTGTGTAAATTTATACGTCTTTTTATGCCTTTGCAAACAGAATAGAACCAAGTCAGATGGCTCTCAGAGGAGCCGTATGATCGGGAGTCTGCTCTGTTTGATTATGGGATGATACAGGTCTGTGTTTTAGCTCACCAGAGCACGAAGTGCTCAGGGTGAGCTTTTGTGATCGCCTGATGTCCGTCGTCCGTCGGCGTGCGTCATGTGTCGTGCGTCGTCAACAATTTGAACCTTTAAAACTCTTCTCCTCTGAATCTACAGGGTTCTCAGCTTTCATCTTTGGCACATAGCATCACCAGTAGGTCCTCTACAAAAGTTATATTATAAATTATGTCCCAGGGGTCAAAGTTGGCCCCGCCCAAGGGGTGGCCAGTTTTCAATAGAAACATATACATGTACTATATAGTGAAAACTTTGAAAATCTTCTCCTCTGAAACTGGAAGGTTCTTAGCTTTCATATTTAGCACATAACATCATGTTCACGTCCTCTGTAAAAGTTATATAAATTATGCCCATGGGGTCAAAATTGGCCCAGCCCCAGGGGTGGCCAGATTTCTATAGAAATATATTGGGAAAACTTTGAAAATCTTCTCCTCTGATACTGGAAGGCTCTCGGCTTTCATATTTGGCACACAGCATCATGGTCAGGTCCTCTACAAAAGTTTTATAAATTATGCCCCTGGGGTTAAACCTGACCCTGCCCCAGGGGTGGGCAGTTTTCAATAGAAACATATATAGTGAAAACTTGGAAAATCTTCTTCTCTGAAAATGGAAGATTCTCAGCGTTCGTATTTGGCACATAGCATCATGTTCATGTCCTCTATAAAAGTTATATAAATTATGCCCCTTGTGTCAAAATTGGCTCCGCCCCAGGGGTGGCAAGTTTTCAATAGAAATGTAATGGGGGGGGGGGGGGGGGGGGGAGGGGAGGTAATTCCCATTTTGCTTTCATTGCTGTTTGAATATTGTACAATGTTCCTAAAATCTCTTAGGTATTTTTAGTAGGGATCGTGTTTCCATTATTTATCAATGCATATTAGTAATATATGTATTTAATTTTATTCAGATTTATATAAACCCATTTCAATGAACAACATTCTGTATATAATTCAGTTGTTGTGCACTTAAATGAGACTGGCATGTTCAGTTCTGAAGCAAAGTAAATGTCATGTATACTGTTTGTTCTTGCTTAAGGTTTAGGTAATAGTTGTGCTAGCTGTGTAGACCCAGAATTGTATTTTGCACCTTATTTTTATTTGAGGTACCTAGATACATGTGTTAGGTTAGTCTGTCAATTGAGCCAGTCATGTAGACTCGGAATTGCTGTCGAAATAAATATATATGTAGATGATAAGTACTGTATCAGTCCTATTTGAATCTACAGGGTTCTCTGCTTTCATTTTTAGCTCACCAGAGCACAAAGTGCTCAGGGTGAGCTTTTGTGATCACCTGATGTCCGTCGGCGTGCGTCGTCCGTCGTCCGTCGTTCGTCGTTTGTCGTCCGTCGTCAACAATTTGAACCTTTAAAAATCTTCTCCTCTGAATCTATAGGGTGCTCAGCTTTCATCTTTGGCACATAGCTTCACCTATAGGTCCTTTACAAAAGTTATATAAATTATGTCCCTGGAGTCAAAATTGGCCCCACCCTGGGGATGTCAAGTTTTCAATAGAAACATATAGTGAAACTTTGAAAATCTTCTTCTCTGAAACTGGAAGGTTCTCAGCTTTGATATTTGGCACATAGCATCATCTGTAGGTCCTCTACAAAAGTTATATAAATCATGTCCCTGGGGTCAAAATTGGCCCCGCCCTAGGGGTGGCAAGTTTTCCGTAGCTGACTGCTGTTTAAACACTAGTATCTTCCTGGCAAAAACTACATGTCCCAGAGCTTAGATATTTGGTGTATGGATTTACTTAGTTTACCTTTAAGAATTTTGTTAATGTCATAGTTCTGAGGTTAAAATTGGTCCTGCCCTTTGGGTTATACTTTAAAATAGGCTTTTTCACTTCAGAAACTGCAGCTAAAGGTTTCTCCTTCAACCCAGTCCACTGAGACTGACCTAGTATAGCCAGTTCCAGTGGTTTTACCCTTAGTCTAATCAGTAGAGTAGAAATTGTATTTAGCCAAATAAATAACAAACACTCATTTTAGATGGAGAAAACTAAGTGGATAATTCTCAAAATGCTCTTTGCATATCTATGTCCTGCATTAAGCTCTCAGATATCAATATAGAGTCTTATCAGTATATCTTTTGTGAAGTTTAGCTGAATACAAGTCAAGTGTTCTATGCTGTAGCATTCTTTATCAGTATTATAGTTGTTTCAGAATTGTTGTCTGCTTGTCTAAGATTGTTCACATTGTTTTTTAATACATGTCAATCTTACAATTAACTCTCTTGTACAAAACAATTATGAAGTACAATATTGGATTCTGATCTGACACATATGTATTTTGAAGTTACATATGTGTCAGATCAGAATCCAAACTGTGCTAGGTCTCCCTTTGCACTTTTGATAACAACTGGGTTGCCTCCCTTCTGGGTAGACAACTGATATTTTTAGATCTGGCCTATTGCACAGACAATTAACCCTTTACTCCATAATTATGCATTTCTGCACCATTGCAAACAGAGTAGACCCAGATTAGATGGCTCATTTAGTAGCCATATGATCAATCTGCTCTGTTTACTTATGATATTATACAGTGCAAATTGCATTAAATTATTTCCATTTTTGTGTACAATATACAATGTACTTATAATATGTTTACTTAACCCTTTCCCTCATATAAATGCCTTTTCATGCATTTGCAAACAGAGCAGACCCAGATCAGGTGGCTCCTTTAGCAGCTGTCTAATTAGGGTCTACTCTGTTTGTTAATGGAATTTGAAAGATGTTTTTCATTACTTTCTTAAATGGCTACACTTTCTATTTTTCATTGTAACTATTTTGTCCATGAACATTCAGTAGGTATTGAAATTTTGAATAAACATAGAACAGTGGAAGGGTTAAAAATAAGTTAAGATATGAATAATAATATGAACTCATGTATCATCATCTTCAGGTCCTTTACAAAAGTTATATAATTTATGGCCCTGGGGTCAAAATTGGCCCCGCCCCAGGGGTGGGTAGTTTTCAGTAGAAACATATAGAGCAAACTTTGAAAATCTTATGAAACTGAAAGGTGCTCAGCTTTCATATTTGGCTCATAGCATCATGTCTATGTCCTCTACAAAAGTTATATAAATTATGCCCCTGGGGTCAAAATTGGCCCGCCCCAGGGCCGGCTAGTTTTCTATAGAAACATATAGTGAAAACTTTGAAAATCTTCTCCTCTGATAGTCTGGTGAGCGCTTCAGGGCCATTCTGGCCCTCTTGTTGGCACATAGCATCATCTTCAGGTCCTCTACAAAAGTTATATAAATTACGCCCCTGGGGTCAAAATCGGTCCCGCCCCAGGGGTGGCAAGTTTTCTATAGAAACATATAGTGAAAACTTTGAAAATCTTCTCCTCTGAAACTAGAAGGTTCTCAGCTTTCATATTTGGCACATAGCATCATGTTCAGGTCCTCTACAAAAGTTATATAAATTATGCCCTTGGGGTCAAAATTTGCCCAGCCCCAGGTGTGGCCAATTTTCTATAGAAACATATCTAGTGAAAACTTTGAAAATCTACTCCTCTGAAATTGGAAGGGTCTCCCTTTTCATATTTGGCATGTTATAGGGGTGGCCAGTTTTCTATAGAAACATATAGTGAAAATTTTGAAAATCTTCTCCTCTGATTGTCTGGTGAGCGATATTAGGGTCATCATGGCCCTCTTGTTTAGGGTGAGCTTTTGTGATCGCCTAATATCCGTCTTCTGTCGGCGTGCGTTGTGCATCTGCCATCGTGCATCATTAACTGTCAACAATTTGAACCTTTAAATTTTTTTTAAAAAACATAGTGAAAACTTCTCTGAAACTGGGAGGTTCTTAGCTTGGGTATTAGGCACATGTCGTCATCTGTGGTCCTCTACAAACATTATAAATTATGCCCATTTGGGTCAAAATTGGCCCCTCCCCAGGAGTGGCCAGTTTTCTATAGAAACATATAGTGAAAACTTTGAAAAGCTTCTCCTCTGAAACTGAAAGGTTTTAAGCTTTCATATTTGGCACATAGCATCATGTTCGGGTCCTCCACAAACGTTATATAAATAATGCTCCTGTGGTCAAATGTGGCCCCGCCCCAGGGCTGGCTTGTTTTCTATAGAAACCAATAGAGAAAACTTTGAAAATCTTCTCCTCTGAAACTGGAAGGTTCTCAGCTTGCATATTGGCATATAACATTAACTTCATATCTTCTACAAAGTTATACAAATTATGCCTATGGGGTCAAAATTGACAATGCCCCAGGGGTGCCTTGTTTTATACAGATACATGGTGAACATTTTGAAAATTTTCTCTGAAACTGGAATGTTCTCAGCATTCATATTTGGCACATAGTATCATCTTCAAAAGTTATATGGGGTCAAATGAGGACCCGCCCAAGGGGAGGCCAGTTTTTATAGAAACATATAGTGAAAACGTTTGAAAATGTTCTCCTCTGATTGTCTTGTGAGCGGTTTCAGGGTCATCATGACCCTTTTGTATGGTTAAACATACATGTACTATTTCGTAAGACAGAAACTGGCATGGGATTCACCAATTGCAATGAATGTAACTACGATACACCACTATCGTATCAGTTATGATATAGTCTACCTATACCAGAAAGCTGCTTGAATAATAGAAGTACATGTACATATAGCAGACAAAGTAGTAGTAATATGAATATAGGTTGTTACTGTAATAGTAGAAGTAGTAGTGGTAGGTAGGAACGTAGGTAGGCAGGGCAGGGTTGGGTAATGCAAGGTGAGGCGGCAGTAGTAGTAGTGTAGGTAGTGACTTCTTCATACAGGTAACTGCTGCTGTAAAGTTTTCACTGCTAATTCAGTGCGGGCTTTGCTCAGTTGGTCATGGTGATGACATCTACTCTTGGAGACCGCAAATGACTAGCGTATTCATGTGAACTTAAACCGCCATAGGATGATTCGATCACTTTCCCACTACGTCTTCAGGATGGTTGGGTCAGCAGTGATTACTCACTTCTCGCTATTGTGAGGTCGCCAGGATGGCTCTCCTCTCCTAAACCAGAGCCAACAAGAAGCCCATTCTGCAGCATCAGTCAGGTGTTTGATTGCTGACTTTCTTATGGTTCCTGCCACCCAACTCTACTTGTACATCCTCTTGACAGTCTGTGCTGGAAACCCTATCTCAACAGGGAAAACCTACGCACTCCATCCTTTCTTGCGACAGGCATAGGCTAACTCGGCATACTTGGTAGCTTATCTCACATAGGCCTCCTCACAAGCATCCCCCAAGACACAATCAGTTCAACCATTCATTCATTCAACTAAAATGCATGCCCAGACCTTTGATATTTGGTATATATCATTATTTCATAGTCCTCTACCACGATTGTTCAAATTATGACCCCAGGCCAAAATGGCAGCACCCCGGGCTTTATCAGTTTTACATGGACTTATATAGGATCACCTTTAAAGATCTTCTCTTCTGGAACCATAAGGCCAATACCTTTGATATTTGACATGCAGCTTAACCATATATTCCTCTACCAAGATTGTACAAATTATGACCCTTTGGTAAAAAATGACCCCGCCCTGGGCATATTAATTATTCATAGACTTACTTAAGAGAAACCTTAAAAAGTCTTAGTCCCTGAAACCATAAGACCCATATTTGATATGTAGTTTTGCCTTGTGGTCCTCTGCCAAGAATGTTCAACTTACGACCCGGACCTCTGGGAAAAAATTGGCTCTGCCCTGTGGCTTATCAGTTTTTCATGGGGAAAATAATTATAAAATATTATTTTTCTCTGAAACCACAAGGCTTAGACCTTTAATTAATGGCATGCAGCTTTGCCTTATGGCTCTCTACCAAGATTGTACAACTGAAGACTTTTGGGGCGAAATGGCCCCATCCCGGGGGTTATCTCAGGTGAGCGCTTCAGGGCCTCGTGTACCTGTAGTTAATTCCAGCATTTCAGAGTTATAACCGGAAAGGAATACAGTAAATCTTGTCTATTATCAATATCGGTCTTGGAGACAGGTTGTAACTTATTGCAGTTTGAAAGTCATGCAGAAAGCTCCTCTATGAGCTTTCTGCATGACTTTCTCCCTGCAATAAGCCGCCACCTGCCTAAAAGTATACATGTATATATTTATGTCTCCCCCCATATTTATATGGGGGAGACATATTGTTTTAGTGAGAGTTGTCTGTCTGTCCGTCCGGACGTCCGTCCGTCCGTCCGTCCGTCACACTTTTTGTCCGGACGATAACTTCAATATGCCTGATGCCAGTTGATTGAAACTTCATATATGGAAAGAGCATAATGAGAGGAAGTGTCATGCACAAGGTCCATAACTCTGGCTTCACTAATATTGGAGTTATTGCCCTTTGTAAAAAAATCACACTTTTTTGTCCGGACGATAACTTCTATATGGCTCATGCCATTGGATTGAAACTTCATATATGGAAAGATCATAACGAGAGGAAGTGTCATGCACAAGGTCCATAACTCTGGCTTCACTAATATTGGAGTTATTGCCCTTTGTAAAAAAAAATACAATTTTTTGTCCGGATGATTACTCCTATGTGACACATGCCATTGGAGTGAAACTTCATGATAAGAGAAAGTGTCATGCATAAGATCCTTAACTCAAGCTTCAATAAATTTAGAGTTATTGCCCCTTGTACATTTGTTTAATTCTTTCTTGTCCGGACGATAACTCCTACATGGCTCTTGCCATCATATTGAAACTTCATACATGGAAAGAGCATGATGAGAGAAAGTGTCATGAACAAGGGCCATAATTCTGGCTTCAATACTTTTGGAGTTATTGCCCTTTGTTACATTTTTTGGCCGATCAATAACTCCTGTTCGACTGATGCTATTGGAATGACATTTTATTTTTGGAAAGAGCATGATGAAAGTAAGTGTCATGCACAAGGGCCATACATCTGGTATCAGTATTTTTGGAGTTATTAGCTGTTATCATTTTCTTCTTGAAAAATGTAGTGTGGAAAACGCATAATGAGGGTAAGTATCATTCATCAAGACCATAACATTTTTAGTGATTTCCCTTTACATATTGTTTTTATTAGAGGGGGAGACATCCGTTTTTTTGACAAAAACCTCTAGTCTTCTCTGCTAGAATTCCGGTTTAGAGGAGTTTTACTGTATACGAGCATTCCACAAGCACAGATGTTTTATGGCAAATGCATGCAGTGCTGTAAAGCATGCTTTGTTCTTTGTAAATTAAAGTGTTATAGTATACAATGAAATGAGACAAAAAAGACACTATCAATTCTTTATAGATCAGACTCCTTTATAGACCAGGCTCTGCACTGGTTGTCATTCAAAATCCTCTTGCAACGTGTACCTATTCTACTAAATGGACTCCATCGTTAAACAATTATTGACCATTCCACTTCGAAAAATCACCATTCATTATTCTGATCACATTTAGTACCAATATTATTACAGTAAACCCCCTCTAAACTGGAATTCTCGTAGAGAAGAATTTAGATACTTTTAGGTTTAGCTCCTAGAGGAACTTTCTGCATGACTTCCAATCTGCAAGAAGCTGCCTCCCTGTCTCCAAGACCGAAATTTAACGTCATGTTTAGAGGGGTTTTACTGTATATTATAATTAAACCTCTCTAAAGCGACCATCAGTGAGAGGTTCTGTTCTGAGTCTTAAAGACATGCGCTAGCTTAATGAAGGACACTAGTTAAACCGAAATCTCCCTTAGAAGCTCTCTGTATTACATTGTACTTCTGTTCTGTATCAAGCTAGCACATGCTTTTAAAGAATCCTAGAGTAATCCATCAAGTGATCGATTCAATGAGGTTCTGTTGTATTTGCGATTTGATGGGAATACATCATACATAAAACGCAGTGTAACTGGTAGATTTGTGTCCTGCATTAACCCTTGACATAATGGACATTTAACCCTTCGCTTGCTGTTCACGTCAATATACCTATGTGTAAATAGTGAAGACCCTGATGAGACAGCTCCTGCAGGAGCTGTCTCATCAGGGTCTGCACTATTTACATGTTGATTGTGCAACCAATGCACTCCACAGCAGTGATTGCACAGCGAAATACATGTACTTGTACCCAGTGAAGATATATGTAATTGTACAACAGGGCATGGGTAAAGAAGGAGAAATGTGTTTTAAAATTCAGCAAGCGAAGGGTTAAGCATGAATTGATCACCTCATGAATATTCATTAATCTAATTCTTATATTTAAGTTTTTCAAGGAAGTTTTTGTCTTAGTCAAAAACTGTAGACTCCTATCTACATGTATATAATTCCATTAGCAAACAGAGCAGACCTTGATCAGGCGATTCCTACAGGGATCATCTGATCTGGATCATCACTGTTTACAACTTTTAGGTGCAAAAAAGTGTTTATAAGAAGGGAAGGGTTAAGCAACCATCTGCATTTACAATATCCTATGTTAATAAATTAAATATTGTGATCCCATTAGCAATAATTGGCTTCATATGTCACATAGCTTTTGAATTACCTTAATACGTATTATACCCTGTGTCTATTTCTCTATGCTTGTTTCCCCCGTTTGTCTCTCATGATTTCGTCTGTCCGTATGGCTCGCTCAGGTAATTTCTCTCTACCCTCTCTTTTACTCACGCGAAAACACCATCTGTCGTTCTCTATACCATTGACACAACACGGGTCTTTCAGCACATAAACCACATCGCTTATTATATTAAAGCCTTATTTGACCCGAGGTACTCGTCCATAGACCAGTGGTCCAGTCAGGATCTTGTCTTTTTTTGTCTACATGTTATATCATTTGGATATAACTTATGCTGGTGACGGAGTATGTTTCATTTTTTTTGTTATTCATGCACCCAATGACCCCGCGTAACGCGATGAGTCCAATATAAAAACTACCCTTGGCGTCGATTAAAACATTGAAGTTGATGATTGACATCAAACACAATTATCCCTCCATCTGATAAATATTCATATAAGAAATCGTATCTTTTTATATAATAAAAATGACGCATTGGCATAGAAATGTTTTGCATTGTGAAAGAAACTGTAGAATCAGTTATAAATACATTCTTCCATAAGGAAACAGAGCAGACTTTGACCAGATAGCTCCTACAGGAACATCGGATCGGTGTCTACTCTGCAAAGGCACTGAAGCCGACTACACCAGGTACAGGGATAAAGCCTTACCAGATTGTAAATACGCTGATTGCAAAATACATATCTTCTGTTTGTTTTTATCACTACACAGATTATTGACTCTTTACTCCTTAAAGATGCCTTCTTGGCGCGTTTGCAAACAGAGTAAACCATATCAGACGGCTCCTACAGGAGCCGTCTGACTTGGGTCTGCTCTGTTTGCTTATAAAATAACATAATTTTTATGTAGATATGTTTCTACAGTTTCTGCCAAGGGTTTCAGACTTAATTCCCGTTTCAATGACTACTCAAAATAATTTTTATGGGGATTATAGACAATGGAGGGGGGGGGGGGGGTGTGCAGAAAGATTCTACATTTCGTTCAGTCTGTATATACCATCCACATGTTTTGAAAGACAGTCAGGTGTGCTCACATGAAGTGTTTTACTTTATTTATTATATAACACCCCTCAACTTATTTTGTGTTATAAATATACAATGAACCCTTTTAAAGCGACCATTTTATGAATACATTTATTGGGGTCTTTAACAGTGAGTGATGGCTTAATGCGGGATGAAAGTAATGCAGAAAACTCCGGCAGGAACTTTCTGCATAACTTTCGTTCTGTATTAAGCTACCACTTGTCCTGAATACTCAGAATTAGACATTTGTGTGATCGCTTTACTGTACTTACATGTAATATATCCTATTAGTATCTTGTCAATTAGACTTGATTGAACATCAGTAACTATATGTTCAACATCATTTTATCGACATTTAAAATCAACAAAGAAATTTCAGTCCTCTCCATATTCACAATTTAGACATCGATATGAAACAAAAACATCAATACTATATACAGTCCAAAGTCTGTAGAGGATCTTTGTCCGTCTTCTGTAGGGGTAGGTGTACATTTTGGTGTTTGTATAGCAGTCGTTTCTTTAACCCTTTCCCTGTCCTGTATTAAAGCCAAATTCCAATACCTACTGAATATTCATAAACAAAAGAGTTATAAAGAAATATGGAAGGTGGAACATTGTATACATTTTAGAAGACAAAGAAACAGATTTATCAAATTCTATTAGAAAACAGAGCAGACCCTGATCTGACGGCTCCTCTAGGAGCCGTCTGATCTGGGTCTACTCTGTTTGCAAATGCGTGAAAACACGTTTATATGAGGGAAAGGGTTAAACGGCGCAGTATACAATGTATAGATAATAAATATCGGCGGAGAATTGGTGAGAAATGCGAAATGAACCGATCGAGATGACTATTTTCCCCACCGCAGTTGTATACCTTGTACTACATACAAAAGTTCTGAAGTAGCAGTTCATTCGAAAGCAAAAGCAGCAATGCAGAAAGAGAACATTGCAGATTCGATTTTATTAAGTTTGTTCATGAGCAGTAATGAAAAGTGCAACACTACATACGCCCCTAACACCAGCTTAAGCAGTATTCAAATTTCAAAAGTAATAACATCGACACTAATTATCCCGAAGGACCAGCATTTACATCCGAACCGCAAAAGAAACGCAACAGCTGGGGAAACACATAGAATTCAAAACTAAACTGTTCAAATGATAAATAACCGTTTGATTTCATTTTATATGTATCTTACCTACATACTGTATACATTTCATTAAAATGTATCAACAAATACTCCCGATTTCATTATGTCAAAATTCATTACCCACAAGTTCGATTTTCACACATTGTCAATACCTCGTGCATCCTCCAATGGCTATTGATAATGTGTGAAAATTCGTCCATCCTCCAATGGCTATTGATAATGTGTGAAAATTGAACTCATGGGTAATGAACTTTAACATAAAGAAATCGGAGTTATTTGTTGATATATTTTAATGAAAATTACACGGTATGTAGATAAGGTACCTATAAACTGTAATACAACCGTTATTTATCATTTGAACTGTTTAGTTTATAATTATATGTGTTTCTCCAACTGCTGCGTTTCTTTTTACTTTTTACGACCGCCACACAAGCACTTAACACCTGCTGTTTTGAAGTACATAAGTTCTGAAAAGGGCGATATGAAATTAGAGGATGTGTTCTTGTGTCTTATTAAATGTATACGCACCCAATTCATGCGTCACCTGGCGGGAGCTTATTATGATTTGTTTCCAACCCAGTAGTTTTGGCTACAGATTAGATTAATACCTGAAATGAATCTCATTAGTAATCACACTTGAAGGAATAGAATTTGTTATTGGAAATAATGTAGTTTGTTTGTGGTCTATAAAAGATGTTTTAGATGTTTAAAATAATCTGAAATTTCATAAGGAACTGCATTTTATGTCGTCGCAGAGCAGAGTGATGGTTCAGTTGCATTTGCTCTAGAGTCACTGTTTGTGAATAATAGTGTACATTTGGTATCACGTAACTTACTTTGGTGTGGCTTATGCAAAGGATAACTACATGTATATAGATTAAGTAATAGTCCTTATGTCGTACAAATTCTTGAAGATGGTAAGAATCAAGGGCAGACGGGAGGGACTCATTAACCCATTCCCTCATATTGACGACTTTTGACAACTCTGTAAAAGTCACTTTGTGAAACCATTGTGATAAATAGAGCATTTGCTCCTATATGAGCAAATGCTCTATTTATCACAATGGTTTCAAACTACACAATTCTAAAATTTTCCTTTTCTCTAGTTAATGCTCCTTTTCGGTAGATTTATTCAGAAAGGTTGTATCTAAAATTAGTCTATGTGGGAATGGGTTAAGGACGACACAGTTCATTTGGAAATAAAATTGATTGTAGATGAACCATCGATGAATGTCTGTGATTAAGACATAAAAGATCGACACGTAAATGGATTTTCATACAGAAAATATAAGGAAACATATCGGGTTTTGGAAGAAAGATCGAGAAAGTCGACACGTCGAAGGTCGACACATAGAAGTTGCACTGTAATATCGTGAATTTTAACCAGCTCATAGTATACTTGCGTTCACAAGTGTGTTTGATGCGAATAGGATGGTAAAAGTACAAATATGAGTCATGCAGGATACACCATATACAGAACAAACAGCCGACCGAACAGCGACACAAGAAAACACAGCAAATGTATATAAGTATCAAAAATATAAAGAGATGCACAGACAAGACAAACATACAAAAGTCAAAAGTCACGGGGGGGGGGGTTAAACCGGGTTTTGGGCGCCCAACCTCAAACTTATTCCATCCCCACCCTAAAAGACTGTCAAGTTTGTTTTGAGTGAAGTTATAGCTTGTTCATTGGACCGTATTTCATTTTAAACGACCATGTTCCTTATCAGCTAATTGAACGACATCGATGTACTGTTCGGAATAAAGTATTTGCCTTTGGTTATAAGTGGACGGTTGCTTTTAAGCTCATTTGCTTGGCACACTTGTCTACTAATTTCAGAAAGAAAGCTATGCCACTACTTATAGTCTACATATTTTTGGAGTTATGCAAGTAATCAATACATGTGTTAATGGTTAAACACGCAATTTTGCGAGACACAACTTATCAAGGGAGTCACCATTTACAATGACTAACAACATGTATAATACACCATTGTTGTATCAGTTAAGGTCAACCTTTAGCAATACGCTGATTGAATAATAACAGTAGTTACAAAAATATTAGTCGTAGGGTGGTAGGAGGAGAAAGCAGCAATAGTAGTGTTAGTAGTAATACTACTATAGCAACCAACTGCTAGAAATAGAAGTAGTAGAAGCATAAAACATATTCGTAGTAATAATAGTAGCAGTTGTAGTATTGGTAGTAGTAGTTGTAGTAGTAGTAATAGTTGGATTTGTAGTAGTAGTAGTAGTATCAGTAGTAAAAGTTGCAGCAATAATAGTAGAAGCAATAACAGCAGCAGCAGTAGTAGTAATAGTAGCAGTTGAATTAGTAATAGATGTAGTAGTAGTTAGAAGTAGTAGCAGTAGTAATAGTAGCAGTAGTAGATCTAGTAGTAATAATAGTAGTAGTAATAGTAGTGGTAGTAGTAATAGTAGTAGAAGTAGTAGTAATAATAATAGTAGTAGCAGCAGCAGCATCAGTAGTCGTAGTAGCAGTAGGAGTAGTAGTAGCAGTAGCAGAAGTAGTAATAGTAGTGAAAGAGTGATTGGGGTTTACGGCACTGTGACACGGAATAGGTCATATAGCGCCGATGAATGATGAGATAAGATGATGAAGAGGGATGATTTCAGGAATATGATTTCGGCTAATCGCATTCGTTCCAAAGCAGTGTATGGGATCAAAACCACCAATCTGCATTCCTTTTAGTTCTTGGGAGAGGGGATAATCTTTGTCAAATAAACAAAAACATCCCCTATGACAATTCAGCCCCAAAACCACTACAAGGTAGGAAGGTCTCTGGGAAGTAATAATAGTAGTAGTAGTGGTGGTAGCAGTAGTAGTACATGTAATGCCGGTAATAATAGTAGTATCACTATTATGTATTGATAGTAAATTTACTTTCATTAGAAATTACTTTTACAGCAACATTTGACTTGGCACCTTCGATACGGTTTTCCAAACACTTTAACAATATTAGCCACATTGTCAAAGAATGGGTGTCAACTTGAGTGTACAATGTGGATCATAAAATGCAGGTGCTTATTTTTGTATTATACTATTATAACTTCGCCATGTTTTAATATTTATTTGTCCAAAGCATGAACATAAAACTTTTTCCCCTTATGTATATACATGTACTTGTAGTTGCAAATATAAGACAAATGTTTCCAATAATGGTGAATTTATTTAAAACGGTATATAAATGAGCCGTTTTTGAGTCTAAATCACAATTTAGATTCAAAATGTCAGTGAATATGGGTCCAGACTAGAGGTGTCATTGACGGAAATTTCTGTATCGATATATCGACAGAAAAATATCGACGATATATCGATTTCGATACATGAACATGATTTTTGCTATGTAGTTACATCCACCTGCGTGTAAAAAGTTAAAACTTTCAATAAAATAATACTGTATATCCTTTGTGGCTTATATAGTGCAACACTTCCACGTTATTTAACTTTATTTTTCAAACTGTAAACAAGTAAGCGTAAGTTGAAGTAACACTCAAATTCTCATGGCAAAAAGGGCAGACCCAGATTGAGAGACTTTCACTGCAAGTACATGTATGAAAGATTACAAGTTACCAACCTGTAAGAAATATAGCCTGAGGAAAGGTGTTGATTTGTCCTCCATTTGTATCGATATTTTGAAAGCAGTAATGATATCGGATCGACTGATGTGAATCGATGATACATGTATATTGATACAGTAAAACCTCTCTTAACCGGAAGTTAAATTTAATATAAATATCGGTCTTGGGGACAGGCGACAGCTTAATGCAAGGTGGAAGTCATACAGAAAGCTCCTAGAGGAGCTTTCTGCTTGACTTTCACCCTGCATTAAGCAGTCACCTGCCTAAAATATATAAATTCTTCTCTACTAGAATTCCGGTTAAGAGAGGTTTTACAATATCATTCGTATATCAATGACGCCTCTAGTTCAGACCCTGCACTTGACTAAACGCCACGTCCCTGATGTCAGTTGTAATAGGACTGAACTAGTAAAGCATCAAAGGCGATTTTCTTGTAGGGCAATAAACATATTACAACGAAACATAATGGTTGTTTGTTTCCTTTTTTTATTATCTTATTCCGCTAAGAGTGGGCTTCTGTGTGAGATGTTTAAATTTGTTTTGTTTTGTTTGAGTGTTATGCCGTTGTTAGTAGTGATTTTGTTGTTGTTATTTTATGTTTGTTTGTTGTTGTTGTTGTTGTTGTTTTGGGGGTGCGTGCGTATGTGCGTGCGTGCGAGTGCGCGCGCGTGTGTATGTGCTTATGTCTGTCTGTCTGTGTCTGCTCTGTTTGCTGACGACATTATGTAGATCTGATATATTCGTGTGTTCAAATACTATTGCTCAAAGCTAATTGCTTGTACCAGGTATGACGTCATTGTTTCTTTATATGACTATTCATCAGGTATAAATGGTTAAAACATTCCATATTGATAATTTTGAAAGAGCCACTCAATAACACGTGCCTGAAATTCGAAGACTACATGTATATACAAATGAGAAAACCATGTCATTGACAAGTACATGTATTACTGCATTTTCCACGATGACAGTGATAGGAACAACCAAACCATAAATATTTAACCCTTCTCTTGCTGAATTTTAAAATACATTTTTCCTTTTTTACCCATGCCCTGTTGTATAATTACATATATCTTCACTGTGTACAAGTAATTCGCTGCGCAATCACTGCTGTGGCGTAAATGGTTGCACAATCAACTTGTAAATAGTGCAGAGTGCAGATCCTGATGAGCTGTCTCATCTAGGTCTTCACTATCATCTGGGTCTTCACTATTTACATGTAGGTATATTGACGTGAATAGCAAGCGAAGGGTTAACATCATTTCGACCCGATATTTTATAACATTTAGTTATAGAGTGTACTTTCTTTCATTTTCCTCTAAAAGCACGAGTGGTGTCAAACAGTTTGGATCCTGATGAGGCGCCCAATTACTTCGGTGTCGAATCTAGATCCAAATTGTTTGCAAAGGTAAATAAATAATAAATAAATAAATACATATTAATTTTCTGCTCATTCTCGTTCATGTGTCAAAAACATAAAAAGGTATATCACAGTTAACTACAGCCACCATCAGAATCAAGTTTTTATTCTGCCTTTTAAACCTTTCCCTGTCCTGAATTTATTCCAGATTTCAGTTCCTACTGAATATTCATTGACAAACTTGTTATGATCAAATATGGAAGGTCGAACATTGTAGCCATTTTAGAAAGTAAGCACACATATCTTTCAAATTCTGTTAGAAAACAGACCGAACCCTGATCAGGGTCTACTCTGTTTGCAAATGCGTGAAAGGCTTTTATATGAGGCAAAGGGTTAAGATAGATAATTCATAAAATAATGTATGGAGCAAATTAGACTTCACGCCGTCACAAATTATATACCGGCGCAACATGTTTGAAATATAGTATTAATAATTTAAAATAAATTAGCTGTACAGACTACAGAGGGCGTGTAAAGTTATGGGTTTTTTTAAATTTTATATATTTACTCTTTTGTAAGTCCGGCGACATTCTCAGCAAGTAAATATGCATTATCCGCATTCAAGCAAACAATTAACCTATATATCGCTAAGTCCACTTAACCCTTTGCTTGCTGAATTTTAAAATACATTTCTCCTTCTTTACCCATGCCCTGTTGTATAATTACATATATACTCACTGCGTACAAGTATTTCGCTGTGCAATCACTGCTGTGGAGTGCATTGGTTGCACAATCAACTTGTAAATAGTGCAGACCCGGATGAGACAGCTCCTGCAGGAGCTGTCTCATCTGGGTCTTCACTATTTACAGGTACGTATATTGACGTGAATAGCAAGCGAAGGGTTAAAAGTACAAAAATGAGTCATGCAGGAAACACCACATACAGAACAAACAGCCCGAACAGCAACACAAGGAATCAGCAAATGTACATAACTAGAAAAAACAACAAGAGACGCACAAAGACAAAACAAACATACAATAGGAGGAAGATGGAAGTACCGCCTTGGAACGGTCAGTGACAAAAGTCACTGGGGGTTAAACCGGTTTATGGGCGCCCAACCTCACTCTTATTCCATCCCCACCCTAAAAGACAAACAGTGTAAATAAACGTATCCCCTCTCTGACTAATCTACAACAACAGCGACGGCAAATACAATTGTAAAGTGCATGTATAACGAACATTTAATTGAACATACTGTATCCACCTATCGCTAGTGTACTCAATGATTGAGCTGCAAACAGAGTAACTGTAGAAAAGTAATAAAGGGTACGACAAAAATGAAATAGTACAGATATCCGACGTTCTCCTTCCATTTCTGGATTTAAGAGGTCGCCTTCATAGAGTACTAAACCTTTCTTGTCGGCGTACATGCAAAGAGGCCAGCGTGATTGCCAACTGTAAAAGGGTTGACAACCAAACATGCAGTATGTTGTAGTACTACAGGATCATATCCCTTTTTAATGAATTGTTTAACACATTTGATGAACAAAGTGAGAAAATGGGTATGTCCAATAATTTTTACGAAAATCACATCACCATAAAATTCAGGATGTGAAATACCGTGTCGCAGAAGCATCTTGAGATTACATTGGTACTTGCCAATAAGCGAGAGATTTAGAGAAAGTTTTTCTTAGTTTATGATATCTATATCCTTGCTTAAGCAGCTTTTCAGTTAAAATGAGATTTCGACTGTTAAAATCGTCAATAGATGAACAAGCTCTAGCAAAACGAACAAGTTGAGATATATAAACCCCGTAAGATGGAGCACGGGGAACATCCCCGTCAAGATGAGGAAAATTTACAATATTAAAATCAAAATCATCTCTTTTGTCATATATTTCAGAAGAAATCATTCCATTATTAATTTTAAGGTCTAGATCAAGAAACGCTGCATAATTGTCGGACGGGTTAGCTTTATTCAATTTGAGTTCTTTAAGATAAATTGTAGGAATCAGAGCATCAAAGAAAGGGTTATCTAAGTTAAAAATATCATCCAAATATCAACAAGTTTCATTGAAGGCTTTTATAACATCTTCTTGTGATTGAGGATTCAAACGCAACATGAAATCTCTCTCATAGCAGTACAAAAACAAATCTGCGACAAGTGGTGCACAATTCGTACCCATAGGAATACCAATTACCTGACGGTATATAGCATTCCCATAACGTACAAATATGTCATCCAAAAGAAAGGTAAGTGCTTCGCAAACTTCTGAGCAAGTCTAATTGGTGTAATATTTCATTTGCTCGTCAGTAAAGAATGCTTTTTCAGCATTACATGCCAAGAATGATGTTTTCCCGTGCAAATACTTTCTGGATTAAGTTAGTAAGCTTATCCTTAATTAAAATATGAGGAAGAGTTGTGTACAGAGTAGAAACATCGTACGTGCTTACAGTGGATGCAAGATAACTTTTGTTCTTAAGTTTGTTTAAGACTTCTGAAGAGTTCTTAATAGACCAGAAGAGATTTATTCCAGAATTTCCATAAGCCTTATCACAGTAGAATTTTACATGTTCCTTTAAGTCACATTTCCAAACACATTTCCAAAGATGATATTTAGTAATATGTGCGCCTGATATTGTGAGCGGTCGTAAGCAGTCATAAAAAAGAGGTCCAATTATGGATATGCTAGGCACGTGGCAGATTAATGCAGTTCAAATGTAATGCAGAAAGTTCCTATAGGCCTATAGGGGAGATTTCTGCATTGCTTTTAATCTGCATTAAGCTATCACTATCTGTATTACTTTTGTCCTGCATTAAGCATGCACCTGTTTTAAGACTATGTTCAATAAATGAATGGCCACTTAAGACAAGTTCTGCCACAAACAGACAATTCAATTACAAATCTTCGTCTGACAAGAGACCGGACTCCTCATCCAACACGTTGTCGTTCGGAATTCTTCGGAACTTTGTCGTTTTCAGGGCACTCGCTGGTTTAACGATGAACCGGAGGATAGTATACATCAGTACAGATACGATAATTAGGAAACACAAATGAAACGCAAACATCGTGGCAACGAATTGGTAGTTTCTGGGGTCATCCCTATCCCAACGAGGATTCACGTGTTTACCTATAAAATAACACATTGTTTACCTCTATCCTTCTAAAATGATCGTTGAAACTGTAAGTATTTACTCCAAAGATACGCCATTTTACGCTTTTGAAAATAAAATTGGCAAAAATCAGACGGCTCCTGTGGGACCAGGGTCTGCTATTTCCTATGAAATACTACAGATTTACAGTTCCTGTCATGATAAATACTTCTCTTGTTCATAGAGCCATTATAAAAATTAATAATCACCATGTCTTTATTTTTTGCATGAATATTCATATAGTTACGTGTTTAAGAAACTAATCACTCCGTATAAAAAAAAGAATCCTTATGACATGTAGAATTTTTCGCCGTCACATCTGCATCCCGGCTACATACAGCTGTTACTAAATAAACAGTGGAACCATCTTTATGCTACCACACAAAACGGTCTAAAAGCAGATAGTTCTTTAACACTTTACTCAATAAATGTTCATGTCAGAAGTAATGAATATATGCATATTTGCCAGCTGAATTTTGAATTACAGTGCTACCTCCTTACAACGACCCTCTCAATAACGATTCCCTCCTTACAACAACGCATGTCACTGTTTCCGAAACAACAAGGCTCCAGACACAACTTTTTTCATCGTATTTTCTTTATGCCTCCATCAAACCCTATGTTGTGACCACTCTCTAGAATCGTCACTTTGTGACGATTCTAAAGAGTGGTCACAAAATAGGGTTTGATTGAGGCATAACGGTTTTAGTTCTCGAAATACACCTTATCTGGGGATCTGCAAACAAGCTAATTATGTTTGAGTTTTCCTCCCTATAACAACTCTCTCTGAACAACACATACACTCTTCATATCCCAAAGGGTGTCGTTGCAGAGAGGGAGCACTGTATAAACACTGATGTTTTACCTTGGCAGAACCTGTAGACTCAGGTCTATACATGTATTGGAAAATGTAAACTAATATCTGTATTATTTTTTGAACGCAACCTACAGGAGCCGTTTGATGAAGGTCTACTCTGTTTGCATGGTGTAACGATGCATTTCTGTGAAAAAAGGGTTAAAGTGACAAGAAAATAATACAGAATGATTCGTTTGAAAGCTTTATGCATTACTTCTGTACTGTGTTAAGGTATCTCCCTCCATAAAGACTGACCGATAGACTTTATTGTATTTGGTCGCATACGAGAACATTTGTTGTTTTAATCATTTATTTCGTATATGCATCTTTTAATGCCTTTCAAACAGAGTGGACTCATAGCAGATGGTTTCAGTTGGAGTCGTCCGAATCTTCTGTGTTCATATGCCAGTATATAAAGTCATCTAATTGATATTCATGATGTGATTATTTCACGCATGAATATTCGTATAATAAAGGATTATACACCATGATTGTATCTATATCTATCTCTTAACCTTAACAGTGCGGGACACAAGTCACTTATGTCCTTAATAAACAGTGTACACCCAGATGAGAGGGCTGCTACAGGGCCCCTCTCATCTACGTCTGCACTGTTTGTCATGTTACACTTTTCTTAAGAAACAAATCCCTAAATATTAACTGTAAGCTTTGGAATAGACCATTTGAAAAGTCGGGATTGTAAGGGTTACTATTGCCAAGTCCTCTGCCTAAGAGAGTTGAAGACAGGGTAATGGACGTCGAAATTGCAAGTTAGTCTAAAATACCAAGGCATAAATGGATTTGAATTCAGAGGTTTAAAATGTTAGTGTAACACAAGAAATATATAACGATAAAAAACAATGAAAACATTGGTTGCCAGACTAATGCTGTATCTTCATCATAGCCAGCTTGATGAGATCAAGATCATGAATTATGATAAGTCTGTTCCAGAGGATGGTGCTGTGGAGGCAGATTTGTTTGTTTGTATCGAGTTTATGTCGCTTTAACAGTTGTTTAGTCATATCGCGACGTCCGGCTAATTACAGGTGGGGGAAACCCCAGAGGCAAGGACCAAATTGCATTGCCCATGCATAGAAGAACATCCGGGTTAAACCATCGACCCCTGTTGAGGAAACATGAGTATTTAAGATGACAAGTGCCTTAAGGAGAGAGGTTACTTCGACGAAATCTGTTGTTTTTCGGTAAAACTACATATATTCAATAGCCTATATTCAAAATGGAAAAGTAGTAAAGTCAAGCAGGCAAAGCCACATGCAAGACGCACCCACGAATAGCCCAAAATATGGGATAAAGGTATCATAATACCAATATTTAAAGGAGGAAATATTGAAAAAGCAAACAGTTACAGAGGCATTAAGTTGGTAAATATAATAGCAAAGGTTTACTCACAGATACTGTTAAACAGACTAACACAATGGTCATCTCAATATGAAACAAATAATTATTTACCAATTTGGTTTCCAGAAAGGCAAATCAACAATCGATTGCATTTTCGCACTACAAGCAATTATCTCAAAAGCATTAAATTCAAACAAAAATTACACTGTGCCTTTGTTGACTTTGAAAAGTGTTTCAATAAGCCAGATAGATTGTATATATGGCAAAAGCTTAAGCAAGAAAATATTAGTTCACAATTTGTTGAAGCTATACAGTCAATGTATAATGTGGTTAAATCTCTTGTTAGGTTTAAATCTAAAACCTCAGGCTTCCTAGAGTCCAATATGGGTGTCAAGCAAGAATACCTTAGTTCTAATCTGATGTTTTTATTTTTTGTGAATGACTTATTGCCAAATATAAATTCAAATATCGATGGTCTTTTCAGTGTAGAAGATTTGAAAATGTACTTGATACTATTCTGTGATGATGCAGTATTATTTGCTGAACCCGAGAAGCTTTACAAACCCTTCTCAATGATCTTCAAAATTACTGCTTAAAATGGAGACTTAAAATACACACAGATAAAACAAAGGTAATGATTTTTGAAAAAGGACGCCATACTAGACACATATTTACAATAAATGATACAAAAGCTCATTATAGTAGATTCAATTATTAAATATTTAGGAATACTCCTTTCAAAAACGGTGGATGGTTCAGACCACAAAATAAAAGATTAGCAAAACATAGTTATCCAGCATTACATAATTTATTCATAGTTTTAACCATTTTAATTAAAGACAAATGTACACTATTTGACACTCTTATTGCAGCGGTCCTGAGTTACAGCGCAGAGGTGTGGGGTTTTCAAGATAGCAAATCATTGAACAAATGCAATGTAATTTTTTTAGAAAATTGTTGCGCGTAAAAGGTTACAAATTTCGATCGTTTATACGTGGAGATTGGGAGATACCCGTTATTCATACGGAGAACGATGATTGTGTTAAAATATTGGATAAAGGTTTTATTTACAGATAGTTCACTCATTAAACAATTATATCATATGATGCCGACAGATGCTGCTATTGAACAGACATATAATCAAACAAACTAGGTCTTTTAAATTAAAACTATTATTGCAGAAATTGGAATGTATATTATTTGGCAATTCCAAAAACAATTTATTATATGATCTTCCAAATTATAAATTGATAAAGCGACGTGTCATCGAATTGTATATGCAAAATTGGTATTCTCATATAAACAATTGTAGACGACTAGCGTCACATTGTATATACAAAGATATGCTTTGTAAAGATTATATCTAGCTTGCAGCAACATTAATGAACACTAAAAGGATTTCTCTAACAAAATTTAGATTTTCATCACATCAGCCAGCTATTGAGACTAGCAGGCGTAAGAATATATCTTTGGAAAATAGAATATGCATACACTGTAATCAAAACGTCATTGAAGACGAATATCACGTTTTGCTGGTGTGTTCTAAGTACGGAGAAGGACAGGATTCTTCAAACCATACTATTGCCACTGGCCATCTTTGAATAAATTTGAATTGCGTATGTCTACCTAGTCAGGAAAAAAGACTTAAATGGTCTAAAAAGATATTAATAAATAGTATGCATCACAATTAAATACATGCAATTAATATTTCATTTAGGGAAACTTTCTCAGTAAAACATAGTTAATTCAATATGTTTCAAAATATACTTCATTCATATTGATTCACAATCCTGTATTTGTATGTGTACGGCTGTATATATGCTTTATGCACCTTTATGCCGAATAAATGTGTGTTTTGTTATGTTATATATACATATTTCCTGATATGTATGATCTATAGGTAAGAGGCTGACTGCAACAGCCCATTTCAACGTGCAATTTTTTAAAAGCCTGAGTTGAGAGAATAGTCATTGTTAGCCCACTGTAATGCACGTCTCTAGATCATCTCCACATTTCTGATATAGCATTGTGCACGAGTGGGAGCTCCAGACTGGCCAGGCATATGGTAGTTTGGGGGGACCGTTGCGTGTCGCATGGGTATCCTGTACTAACCTGGAAACGAGTCGATAGAATACAACACAAATGGAGTATGGATAAACCAGGTTCCTAGTCCAAATACCGCTAAACATCGACAGTAGCAAGGAACGAATTTGTCCTTAGATCGGTACTCCCACAGGACACTGAGCCCGCTACCAAAACACCATAGTATTCCCATAGTGTGTACGATGTTTTCGAGCTTATCCGAATTCAATGTATGGAAATGGAAGATAACACCATACCTACAATAAAGCATATCCCTAATTAACCAATTCCTCCATAGGCTATTTTTAGATCCAGCCTCTTCAAACAAATCTATCAAAAAGGAGCATTTACTAGAAAAAAGGAACATTTTAGAATTTTGTAGTTTGAAACCACTGTGATAAATAGAGCATTTGCTCCTATAGGAGCAAATGCTCTATTTATCACAATGGTTTCATAAAATGACTTTTACAGAGGCGTAGAAAGTCGTATTTATGGAGGAAAGGGTTAATATTTATGTAAGATATAATTACACCATTAGTATACAGTAGATCGTTATCATGCCATATGATCAGATGGTAATATAGGAAATATAGAATCAGTTCTATGTAAGTCCATAAGAAAATGAAGCAGGCATGATTAGAGGACACCCGTATGGTCTGGATCTACTCTATTTGCATAGGCATAAAATGCGTTTCTATGAAGTAAAATGTTTCAGACAGATTGTTGTATATTGAGTTCTTACATGTAGCAAGACTAAAGTGATGCAGTAGCTTTCTGCACTATGTTTGAATTTCAATGACCCTTTTTCAGCGGCTAGCTGTCTATTTTCACTTTTGTTCTAGTTTTCCTCCAATGAGAAACTGTTACATTGCAATTTGCATATGACCTAGTAGTAAACTGTATTTTCATTAGTGAATACCTTGACTGGCATACAACCTTTTTATATGCCTCTACACATTCCGACACTATGTAAAATTCTGATATACAGTCTACTAACGTGTCGAATTTCCTGGGGTAATTATTACGATATTGCAGTTATTTCAAACACCATGTTTTATGATAATTAGCTGCTTCGGCCTCGCAAATTGAATTCAATGCAATAATTAACATAATCACAACACATGTAAGGCACCATGTTACACAGACATGTTCTATAAACTTCTTAGAGTTCAGTCAAAACGCCATATAGTACAGAAAGTAATTATTTAAACAGATATTTAGCATGGGACCGAAGACTGTCGACTGTCGAAAGTTCTGTTCTTAATATAGATTTTAAGACCTGGAAATTCCCATAAAATCAAAGTACTGATGTACTGATATTTATCACCTCATGGTAATGGTTGCTGAGCAATATTACCAGTTTGTCGAAACCTCTATTAAACTTTCAAACCTTTACTATCATTTTGCTATCAATTAATACAACATTTGATCATAAGTCCACTTTGACGAACAGGTAGTTTGCCGAAACCACCATAATTCACAGGCAGTGCTATAGGAAATAAAGAAGAAGGGTTGTTTAGTATATTAAATTAGAGTAGTGGTATTAATAGTATTAATTACTATCCCCGACCAAAGCACCGAGACTCTGGTTGTTGGCTCTCTTTGATATAAAGCTACTTACTGAAGGCTATTACTATGGCTCTATCACATGGGGCTTGGGCTCATAGAGTAGGTTATATTGTTTTAAAAATACATGTAGATTCAGTTAATGATGTCATCAATGATGATGCACACACGTCGATTAAAGCGTTGATCTAGGCTAAATAAATACAGTTCTTTATGGAATTACAGACTCTGCACAAACAAAAACTTTATGCTTTAAAGTGCATTCAATTTCTGATCTTCATATCAATACAAATATAAGCGCTTTCATGTACATTTATAAAAGGTAAACTAAAGAACTAACTTGAGATAGTTTTAAAACATTACTTTGACATCATACATTTTAAAAGTGATTTCCTATAAAAGCAACTTGAAATATTTCAATAAATGCTTCTTCTACTCCAATTCATTTTCATTGCATGCTTCTCTGCTAGTATAATAACATGCAACCCTTCATAGATCTAGTTCTCTGTACTAGTAGAATCTCCAAACATTGAAATAAATATTGCAGAGATTGTTTTGTACATTGTGCCAATATTTGAATGCCGCTGAATATCTTTTTAAAAGATATTTCTTGTTCTCAGATAGACACATTTTCACGTCATTGCAAACGGAGAAAGTAAGGTCAGAAGGCTCTTGCCGCCGGAGCCGTTTGATCAGGATCTGCTCTGTTTGCTGATAGAATTATATAGATAAGTGTGTTTGCCATATGTTCATTATACAGTCAATATTTCTTACCGCTTTTAAAGACCCCTCTTCACTAGTGGTCACTTAAGGTTTCACAGTGAGTAGGCAGGAATCACAAAACACTTTATTTAGAAATACTTTTTGTATTAACTAGAACTATCGCTAAATCTTCATTTGTTAAAGTACGAAACGAGAGATAACTCATTCACGCACGAAGCGATAAATCATAACCTTTATCCAGGGGTTACACTTTTAGATGCTGTTCAACAATACTGCAAATTTTTAAAAGGTTTTGTTGAGGTATGACAGAGAAAAGCTCCGGACAAAATTTCATTTATTACAATTAAGAAAAGGGAGATAATTCATGAATGAAGAATCAAATCAAAACCACAAATGCAGGTACACAATTTCAGATGGTGTTCAACAATACTTCACAATTTATTCAAATATTGACATAATGTACAAAACAATGATATTAAATCTCTGCCATATTAAATTCAATGTTTGGAGATTCTATTAGTACAGGTTACTACATCTATGAATGGTTGCTTGTTATTATACCAGCAGAGAGGCGTGCAATGGAAATGACTTAAACAATTGGTCAGATCTACTGTGTCATATTTTTACAACTTTGAGTTCCTTTCATAAGAGATTTTGAACAAGATATTAGTCACAAGTAATCGTTTTCTCCTTTCTATGTGGTTTACAGACTTTGAATGAGTGAGCATCTAGAATCTACAGTTCTTTTTACAATGCAATGTTTTCCGGCCAACGTTCAGATAAAAATACGTCTTTGAATAATCTACTGGTAGCGAAATTCAAAACAAATATTTACGGAGTATCCGCATTCTTTTCGTGTAAAAAATATATAACATCATGAATATTCATAGAGGTCATTTTAACACAAGAGCAATGATTATAAAATTCAATCCTCAGAAAAAGATTTGGTTAACAAAGCTGACCAATATCAGATTTTTACTGTCTGCTTGGGGTCCATTCTGTTTGCCAGCATGAATATGTCTAACATGCTGCTTGAACAGCTTAAATTCATGGATCTGTTTATGTTTTGTAATAAACAAATAATTTACTACATTCAGACAAATAAATTTATAAAACGATATTTGAAGATAATTAATACAGATCCTGTCGTTTATACTTTGTCTACATATTGTTTTTACTACATTTTACTCATATTTCATACTGTTGAAGTTTATTACTTCTAGTTATATTATCACCAGTTATTATTAACAACAATTGTAAATCTTCACTACCATCACACTTTCGTTTATCTAAATTCTTTAAATCCCAATTTAATACAGTTTTCGCTTTGTAATCATCACCAGTACTCTGATTATTAGGAGAATTTCCCTGTAACATATATTTTAAGAACAGAACTTTTGACAGTCTTCCATGCTAAATATCTGCGTAAATAATGACTTTCTGTATTAGATGGCGTTTTGAATGAACTCTGAGAAGTTTATAGAAATGTCTGTATAACAGAATGCCTTACAGTTGATGTGGTTAGGTTAATATGGATCGATTGCATTTATTTCAGAAGCTGAAGCAGCTAATTAACATAAAACATGGTGTTTTGAAATAACTACTATGTCGTAAGAATGACTCCAGGATTTTCATCACGTTAGCAGACTGTATATCTAGATTTTTACATCTAGTTTGGCCATGTGTAGAGGCATTATAATAAGGCTGTATGCCAGTCTAGGAATTAAAATACAGTTTACTACTAAATCCTAGTGGGTCATATGCAAATTACAATGTAACATAGTTTCTGATTGGTGGAAAACTAGAACAAGAATGAAAATAGACAGCTAGCCGCTGAAAGAGAATCAGTTAAGTAATGGCAGAATAAAGCTGCGGACAATATTTCATTTGTTAATTTTTAAAAAAAAAATATTGGAGATAATTCAAGAAGGAACTGGCGAATCAAAACTGTAATCACAGGTGCACAAATTCAGATGGTATAAATTAAAATACTGTAAAATTTAAAAAAGTTCTGTTGAGGCATGACAGAGTAAAGCTCATGGCTAAATTTCATATATTAAAATTACGAAAAAGGAGATAATTCAATAAAGGAATGACGAGTCAAAACTGTAATCGCAGGTGCACAACTTCAGATAGTGATCAACATTACTGAATAATTTAAAAATGTTCCGTTGAAGGATGGCAGCGTATAGATCCGGACAAAATTGCATATACAGACGGACGGGTGATTCCAGTAGCCCCCCCCCCCCCCCCCCACACAAAAAAAAAAAAAAAAAAAAACCCATACCACTACCACAAAAGCCGTGTAAACTCGTTTTATTTTTATTGGAATCGAGTTTTTCTCTGACTGAACTTAACCAGTCAGCCATTTACGAGGAAAAGCTTATTGGGGATCACCTAAGGGAGAACTGATAATTAGAGCACGCGTGTGATAAAACAATAGGCGTCTATTTAGCCGTATTTTAGCCTCAAAATACGTAGGTCACGTGTCTAGAAAAGTTTTCTATAGAGTAATTTATGGGAAACTGGCAATAAAATCAGCTTTTTTAATTAATTGGGTGGAAGAAAGGGGAATTGGCTTGGCGGAAAATATCACTAATATTATAAGCTCTCCATTTGATATAAATTTGATAGAAAGCTACTATGCAACATAGAGGGGATTCGTCTATTGTTTTTTCATGTTTTTGACAGCTGCAATTTGTTTTCAAACAAGTATAACTTCAGTAAGTTGTGTCGGAATTACACGCGGTTTTCGGCATATCAAAAAGCATTGTTTCAGATAACTTTCAATCGCTGTTAAAAAAAAAATTAAACTAGCAGTTTAGATGGATTTTAAATTTCGGTTTCGATAGGCTTGTCGATTTTGTTTTTATAAATATTTAAATAAATTAATATGACTAACCAACTCGGTTTAGAAAAATGGCATTTGGTAGTATTAGATACCATTTTCCGATAGCTAGTGCCACTCATATTTCGCTGGTTCTGCTGTATATGTACACACGTTCCCCATGACAAGCTGCATTTGACAGTGTACTTATCTATTGGGGGTTGGTTTGGTTTTGATTTTATTGGATTTACGTTGTTTTAACAGTATTTCAGTCATATCACGACATCCAGCTAATTACAGGTGGAGGAAGACCCCGGTGATTATTCTCTGCACGGAACAAATTGTATTATTTCGTGCACAGAAGAATATCCAGGTGGAACCACCGACCTACCGCAGGCCAGCTTGGAGGCTTCCTCCCATGAAAAAATCCAATCTTGGGTGTTGGAAACAATGAAAACAAGCAAATTCGCTGAATTAATATACCCTGCTAAAGAAGTGCTGGCCTCAGTATATAATAATAAAAAAGGTATTGACCGGACGGACAAAATATTAAGTATTTCGCAAACAAAGAACCTGGTGTTCCAAGGTCAACGTGAGTGACAATTGCAGGATTGAATTTCTTTATGGTACGGTGCATTGACATAAAGTTTCATCGAAAACCTCCGAACCGCTTTTCAGATATTACTTCGGATGGACAAAACGATTAAGAGTTTGATAAACATAAGACAATAACTCTATTGTTCCAATGTCAATGTAAGTGCTACTTGCAGGGTAGCATTTCCTTATAGTACTAAATATTTACATGACGTTTAATAGAAACATTTCAAGTCGTTTCTGTAATATGACTCCGGACAGACAAAACAGTTGCGTTTTTTACAAACAAAGGACCGAACGCTGGTGGTCCAAGATCAGTATAAGTGATACTTGCTGGGCAGCATTTCCAAATAGTACTTAACATTTACAATCAGTTTCATAGAAACATATCCAAACGGTTTCTGAACTATGACTCCGGACAGAAAAAAAGGTTACGTTTTTGGAAAAGTGGCGCCAAACTTGTTGTGTTCTAAGGTCACTGATTATGTACACTATGATATCCGCATGTCCTTAACGCTTTCACTGTTTAATATTCATAATAGAAATGATGATGTCATGAACCGACCTATTTTAAAGCACTATTAACAAAGAAATTTTGACAGAGATTATTGAATCGAATCTACACGTATTACAATTCCATAAGCAAACAGAGCAGATTTATTTTGCTTTGACAAAAACTGTAGAATCAGATCTATATCGTGTCAAAAGCAAACAGAGAAGACCTTGATCAGAAGGCTCCTATAGGGGCCGTCTGAGCTGGGTCTACTCTGTTTGCAAATGCGTGACAATGCACAAAGATTCATAGAAAAACTCCATGCCCATTCTGATACTTATTCCAGAAAGACAAAAAGTTACGTTTTAGACCAAAACTCTTGTGTTCCAAGGTTAATGTGAGTGATACTCGCAGGTCCATATTACTTTATGGTACTAGACGCTTACACACATATTCAAAGAAGAACTCCAAATATTTTATCAGATATGACTTCGGGACGCAATAGCGCCCCGCACCGACATGGACGCACGGACAGAAAGACATCACCAAAACTATATTTCTCAGCCTTCGGCGGGGGATAACAAAGTTCAGAATACATTTCGCTTAACAAGACCGTTGACTGCTGTTCTCATTTGCGCTTAGCTAACGACTAATCAGCTCCATAAAAACAAATCACCGACTAAATATTAACCCTCACCCCGATGTAAACAAGGTCTGCTCATATTGCTGATCTAAGGAATGCATGTCTTTGCTCGATTCCGATTTGTTCAAGATTTTGACCGAATGTCAAACAAACACCTTGGAGCCAATGTGTGCGTAGATTATAGCAGATGCGACAAATACAGCAACAATGCTAAGACAATTGACTTACCATAAGAATGCGAAAGCTGCCGTCAGATGAACAAGTCCATCGATGTAGAAAACTTTATGATATCGCAATAAATCCAATACAACATGAATGAGGAACAGGCTATATATTGATATGTGTTGTAGGCTAGTCACCCGCCTGAAGTTTCCATCGTCGTCTATAAACGTAGGTTGTCCGTCATTAAACAGCTCAATAACGGCACCTGTATAATAAACATATTCCGTTCAATCCTTTACCTCTGAAACAGGCGTTTTGAAGCACAGTGGTAAGTCCCGCTGGAGCTGTCAGATATCTGTCTGCACTATAAGCTTATGAAATACTACATATCTGATTCTATAGATTCTGCCAGAGTTTAACAAAATCCTTGTTCATAATAATAATACTGATAATAATCACAATTGTTCTCAAATTAATATTCAGAGAGACAGAGGTAGGGGAGAGGGAGAGAGTGCGCGCGCGCCCGAGAGAGAGAGAGAGAGAGAGAGAGAGAGAGAGAGAAGAGAGAGGCACACACAAAGATAGACATAACATAACTAGATCTTTTATTCAAGTCTGCATACCAGACATATGGCAGCATGTATGACCACGTTATGATATATAACTAAATATAACTCTCTGCTCGCAAAGAAGCCTCCGGGAAATGTTACCACTGGAAAAGTCTCAAGGGCAAAGGGATTTGGTGCCCTTGCGTTTTCCGTTAGCTTACAGAGAGTTAGCATTAATAATATCAATAACATACAAATATATAAATATGTCTCTGGAGCAACACATTGTTTACAGAAATGACTACATTCATTAGTATAAGTAATTTTATTAATGCAGTGTCAGAATAGCAAGCTTAAATGGCTATTGTGGTGGATAAAAGAATGTTTGTTGTTGGTGGTTTGTTATTGTTGTTGTTGTTGTTGTTGTTTGTATGTTGTTGGGGTTTTTCTAGGAAATTTACTCTTTCTGTGCAAGAGTTTGGATTCAGACGGACCCTTTCTCCATCATTAGGACTGTTTAACCTTTCCCTTAATGAATATTCATATCCATGTAATAAATAATGGGTGTGCAGGTCAAACCAAAGGTGCCCGGCGCATGCTTGGACTCACCCACGGACCCCACCCCCCAAAAATGAGCTCGAAGTATGTAAAACTAACCTAAAACTATCTATTTGTACCTTAAACCACTCCGAAAAAAACAAAGAAAAACACGATCAGGAAAAAATTCCTATTGGGTCTATATATGTATTGAAAGGTACCAACTACGTCAGATCAGCGGCGGAAAATACAAGAGTCATGTTTTCCAAACTCTTACAGCAAAGCCATTTCAACGCCGATTTCAATCATTTTGGCCTTGGTCCGTTCCATATGCAAAGTGGCACAATTAGTGCTTTCCTTAAATATTGCCCCGTCTTGTCTCTGCATAACCGCGAATATGAAAAAACGCTAGAGCGAAACGATGTGACTCACGCCAGGATGCATAGACGTATATGTACATGAATATTGATGGAGTAAAAAGGAGGTCTTGTTATGGGTCTGTAGGTAGCTTGTTGCAGGTCAAAAGTAATGCAGAAAGCTCCTATAGGAGCAACCATCTGCTTTTTAATAGTCCTATGTCCAATCAATGTAAGGTCGCATAAGACGGGTTCTGTTATATATTGAGTTAAGCGGTATCCCCACTGCATGATGGGTTTGTAAATTAGTTAACCTATCAATGCCTAGTGTACCTTAAAAGGGACATAGACAAGCAGTGTAGACCCAGATCAGAGTCTATACTGTTTGTTGAACCAACCAATGTTAATAGCTTATTCCAGCAAATGTTCTGTCGGCCGTGTCCCTTCCACGTGAACAATGGGCAAGTTCCAATGTAACATCTGGACTAGTTATCTTCAAGTAACATCTGGACTAGTTATCTTCAAATAATACGGGAATAAATTGGCTAAATTAGCAGAACTTTACCGTAATAACATGGAAGTCAAAATCGACCGATCGTATAAATAATTATCCAACATACCTCCAACTGAGCAAACTATTTTGAGATAAATTTCGATTGGTAGTTCTCTCCCAAATATGTTTGAGGCAACCGAAACCCATGGCACAAAATTGTCTTTGCCTCCAAACTGGAAAAAATTAAACAAGAACATAGTCAGGTGTATTCAAACTCAAATGCAAACAGGGCAGACCCTGATCAGACGAACCATACATAGGTCTTCTCATCTGGATCTACAATGTTTGCATAGAGTGTGAAAATGCGTCTCTGTCAGGTACAGCTTCAAGGTGTGAAACTGGTTAAATCTGTAACACAAGTAGTGTAGAAAACTATCACCATGGCAACATATTACTTTTTACAGTTGAACCCTTTATACCATGAATATTCATGTAATAAATAATGACGTCATAAACATTAATTAGAATCATTTTAATAATAGCATATTCACAAATGAAATGTTGGCGACGGCGGAAACTATAGTCATATGTATATTATATCAAAAAGCAAACAGAGCAGACCCTGATCAGACGTCTAATCTGGGTTTACTCTGATTGCAAAGGCGTAGAAATACGCATTTATGGAGTACAGTTGACATGGCTAGCATTCTTTACAGAGACAGACAGACAGACAGACAGAGAAGAGAGAGATCCAGAGAGAGAGACAGCGACAGAGACAGAGAGACAGAGACACACACACACGCACACACACATACACACACAGAGGCAGAGAGAGACAGAGGCAGAGAGAGACAGATGCAGAGAGACACAGAGACAGACAGGCTGATTGACAGACAGAGGGAGAGAGAAGGGAAGACAGAGAGTGAGAGAGAAGGGGGTCTACGGACTGACTTACTTTTGCAACCGATTTTGATCAAGATGATACGCCGGGTTACTCGGCATCTCATCAGGATCCAAACTGTTTCGCACTCGGTTAACAGTTTCTAAAAACTTTCAACAGACAAATTTTGAGCAGACAATATTTTTGTGCGGCGTAAGGGTTAGGGATCATTAAGTTAGCATTAACCCTTTCTTCCATAAATATTTAACCCTTTCTTCCATAAATACGCCTTTCTACGCCTCTGTAATAGCCTTTCCTTGAAACCATGTGATAAATAGAGCATTTGCTCCTATAGGAGCAAATGCTCTATTTACATTGAAACCATGTGATAAATAGAGCATTTGCTCCTATAGGAGCAAATGCTCTATTTATCACAATGGTTTCAAACTACACAATTCTAAAATTTTCCTTTTCTCTAGTTATTTTATTTACAATTCTAAAAATTCCTTTTCTCAAGTTAATTTATTCTAGTAGATTTATTCAAAGTGGTTGGATCTAAAAATAGCCTATGAGGGAATGGGTTAATACGCTTTTCAACTCCGTTGTATACCCAGTAAACCAACATCAGACGGCCCCTGTAGGGTCTGCCCTGTTATCTTATGAAATAATATTACGCTGTTGTTTCTGTCCTAGTCCAAATGCCATTAAATGAAATAATGAAATTAATATTCATCTTGTAATCATTTCTTTCATGAATATTCATGACGTAAAGGGTTAAAGTAAATTGGCCCTCTGGAGCAGAGTCACAGATAAGGGGCATTTTTCAAACACTTCAATCGCCATTTTCCCACGAAATACTATGCTATGACCACACTTTAGAAAGTGGCAGATTTATGACAGAACAAACATACAGATACAATTTGTTGATATTGAAGTAATTACAGGATATGATAATAAGTTGTCTTTTTAATTTTTTGTTTATTATTTCATTTTTTATTTTTCGTCAATTTTCTTTCGATATACATCCTCACAACCTCAACCAGTTTGGATCCTAATGAGACATCGATCCAATCTGATTTCCTGTCGACATTAGCAGCATAACGGTTCACTCTTCCGCTGCCAAATTTTGTCATATGCAAACTTTGTCGTCTGATACTTTTTGCAAGGGCGTAGCGCCCATTACGCACAATACGCACGTGCGTATAAAATATTTGAAAGCCAAAATTTTCAAAGAGCCATTTTTTGCTTACATTGTATTTATTTTGAAATTCAAGTAATAAAATCATAAGCTTAACAGAATCTAGACCATCTATCTGGAAAACCAATGTTTAATGTTCATGGTGCGTCATAATAGAAAAAGCTTTAGATCTAATAGTCATATTTATGACATCCTTAATCAATAGTTGTCACGCGAACAGGCTCATCATCCTGTAAATTTACGTCATCATCTTGCAAACGTCATCAAACAGCAATGCTTTGACAGCATATTTTACTCATTATAATATTGAAGTTCATTATAGTACATTATAGTGCTGAATTAATCGGGAGTAGTAACCGCGATTTACCGGTTAATCGGAGCTCTGTCACACAATCATTCAAACACCGTAAATCTTGGTACGAAAATGTCTCCCTGGGGCGTCCAATTAGCCCATAGTGAGCAGAAACGGACGTAAATCAACACAAACAAACAAAACAAACAAACGAAAATGCGACTGCATATATTACCATATGATGAAAGAGCAATGAGGACCATTTGTTATATCATCAGAACATCTGTTCTGTTCTGTTATATCATCAATATAATTATGCACATTAATATGCACATTATGCATATGCTAATATTAATATATTTCCAAACTTTCTGCCGACAAGAAGGGTAACAGATGTTCAAATTCAAATTCAAATTCACTTTATTTCTCTCAGTTCACAATACATGAATACATGAGGATATATGAATATTAATACAACAAGAGGCTCTGTCTAAATGAGAAGAGCAGGACAGTAATAAATCAATACAGAAAAAGAGGAAACGTATAATTTCCGAGTTTATCATGGAAAATTCACGTCAAATATAAATAAGCGAGTTTTCTTTTGTGAATGACAAACAGTTTGGATTCTGGTCCGACATCCCATTACGCGATGTTTGATCTGGAGCTTAACTGTTTGCGAACGCCAATGCCACCGTACCTGGCACAAAAGGGGCAAACTGCAAGCACATGTATTTCTGCCATTCTTTACAGCTATCAGCTGAGAATACAGTATAGTTCAGAGACCTTCTCAAAATAATATATTGCGGGAAGCGTTCAAACTTGTGTTATGCATAAACCGAACGCGACTTCAAACTTGAGAAAAGAAATGTTGATGACATATTTTAATATTATTATAACGTCTTATCATAATCATGTTAAGCTTGTATTTCCATCACAATTCTTTTGAAATCTTTCTGAACAATGAACATCGATCGGTATGATGTGCTTACTAGAACAACCAACACAAAATGATTTTGAAACAAATTCATATACTTCAGCAGTTTTATTGAACACTTATAGGATATATTTACTTCACAACAGCAAGTGTTACTTAATTGTGAGGCGGCCGTAAGAAGTCGCCCCGTACTTCATTCTCAGTGTTGTTACATTTTCTGGTCCTTCGGGATCATTAGTTTTGATGTTATTAGTTTTGAAATTTAAATACTGCTTAAGCCGGTGCTAGAGCGCGTGAGTAGTGTTGAACTTTTAATTACTACTCATGAACAGACTCATCAAAACCGAGTCATCAATTTATTTTTACTTTCGAAGGATATCCCACTTTCAGGATAAAAAATAAATTTAAAAGTCTTTTTATGACCGTTGTAACCTTTAGCATTATATTGACAAAACTGAGGTAAGTAACCAACCCGGTTAACCGCTTATGCATTTTGAAACCGGTTAATCGCCATTTCGTAATCGGCAACAGTTAACCGGATAATCGTTATGTGCATAAGTTCCTACACTGACAGCTCAAATTTCAGAACATTTAACTAAGTGGAGATCTATTCGTAGAAAGTTAGACAGCCTAGATCTTGCTGTAAGTCACATGTAGGTTCAATTGCACACTTTTACATGTCGGTGTTTTGTTTCATTTTGAGTTTTTATTTCAAAGATCTAGATCTACTCCTGCTTTCATTTAGATTTAAATTTAATAAGATCTAGCATTACTTAGATCCTACAGATCCAGATTAAGATATGCTTAAAAGTAATATAACTGTAGATCATCGCTTACAGGAGTAGATCAACCATGTGACAATTTTCAAAACAAACTTTCAGTCACTCATGCCTCTTCTTCTCATGCTTCTGAAAGGGTTTCAGGTTCTCTTGGGGCACGTTTTCTAGATAATTATATGAACTCTCGATATCAAAAGCAGACTTATGATGTCAGATTCCTAGAAGTTGACGGTTCTCTGTACTTGGTACACGATTTGAACCACTGAGGGATTGGGTAGCGCCTCTATAGCTCATCACCGCCTGACGAGACCTCCCGGGAGATCCATACAGTTAATTTACACACCATCCAAACACCATATGAAATATTCTTTATTGTAACTTACAAATTTGTGGATGATGACGAGGTTGGATTGTGCATTCGAAGTGAAACTAGGCACTTAAATGTATTCATTTCCGAAACATCCTGAACTTCCTATGAAAAGGGGTATATGATAACAAGACTGTCCAAAATTGATCTAATGCCACAGTCCACCATTTGACATCTAAATTTCTATGTTTTCCCCGGGGGGGGGGGGTCCCCCCGAATCCCCGCCGTGGGAAGGGAACACCCTCTCACACTCTCCCCCGCTCGGCACTTCGTGCCTCGATGTGCGTATAATTTTTAAAGCTCTGGCTACGCCTATGTTTTGTTTTATATTTTCTTTTTTAAAAAACCCAGTCACAGTAACAAACAATTTCGATACTGGTACTTGTGGTTTGCATAGGTTACATTTGTATCACAATTGAGTCGCTAGCGTGCAAAATGCGTACATTACGTGTATAGTCTCATTTCACTGTTTTACTTTATAATGGCCCTATAACTCTTCTTATGCTAAGCCGGTCTTGACATGCATCTGCAAATAACTTGGATCCAGATGAGACGCCGAGTAACTCGGCGTCTCATCTGGATCCAAGCTGTTTACCACTTGGACACTTGTTTCTCAAAAGTCTACGCCAACTGAATGACTTTTGAAAATGATCGCAAAGAAATACCCCCCTGACATCATTTTTATAGAAAGGGAACGGGGTAAAAATAATTATTTTACTTACTTGCAAATATGTTTTCATAAGATGAAACATCCACCACAGACCAAGCACCGCAAAAACTATCCCTTCGTTCAAGTGGCCCCATAAAGATCCCATATTGGTGTTTAAATAACCAAACCACAGTAACAACGCCTTGCAACGGAGTACGTGCGTAAATACACTACCAGTAAATGTAGGATGGAGTCTACTAAAACATTTCTTCCTTTAATCCTCTATTAAACCCTTTCACAGTCAATGTCGCATAAATGCACCACGACAAAGAGTGCAGACCCAAATCTGGAACTTCATTTTGTGTCTCAATCTCTATTTCTATTTCTGTGCTTTATTCGTTTGAAATTTGCATTTATTTATCTCATTTCCTTATTGTACCGAATGATTTAACAAAACTTGGATAGCAGACGACAGTTATAGTTCGATTTTGACCCGTGAGCTGTGACCGTTTTGGACGAGTCCATCCGTAGAGGTAAAACGCGTAAAAAACCGTGCATGTATATTTGTTCCGGGGTTACCTGTGTTACAAGCCTGTAATAACTTATAAGCAGTAAACCCCCTATAATGCGACCACTAAATATGGCATAGTTCTGGGTGGTAGAGGCAGGTGGTAGCCTAGCTTAATGCTGGACGAATGAGCTTTCTGCATAACTTTCGTCCTGCATTAAACAACCACCTGCTTATAAAGACAGCTTTGATTATTTTTAAGTGGTCGCATTAGAGGTTTTTTTATTGTAATTATATATACTGATACTGTACGATTAGGCCTACTACGAGCTTCTTGTGACAATCATTGTCCACTTACCCGTAAATTAGAATAGTTGCAAATTCTATAGATAGAAAAGTGCAGCCACGGCTCAGCGCTCGAAATCGAACTATAGTAATTTGGCACCGAAATGGTTAATAAACACATTCCTGTTTGTATTGACTTCCCTAGTTCTCATTTGAACATTGAGTTATCTCTAAACTTATAAGAATTACTAGATCTATGCTAGTAGTTTTGACGTGCAGCTGTATTTTGGCGAGTTATAAAAGTTGTTAAATGCGAGCCTTGGCGAGCATATAACTACTTTTCTGACGAGCCAAAATGCAACTGAACTTCAAAACTACTAGTGTAGTAATTGTTTTATTATGCAACACCAAGAAAATATTGGCGTGTAGTGACGTCTTCAACTTTTGCAACATAAACAAACTTGATTTAATCCTTTTAAATTGACAAATAGTTGAGACAAAGGTGAGCAAATGTGTTAAATTTGATGTTTATGTTTAAATTATGCCGTTTTCGTCTTTCTGTTTTCCTCCTATTGGATGGACCAGAGGGGTCAGTACACATGTACTATACCTCACAAAATACATCATCGACGTGGAAAATATTATGCTAGTAGGAAGTGACTGTATTTGGTGACGTTGCATTTTATTCGAAGATCTTAACGGATGTATTACAAAAGGTGAAGTCAATAAGGCTATTAACCAGCTTAAGTCATATCGATCCGCATGACCAGACATGTTCATAAACGAATTTTTAAGGCAGGTAATGATTTGTTATCACCTGTCTTTTTAGACTTATATTGCAACGCACTGCATGTTTGGTTATCGTCCCTTTTACAGTCGGTAGCTACGCTTCCCTCTTTGCTTGCGCGATGACAGGCCGAGGGTAGTACTCTATGATGGTATACTCTTAAACTTGGATACAGGATGAGCTTACCAGACTCATGTATTACTTTTTCCCTGTCGTGCCCTTAACGGCTTACCTGCAGGTGCTCTGACTTCAAAAAGTTATTGAGTACATATTTGACGGATTGTCACAGTTATTATGCTATGTTTTACATGTTGTCCTGTGTTCACCGTCGTCTATGGTGTGGGTAAGTCCAGCGGGGATACCTTTATTTCCAATATTTGTAAAGCTAGGGTGACTTTGAGAGAAGTGTGAAGTTAGGACGTCCGTAAACCGGTTTAAACCCCCAGTGGTGTTTTTGCTACTGACCGTGCCAAGGCGGTACTCTCTTTGTCACCCTTCCTTTTGTTTGCCTTGCGTCTTTGTGCTTGTGATTTTGTTCATGTGTGGAACGTTTGTCTCTGGTTCTTGTGTGTCTTTTGGTGTTTTCTGTGTTCATTTCGTGTATGTGTTTGTGTGTGCGTTTGGGTGTGTGGTTGTGTGTGTGTGTGTGTGTGTGTGTGTGTGTGTGTGTGTGTGTGTGTGTGTGTGTGTGTGTGTGTGTGTGTGTGTGTGTGTGTGTGTGTGTGTGTGTGTGTGTGTGTGTGTGTGTGTGTGTGTGTGTGTGTGTGTGTGTGTGTGTGTGTGTGTGTGTGTGTGTGTGTGTGTGTGTGTGTGTGTGTGTGTGTGTGTGCGTGCGTGCGTGCGTGCGTGCGTGCGTGCGTGCGTGCGTGCGTGCGTGCGTGCGTGCGTGCGTGCGTGCGTGCGTGCGCGCGCGCGCGCGCGCGCGTGCGTGCGTGTCATGCTGTCTATCGGTGTTTTGGTGGTGGTTGCGTCTTGTATGTGGCTTTGCCTGCTTGACTTTACTACTTTTCCATTTATTTAATAAAGCTTTCAACAACGGATTTTTCCCTTCTGATTGGTCTGAGGGATATGTTATACCGCTACACAAGAAAGGTTCTTTTACGTAATAATGTGGAAAATTATCGGGGTTTTTAGTTCACTTGGCAAATTATTTACAAGAATTTTGAACAACAGGTTAAGTGATTGGGCAGAAAATTACGGTATATATATTGAAGCTCAATGTGGTTTTAGAGCTAAAATGGGTACTGTTGATAATGTTTTTGTATTACATGGATTAATCACGCACTTTATTAATCGTAATGAGAAGCTCTACTGCGCATTTATCGATTTTACTAAAGCTTTTGACTATGTAGTGCGTGAAAAGCTCTGGTATAAATTAGTTAACACTGGTTTAAGAGGAAAGATATTCAATATTATACGCTCTATGTATGAAAGTGTAAAGTCAAGAGTGAAGTGTCGTAATGTGCTAAGTGATGAATATCAGTGTACCCTTGGTGTTAGGCAGGGAGAGTGTATTTCTCCTTTTTTGTTTGCTATGTACTTGAATGATATTGAGGATACTTTTACAAGAAATGGAGTAGAAGGTATAGACGTTGATATGTTTAAATATGTTTAAACTATTTCTAATACTATATGCTGATGATATAGTCATATTTGCTAAATCTAGTGAGGAATTACAGAAAAGTCTTGACGTTATGCTTGACTATTGTAATAGATGGAAACGTGTGGTTAACACCATAGGTTTTGGACGCCAGATAAGATATTTTATTGGTTCATGGATATGCAAATAACATTCCACATTATCTGTTGAAATGTATGAATATGTATATTCAGAGCTACTGAGAAAGTTTGTTAAATGCATGTGAAGTAGTAAGAGAGGTTCTTTGCTGAATGTACTATTTCAAACATGCACTTAGATCAAATAATATGTCTGCAATTTAATACGAATATTCGTATACATAAGTTATGATTAAAGAGGCCAAATATTGCACATTACGTTTAGACTGACTGTTCAAGCAACTGTTCTTCCATTATATGATTAATATTGTCCTAATTACGCCTTTGATACATGAACAACTGTATATATGGCATGATATACTTGCATTTATCACATAATCTGCCCTGAGTGAGTGCCGTAACGGAGTGCCGTAAATCGCGCAAATGCACTAGTGCCCTAGTGCGTTTTTATGTAAATTAGCAATCGTTAGCCTACGGTTTGTAAGGAATGGCCGAAACAGCCGTCAGCTATAGCCGGTTTCATTTTCTATTTCACTTTTAAGGCTTTTGTGATAAAAAGAATCTTACATTAGTGGCCATTGCATGTTGGTTTCGTGGAGCTCGTTTGCTGTTATGAATGGGGAGGCGCTAGATCGACGGTGTTTCGTGTACCCTCTGTTTGACGTCATCAGTTTGTGTGGTGCATCTAAAAATAGTACTGGACTTCCCCTTTATCTAAAAATACTGCAATTCTAATAAAGATCAGGTGATGTGCACTACAAATATACGACCAATAAAGAAAATATACAGAATACATGTTTAAGTTGTCTTTTTGTGAATATGACAAAATAATCTATTTCATAGTTGATAACTCCCATTCATGTCTATGATAATGATGCTTTGGTAGATTTGCTACACGAAAGTGACATGAGATTCCTGAAACGCTGTAAGGAGTTTCATGTTACCCCTTCTTTAACTTTGATGCGTTAAGGTGGCATGAGATTCCTGATATACTGAAAGGAGTCTATGTTATCTCTTCGTTAGCTTTGATACAGTAAAGCGACATGAGATCTCCGATATGTTGTAAGGAGATGACATGAAATTCCTGACATAATGGATGGATTTTCATGTTACCCTTTCTTTTATTTTAAAACAATAAAGTGACATGAGGTTCTTGTTATTTCATATGGAGTTCTTTAGCTTTGACACATTAAGGTGATGCATGCGATTCCTGATATGCTGTAAGGAGTTTCATGTTTCCACGTCTTTAGCGTTGGTATATTAAGGTGAAATGAGATTCCTGGCACGCTGTAAGGAGTTTCATGTCACCCTTCTGTATATTTAATACATTAAAAAGACATGAGATTCCTGACATGCTGTAAGGTGTTTCATGTTACCCCATTTTAGCATTGATACATTTAGGTGATATAAGATTCCTGACATCTGTAAGGAATTTCATGTTACCCTTTATTTAGCTTTGATATATTAAGATGACATGAGTTTTTTGTGACATGATGTAAAGAGTTCAAATTGCACCTTCTTTAGCTGTGATAAGTTAAAGCGACGTGAGATTCCTGACATGCTGGACGCAGTTTCATGTTACCCCTTCTTAAGCTTTGATATTAATATGACATGAGATTCCTGACATGGTGTCATGAGTTAAACTTTATACCTTCTTTAGCTTTGATAACTTAAGATGACATGATATTCCTGAAGTGTTATAAGGAACTTCATGTTACCCTTTCTTTATACAAAAAAGTGACACGAGAGTTCTGAACGCTGTATGGAGTTTCATGTACCTCTTTTCGGGGTTGATACCTTAAGGTGACATGTGATTCCGGACATGCTGCTAGGAGTTTCACATGAGGCTCCTTATATGTTATAAAGAGTTTTATTTGACCACGTCTTTAGCGGTGATATAGTAAAATAAAATGAGATACCTGACATGCTTAAAGGAATTTTATGTTACCCCTTTTTGTTTCGAAACGTTAAGGTGACATGAGATTCCTGACATGCTGTAAGGAGTTTCATGTAACCACTTCTTTAGCTTTGGTACATTTAACTGACATGAATTTCCTGACGTGTTGTAAGGAGATTTATGATACCCTTTCTTTAGCTTTGATATATAAAAGTGACATGATGATTCTGATATGTTGTAAGGCGTCTCATGTTACCACGACAGTAAGGTGACATGAGATTCATGATATGCTGTAAGGAGTTTCATGTTACCCTTTCTTTAGCTTTGCTATATAAAAGTGACACGAGAGTCCTGACATGCTGTATGGATTTGCATGTTATCTCTTTTTAGCGCCAATACCTTAAGGTGACATGTGATTCCTGACATGCTGTTAGAGTTTCACGTTACTCATTCTTAAGCTTTGACACATTAAAGTGACACGAGATTCCTGATATGTTATAAAGATTTTCATTTCACCACATCTTTAGCGGTGATATATTCAAGTGAAATGAGATTCCTGACATGCTGTAAGGAATTTCGTGTAACTACAAGTTTTGCCTTGATATATTAAGGTGAGATGAGATTCTTGACATGCTGTAAGGAGTTTCATGTAACCACTTCTTTAGCTTTATTTCATTTAAGTGACATGAATTTCCTGACGTGTTGTAAGGAGTTTAAAATAACCCTTTCTTTAGCTTTGATATGTTAAAGTGGCATGATGATTCTGATATGTTGTAAGGAGATTCATGTAACCACGTCTTTAGCGTTGATACATTAAGGCGTAATCAGATTCCTGACATGTTGTAAGGAGTTTCATGTCACCGGTTTTACTGTTGAAACAGTAAGGTGACATAAGATTTCTGATATGCTGTAAGGAGTTTCATGGTACCCTTTCTGAGCGTTAATACATTTAGGTGACATGAGATTCCTGACATGCTGTAAGGAGTATCATTTTATCATTCCTTTAGCTATGTTACACTAAGGTGACATGAGATTCCTGACATGCTGTGAGGAGTTTCGTGTTACTCTTTCTATGCTTTGATACGTTAAGGTAACATAAGATTCCTGGCATGGTGAAATGAGTTTTAAATTACACTTTCTTTAGCTTTGATAACTTAAAGTGACATGAGATTTCTGACATGCTGTAAGTGATGTCATGTTATCCCTTCTTTAGATTGAATACATTAAACTGACATGAGGTTCCTATGTTATAACGAGTGCAATAATACTACGTCTTTAGCAGTGATACATTAAGGTGACATGAATTTTCTGACGCGCTGTAAGGAGTTTTATGTCACCACTTCTTCAGCGTTGATACATTAAGGTGACATTAGATTTCTGATATGATGTAAGGAGTTTCATGGTACTATTTACTTAGCTTTGATACATTAAGGTGACATGATATTCCTGACATGTTGTAAGGAGTTTCATGTCACACTTACTTTAGATGTGATACATTAAAGTGACACCATGAGTCTGATATGTTGGAAGGAGGTTTATGTTACCACGTCTTTAGCGTAGATACTTTGAGGCGTCATGGGATTCCTGACATGCTCTAAGGAGTTTAATGTTACCCCTTCTTAAGTTTTGACACATTAATGTGACAAGAGATGCCTTACATAATTCAATAAGCGTCAAGTTACCCATTTTTAGATTCGATGTTCAAATATTATAAATCTTTTGAGTTGAGTCTGAGATCGTTCTCAAGTTTTTGATTGGTCAGGTTTGAGTAAATGCTTGAGTACGATCTCAGACTCAGCTCAAAAGATTTATGACCTTTGAACCTGTTGCTTGGCATCTGACTTTGATCCAAATTGTCAGCAAGTGTAGCCTTGCTTGACAGAGAAGAAATTGGTCTCTTCGACATTTTATTTATTAGATGTGTGCAATGATCCAGAGTTACTCGGTGTCTGATCATGATAAAAAAGTTTGACATTCGTCTTAAAGTTCTTCAAACTGGACAATACTTACGTATGAACATACAAAACTGATTTATTACATGTTATCAACATTACAGAATATTAGTCTTTCTACAATCGTATATAAACTACATGTGTGTGTGTTGTATGGGGTCTTTTATGTTCTTATTAAAAAATATGACACGATCTGGAACTAAACTATAAAAATGTTTTATATTGACAGGACGTCTGCAATAATTGCAAGCACATGCCTCTTTGACCAGCCATCAACAAAGGCATAGCCGCGACATTAGTGTGCAAGCCAAATCCCTATATAGTGATAAGGTCTACGAAACGACTTTAGGTTTAGTATATAAACCAAAGTCGACGAACGGCAGCGTCGACGATACAACCGTAAATCATTTCAAACACTATTTCAAATATGAAACATACCTTGTGTTGTATTTGATTAGAATTTTTATGATTTTAAGCCACTTTTAACACTCGTATTTTAGTCATATCGCGACGTCCAGCTTATTACGGCCATGGAGGTCCCCTTGCACCGATGTATGAGTACACCATGGAAGCAATATACTGGAGCCAGCTACATAATTGCTTCATTTCAGAGTTCAAAGTTCCAAACATGTTAAGAAGAGTACATTTACAATGCTGAATTTGAAATGGACTCACCCATTTTCTTGACTAGTTTACATTTACTCTTGAGGGATTTGTTCTCAAAATATTTATAAGTACGACAACAGTGCAGATCTTGATTAGCGGGCTCCATCAGGGACCTTCTGATCAGGGTCTACACTGCTTGCAACCGATGTATATATACGGTTCAAGCATTGTAAGAGTAGAGCTGCTAAAACATGCCATCATAGCTGGAATAACATGTTGTCCTGGACTTAATCAGAATGTAGCCTACTAAGTACACCATAGTGTGAATTGAAATATTTATAAAATGCTTCTGCTGTTGTTCTAGCAAAGACAGTTTGGTGAAATGCTCTTAGCACTAAAGTTGTTCAGCAGGTACATATAGAATGTAAATTGAATTATAACAACAACATATTTTAAGTTTTTCATCTATTTTAATTGTGTCAACAAAACAGTTTCGTACACTGTCATACTACAAGCCTGTTTAACATCGCATATCAACAGTTCAACCAAAGCAAGTCACGTGGCATAGACCATTCAGTAAGGTCTCGACCATACAGTAAGGTCTCAATAATAAGACAAACTCATAAAAAGGGCTTGATTTCAGTGTTTAACCATTTGCTCCATAGTCAAATATTTAAATAACCTAGGTTATATTGTGTTTAAAGCAATCCTGCTTAAAGGAAGATGAAAGTAAAACAGATATTTCATTAGGGAGCTTTCTGCTTTACTGTTATATTGCTTTAAGCTGCCACTTTTATTCAACATCATGTTTGATAATCATTAGTGGTACCTATATGGAGGATTAGATAGAGAAGCTCGAAAACACTTGTATGGAGAAAAGGGTTAATGTAGGTGGTTTTTGAACTCATTCTCTCTTAGATTAGTTTTAGACCTAACCTATTTGAATAAATCTACCGAAAAAGAGCATTAACCATGGAAAAGGAGAATTTTAAAAGTGTGTAGTTTTGAAACCATTGTGATAAATGGAGCATTTGCTCCATAGGAGCAAATACTCTATTTATCACAATGGTTTCAACATGTGACTTTTACAGAAGCACCAAAATGCGTCACTAGAAGGGAATGTGTTAAAACATATGATAGCTTAATGCAGGACAAAAGTAATGCAGACATATTCTTCATGAGCTCTCAATATTACTTCTTTACTGCATTCAGTAGTCACCCTTTTTTACCGGTGGCCATTCTTATCTACAAGTATGTCGTCAAAGAGATAGAGTACTGTACATACAAATAAGAAAAACAAGCGGGGGATTATCCAGTAATACTTGCTACAATTTAATTATTAATGGCCATTACAAGAGAAACTACAATGCTGTACCAATGTCCTTCAAACAAGCACTACAAACAAATGATTTTGTCTGCATTCCGGACTCTGCCAGTTGCTCTCCAACACAATGACTTTTTTGTGAAAGGATCTGTCACACTTTGTACACTGCATCTGTTAATGAAAAAGAAACAAGCGCAATTTTTCTGATGCGTTATAAATGTTCTCTTGAGATCATATCATGAACATATAAGATTCAAAAGAAAATCTCACAAATGTCACCTAAATGTATCTACCCTAAAGAAGGAGTGACAATAAACTTCTTACAACCTAACAGGAAGCTCCTGTCATCTTAATGTATCCACCCTAAAGAAGGGGTAACACGAAACTCCTTACAGCCTAACAGGAAGCTCCTGTCATCTTAACCCTTTCCCTCATATAAACGTGTTTTCACGCATTTGCAAACAGAGTAGACCCAGATCAGACGGCTCCTATAGGACCCGTCTGATCAGGGTCTGCTCTGTTTGCTTTTGGAATTTGATAGATCTGTTTCTTTACTTTCTAAAATGGCTACAACGTTCAATCTGCCATATTTCATTATAGCTATTTTGTTCATGAATATTCAGTAGGTATTGAAATTTGTTATAAACTTAGAACAGGAAAAGGGTTAATGTATCCACCCTAAAGAAGGGGTAACACGAAACTCCTTACAGCGTAACAGGAGTATCATGTCACCTTAATGTATCCATCCTAAAGACGGGGTAACATGAGATTCCTTACAGTTTAGCGGGAATCTCATGTATCCTTAATGTATCCACCCTAAAGAAGTGGTAATATGAAACTCCTTTCAGCTTAACAGGAATGTCAGGTCACCTTAATGTATTTACCCTAAAAAGGGGGTAACATGAAACTCCATACAGCGGAACAGGAGTATCATGTCACCTAAATGTATACACCCTAAAGAAGTGGTTACATGAAACTCCTTACAGTGTAACAGGAATCCCAGGTCACCTTAATGTATCCCTCCTAAAGAATGGTTTACATGAAACTCCTTACAGCGTAACAGGAATCTCATGTCACCTTAATGTATCAAAGCTAAAGAAGGGGTAACATGAAACTCCATACAGCAGGTCAGGAATCTCACGTAACCTTAATTAATTATAGCTAAAAAGTGGGTAACATGAAACTCCTTCCAGCATGTCAGGAATCTCGTGTCATTTTTATGTATCCACCCTTAAGAAGGGGTAACATGAAACTCCTTACAGCATGACAGGAAGCTCATGTCACCGTAATGTATCCACCTTACAGAAGGGTAACATGAAACTCCTTACAGCATGGCAGGAAGCTCAGGTCACCTTAATGTATCCACCTTACAGAGGGGTAACATGAAACTCCTTACAGCATGACAGGAAGCTGATGTCACCTTAATTAATCAAAGCTAAAGAAGTAGGTAACATGAAACTCCTTACAGCGTAGCAGGAATCTCATGTCACCTTAATGTATCTACCCTAATTAAGGGGTAACATGAAACTCCTTACAGCATGACAGGAAGCTCATGTCACCTTAATGTATCCACCTTACAGAAGGGTAACATGAAAATCCTTACAGCAGGACAGGCAGCTCATGTCACCTTAATGAATCAAAGCTAAAGAAGTAAGTAACATGAAACTCCTTACAGCGTAGCAGGAATCTCATGTCACCATAATCATTAATGTATCTACCCTAATTAAGGGGTAACATGAAACTCCTTATAGCATGACAGGAAGCTCATGTCACCTTAATGTATCCACCTTACAGAAGGGTAACATGAAACTCCTTACAGCATGGCAGGAAGCTCATGTCACCTTAATGAATCAAAGCCAAAGAAGTAGGTAACATGAAACTCCTTACAGCATGACAGGAAGCTCATGTCACCTTAATTAACCAAAGCTAAAGAAGTAGGTAACATGAAACTACTTACAGCGTAGCAGGAATCTCATGTCACCTTAATGTATCTACCCTAATTAAGGGGTAACATGAAACTCCTTACAGCATGACAGGAAGCTCATGTCACCTTAATGTATCCACCTTACTGAAGGGTAACATGAAACTCCTTACAGCATGACAGGAAGCTCATGTCACCTTAATGAATCAAAGCTAAAGAAGTAAGTAACATGAAACTCCTTACAGCGTAGCAGGAATCTCATGTCACCTTAATGTATCTACCCTAATTAAGGGGTAACATGAAACTCCTTACAGCATGACAGGAAGCTCATGTCACCTTAATGTATCCACCTTACAGAAGGGTAACATGAAAATCCTTACAGCAGGACAGGAAGCTCATGTCACCTTAATGAATCAAAGCTAAAGAAGTAAGTAACATGAAACTCCTTACAGCGTAGCAGGAATCTCATGTCACCATAATCATTAATGTATCTACCCTAATTAAGGGGTAACATGAAACTCCTTATAGCATGACAGGAAGCTCATGTCACCTTAATGTATCCACCTTACAGAAGGGTAACATGAAACTCCTTACAGCATGGCAGGAAGCTCATGTCACCTTAATGAATCAAAGCCAAAGAAGTAGGTAACATGAAACTCCTTACAGCATGACAGGAAGCTCATGTCACCTTAATTAACCAAAGCTAAAGAAGTAGGTAACATGAAACTACTTACAGCGTAGCAGGAATCTCATGTCACCTTAATGTATCTACCCTAATTAAGGGGTAACATGAAACTCCTTACAGCATGACAGGAAGCTCATGTCACCTTAATGTATCCACCTTACTGAAGGGTAACATGAAACTCCTTACAGCATGACAGGAAGCTCATGTCACCTTAATGAATCAAAGCTAAAGAAGTAAGTAACATGAAACTCCTTACAGCGTAGCAGGAATCTCATGTCACCATAATTATTAATGTATCTACCCTAATTAAGGGGTAACATGAAACTCCTTACAGCATGACAGGAAGCTCATGTCACCTTAATGTATCCACCTTACAGAAGGGTAACATGAAAATCCTTACAGCATGACAGGAAGCTCATGTCACCTTAATGAATCAAAGCTAAAGAAGTAAGTAACATGAAACTCCTTACAGCGTAGCAGGAATCTCATGTCACCATAATCATTAATGTATCTACCCTAATTAAGGGGTAACATGAAACTCCTTACAGCATGACAGGAAGCTCATGTCACCTTAATGTATCCACCTTACAGAAGGGTAACATGAAAATCCTTACAGCATGGCAGGACGCTCATGTCACCTTAATGAATCAAAGCTAAAGAAGTAGGTAACATGAAACTCCTTACAGCATGACAGGAAGCTCATGTCACCTTAATTAATAAAAGCTAAAGAAGTAGGTAACATGAAACTCCTTACAGCGTAGCAGGAATCTCATGTCACCTTAATGTATCTACCCTAATTAAGGGGTAACATGAAACTCCTTACAGCATGACAGGAAGCTCATGTCACCGTAATGTATCCACCTTACAGAAGGGTAACATGAAAATCCTTACAGCATGACAGGAAGCTCATGTCACCTTAATGTATCCACCTTACAGAACGGTAAGATGAAACTCCTTACAGCAGGTAAAAACCAATGATGGGATTACATGAAACTCCTTACAGCAGGTCCAGAATTTCATGACACCTGGGTGAAGCAAAGCTAACGACATGGGGGTAACATGCAACTTCTTCAAGCATGCCAGGAATCTCGTGTCAATTTAACGTATCCACCCTAAGGAAAAGGTAACATGGAACTCCTTATACAGCCAGTAACAACTAATGAAGGGTAACATGAAACTCCTTACAGCAGGTCAGGAATCTCATGTCACCTTAATGAATCAAAGCTAAAGCAGTAGGTAACATGAAACTCCTTACAGCGTAACAGGAATCTCATGTCACCTTAATGTATCTACCCTAATTAAGGGGTAACATGAACATCTTTACAGCATGACAGGAAGCTCATGTCACCTTAATGTACCCACCTTACAGAATGGTAACATGAAACTCCTTACAGCATGGCAGGAAGCTCATGTCACCTTAATGTATCCACCTTACAGAAGGGTAACATGAAAATCCTTACAGCATGACAGAAAGCTCATGTCACCTTAATTAATCAAAGCTAAAGAAGTGGGTAGCAGGAATCTCATGTCACGACCCTAATTAAGGGGTAACATGAAAAACCTTACAGCATGTCAGGAAGGTCATGTTACCTTAATGTATCCACCTTACAGAAGGGTAACATGAAACTCCTTACAGCAGGTAAAAGTCAATGATGGGGTAACATGAAAATCATTACAGCATGACAGGAAGCTCATGTCACCTTAACGTATCCACCCTAAAGAAAAGGTACCATAAAACTCCTTGTACAGCAGGTAAAAACTAATGAAAGGGTAACATGAACCTCCTTAAATAGTTCAGGAATCTCATGTCACCTTAATGAATAAAAGCTAAAGACGTAGGTAACATTAATCTCCTTACAGCGTAACAGGAATCTCATGTCATTTTAATGAATCTACCCTAAATAAGGGGTAACGTGAAAAGCCTTACACCATGACAGGGAGCTCATGTCACCTTAATGTATCCACCTTACAGAAGGGTAACATGAAACTCCTTGTACAACAGGTAAAAGCTAATGAAAGGGTTGCCAGCATGTCAGGAATCTCGTGTCACCTTAATGTATCCATCATAAAGAAAGGGTAACATGAGACCTCATACAGCAGGTCAGGAATCTCATGTCACCTTAATGAATCAAGACTATAGAAGTAGGTAACATTAAATTCCTTCCAGCATGTTAGGAATCTGATTTCACCTTAATGTAGCCATCTTAAAGAAGGTGTTAAATGAAACTCCTTACAGCGTAACAGGAATCTCATGACACCATAATCATTAATGTATCTACCCTAATTAAGGGCCAACATGGAACTCCTTACAGCATGACAGGAATCTCATGTCACCTTAATGTATTCACTTTAAAGAATAGGTAACATGAAACTCCTTGTACAGCAGGTAAAAGCTAATGAAGGGGTAACAGCAGGTCAGGAATCTTATGTCACTTTAATGAATCAACGTTAAAGAAGTGGGTAACATGAAACTCCTTCCAGCATGTCAGGAATCTCATGTCACCTAAATAAGGGTTAGATCTAGCATGAAATTCCTTACAACATAACAGGAAACTCATGTCACATTAATGTATCCACCCTAAAGAAGGGTTACATGAAACTCCTACGAGCATGTCTGGAATCTCATGTTACCGTAATGTATGGATACACTCTAATGGCAAAATGACAATATGTTACAGGATGAAAATTGGGAAACAAACTCGATTTCTTTTAACCCTTTCCCTCATTTTAACGCCTTTTCACGCATTTGCAAACAGAGTAGGCTACGTAGACCCAGATCAGAAGATCAGAAGGTTCCTATAGGAGCCGCCTGATCAGGGTCTGCTGTGTTCGCTAATGGAATTTGATAGTTTTGTATCTTTACTTTCTAAACTGGCTATAATATTATTTTACCTATGAATATTCAGTAGATATTGAAATTTGGAATAAACAAAGAACAGAGCAAGTGTTAAAACTAGATCTAGAAACCTCTTACCAGGACACAAATGTACACAACGATACACGTTTAAATGATTCCAGCAAAATTTCCAATTATTTGTCAGTTTCTAGGTATCCTGTAGAGAATTGATCGTCACATTTGGCGTTTTTCAAACAAGGTGGTGGCCACTGTCCGTCGTCCATTGCTTTCCTTTTAAATAGTAAAATCCCGCTAAAACGTAGCTATTTTTGGTACGTTACTATATTTAGATGACACACAAAATGATGACGTCACAAACACACAGAGGATACATGAAACACCGTCGATCTAGCGCGACCCGTTATGAATGTGACACTTGCTAAAGCTCGTGTCATATTATTATAGTAGGCTCTTTTCGTGGAAGCAGTTTGTGATGAACACTCATTTAAGACCCTCTTTACAGTTAAACTCCAGATTTGTTGCAAATAGGTGTGCTACATTAAGCTTATCTTATCAGAGTTTATTAATATATGAATAAGATTTTACAATGAAAATGATACTATTCTTTTCTAAGATTTAATAATGACTGATCCGTCAATAATCAACGCAAATAATTTATTAAAACGTGCTAATTATCTATCGAACTACAATTTAAACTATTTCGGTAGTTGATTCATTTCTTAAATTCCCAGTATTGAAAAGCTTTGGACAAACTCATTATTTAGTTGTTTTAAGTATAATTATGTCTTCCCCCATATTTATATGGGGGAGGCATATTGTTTTCGTGAGAGTTGTCTGTCTGTCTATCTGTCCGTCTGTCTGTCACACTTTTTGTCCGGACGATAACTTTAATATAACTTCATATATGGAAAGAGCATAATGAGAGGAAGTGTCATGCACAAGGTCCATAATTCTGGCTTCACTTATATAAGAGTTATTGCCCTTGAAAAAAATCACACTTTTGTCCGGACGATAACTCCTATATGGCTCATGCCATTGGATTGGAACTTCATATATGGAAAGATCATGATGAGAGGAAGTATCATGCACAAGTTCCATAACTCTGGCTTCACTTATATTGGAATTATTGTCCTTTGTAAAAAATATCACAATTTTTTGTCCGGACAATAATTTCAATATACCTCATGCCAGTTGATTGAAACTTCATTATATGGAAAGAGCATAATGAGAGGAAGTGTCATGCAGAAGGTACATAACTCTGGCTTCACTAATATAGGAGTTATTGCCCTTTGTAAAATAATCACACTTTTTTGTCCGGACGATAACTTCTATATGGCTCATGCCATTGGATTGAAACTTCATATATGGAAAGATCATGACGAGAGGAAATGTCATGCATAAGGTCCCTAACTCTGGCTTCACTAATATTAGAGTTATTGCCCTTTGTAACAAAATCACATTTTTTTGTCTGGATGATTACTCCTATGTGACACATGCCATTGGAGTGAAATTTCATACATGGAACGATCATGATAGGAGAAAGTGTCATGCATAAGATCCTTAACTCGAGCTTCAATAAATTTAGAGTTATTGTCCCTTGTACATTTGTTTAATTCTTTCTTGTCCGGACGATAACTCCTACATGGCTCTTGCCATCGTATTGAAACTTTATACGTGGAAAGAGCATGATGAGAGAAAGTGTCATGAACAAGGGCCATAATTCTGGCTTCAATACTTATGGAGTTGTTGCCCTTTGTTACATTTTTGGCTGATCAATAACTCCTGTTCGACTGATGCTATTGGAATGACATTTTATTTTTGGAAAGAGCATAATGAAAGTAAGTGTCATGCACAAGGGCCATAAATCTGGTATCAGTATTTTTGGAGTTATTAGCTGTTATCATTTTCTTCTTGAAAAATGTATTGTGGAAAGCGCATAATGAGGGGAAGTATCATTCATCAAGACCATAACATTTTTAGCGATTTCCCTTTACATATTGTTTTTATTAGAGGGGAGACATCCGTTTTTGTGACAAAAACCTCTAGTTATTTAATTGTTTGATAGGGTGTCTGAAATCATACTTATGTCTGTAGTAATTCCAAGAGCAATATGCTGAACTAAACCTTTGAATGATTGCATGATTTTATTTAAATAATGCCAATCAGTGTATATTTTCAAGTAAAAATCTTTCATCTGTCTGCGTTTATATATCTTCATTGAAAGGGTTAGTGCAAAATATAAAAAGTATCATGATCACTCATATTCTATGCATTTTTGTTTCACATTAGATTTTAACAAAACCAGCATGGCTGTTCTTTATAATGGCGCCCATTGATGTTTACATCAATGCTTTTCTTGTAGTGTAACTCTTGTCACAATATGATGGCAAGCACATTCTAAAAATGCACGTATCTTATCTCAAACTTTTAGAAGCCCTATTAATGTACCCTAGGTTTTAGCAACCTTCTCCAGAAAAAAATTACATTACTGATGTTTTTATGTATTGTTATGTCAGTTGTAGTTTTGTCAGTTATAGTTTTGTCAGTTATAGTTTTGAATATATATTTAATGTGTATACTATGTACATGTATACACTTCCTCATGTGCCGATGGCCTTATGGATTTGAATAAAATTATAAACATGATAAAAAGGTGTATCCAGATGGTGTCTAAAATCCAATAGATCTACATGTACTATGATCTCACTCCTTTTTAGCTAGCTACATACTTCAAAATCGGATTACCACCATTTTCGCATAAATCACGTTTTCTGAAAAATACCATGATCTCCGAGTGTGTATAAAGATTCTGACAAATGATAGCTATTCAAAATATCAACACTGAAATATGCTGCGAACAAATTAAGCTCAGATTACAGGGTTTATTTCCTTTTTTATTTTTTATTTTAACTAATCAGTACATGTACCTACATGAACCTCGCAATATGTAAAACAAATTGTCGCGCAATCCTTATGAATGTAATATTTGCTTGGCTAATCAGGATATGTCGGAATTTATGTCTCTAATCTAAAGGTGTCCGTACCTATTATTTTTGTCTAATCAGATATGCTCGAAGTATTCATAAATAGATATACAGAAACTCCATTTAAACCGGAATTTTGTTATACCTTCTGATCCTTCGGGATCATGAATTTCAGTACTTTATGTTAAATTACGTTTAATTCCCGCTCCATCCCCTCCCTACCCCCCCCCTTTATTGAAAACGCTCCTACGCCTATGATATTTCGTTTTGAAAATATAGTGTTTGCTCCAATTTAGATCTGTATCACTTTTGATTTCGACCAAACATTAGAGAAACTACTTAGCTAGTGTTGGATCCCGATTAGACGCCACTCGGCGTCTCATCTGGGTCCAAGTTGTTTGCAAACGCGAATCCGGTCACGAATAACGGGGTAAGGGTTATTTTAAAAAGCTAACATGAATTTAAAAATGAGCTACAAACATAAACGTGGACTGGGTCAAGGACATAGTACTTATAACACCAAAAGAAACTGTGAGAGAGACTTTGAAACTTACCTTATATTGACAATATTTGACGGTTCTGCAAAATCACTTTGTGAAACCATTGTGATAATTAGAGCATTTGCTCCATAGGAGCAAAATTATTAATGCTCGATTTATCACAGTGGTTTCAAAACGATACAATTCTATTGTTTTTCCTTTTCTCTTGTTAAAGCTCCTTTTCGGTAGATTTATTCAAAGAGGCTGGGTCTAAAAGTAGCCTATGAGGACTGGTAATGGTTTAACAATGGTAATGTAATAATGGTCAAATAAACTTTGATGTTTGACATATTAACCCCTGTCCTGTGGAAAACAATGTCAGCTCACATTCTTATACGAGGTAAGATTTACTTAACCTTTTACTCCATGAATACATGTATTTATGTAAGAACTAAGCAATAATGACATCATGAATAATTGAATATTGATTAGATAGGGGCCATCTGATCAGGCTCTGTTCTTATTGCTATTGACATGATAAAGATCTGATTCTACTGGTTTTGGCACAGGAAAACATCAATTGAACAGGTTACATTATAAATAATCATCTAGTACTTATTCATGATGCCATTATTTCTTACATAAATATTCAACAGGGAAAGTGTTGAATAATTATTCTGATCACATTTAGCACAAATAATACTTTAATAAACCCCTCTAAAGCGACCATCAATGAGGGATCACATTTTTCTGATCACATTTAGCCCAAATAATACTTTAATAAATCCCTCTAAAGCTACCATCAATGAGGGATATTGTTCTTAGTCTTAAAGACAAGTGTAAGCTTAATGAAGAACAAAAGTTATACAGAAACTTCCTTTAGGAGCTCTCTGCATTACGTTTGTTCTTCATTTAACTAGTACAGTAAACTCCTTTAATGCGACCACCCAAAAGAGGTATAATTCTGGGGGTTAGAGACAGGTGGTAGCCTAATACAGGACAAAAGTAATGCAGAAAGTTCAAATTAATTTAATGAACATTTAAGCATGAATTGATCACTCATGAATATCCATGAGCTTAATTCTTATAATGTAAGTGTTTCAAGGAATGTTTTGGCTTAGACAAAAACTGTAGAATCCTATCTAAACAGTCCCATGAGCAAATAGAACAGACCCTGATCAGACGGTTCCTACATCGATAATCTGATCTGGATATTCATTGTTTGCAAAGGCGCGAAAAAAATGTTTATATGAAGGAAAGGGTTAAGCAATCACCTGTTTTATTGTCTCTTATGCTAATAAATTAAATCATGTAACTTTGCTGTTTAGCCTTGAATGGTCAGAACGTATTATACCCTGCGTCGATTAAAACACGTACATGTATTAAACAAACGTTGGAGAAGATGATTGACGTCAAACACTATTATCCCTTCATCTGATAAAATCATATTCTTTTTATATAATGGCGCATGGACATAAATGTAAGAATCTTTTACATCGAAAGAAACTGTAGAATCAGATAAACATTCTTCCATAAGCAGAATAAGCGTTGACCAGAAAGCTCCTACAGGAGCATCAGATCGGGGTCTACTCTGTTTGCAAGGGCGTTAAAGCCGTCTTCACCAGATAAAGGGATAGCACCTTACCAGATTGTAAATACGCTGATTGCAAAATACATATCTTCTGTTTGTTTTTATCACTACACATATTATTGACTCTTTACTCTTTAAAGATGCCTTCTTGGCACGTTTGCAAACAGAGTAAACCATATCAGACAGCTCCTACAGGAGCCGTCTGACTTGGGTCTGCTCTGTTTGCTTATAAAATAACATAATTTTTATGTAGATCTGTTTCTACAGTTTCTGCCAAGGGTTTCAGACTTAATTCCCGTTTCAATGACCACTCAAAATAATTTTATGGGGATTATAGACAATGGGGATTGTGCAGAAAGATTCTACATTTCTTTCAGTCTGTATATACCATCCACATGTTTTGAAAGACAGTCAGGTGTACTCACATGAAGTGTTTTACTTTATTTATTATATAACACCCTTAAAGCGACCATTTTAAGAATACATTTATTGGGGTCTTTAACAGCGAGTGGTGGCTTAATGCAGGATGAAAGTAATGCAGAAAACTCCTGTAGGAACTTTCTGCGTAACTTTCGTTCTGTATTAAGCTACGACCTGCCCTAAATACTCAGAATTAGACATTTTTGTGATCGCTTTACTGTACTTAATATATCCTATTAGAATCTTGTCAATTGGACTTGATTGAACACCAGTAACTATAATGTTCAACATCATTTTATCGACATTTAAAATCAACAAAGAAAGTTCAGTCGTCTCCATATTCACAATATAGACATCGATATGAAACAAAAACATCAATACTATATACAGACCAAAGTCTGTAGTGGATCATTGTCCGTCGTCTTCTGTGGGGTAGGTGTACATTTTGGTGTTTGTATAGCAGTCGTTTCTTTAAACGGCGCGGTATATAGATAATAAATATCGGCGGAAAATTGGTGAGAAATGCGACATGAATCTATCGAGATGACTATTTTCCCAACCGCAGTTGTATACCTTGTACTACATACAAAAGTTCTGAAGTAGCAGTTCATTCGAAAGCAAAAGCAGCAATGCAGAAAGAGATCATTGCAGATTCGATTTTATTAAGTTTGTTCATGAGCAGTAATGAAAAGTGCAACACTACATACGCTCCTAGCACCAGCTTAAGCAGTATTCTAATTTCAAAAGTAATAACATCGACACTAATTATCCCGAAGGACCATAATTTACATCCGAACCGCAAAAGAAACGCAACAGCTGGGGAAATACATATAATTCAAAACTAAACAGTTCAAATGATAAATGACGGTTTGATTTCATTTTATATGTATCTTACCTACATACTGTATACATTTCATTAAAATGTATCAACAAATACTCCCGATTTCATTTTGTCAAAATTCATTACCCACAAGTTCAATTTTCACACATTGTCAATACCTCGTGTAACCTCCAATGGCTATTGATAATGTGTGAACATTGAACTCATGTTATTTGTTGATATATTTTAATAAAAATTACACGGTATGTAGATAAGGTACCTATAAACTGTAATACAACCGTTATTTATCATTTGAACTGTTTAGTTTATAATTACATGTGTTTCTCCAACTGCTGCGTTTCTTTTGCGGTTCGGTGTATAACAACACTGAGAATGAAGAACGAGGCGACTTTTTACGACCGCCACACAAGCTCTTAACACGTGTTGTTTTGAAGTACATAAGTTCTGAAAAGGGCGATATGAAATTAGAGGATGTGTGCTTGTGTCTTATTAAAGGTAAACTCGCCCAATTCATGCGTCACCTGGCGGGAGCTTATTATGACTTGTTTCCAACCCAATAGTTTTGGCTACAGATTAGATTAATACCTGAAATGAATCTCAATAGTAATCACACTTGAATGAATAGAATTTGTTATTGGAAATAATGCAGTTTGTTAGTGTTCTATAAAAGATGTTTTAGATGTTGAAAATAATCTGAAATTTCATAAGGAACTGTATTTTATGTCGTCGCAGATTAGAGTGATGGTTCAGTTGCATTTGTTCTAGAGTCACTGTTTGTGAATAATAGTGCACATTTGGTATCACGTAACTTACTTTGGTGTGGCTTATGCAAAGGATAACTACATGTACATAGATTAAGTAATAGTCCTTATGTCGTACAAATTCTTGAAGATGGTAAGAATCAAGGGCAGACGGGAGGGACTCATTAACCCATTCCCTCATGTTGGCGACTTTTGACGACTCTGTAAAAGTCACTTTGTGAAACCATTGTGATAAATAGAGCATTTGTTCCTATAGGAGCAAATGCTCTATTTATCACAATGGTTTCAAACTACACAATTCTAAAATTTTCCTTTTATCTAGTTAATGCTCCTTTTCGGTAGATTTATTCAAAGTGGTTGGATCTAAAATTAGCCTAATGTGGGAATGGGTTAAGGACGACACAGTTCATTTGGAAATAACATTGATTGTAGATGAACCATCGATGAAGGACTGTGATTGAGACATAAAAGATCGACACGTAAATGGATTTTCATACTGAAAATATAAGGAAACATGCCGGGACTTGGTAGAAAGATCGAGAAAGTCGACACGTCGAAGGTCGACACATAGAAGTTGCACTGTAATATCGTGAATTTCAATCAGCTCATAGTATACTTGCGTTCACAAGTGTGTTTGATGCAAATAGGATGGTAAAAGTACAAATATGAGTCATGCAGGATACACCATATACAGAACAAACAGCCGACCGAACAGCGACACAAGAAAACACAGCAAATGTACATAAGTATCAAAAATATAAAAAGACGCACAGACAAGACAGACATACAAAAGTGAAAAGTCACTGGGGGGGGGGGTTAAACCGGGTTTTGGGCGCCCAACCTCACACTTATTCCATCCCCACCCTAAAAGACTGTCAAATTTGTTTTGAGTGAAGTTATAGCTTGTTCATTGTACCGTATTTCATTTTGAACGACCATATTACATATCAGCTAATTGATCGGCATCGATGTACTGTTCGGAATAAAGTATTTGCCTTTGGTTATAAGTGGACGATTGCTTTTAAGCTCATTTTCTTGGCTCACTTGTCTACTAATTTCAGAAAGAAAGCGATGCCACTACTTATAGTCTACATATTTTTGGAGTTATGCAAGTAATCAATACATGTGCTAATGGTTAAACACGCAATTTTGAGAGACACAACTTATCAAGGGAGTCGCCATTTACAATGACTAACAACATGTATAGTACACCATTGTTGTATCAGTTAAGGTCAACCTTTAGCAATAAGCTGATTGAATAATAACAGTAGTTACAAAAATATTAGCCGTAGGGTGGTAGGAGGAGAAAGCAGTAATAGTAGTGTTAGTAGTAATACTACTATAGCAACCAACTGCTAGTAATTGTTTAAACAGTAGTAGTATAAGCAGAAGACGTAGTAGTAATAGTAGAAATAGTAGTCATGTTGAAGACTTAATAGTAGTAACAGTAGAAGAAGCAGAAGGCACAGCAGAAGTAGTAGCAGTAGAATCAGAAGACATAATAGAAGTAGTGATAGTAGTAGAGGTAACCTAACAGTAGAAACTGAATACATAGTAGTAGAGGTAACCTAACAGTAGAAACTGAATACATAGTAGTAGAGGTAACCTAACAGTAGAAACTGAATACATAGTAGTAGAGGTAACCTAACAGTAGAAACTGAATACATAGTAGTAGAGGTAACCTAACAGTAGAAACTGAATACATAGTAGTAGTAGAAATAGAAGTAGTAGAAGCATAAAACATATTCGTAGTAATAATAGTAGCAGTTGTAGTGTTGGTAGTAGTAGTTGTAGTAGTAGTAATAGTTGGATTTGTAGTAGTAGTAGTAGTAGTAGTAGTAGTAATAGTTGGATTTGTAGTAGTAGTAGTAGTAGTAGTAGTAATAGTTGGATTTGTAGTAGTAGTAGTAGTAGTAGTAGTAATAGTTAGATTTGTAGTAGTAGTAGTAGTATCAGTAGTAAAAGTTGCAGCAATAATAGTAGAAGCAATAACAGCAGCAGCAGTAGTAGTAATAGTAGCAGTTGAATTAGTAATAGATGTAGTAGTAGTTAGAAGTAGTAGCAGTAGTAATAGTAGCAGTAGTAGATCTATTAGTAATAATAGTAGTAGTAGTAATAGTAGTGGTAGTAGTAATAGTAGCAGTAGTAGAAGTAGTAGTAATAATAGTAGTAGTAGCAGCAGCAGCATCAGTAGTCGTAGTAGCAGTAGGAGTAGTAGTAGCAGTAGCAGAATTAGTAATAGTAGTGAAAGAGTGATTGGGTTTTACGGCACTGTGACACGGAATAGGTCATATAGCGCCGATGAATGATGAGATAAGATGATGAAGAGGGATGATTTCAGGAAGATGATTTCGGCTAATCTCATTCGTTCCAAAGCAGCGTATGGGATCAAAACCACCAATCTGCATTCCTTTTAGTTCTTGGGAGAGGGGATAATCTTTGTCAAATAAACAAAAACATCCCCTATGACAATTCAGCCCCAAAACCACTGCAAGGTAGGAAGGTCTCTGGGAAGTAATAATAGTAGTAGTAGCGGAGGTAGCAGTAGTAGTACATGTAATACCGGTAATAACAGTAGTATCAGTATTATGTATTGATAGTAAATTTACTTTCATTAGAAATTACTTTTACAGCAACATTTGACTTGGCACCTTCGATACGGGTTTCCAAACACTTTAACAATATCAGCCACATTGTCAAAGAATGGGTGTCAACTTGAGTGTACAATGTGGATATTTTTGTATTATACTATTATAACTTCGCCATTTTTTAATATTTATTTGTCCAAAGCATGAACATAAAGCAACTTTTTCCCGGTATGTATATACATGTTCTTGTAGTTGCAAATATAAGACAAATGTTTCCAATAATGGTGAATTTATTTACAACGGTATATAAATGAGCCGTTTTTTAGTCTAAATCACAATTTAGATTCAAAATGTCAGTGAATATGGATCCAGACTAGAGGTGTCATTGACGGAAATTTCTGTATCGATATATCGACAGAAAAATATCGACGATATATCGATTTCTATACACCAACATGATTTATGCTATGTAGTTACATCCACCTGCGTGTAAAAAGTTAAAACTTTCAATAAAATTATGTAAAATAATACTGTATATCCTTTGTGGCTTACTGACGAGCAAATGAAATATTACACCAATTGGACTTGCTCAGAAGTTTGCGAAGCACTAACCTTTCTTTTGGATAACATATTTGTACGTTATGGGAATGCTATATACCGTCAGGTAATTGGTATTCCCATGGGTACGAATTGTGCACCACTTGTCGCAGATTTGTTTTTGTACTGCTATGAGAGAGATTTCATGTTGAGTTTGAATCCTCAAACACAAGATGTTATAAAAGCCTTCAATGAAACTTGTCGATATTTGGATGATATTTTTAACTTAGATAACCCTTTCTTTGATGCTCTGATTCCTACAATTTATCCTAAAGAACTCAAATTGAATAAAGCTAACCCGTCCGACAATTATGCAGCGTTTCTTGACCTAGACCTTAAAATTAATAATGGAATGATTTCTTCTAAAATATATGACAAAAGAGATGATTTTGATTTTAATATTGTAAATTTTCCTCATCTTGACGGGGATGTTCCCCGTGCTCCATCTTACGGGGTTTATATATCTCAACTTATGCGTTTTGCTAGAGCTTGTTCATCTATTGACGATTTTAACAGTCGAAATCTCATTTTAACTGATAAACTGCTTAAACAAGGATATAGATACCATAAACTAAGAAAAACTTTCTCTAAATTTTACTATCGAAATCTCTCGCTTATTGGCAAGTACAAATGTAATCTCAAGGTACTTTTGCGACACGGTATTTCACATCCGGAATTTTATGGTGATGTGATTTACAAACTTCGTAAAATTATTGGACATACCCATTTTCTCACTTTGTTCATCAAATATATAAAACAATTCATTAAAAAGGGATATGATCCTGTATTACTACAACATACTGCATGTTTGGTTGTGAACCCTTTTACAGTTGGCAATCACGCTGGCCTCTTTGCATGTACGCCGACAAGAAAGGTTTAGTACTCTATGAAGGCGACCTCTTAAATCCAGAAATGGAAGGAGAACGTCGGATATCTGTACTATTTCATTTTTGTCGTACCCTTTATTACTTTTCTACAGTTACTCTGTTTGCAGCTCAATCATTGAGTACAATAGCGATAGGTGGATACAGTATTTTCAATAAAATGTTTTTTTGTTATACATGCACTTTACCACTGTATTTGCTGTCGCGGTTGTTGTAGATTAGTCGGAGAGGGGATACGTTTATTTACACTGTTTGTCTTTTAGGATGGGGATGGAATAAGGGTGAGGTTGGGCGCCCATAAACCGGTTTAAACCCCCGGTGACTTTTGTCACTGACCGTTCCAAGGCGGTACTTCCATCTTCCTCCTATTGTATGTTTGTTTTGTCTTTGTGCGTCTCTTGTTGTTTTTTCTACCTATGTACATTTGCTGTTTCCTTGTGTTGCTGTTCGGGCGAGTGTTTGTTCTGTATGTGGTGTTTCCTGCATGACTCATTTTTGTACTTTTATATAGTGCAACACTTTCATGTTATTTAACTTTATTTTTCAAACTGTAAACAAGTAAGCGTAAGTTGAAGTAACACTCAAATTCTCATGGCAAAAAGTGCAGACCCAGATTGAGAGACTTTCACTGCAAGTACATGTATGAAAGATTACAAGTTACCAACCTGTAAGAAATATAATCCGAGGAAAGGTGTTTATGTGTCCTCCATTTGTATCGATATTTTGAAAGCAGTAACGATATCGGATCGACGGACGTGAATCGATGATACATGTATACATGTATTGATATCACTCCTATCAATGACAGCTCTAGTCCAGACCCTGTACTTGACTAAACGACATGTCCCTGATGGCAGTTGTAATAGGACTGAACTAGTAAAGCATCAAAGGCGATTTTCTTGTAGGGCAATAAACATATTACAACGAAACATAATGGTTGTTTGTTTCCTTTTTTATTATCTTATTCCGCCAAGAGTAGGCTTCTGCGTGAGATGTTTTAATTTGTTTTGTTTTGTTTGAGTGTTATGCCGTTGTTAGTAGTGTTTTTGTTGTTGTTTTTTATGTTTGTTTGTTTGTTTGTTGTTGTTGGTGTTTTGGGTGGTGCGTGCGTGTGTGCGTGCGTGCGAGTGCGCGCGCGTGTGTATGTGATTATGTCTGTCTGTCTGTGTCTGCTCTGTTTGCTGACGACATTATGTAGATCTGATATATTCGTGCGTTCAAATACTATTGCTCAAAGCTAATTACATGTACTAGGTATGATGTCATTGTTTCTTTATATGACTATTCATCAGGTAAATGGTTAAAACATTGCATATTGATAATTTTGAAAGAGCCACTCAATAACACGTGCCTGAAATTCGAAGACTACATGCATATACAAATGAGAAAACCATGTCACTGACAAGTACATGTATTACTGCATCTTCCACGATGACAGTGATAGGAACAACCAAACCATAAATATTTAACCCTTCTCCTGCTGAATTTTAAACTACATTTTTCCTTCTTTACCCATGTCCTGTTGTATAATTACATATATCTTCACTGTGTACAAGTATTTCGCTGTGCAATCACTGCTGTGGGGTGCAATGGTTGCACAATCAACTTGTAAATAGTGCAAACCCTGATGAGACAGCTCCTGCAGGAGCTGTCTCATCTGGGTCATCACTATTTACAGGTAGGTATATTGACGTGTTTAGCAAGCGAAGGGTTACATGTACATAACATCATTTCGGCCCGATATTTTATAGCATTTATAGAGTTTACTTTCTTTCATTTTCCTCTAAAGGCACGAGTGGTTTGGATCCTGATGAGGCGCCCAATTACTCGGTATCGAATCTATATCCAAATTGTTTGCAAAGGTAAATAAATAATAAATAAATATTAATTTTCAGTTCATACTCGTACATGTGTCAAAAACATAAAAAGGTATATCACTGTTAAATCTGTCTACAGCCACCATCAGAATTAAGTTTTTATTCTGCCTTTTAAACCTTTCCCTGTCCTGAATTTATTCCAGATTTCAGTTCCTACTGAATATTCATTGACAAACTTGTTATGATCAAATATGGAAGGTCTAACATTGTAGCCATTTTAGAAAGTAAACACACATATATTTCAAATTCTATTAGAAAACAGAGCGAACCCTGATCAGACGGCTCCAATAGGAGTCGTTTTATCTGGGTCTACACTGTTTGCAAATGCGTGAAAAGGCTTTTATATGAGGGAAAGGGTTAAGATAGATAAGACTTAAAATAATGTATGGAGCAAATTAGACTTCACGCCGTCACAAACTATATACCGGCGCAGCATGTTTGAAATATAGTATTAATAATTTAAAATAAATTAGCTGTACAGAGGGCATGTAAAATTATATATATTTTTTTAATTTTATATATTTACTCTTTTGTAAGTCCGGCGACATTCTTAGCAAGTAAATATGCATTCTCCGCTTATTTTGCATGCAAACAATTAACCTATATTAACTTAAGTCAACTTAAGTCACATTTCCAAACACATTTCCAAAGATGATATTTAGTAAGATGTGCGCCTGATATTGTGAGCGGTCGTAAGCGGTCATAAAAAGAGGTCCAATTATGGATATGCTAGGCACGCGGTAGATTAATGCAGTTCAAATGTAATGCAGAAAGTTCCCATAGCGGAGATTTCTGCATTGCTTTCAATCTGCATTAAGCTATCACTATCTGTATTACTTGTGTCCTGCATTATGTTCAATAAATAATGGCCACTTTAAAATACAAGTTCTACTGTAGCATAATCCACAAACGAACAATTCAATTACAAATCTTCGTCTGACAGGAGACCGGACTCCTCATCCACGTTGTCGTTCGGTATTCTTCGGAACTTTGTCGTTTTCAGGGCACTCGCTGGTTTAACGATGCACCGGAGGATAGTATACATCAGCACAGAGAGGATAATGAAACGCAAACATCGTGGCAACGAATTGGTAGTTTCTGGGGTCATCCCTATCCCAACGAGGATTCACGTGTTTACCTATAAAATAACACATTGTTTACCTCTATCCTTCTAAAATGATCGTTGAAACTGTAAGTATTTACTCCAGAGATACGCTATTTTACGCTTTTGAAAATAAATTGGCAAAAATCAGACGGCTCCTGTGGGACCAGGGTCTGCTATTTCCTATGAAATACTACAGATTTACAGTTCCTGTCATGATAAATACTTCTCCTGTTCATAGAGCCATTATAAAAATTAATAACCACCATGTCTTTATTTTTTGCATGAATATTCATATAGTTACGTGTTTAAGAAACTAATCACTCCGTATAAAAAAAGAATCCTTATGACATGTGGAATTTTTCGCCGTCACATCTGCATCCCGGCTACATACAGCTGTTACTAAATAAACAGTGGAACCATCTTTATGCTACCACACAAAACGGTCTAAAAGCAGATCGTTCTTTAACACTTTACTCAATAAATGTTCATGTCAGAAGTAATGAATATATGCATATTTACCAGCTGATTTTTGAATTACAGTGCTCCCTCCTTACAACGACCCTCTCAATAACGATTCCCTCCTTACAACAACGCATGTCACTGTTTCCGAAACAACAAGGCTCCAGACACAACTTTTTTCATCGTATTTTCTTTATGCCTCCATCAAACCCTATGTTGTGACCACTCTCTAGAATCGTCACTTTGTGACGATTCTAAAGAGTGGTCACAACATAGGGTTTGATCGAGGTATCACGGTTTAAGTTCTCGAAATACACCTTATCTGGGGATCTGCAAACAAGCTAATTATGTTTGAGTTTCCCTCCCTATAACAACTCTCTCTGAACAACACATACAATCTTCATATCCCAAAGGGTGTCGTTGCAGAGAGGGAGCACTGTATAAACACTGATGTATTACCTTGGCAGAACCTGTAGACTCAGGTCTATACATGTATTGGAAAATGTAAACTAATATCTGTATTATTTTATGAACGCAACCTACAGGAGCCGTTTGATGAAGGTCTACTCTGTTGGCATGGTGTAACGATGCATTTCTGTGAAAAAGGGTTAAATTGACAAGAAAATAATGCAGAATGATTCGTTTGAAAGCTTTATGCATTACTTCTGTACTGTGTTAAGGTATCTCCCTCCATAAAGACTGACCGATAGACTTTATTGTATTTGGTCGCATACGAGAACATTTGTTGTTTTAATCATTTATTTCGTATATGCATCTTTTAATGCCTTTCAAACAGAGTGGACTCATAGCAGATGGTTTCAGTTGGAGTCGTCCGAATCTTCTGTGTTCATATGCCATTATAGAAAGTCATCTAATTGATATTCATGATGTGATTATTTCACGCATGAAAATTCGTGTAATAAAGGATTATACACCATGATTGTATCTATATCTATCTCTTAACCTTAACAGTGCGGGACACAAGTCACTTATGTCCTTAACAAACAGTATACACCCAGATGAGAGGGCTGCTACAGGGCCCCTCTCATCTACGTCTGCACTGTTTGTCATGTTACACTTTTCTTAAGAAACAAATCCCTAAATATTAACTGTATGCTTTGGAATAGACCATTTGAAAAGTCGGGATTGTAAGGGTTACTATTGCCAAGTCCTCTTCCTCAGAGAGTTGAAGACAGGGTAATGGACGTCGAAATTGCAAGTTAGTCTAAAATACCAAGGCATAAATGGATTTGAATTCAGAGGTTTAAAATGTTAGTGTAACACAAGAAATATATAACGATAAAAAACAATGAAAACATTGGTTGCCAGACTAATGCTGTATCTTCATCATAGCCAGCTTGATGAGATCAAGATCATGAATTATGATAAGTCTGTTCTAGAGGATGGTGCTGTGGAGGCAGATTTGTTTGTTTGTATCGAGTTTATGTCGCTTTAACAGTTGTTTAGTCATATCGCGACGTCCGGCTAATTACAGGTGGGGGAAAACCCCAGAGGCAAGGACCAAATTGCATTGCCCATGCATAGAAGAACATCCGGGTTAAACCATCGACCCCTGTTGAGGAAACATGAGTATTTAAGATGACAAGTGCCTTAAGGAGAGAGGTTACTTCGACGAAATCTGTTGTTTTTTGGTAAAACTACATACATTCAATAGCCTATATTCAAAAGGCGAATAGCCCAAAATATGGGATAAAGGTATCATAATACCTATATTTAAAGGAGGAAATATTGAAGAAGTAAACAATTACAGAGGCATTAAGTTGGTAAATATAATAGCAAAGGTTTACTCACAGATACTGTTAAACAGACTAACACAATGGTCATCTCAATATGAAACAAATAATTATTTACCAATTTGGTTTCCAGAAAGGCAAATCAACAATCGATTGCATTTTCGCACTACAATCAATTATCTCAAAAGCATTAAATTCAAACAAAAATTACACTGTGCCTTTGTTGACTTTGAAAAGTGTTTCAATAAGCCAGATAGATTGTATATATGGCAAAAGCTTAAGCAAGAAAATATTAGTTCACAATTTGTTGAAGCTATACAGTCAATGTATAATGTGGTTAAATCTCTTGTTAGGTTTAAATCTAAAACCTCAGGCTTCCTAGAGTCCAATATGGGTGTCAAGCAAGAATACCTTAGTTCTAGTCTGATGTTTTTATTTTTTGTGAATAACTTATTGCCAAATATAAATTCAAATATCGATGGTCTTTTCAGTGTAGAAGATTTGAAAATGTACTTGATACTAATCTGTGATGATGCAGTATTATTTGCTGAACCCGAGAAGCTTTACAAACCCTTCTCAATGATCTTCAAAATTACTGCTTAAAATGGAGACTTAAAATACAAACAGATAAAACAAAGGTAATGATTTTTGAAAAAGGACGCCATACTAGACAAATATTTACAATAAATGATACAAAAGCTCATTATAGTAGATTCAATTATTAAATATTTAGGAATAATCTATTCAAAAACGGTGGATGGTCCAGAACACAAAATAAAAGATTAGCAAAACATAGTTATCCAGCATTACATAATTTATTCATAGTTTTTACCATTTTAATTAAAGACAAATGTACACTATTTGACACTCTTGTTGCAGCAGTCCTGAGTTACAGCGCAGAGGTGTGGGGTTTTCAAGATAGCAAATCATTGAACAAATGCATTGTAATTTTTTGAGAAAATTGTTGCGCGTAAAAGGTTACACATTTCGATCGTTTATACGTGGAGATTGGGAGATACCCGTTATTCATACGGAGAACGATGATTGTGTTAAAATTGTGTTTTATTTACAGATAGTTCACTCATTAAACAATTATATCATATGATGCCGACAGATGCTGATATTGAACAGACATATAATCAAACAAACTATGTCTTTTAAATTAAAACTATTATTGCAGAAATCGGAATGTATATTATTTGGCAATTCCAAAAACAATTTATTATATGATCTTCCAAATTATAAATTGATAAAGCGACGTATCATCGAATTTTATATGCAAAATTGGTATTCTCATATAAACAATTGTAGACGACTAGCGTCACATTGTATATACAAAGATATGCTTTGTAAAGATTATATCTAGCTTGCAGCAACATTAATGAACACTAAAAGGATTTCTCTAACAAAATTTAGATTTTCATCACATCAGCCAGCTATTGAGACTAGCAGGCGTAAGAATATATCTTTGGAAAATAGAATATGCATACACTGTAATCAAAACGTCATTGAAGACGAATATCACGTTTTGTTGGTGTGTTCTAAGTACGGAGAAGGACAGGATTCTTCAAACCATACTATTGCCACTAGCCATCTTTGAATAAAATTGAATTGCGTATGTCTACCTAGTCAGGAAAAAAGACTTGAATGGTCTAAGAAGATATTAATAAATATTAAAAAATATATAAATAGTATGCATCACAATTAAATACATGCAATTGATATTTCATTTAGGGAAACGTTCTCAATAAAACATAGTTAATTCAATATGTTTCAAAATATACTTCATTCATATTGATTCACAATCCTGTATTTGTATGTGTACGGCTGTATATATGCTTTATGCACCTTTATGCCGAATAAATGTGTGTTTTGTTATGTTATATATACATATTTCCTGATATGTATGATCTATAGGTAAGAGGCTGACTGCAACAGCCCATTTCAACGTGCAATCTTTTAAAAGCCTGAGTTGAGAGAATAGTCATTGTTAGCCCACTGTAATGCACGTCTCTAGATCATCTCCACATTTCTGATATAGCATTGTGCACGAGTGGGAGCTCCAGACTGGCCAGGCATATGGCAGTTGGGGCGGACTGTTGCGTGTCGCATGGGTATCCTGTACTAACCTGGAAACGAGTCGATAGAATACAACACAAATGGAGTGTGGATAAACCAGGTTCCCAGTCCAAATACCGCTAAACACCGACAGTAGCATGGAACGAATTTGTCCTTAGATCGGTACTCCCATAGGAAACTGAGCCCGCTACCAAAACACCATAGCATTCCCATAGTGTGTACGATGTTTTCGAGCTTATCCGAATGCAATGTATGGAAATGGAAGATAACACCATACCTACAATAAAGCGTATCCCTAATTAACTAATTCCCCCATAGGCTATTTTTAGATCCAGCCTCTTCAAACATATCTACCAAAAAGAAGCATTTACTAGAAAAAGGAACATTTTAGAATTTTGTAGTTTGAAACCATTGTGATAAATAGAGCATTTGCTCCTATAGGAGCAAATGCTCTATTTATCACAATGGTTTCATAAAATGACTTTTACAGAGGCATAGAAAGTCGTATTTATTGAGGAAAGGGTTAATATTTCACAATGCTTTCATAAAATGACTTTTACAGAGGCGTAGAAAGTCGTATTTATGGAGGAAAGGGTTAATATTTATGTAAGATATAATTACACCATGAGTATAAAGTAGATCGTTATCATGCCATATGATCAGATGGTAATATAGGAAATATAGAATCAGTTCTATGTAAGTCCATAAGAAAATGAAGCAGGCATGATTAGAGGACCCCGTCTGATCTGGATCTACTCTATTTGCATAGGCATAAAATGCGTTTCTATGAAGTAAAATGTTTCAGACAGATTGTTGTATATTGAGTTCTTACATGTAGCAAGACTAAAGTGATGCAGTAGCTTTCTGCACTATGTTTGAATTTCAATGACCCTTTTTCTCAGATAGACATATTTTCACGTCTTTGCAAACGGAGAAAGTAAGGTCAGACGGCTCTTGCTGCCGGAGCCGTTTGATCAGGATCTGCTCTGTTTGCTGATAGAATTATATAGATAAGTGTGTTTGCCATATGTTCATTATACAGTCAATATTTCTTACCGCTTTTAAAGACCCCTCTTCACTAGTGGTCACTTATGGTTCCACAGTGAGTAGGCAGGAATCACAAAACACTTTATTTATAAATACTTTTTGTATTAACTAGAACTATCGCTAAATCTTCATTTGTTAAAGTACGAAACGAGAGATAACTCATTCACGCACGAAGCGATAAATCATAACCTTTATCCAGGGGTTACACTTTTAGATGCTGTTCAACAATACTGCAGATTTTTAAACGGTTTTGTTGAGGTATGATAGAGAAAAGCTCCGGACAAAATTTCATTTATTACAATTAAGAAAAGGGAGATAATTCATGAATGAAGAATCAAATCAAAACCACAAATGCAGGTACACAATTTCAGATGGTGTTCAACAATAATTCACAATTTATTCAAATATTGCCATAATGTACAAAACAATGATATTAAATCTCTGCCATATTAAATTCAATGTTTGGAGATTCTATTAGTACAGGTTACTACATCTATGAATGGTTGCTTGTTATTATACCAGCAGAGAGGCGTGCAATGGAAATGACTTAAACAATTCGTCAGATCTACTGTGTCATATTTTTACAACTTTGAGTTCCTTTCATAAGAGATTTTGAACAAGATATTAGTCACAAGTAATCGTTTTCTCCTTTCTATGTGGTTTACAGACTTTGAATGAGTGAGTATCTAGAATCTACAGTTCTTTTTACAATGCAATGTTTTCCGGCCAACGTTCAGATAAAAATACGTCTTTGAATAATCTACTGGTAGCGAAATTCAAAACAAATATTTACGGAGTATCCGCATTCTTTTCGTGTAAAACATATATAACATCATGAATATTCATAGAGGTCATTTTAACACAAGAGCAATGATTATAAAATTCAATCCTCAGAAAAAGATTTGGTTAACAAAGCTGACCAAGATCAGATTTTTACTGTCTGCTTAGGGTCCATTCTGTTTGCCAGCATGAATATGTCTAACATGCTGCTTGAACAGCTTAAATTCATGGATCTGTTTATGTTTTGTAATAAACAAATAATTTACTACATTCAGACAAATAAATTTATAAAACGATATTTGAAGATAATTAATACAGATCCTGTCGTTTATACTTTGTCTACATATTGTTTTTACTACATTTTACTCATATTTCATACTGTTGAAGTTTATTACTTCTAGTTATATTATCACCAGTTATTATTAACAACAATTGTAAATCTTCACTACCATCACACTTTCGTTTATCTAAATTCTTTAAATCCCAATTTAATACAGTTTTCGCTTTGTAATCATCACCAGTACTCTGATTATTAGGAGAATTTCCCTGTAACATATATTTTAAGAACAGAACTTTTGACAGTCTTCCATGCTAAATATCTGCGTAAATAATGACTTTCTGTATTAGATGGCGTTTTGAATGAACTCTGAGAAGTTTATAGAAAATGTCTGTATAACAGAATGCCTTACAGTTGATGTGGTTAGGTTAATATGGATCGATTGCATTGATTTCAGAAGCTGAAGCAGCTAATTAACATAAAACATGGTGTTTTGAAATAACTACTATGTCGTAAGAATGACTCCAGGATTTTCATCACGTTAGCAGACTGTATATCTAGATTTTTACATCTAGTTTGGCCATGTGTAGAGGCATTATAATAAGGCTGTATGCCAGTCTAGGAATTAAAATACAGTTTACTACTAAATCCTAGTGGGTCATATGCAAATTGCAATGTAACATAGTTTCTGATTGGTGGAAAACTAGAACAAGAATGAAAATAGACAGCTAGCCGCTGAAAGAGAATCAGTTAAGTAATGGCAGAATAAAGCTGCGGACAATATTTCATTTGTTAATTTTTAAAAAAAAAATATGGGAGATAATTCAAGAAGGAACTGGCGAATCAAAACTGTAATCACAGGTGCACAAATTCAGATGGTATAAATTAAAATACTGTAAAATTTAAAAAAGTTCTGTTGAGGCATGACAGAGTAAAGCTCATGGCTAAATTTCATATATTAAAATTACGAAAAAGGAGATAATTCAATAAAGGAATGACGAGTCAAAACTGTAATCGCAGGTGCACAACTTCAGATAGTGATCAACATTACTGAATAATTTAAAAATGTTCCGTTGAAGGATGGCAGCGTATAGATCCGGACAAAATTGCATATACAGACGGACGGGTGATTCCAGTACCCCCCCCCCCCCCACACACACACACACACACACACACACACACAAAAACATACCACTACCACAAAAGCCGTGTAAACTCGTTTTACTTTTATTGGAATCGAGTTTTTCTCTGACTGAACTTAACTAGTCAGCCATTTACGAGGAAAAGCTTATTGGGGATCACCTAAGGGAGAACTGATAATTAGAACACGCGTGTGATAAAACAATAGGCGTCTATTTAGCCGTATTTCCCTTTCGGTAGCCTCAAAATACGTAGGTCACGTGTCTAGAAAAGTTTTCTATAGAGTAATTTATGGGAAACTGGCAATAAAATAAGCTGTTTTAATTAATTGGGTGGAAGAAAGGGGAATTGGCTTGGCGGAAAATATCACTAATATTATAAGCTCTCCATTTGATATAAATTTGATAGAAAGCTACTATGCAACATAGAGGGGATTCGTCTATTGTTTTTTCATGTTTTTGACAGCTGCAATTTGTTTTCAAACAAGCATAACTTCAGTAAGTTGTGTCGGAATTACACGCGGTTTTCGGCATATCAAAAAGCATTGTTTCAGATAACTTTCAATCGCTGTTAAAAAAAATAAACTAGCAGTTTAGATGGATTTTAAATTTCGGTTTCGATAGGCTTGTCGATTTTGTTTTTATAAATATTTAAATAAATTAATATGACTAACCAACTCGGTTTAGAAAAATGGCATTTGGTAGTATTAGATACCATTTTCCGATAGCTAGTGCCACTCATATTTCGCTGGTTCTGCTGTATATGTACACACGTTCCCCATGACAAGCTGCATTGGACAGTGTACTTATCTATTGGGGGTTGGTTTGGTTTTGATTTTATTGGATTTATGTTGTTTTAACAGTATTTCAGTCATATCACGACATCCAGCTAATTACAGGTGGAGGAAGACCCCGGTGATTATTCTCTGCACGGAACAAATTGTATTATTTCGTGCACAGAAGAATATCCAGGTGGAACCACCGACCTACCGCAGGCCAGCTTGGAGGCTTCCTCCCATGAAAAATCCAATCTTGGGTGTTGGAAACAATGAAAACAAGCAAATTCGCTGAATTAATATACCCTGCTAAAGAAGTGCTGGCCTCAGTATATAATAATAAAAAAGGTATTGACCGGACGGACAAAATATTAAGTATTTCGCAAACAACGAACCTGGTGTTCCAATGTCAACGTGAGTGACAATTGCAGGATTGCATTTCTTTATGGTACGGTACATTGACATAAAGTTTCATCGAAAACCTCCGAACCGCTTTCAGATATTACTTCGGATGGACAAAACGATTAAGAGTTTGATAAACATAAGACAATAACTCTATTGTTCCAAGGTCAATGTAAGTGATACTTGCAGGGTAGCATTTCCTTATAGTACTAAATATTTACATGGCGTTTAATAGAAACATTTCAAGTCGTTTCTGTAATATGACTCCAGAAAGACAAAAAGTTACGTTTTTGACACATGAGACAATAGACCAAAACTCCAGGGTTAATGTAAGTGATACTCGCAAGTCCATATTACTTTATGGTACTAGACGCTTACACACATATTCAAAGAAGAACTCCAAATAGTTTATCAGATATGACTTCGGGACGCAATAGCCCCCGCACCGACATGGACGCACGGACAGAAAGACATCACCAAAACTATATTTCTCAGCTTTCGGCGGGGGATAACAAAGTTCAGAATACATTTAGCTTAACAAGACCGTTGACTGCTGTTCTCGTTTGCGCTTAGCTAACGGCTAATCAGCTCCATAAAAACAACTCACCGACTAAATATTAACCCTCACCACGATGTCAACAAGGGCTGCTCATATTGCTGATCTAAGGCGTGTCTTTGCTTGATTCCGATTTGTTCACGATTTTGACCGAATGTCAAACAAATACCTTGGAGCCAAGGTGTGTGCGTAGATTATAGCAGATGCGACAAATACAGCAACAATGCTAAGGCAATTGACTTGCCATAAGAATGCGAAAACTGCCGTCAGATGAACAAGTCCATCGATGTAGAAAACTTTACGATGTCGCAATAAATCCAATACAGCATGAATGAGGAACAGGCTATATATTGATATGTGTTGTAGGTTAGTCACCCGCCTGATGTTTCCATCGTCGTCTATAAACGTAGGTCGTCCGCCATCAAACAGCTCAATAAGGGCACCTGTATAATAAACATATTCCTTTCAATCCTTTACCTCTGAAACAGGCGTTTTGAAGCACAGTGGTAAGTCCCGCTGGAACTGTCAGATCTCTGTCTGCACTATTAGCTTATGAAATACTACATATCTGATTCTATAGATTCTGCCAGAGTTTAACAACGTCCTTGTTCATAATAATAATACTAATAATAATCACAGTTGTTCTCAAATTAAAAATTTGAGAGACAGAGGTAGGGAGAGGGAGAGAGTGCATGCGCACCCGAGAGAGAGAGAGGGAGAGAGAGAGAGAGAGAGAGAGGCACACACAGAGATAGACATAACATAACTAGATCTTTTATTCAAGTCTGCATACCAGACATATGGCAGCATGTATGGCCACGTTATGATATGTAACTAAATGTAACTCTCTGCTCGCAAAGAAGCCTCTGGGAAATGTTACCACTGGAAAAGTCTCAAGGGCAAAGGGATTTGGTGCCCTTGCGTTTTCCGTTAGCTTACAGAGAGTTAGCATTAATAATATCAATAACATACAAATATATAAATATGTCTCCGGAACAACACATTGTTTACAGAAATGACTACATTCATTAGTATAAGTGTTTTTATTAATGCAGTGTTAGAATAGCAAGCTTAAATGGCTATTGTGGTGGATAAAAGAATGTTTGTTGTTGGTGGTTTGTTATTGTTGTTGTTGTTGTTGTTGTTTGTATGTTGTTGGTTTTTTTCTAGGAAATTTACTCTTTCTGTGCAAGAGTTTGGATTCAGACGGACCCTTTCTCCATCATTAGGACTGTTTAACCTTTCCCTTAATGAATATTCATATCCATGTAATAAATAATGGGTGTGCAGGTCAAACCAAAGGTGCCCGGCGCATGCTTGGACTCACCCACGGACCCCACCCCCCAAAAATGAGCTCGAAGTATGTAAAACTAACCTAAAACTATCTATTTGTACCTTAAACCACTCCGAAAACAACCCAAGAAAAACACGACCCGGAAAAATTCCCATTGGGTCTATGGTACCAACTACGTCAGATCAGCGGCGGAAAATACAAGAGTCATGTTTTCCAAACTCTTACAGCAAAGCCATTTCAACACCGATTTCAATCATTTTGGCCTTGATCCGTTCCAAATTCCATATGCAAAGTGGCACAATTAGTGCTTTCCTTAAATATTGCCCCGTCTTGTCTCTGCATAACCGCGAATATGAAAAAACGCTAGAGCCAAACGATGTGACTCACGCCAGGATGCATAGACGTATATGTACATGAATATTGAAGGAGTAAAAAGGAAGTCTTGTTATGGGTCTGTAGGTAGCTTGTTGCAGGTCTGTAGGTAGCTTGTTATGGGTCTGTAGGTAGCTTGTTATGGGTATGTAGGTAGCTTGTTATGGGTCTGTAGGTAGCTTGTTGCAGGTCTGAAGGTGGCTTGTTATGGGTCTGTAGGTAGCTTGTTATGGGTATGTAGGTAGCTTGTTATGGGTCTGTAGGTAGATTGTTGCAGGTCTGTAGGTAGCTTGTTATGGGTCTGTAGGTAGCTTGTTATGGGTCTGTAGGTAGCTTGTTAAGGGTCTGTAGGTAGCTTGTTATGGGACTGTAGGTAGCTTGTTATGGGTATGTAGGTAGCTTGTTATGGGTATGTATGGTAGCTTGTTAAGGGTCTGTAGGTAGCTTGTTGCAGGTCTGTAGGTAGCTTGTTATGGGTCTGTAGGTAGCTTGTTATGGGTCTGTAGGTAGCTTGTTATGGGTCTGTAGGTAGCTTGTTATGGGTCTGTAGGAAGCTTGTTATGGGTCTGTAGGGTAGCTTCTTAAGGGTCTGTAGGTAGCTTGTTATGGGTCTGTAGGTAGCTTGTTATGGGTCTGTAGGTAGCTTGTTATGGGTCTGTAGGTAGCTTGTTAAGGGTCTGTAGGTAGCTTGTTATGGGTCTGTAGGTAGCTTGTTAAGGGTCTGTAGGTAGCTTGTTATGGGTCTGTAGGTAGCTTGTTATGGGTCTGTAGGTAGATTGTTATGGGTCTGTAGGTAGCTTGTTATGGGTCTGTAGGTAGCTTGTTAAGGGTCTGTAGGTAGCTTGTTATGGGTCTGTAGGTAGCTTGTTAAGGGTCTGTAGGTAGCTTGTTATGGGTCAGTAGGTAGCTTGTTATGTGTCTGTATGTAGCTTATTAAGGGTCTGTAGGTAGCTTGTTATGGGTCTGTAGGTAGCTTGTTATGGGTCTGTAGGTAGCTTGTTATGGGTCTGTAGGTAGCTTGTTATGGGTCTGTATGTAGCTTATTAAGGGTCTGTAGGTAGCTTGTTATGGGTCTGTAGGTAGCTTGTTATGGGTCTGTAGGTAGCTTGTTATGGGTCTGTAGGTAGCTTGTTATGGGTCTGTAGGTAGCTTGTTATGGGTCTGTAGGTAGCTTGTTAAGGGTCTGTAGGTAGCTTGTTGCAGGTCAAAAGTAATGCAGAAAGCTCCTATAGGAGCAACCATCTGCTTTTTAATAGTCCTATGTCCAATCAATGTAAGGTGGCATAAGACGCGTTCTGTTATATATTGAGTTAAGCGGTATCCCCTCTGTAGGATGGGTTTGTAAATTAGTTAACCTATTAATGCCTAGTGTACCTTAAAAAGTGCATATACAAGTAGTGTAGAACCAGATCAGAGTATGTACTGTTTGCTGAACCAACCAATGTTAATAGCTTATTCCAGCAAATGTTCTGTCGGCCGTGTCCCTTCCACCTGAACAATGGACAAGTTCCAATGTAACATCTGGACTAGTTATCTTCAAGTAACATCTGGACTAGTTATCTTCAAATAATACGGGAATTAATTGTCTAAATCAGCAGAACTTTACCGTAATAACATGGAAGACAAAAGCGACCGATCGTATAAATAATTATCCAACATACCTCCAACTGAGCAAACTATTTTGAGATAAATTTCGATTGGTAGTTCTCTCCCAAAGATGTTTGAGGCAACCGAAACCCATGGCACAAAATTGTCTTTGCCTCCAAACTGGAAAAAATTAAACAAGAACAGAGTCAGGTGTATTCAAACTCAAATGCAAACAGGGCAGACCCTGATCAGACGAACCATACATAGGTCTTCTCATCTGGATCTACTATGTTTGCATAGAGTGTGAAAATGAGTCTCTGTCAGGTACATGTACTAGCCTCCAATACGCATGTACAGTTGACATGGCTATCATTCCTTACAGAGACAGACATACAGACATACAGAGAAGAGAGAGATCTAGAGAGAGAGACAGCGACAGAGACAGAGAGAGAGACACACACACACACGCGCACACACATTCACACACACAGGCAGAGAGAGACAGATGCAGAGAGAGACAGATGCAGAGAGACACAGAGACAGACAGGCTGACTGACAGACAGCGAGAGAGAGAAGAGAAGACAGAGAGTGAGAGAGAAGGGGGTCTACGGACTGACTTACTTTTGCAACCGATTTTGATCAAGATGATACGACGGGTTACTCGGCATCTCATCAGGATCCAAACTGTTTCGCACTCGGTTAACAGTTTCTAAAAACTTTCAACAGACAAATTTTGAGCAGACACTATTTTTGTGCGGTGAAAGGGTTAGGGATCATTAAGTTAGCATTAACCCTTTCTTTCATAAATATTTAACCCTTTCTTCCATAAATACGCCTTTCTACGCCTCTGTAATAGCATTTCCTTGAAACCATTGTGATAAATAGAGCATTTGCTCCTGTAGGAGCAAATGCTCTATTTATCACAATGGTTTCAAACTACACATTTCTAAAATTTTCCTTTTCTCTAGTTATTTTATTCTAGTAGATTTATTCAAAGTGGTTGGATATAAAATAGCCTATGAGGGAATGGGTTAATACGCTTTTCAACTCCGTTGCATACCCAGTAAACCAACATCAGACGGCCCCTGTAGGGTCTGCCCTGTTATCTTATGAAATAATATTACGCTGTTGTTTCTGTCCTAGTCCAAATGCCATTAAATGAAATAATGAAATTAATATTCATCTTGTATTCATTTCTTTCATGAATATTCATGACGTAAAGGGTTAAAGTAAATTGGCCCTCTGGAGCAGAGTCACAGATAAGGGGCATTTTTCAAACACTTCAATCGCCATTTTCCCACGAAATACTATGCTATGACCACACTTTAGAAAGTGGCAGATTTATGACAGAACAAACATACAGATACAATTTGTTGATATTGAAGTAATTACAGGATATGATAATAAGTTGTCTTTTTAATTTTTTGTTTATTATTTCATTTTTTATTTTTCGTCAATTTTCTTTCGATATACATCCTCACAACCTCAACCAGTTTGGATCCTAATGAGACATCGATCCAATCTGATTTCCTGTCGACATTAGCAGCATAACGGTTCACTCTTCCGCTGCCAAATTTTGTCATATGCAAACTTTGTCGTCTGATACTTTTTCATAAAATTTGTTTTATATTTTCTTTTTTAAAAAACCCAGTCACAGTAACAAACAATTTCGATACTGGTACCTGTGGTTTGCATAGGTTACATTTGTATCACAATTGAGTCGCTAGCGTGCAAAATGCGTACATTACGTGTATAGTCTCATTTCACTGTTTTACTTTATAATGGCCCTATAACTCTTCTTATGCTAAGCCGGTCTTGACATGCATCTGCAAATAACTTGGATCCAGATGAGACGCCGAGTAACTCGGCGTCTCATCTGGATCCAAGCTGTTTACCACTTGGACACTTGTTTCTCAAAAGTCTACGCCAACTGAATGACTTTTGAAAATGATCGCAAAGAAATACCCCCCTGACATCATTTTTATAGAAAGGGAACGGGGTAAAAATAATTATTTTACTTACTTGCAAATATGTTTTCATAAGATGAAACATCCACCACAGACCAAGCACCGCAAAAACTATCCCTTCGTTCAAGTGGCCCCATAAAGATCCCATATTGGTGTTTAAATAACCAAACCACAGTAACAACGCCTTGCAACGGAGTACGTGCGTAAATACACTACCAGTAAATGTAGGATGGAGTCTACTAAAACATTTCTTCCTTTAATCCTCTATTAAACCCTTTCACAGTCAATGTCGCATAAATGCACCACGACAAAGAGTGCAGACCCAAATCTGGAACTTCATTTTGTGTCTCAATCTCTATTTCTATTTCTGTGCTTTTTTCTTTTGAAATTTGCATTTATTTATCTCATTTCCTTATTGTACCGAATGATTTAACAAAACTTGGATAGCAGACGACAGTTATAGTTCGATTTTGACCCGTGAGCTGTGACCGTTTTGGACGAGTCCATCCGTAGAGGTAAAACGCGTAAAAAACCGTGCATGTATATTTGTTCCGGGGTTACCTGTGTTACAAGCCTGTAATAACTTATAAGCAGTAAACCCCCTATAATGCGACCACTAAATATGGCATAGTTCTGGGTGGTAGAGGCAGGTGGTAGCCTAGCTTAATGCTGGACGAATGAGCTTTCTGCATAACTTTCGTCCTGCATTAAACAACCACCTGCTTATAAAGACAGCTTTGATTATTTTTAAGTGGTCGCATTAGAGGGTTTTTTATTGTAATTATATATACTGATACTGTACGATTAGGCCTACTACGAGCTTCTTGTGACAATCATTGTCCACTTACCCGTAAATTAGAATAGTTGCAAATTCTATAGATAGAAAAGTGCAGCCACGGCTCAGCGCTCGAAATCGAACTATAGTAATTTGGCACCGAAATGGTTAATAAACACATTCCTGTTTGTATTGACTTCCCTAGTTCTCATTTGAACATTGAGTTATCTCTAAACTTATAAGAATTACTAGATCTATGCTAGTAGTTTTGACGTGCAGCTGTATTTTGGCGAGTTATAAAAGTTGTTAAATGCGAGCCTTGGCGAGCATATAACTACTTTTCTGACGAGCCAAAATGCAACTGAACTTCAAAACTACTAGTGTAGTAATTGTTTTATTATGCAACACCAAGAAAATATTGGCGTGTAGTGACGTCTTCAACTTTTGCAACATAAACAAACTTGATTTAATCCTTTTAAATTGACAAATAGTTGAGACAAAGGTGAGCAAATGTGTTAAATTTGATGTTTATGTTTAAATTATGCCGTTTTCGTCTTTCTGTTTTCCTCCTATTGGATGGACCAGAGGGGTCAGTACACATGTACTATACCTCACAAAATACATCATCGACGTGGAAAATATTATGCTAGTAGGAAGTGACTGTATTTGGTGACGTTGCATTTTATTCGAAGATCTTAACGGATGTATTACAAAAGGTGAAGTCAATAAGGCTATTAACCAGCTTAAGTCATATCGATCCGCATGACCAGACATGTTCATAAACGAATTTTTAAGGCAGGTAATGATTTGTTATCACCTGTCTTTTTAGACTTATATTGCAACGCACTGCATGTTTGGTTATCGTCCCTTTTACAGTCGGTAGCTACGCTTCCCTCTTTGCTTGCGCGATGACAGGCCGAGGGTAGTACTCTATGATGGTATACTCTTAAACTTGGATACAGGATGAGCTTACCAGACTCATGTATTACTTTTTCCCTGTCGTGCCCTTAACGGCTTACCTGCAGGTGCTCTGACTTCAAAAAGTTATTGAGTACATATTTGACGGATTGTCACAGTTATTATGCTATGTTTTACATGTTGTCCTGTGTTCACCGTCGTCTATGGTGTGGGTAAGTCCAGCGGGGATACCTTTATTTCCAATATTTGTAAAGCTAGGGTGACTTTGAGAGAAGTGTGAAGTTAGGACGTCCGTAAACCGGTTTAAACCCCCAGTGGTGTTTTTGCTACTGACCGTGCCAAGGCGGTACTCTCTTTGTCACCCTTCCTTTTGTTTGCCTTGCGTCTTTGTGCTTGTGATTTTGTTCATGTGTGGAACGTTTGTCTCTGGTTCTTGTGTGTCTTTTGGTGTTTTCTGTGTTCATTTCGTGTGTGTGTGTGTGTGTGCGTGCGTGCGTGCGTGCGTGCGTGCGTGCGTGCGTGCGTGCGTGTCATGCTGTCTATCGGTGTTTTGGTGGTGGTTGCGTCTTGTATGTGGCTTTGCCTGCTTGACTTTACTACTTTTCCATTTATTTAATAAAGCTTTCAACAACGGATTTTTCCCTTCTGATTGGTCTGAGGGATATGTTATACCGCTACACAAGAAAGGTTCTTTTACGTAATAATGTGGAAAATTATCGGGGTTTTTAGTTCACTTGGCAAATTATTTACAAGAATTTTGAACAACAGGTTAAGTGATTGGGCAGAAAATTACGGTATATATATTGAAGCTCAATGTGGTTTTAGAGCTAAAATGGGTACTGTTGATAATGTTTTTGTATTACATGGATTAATCACGCACTTTATTAATCGTAATGAGAAGCTCTACTGCGCATTTATCGATTTTACTAAAGCTTTTGACTATGTAGTGCGTGAAAAGCTCTGGTATAAATTAGTTAACACTGGTTTAAGAGGAAAGATATTCAATATTATACGCTCTATGTATGAAAGTGTAAAGTCAAGAGTGAAGTGTCGTAATGTGCTAAGTGATGAATATCAGTGTACCCTTGGTGTTAGGCAGGGAGAGTGTATTTCTCCTTTTTTGTTTGCTATGTACTTGAATGATATTGAGGATACTTTTACAAGAAATGGAGTAGAAGGTATAGACGTTGATATGTTTAAATATGTTTAAACTATTTCTAATACTATATGCTGATGATATAGTCATATTTGCTAAATCTAGTGAGGAATTACAGAAAAGTATTGACGTTATGCTTGACTATTGTAATAGATGGAAACGTGTGGTTAACACCATAGGTTTTGGACGCCAGATAAGATATTTTATTGGTTCATGGATATGCAAATAACATTCCACATTATCTGTTGAAATGTATGAATATGTATATTCAGAGCTACTGAGAAAGTTTGTTAAATGCATGTGAAGTAGTAAGAGAGGTTCTTTGCTGAATGTACTATTTCAAACATGCACTTAGATCAAATAATATGTCTGCAATTTAATACGAATATTCGTATACATAAGTTATGATTAAAGAGGCCAAATATTGCACATTACGTTTAGACTGACTGTTCAAGCAACTGTTCTTCCATTATATGATTAATATTGTCCTAATTACGCCTTTGATACATGAACAACTGTATATATGGCATGATATACTTGCATTTATCACATAATCTGCCCTGAGTGAGTGCCGTAACGGAGTGCCGTAAATCGCGCAAATGCACTAGTGCCCTAGTGCGTTTTTATGTAAATTAGCAATCGTTAGCCTACGGTTTGTAAGGAATGGCCGAAACAGCCGTCAGCTATAGCCGGTTTCATTTTCTATTTCACTTTTAAGGCTTTTGTGATAAAAAGAATCTTACATTAGTGGCCATTGCATGTTGGTTTCGTGGAGCTCGTTTGCTGTTATGAATGGGGAGGCGCTAGATCGACGGTGTTTCGTGTACCCTCTGTTTGACGTCATCAGTTTGTGTGGTGCATCTAAAAATAGTACTGGACTTCCCCTTTATCTAAAAATACTGCAATTCTAATAAAGATCAGGTGATGTGCACTACAAATATACGACCAATAAAGAAAATATACAGAATACATGTTTAAGTTGTCTTTTTGTGAATATGACAAAATAATCTATTTCATAGTTGATAACTCCCATTCATGTCTATGATAATGATGCTTTGGTAGATTTGCTACACGAAAGTGACATGAGATTCCTGAAACGCTGTAAGGAGTTTCATGTTACCCCTTCTTTAACTTTGATGCGTTAAGGTGGCATGAGATTCCTGATATACTGAAAGGAGTCTATGTTATCTCTTCGTTAGCTTTGATACAGTAAAGCGACATGAGATCTCCGATATGTTGTAAGGAGATGACATGAAATTCCTGACATAATGGATGGATTTTCATGTTACCCTTTCTTTTATTTTAAAACAATAAAGTGACATGAGGTTCTTGTTATTTCATATGGAGTTTCATGTTACCACGTCTTTAGCTTTGACACATTAAGGTGATGCATGCGATTCCTGATATGCTGTAAGGAGTTTCATGTTTCCACGTCTTTAGCGTTGGTATATTAAGGTGAAATGAGATTCCTGGCACGCTGTAAGGAGTTTCATGTCACCCTTCTGTATATTTAATACATTAAAAAGACATGAGATTCCTGACATGCTGTAAGGTGTTTCATGTTACCCCATTTTAGCATTGATACATTTAGGTGATATAAGATTCCTGACATCTGTAAGGAATTTCATGTTACCCTTTATTTAGCTTTGATATATTAAGATGACATGAGTTTTTTGTGACATGATGTAAAGAGTTCAAATTGCACCTTCTTTAGCTGTGATAAGTTAAAGCGACGTGAGATTCCTGACATGCTGGACGCAGTTTCATGTTACCCCTTCTTAAGCTTTGATATTAATATGACATGAGATTCCTGACATGGTGTCATGAGTTAAACTTTATACCTTCTTTAGCTTTGATAACTTAAGATGACATGATATTCCTGAAGTGTTATAAGGAACTTCATGTTACCCTTTCTTTATACAAAAAAGTGACACGAGAGTTCTGAACGCTGTATGGAGTTTCATGTACCTCTTTTCGGGGTTGATACCTTAAGGTGACATGTGATTCCGGACATGCTGCTAGGAGTTTCACATGAGGCTCCTTATATGTTATAAAGAGTTTTATTTGACCACGTCTTTAGCGGTGATATAGTAAAATAAAATGAGATACCTGACATGCTTAAAGGAATTTTATGTTACCCCTTTTTGTTTCGAAACGTTAAGGTGACATGAGATTCCTGACATGCTGTAAGGAGTTTCATGTAACCACTTCTTTAGCTTTGGTACATTTAACTGACATGAATTTCCTGACGTGTTGTAAGGAGATTTATGATACCCTTTCTTTAGCTTTGATATATAAAAGTGACATGATGATTCTGATATGTTGTAAGGCGTCTCATGTTACCACGACAGTAAGGTGACATGAGATTCATGATATGCTGTAAGGAGTTTCATGTTACCCTTTCTTTAGCTTTGCTATATAAAAGTGACACGAGAGTCCTGACATGCTGTATGGATTTGCATGTTATCTCTTTTTAGCACCAATACCTTAAGGTGACATGTGATTCCTGACATGCTGTTAGAGTTTCACGTTACTCATTCTTAAGCTTTGACACATTAAAGTGACACGAGATTCCTGATATGTTATAAAGATTTTCATTTCACCACATCTTTAGCGGTGATATATTCAAGTGAAATGAGATTCCTGACATGCTGTAAGGAATTTCGTGTAACTACAAGTTTTGCCTTGATATATTAAGGTGAGATGAGATTCTTGACATGCTGTAAGGAGTTTCATGTAACCACTTCTTTAGCTTTATTTCATTTAAGTGACATGAATTTCCTGACGTGTTGTAAGGAGTTTAAAATAACCCTTTCTTTAGCTTTGATATGTTAAAGTGGCATGATGATTCTGATATGTTGTAAGGAGATTCATGTAACCACGTCTTTAGCGTTGATACATTAAGGCGTAATCAGATTCCTGACATGTTGTAAGGAGTTTCATGTCACCGGTTTTACTGTTGAAACAGTAAGGTGACATAAGATTTCTGATATGCTGTAAGGAGTTTCATGGTACCCTTTCTGAGCGTTAATACATTTAGGTGACATGAGATTCCTGACATGCTGTAAGGAGTATCATTTTATCATTCCTTTAGCTATGTTACACTAAGGTGACATGAGATTCCTGACATGCTGTGAGGAGTTTCGTGTTACTCTTTCTATGCTTTGATACGTTAAGGTAACATAAGATTCCTGGCATGGTGAAATGAGTTTTAAATTACACTTTCTTTAGCTTTGATAACTTAAAGTGACATGAGATTTCTGACATGCTGTAAGTGATGTCATGTTATCCCTTCTTTAGATTGAATACATTAAACTGACATGAGGTTCCTATGTTATAACGAGTGCAATAATACTACGTCTTTAGCAGTGATACATTAAGGTGACATGAATTTTCTGACGCGCTGTAAGGAGTTTTATGTCACCACTTCTTCAGCGTTGATACATTAAGGTGACATTAGATTTCTGATATGATGTAAGGAGTTTCATGGTACTATTTACTTAGCTTTGATACATTAAGGTGACATGATATTCCTGACATGTTGTAAGGAGTTTCATGTCACACTTACTTTAGATGTGATACATTAAAGTGACACCATGAGTCTGATATGTTGGAAGGAGGTTTATGTTACCACGTCTTTAGCGTAGATACTTTGAGGCGTCATGGGATTCCTGACATGCTCTAAGGAGTTTAATGTTACCCCTTCTTAAGTTTTGACACATTAATGTGACAAGAGATGCCTTACATAATTCAATAAGCGTCAAGTTACCCATTTTTAGATTCGATGTTCAAATATTATAAATCTTTTGAGTTGAGTCTGAGATCGTTCTCAAGTTTTTGATTGGTCAGGTTTGAGTAAATGCTTGAGTACGATCTCAGACTCAGCTCAAAAGATTTATGACCTTTGAACCTGTTGCTTGGCATCTGACTTTGATCCAAATTGTCAGCAAGTGTAGCCTTGCTTGACAGAGAAGAAATTGGTCTCTTCGACATTTTATTTATTAGATGTGTGCAATGATCCAGAGTTACTCGGTGTCTGATCATGATAAAAAAGTTTGACATTCGTCTTAAAGTTCTTCAAACTGGACAATACTTACGTATGAACATACAAAACTGATTTATTACATGTTATCAACATTACAGAATATTAGCCAAAATCATCTGTCTTTCTACAATCGTATATAAACTACATGTGTGTGTGTTGTATGGGGTCTTTTATGTTCTTATTAAAAAATATGACACGATCTGGAACTAAACTATAAAAATGTTTTATATTGACAGGACGTCTGCAATAATTGCAAGCACATGCCTCTTTGACCAGCCATCAACAAAGGCATAGCCGCGACATTAGTGTGCAAGCCAAATCCCTATATAGTGATAAGGTCTACGAAACGACTTTAGGTTTAGTATATAAACCAAAGTCGACGAACGGCAGCGTCGACGATACAACCGTAAATCATTTCAAACACTATTTCAAATATGAAACATACCTTGTGTTGTATTTGATTAGAATTTTTATGATTTTAAGCCACTTTTAACACTCGTATTTTAGTCATATCGCGACGTCCAGCTTATTACGGCCATGGAGGTCCCCTTGCACCGATGTATGAGTACACCATGGAAGCAATATACTGGAGCCAGCTACATAATTGCTTCATTTCAGAGTTCAAAGTTCCAAACATGTTAAGAAGAGTACATTTACAATGCTGAATTTGAAATGGACTCACCCATTTTCTTGACTAGTTTACATTTACTCTTGAGGGATTTGTTCTCAAAATATTTATAAGTACGACAACAGTGCAGATCTTGATTAGCGGGCTCCATCAGGGACCTTCTGATTAGGGTCTACACTGCTTGCAACCGATGTATATATACGGTTCAAGCATTGTAAGAGTAGAGCTGCTAAAACATGCCATCATAGCTGGAATAACATGTTGTCCTGGACTTAATCAGAATGTAGCCTACTAAGTACACCATAGTGTGAATTGAAATATTTATAAAATGCTTCTGCTGTTGTTCTAGCAAAGACAGTTTGGTGAAATGCTCTTAGCACTAAAGTTGTTCAGCAGGTACATATAGAATGTAAATTGAATTATAACAACAACATATTTTAAGTTTTTCATCTATTTTAATTGTGTCAACAAAACAGTTTCGTACACTGTCATGCTACAAGCCTGTTTAACATCGCATATCAACAGTTCAACCAAAGCAAGTCACGTGGCATAGACCATTCAGTAAGGTCTCGACCATACAGTAAGGTCTCAATAATAAGACAAACTCATAAAAAGGGCTTGATTTCAGTGTTTAACCATTTGCTCCATAGTCAAATATTTAAATAACCTAGGTTATATTGTGTTTAAAGCAATCCTGCTTAAAGGAAGATGAAAGTAAAACAGATATTTCATTAGGGAGCTTTCTGCTTTACTGTTATATTGCTTTAAGCTGCCACTTTTATTCAACATCATGTTTGATAATCATTAGTGGTACCTATATGGAGGATTAGATAGAGAAGCTCGAAAACACTTGTATGGAGAAAAGGGTTAATGTAGGTGGTTTTTGAACTCATTCTCTCTTAGATTAGTTTTAGACCTAACCTATTTGAATAAATCTACCGAAAAAGAGCATTAACCATGGAAAAGGAGAATTTTAAAAGTGTGTAGTTTTGAAACCATTGTGATAAATGGAGCATTTGCTCCATAGGAGCAAATACTCTATTTATCACAATGGTTTCAACATGTGACTTTTACAGAAGCACCAAAATGCGTCACTAGAAGGGAATGTGTTAAAACATATGATAGCTTAATGCAGGACAAAAGTAATGCAGACATATTCTTCATGAGCTCTCAGTATTACTTCTTTACTGCATTCAGTAGTCACCCTTTTTTACCGGTGGCCATTCTTATCTACAAGTATGTCGTCAAAGAGATAGAGTACTGTACATACAAATAAGAAAAACAAGCGGGGGATTATCCAGTAATACTTGCTACAATTTAATTATTAATGGCCATTACAAGAGAAACTACAATGCTGTACCAATGTCCTTCAAACAAGCACTACAAACAAATGATTTTGTCTGCATTCCGGACTCTGCCAGTTGCTCTCCAACACAATGACTTTTTTGTGAAAGGATCTGTCACACTTTGTACACTGCATCTGTTAATGAAAAAGAAACAAGCGCAATTTTTCTGATGCGTTATAAATGTTCTCTTGAGACCATATCATGAACATATAAGATTCAAAAGAAAATCTCACAAATGTCACCTAAATGTATCTACCCTAAAGAAGGAGTGACAATAAACTTCTTACAACCTAACAGGAAGCTCCTGTCATCTTAATGTATCCACCCTAAAGAAGGGGTAACACGAAACTCCTTACAGCCTAACAGGAAGCTCCTGTCATCTTAACCCTTTCCCTCATATAAACGTGTTTTCACGCATTTGCAAACAGAGTAGACCCAGATCAGACGGCTCCTATAGGACCCGTCTGATCAGGGTCTGCTCTGTTTGCTTTTGGAATTTGATAGATCTGTTTCTTTACTTTCTAAAATGGCTACAACGTTCAATCTGCCATATTTCATTATAGCTATTTTGTTCATGAATATTCAGTAGGTATTGAAATTTGTTATAAACTTAGAACAGGAAAAGGGTTAATGTATCCACCCTAAAGAAGGGGTAACACGAAACTCCTTACAGCGTAACAGGAGTATCATGTCACCTTAATGTATCCATCCTAAAGACGGGGTAACATGAGATTCCTTACAGTTTAGCGGGAATCTCATGTATCCTTAATGTATCCACCCTAAAGAAGTGGTAATATGAAACTCCTTTCAGCTTAACAGGAATGTCAGGTCACCTTAATGTATTTACCCTAAAAAGGGGGTAACATGAAACTCCATACAGCGGAACAGGAGTATCATGTCACCTAAATGTATACACCCTAAAGAAGTGGTTACATGAAACTCCTTACAGTGTAACAGGAATCCCAGGTCACCTTAATGTATCCCTCCTAAAGAATGGTTTACATGAAACTCCTTACAGCGTAACAGGAATCTCATGTCACCTTAATGTATCAAAGCTAAAGAAGGGGTAACATGAAACTCCATACAGCAGGTCAGGAATCTCACGTAACCTTAATTAATTATAGCTAAAAAGTGGGTAACATGAAACTCCTTCCAGCATGTCAGGAATCTCGTGTCATTTTAATGTATCCACCCTTAAGAAGGGGTAACATGAAACTCCTTACAGCATGACAGGAAGCTCATGTCACCGTAATGTATCCACCTTACAGAAGGGTAACATGAAACTCCTTACAGCATGGCAGGAAGCTCAGGTCACCTTAATGTATCCACCTTACAGAGGGGTAACATGAAACTCCTTACAGCATGACAGGAAGCTGATGTCACCTTAATTAATCAAAGCTAAAGAAGTAGGTAACATGAAACTCCTTACAGCGTAGCAGGAATCTCATGTCACCTTAATGTATCTACCCTAATTAAGGGGTAACATGAAACTCCTTACAGCATGACAGGAAGCTCATGTCACCTTAATGTATCCACCTTACAGAAGGGTAACATGAAAATCCTTACAGCAGGACAGGAAGCTCATGTCACCTTAATGAATCAAAGCTAAAGAAGTAAGTAACATGAAACTCCTTACAGCGTAGCAGGAATCTCATGTCACCATAATCATTAATGTATCTACCCTAATTAAGGGGTAACATGAAACTCCTTATAGCATGACAGGAAGCTCATGTCACCTTAATGTATCCACCTTACAGAAGGGTAACATGAAACTCCTTACAGCATGGCAGGAAGCTCATGTCACCTTAATGAATCAAAGCCAAAGAAGTAGGTAACATGAAACTCCTTACAGCATGACAGGAAGCTCATGTCACCTTAATTAACCAAAGCTAAAGAAGTAGGTAACATGAAACTACTTACAGCGTAGCAGGAATCTCATGTCACCTTAATGTATCTACCCTAATTAAGGGGTAACATGAAACTCCTTACAGCATGACAGGAAGCTCATGTCACCTTAATGTATCCACCTTACTGAAGGGTAACATGAAAATCCTTACAGCATGACAGGAAGCTCATGTCACCTTAACGAATCAAAGCTAAAGAAGTAAGTAACATGAAACTCCTTACAGCGTAGCAGGAATCTCATGTCACCATAATTATTAATGTATCTACCCTAATTAAGGGGTAACATGAAACTCCTTACAGCATGACAGGAAGCTCATGTCACCTTAATGTATCCACCTTACAGAAGGGTAACATGAAAATCCTTACAGCATGACAGGAAGCTCATGTCACCTTAATGAATCAAAGCTAAAGAAGTAAGTAACATGAAACTCCTTACAGCGTAGCAGGAATCTCATGTCACCATAATCATTAATGTATCTACCCTAATTAAGGGGTAACATGAAACTCCTTACAGCATGACAGGAAGCTCATGTCACCTTAATGTATCCACCTTACAGAAGGGTAACATGAAAATCCTTACAGCATGGCAGGACGCTCATGTCACCTTAATGAATCAAAGCTAAAGAAGTAGGTAACATGAAACTCCTTACAGCATGACAGGAAGCTCATGTCACCTTAATTAATAAAAGCTAAAGAAGTAGGTAACATGAAACTCCTTACAGCGTAGCAGGAATCTCATGTCACCTTAATGTATCTACCCTAATTAAGGGGTAACATGAAACTCCTTACAGCATGACAGGAAGCTCATGTCACCGTAATGTATCCACCTTACAGAAGGGTAACATGAAAATCCTTACAGCATGACAGGAAGCTCATGTCACCTTAATGTATCCACCTTACAGAACGGTAAGATGAAACTCCTTACAGCAGGTAAAAACCAATGATGGGATTACATGAAACTCCTTACAGCAGGTCCAGAATCTCATGACACCTGGGTGAAGCAAAGCTAACGACATGGGGGTAACATGCAACTTCTTCAAGCATGCCAGGAATCTCGTGTCAATTTAACGTATCCACCCTAAGGAAAAGGTAACATGGAACTCCTTATACAGCCAGTAACAACTAATGAAGGGTAACATGAAACTCCTTACAGCAGGTCAGGAATCTCATGTCACCTTAATGAATCAAAGCTAAAGAAGTAGGTAACATGAAACTCCTTACAGCGTAACAGGAATCTCATGTCACCTTAATGTAGCTACCCTAATTAAGGGGTAACATGAACATCTTTACAGCATGACAGGAAGCTCATGTCACCTTAATGTACCCACCTTACAGAATGGTAACATGAAACTCCTTACAGCATGGCAGGAAGCTCATGTCACCTTAATGTATCCACCTTACAGAAGGGTAACATGAAAATCCTTACAGCATGACAGAAAGCTCATGTCACCTTAATTAATCAAAGCTAAAGAAGTGGGTAGCAGGAATCTCATGTCACGACCCTAATTAAGGGGTAACATGAAAAACCTTACAGCATGTCAGGAAGGTCATGTTACCTTAATGTATCCACCTTACAGAAGGGTAACATGAAACTCCTTACAGCAGGTAAAAGTCAATGATGGGGTAACATGAAAATCATTACAGCATGACAGGAAGCTCATGTCACCTTAACGTATCAACCCTAAAGAAAAGGTACCATAAAACTCCTTGTACAGCAGGTAAAAACTAATGAAAGGGTAACATGAACCTCCTTAAATAGTTCAGGAATCTCATGTCACCTTAATGAATAAAAGCTAAAGACGTAGGTAACATTAATCTCCTTACAGCGTAACAGGAATCTCATGTCATTTTAATGAATCTACCCTAAATAAGGGGTAACATGAAAAGCCTTACACCATGACAGGGAGCTCATGTCACCTTAATGTATCCACCTTACAGAAGGGTAACATGAAACTCCTTGTACAACAGGTAAAAGCTAATGAAAGGGTTGCCAGCATGTCAGGAATCTCGTGTCACCTTAATGTATCCATCATAAAGAAAGGGTAACATGAGACCTCATACAGCAGGTCAGGAATCTCATGTCACCTTAATGAATCAAGACTATAGAAGTAGGTAACATTAAATTCCTTCCAGCATGTTAGGAATCTGATTTCACCTTAATGTAGCCATCTTAAAGAAGGTGTTAAATGAAACTCCTTACAGCGTAACAGGAATCTCATGACACCATAATCATTAATGTATCTACCCTAATTAAGGGCCAACATGGAACTCCTTACAGCATGACAGGAATCTCATGTCACCTTAATGTATTCACTTTAAAGAATAGGTAACATGAAACTCCTTGTACAGCAGGTAAAAGCTAATGAAGGGGTAACAGCAGGTCAGGAATCTTATGTCACTTTAATGAATCAACGTTAAAGAAGTGGGTAACATGAAACTCCTTCCAGCATGTCAGGAATCTCATGTCACCTAAATAAGGGTTAGATCTAGCATGAAATTCCTTACAACATAACAGGAAACTCATGTCACATTAATGTATCCACCCTAAAGAAGGGTTACATGAAACTCCTACGAGCATGTCTGGAATCTCATGTTACCGTAATGTATGGATACACTCTAATGGCAAAATGACAATATGTTACAGGATGAAAATTGGGAAACAAACTCGATTTCTTTTAACCCTTTCCCTCATATTAACGCCTTTTCACGCATTTGCAAACAGAGTAGGCTACGTAGACCCAGATCAGAAGATCAGAAGGTTCCTATAGGAGCCGCCTGATCAGGGTCTGCTGTGTTCGCTAATGGAATTTGATAGTTTTGTATCTTTACTTTCTAAACTGGCTATAATATTATTTTACCTATGAATATTCAGTAGATATTGAAATTTGGAATAAACAAAGAACAGAGCAAGGGTTAAAACTAGATCTAGAAACCTCTTACCAGGACACAAATGTACACAACGATACACGTTTAAATGATTCCAGCAAAATTTCCAATTATTTGTCAGTTTCTAGGTATCCTGTAGAGAATTGATCGTCACATTTGGCGTTTTTCAAACAAGGTGGTGGCCACTGTCCGTCGTCCATTGCTTTCCTTTTAAATAGTAAAATCCCGCTAAAACGTAGCTATTTTTGGTACGTTACTATATTTAGATGACACACAAAATGATGACGTCACAAACACACAGAGGATACATGAAACACCGTCGATCTAGCGCGACCCGTTATGAATGTGACACTTGCTAAAGCTCGTGTCATATTATTATAGTAGGCTCTTTTCGTGGAAGCAGTTTGTGATGAACACTCATTTAAGACCCTCTTTACAGTTAAACTCCAGATTTGTTGCAAATAGGTGTGCTACATTAAGCTTATCTTATCAGAGTTTATTAATATATGAATAAGATTTTACAATGAAAATGATACTATTCTTTTCTAAGATTTAATAATGACTGATCCGTCAATAATCAACGCAAATAATTTATTAAAACGTGCTAATTATCTATCGAACTACAATTTAAACTATTTCGGTAGTTGATTCATTTCTTAAATTCCCAGTATTGAAAAGCTTTGGACAAACTCATTATTTAGTTGTTTTAAGTATAATTATGTCTTCCCCCATATTTATATGGGGGAGGCATATTGTTTTCGTGAGAGTTGTCTGTCTGTCTATCTGTCCGTCTGTCTGTCACACTTTTTGTCCGGACGATAACTTTAATATAACTTCATATATGGAAAGAGCATAATGAGAGGAAGTGTCATGCACAAGGTCCATAATTCTGGCTTCACTTATATAAGAGTTATTGCCCTTGAAAAAAATCACACTTTTGTCCGGACGATAACTCCTATATGGCTCATGCCATTGGATTGGAACTTCATATATGGAAAGATCATGATGAGAGGAAGTATCATGCACAAGTTCCATAACTCTGGCTTCACTTATATTGGAATTATTGTCCTTTGTAAAAAATATCACAATTTTTTGTCCGGACAATAATTTCAATATACCTCATGCCAGTTGATTGAAACTTCATTATATGGAAAGAGCATAATGAGAGGAAGTGTCATGCAGAAGGTACATAACTCTGGCTTCACTAATATAGGAGTTATTGCCCTTTGTAAAATAATCACACTTTTTTGTCCGGACGATAACTTCTATATGGCTCATGCCATTGGATTGAAACTTCATATATGGAAAGATCATGACGAGAGGAAATGTCATGCATAAGGTCCCTAACTCTGGCTTCACTAATATTAGAGTTATTGCCCTTTGTAACAAAATCACATTTTTTTGTCTGGATGATTACTCCTATGTGACACATGCCATTGGAGTGAAATTTCATACATGGAACGATCATGATAGGAGAAAGTGTCATGCATAAGATCCTTAACTCGAGCTTCAATAAATTTAGAGTTATTGTCCCTTGTACATTTGTTTAATTCTTTCTTGTCCGGACGATAACTCCTACATGGCTCTTGCCATCGTATTGAAACTTCATACGTGGAAAGAGCATGATGAGAGAAAGTGTCATGAACAAGGGCCATAATTCTGGCTTCAATACTTATGGAGTTGTTGCCCTTTGTTACATTTTTGGCTGATCAATAACTCCTGTTCGACTGATGCTATTGGAATGACATTTTATTTTTGGAAAGAGCATAATGAAAGTAAGTGTCATGCACAAGGGCCATAAATCTGGTATCAGTATTTTTGGAGTTATTAGCTGTTATCATTTTCTTCTTGAAAAATGTATTGTGGAAAGCGCATAATGAGGGGAAGTATCATTCATCAAGACCATAACATTTTTAGCGATTTCCCTTTACATATTGTTTTTATTAGAGGGGAGACATCCGTTTTTGTGACAAAAACCTCTAGTTATTTAATTGTTTGATAGGGTGTCTGAAATCATACTTATGTCTGTAGTAATTCCAAGAGCAATATGCTGAACTAAACCTTTGAATGATTGCATGATTTTATTTAAATAATGCCAATCAGTGTATATTTTCAAGTAAAAATCTTTCATCTGTCTGCGTTTATATATCTTCATTGAAAGGGTTAGTGCAAAATATAAGTATCATGATCACTCATATTCTATGCATTTTTGTTTCACATTAGATTTTAACAAAACCAGCATGGCTGTTCTTTATAATGGCGCCCATTGATGTTTACATCAATGCTTTTCTTGTAGTGTAACTCTTGTCACAATATGATGGCAAGCACATTCTAAAAATGCACGTATCTTATCTCAAACGTTTAGAAGCCCTATTAATGTACCCTAGGTTTTAGCAACCTTCTCCAGAAAAAAATTACATTACTGATGTTTTTATGTATTGTTATGTCAGTTGTAGTTTTGTCAGTTATAGTTTTGTCAGTTATAGTTTTGAATATATATTTAATGTGTATACTATGTACATGTATACACTTCCTCATGTGCCGATGGCCTTATGGATTTGAATAAAATTATAAACATGATAAAAAGGTGTATCCAGATGGTGTCTAAAATCCAATAGATCTACATGTACTATGATCTCACTCCTTTTTAGCTAGCTACATACTTCAAAATCGGATTACCACCATTTTCGCATAAATCACGTTTTCTGAAAAATACCATGATCTCCGAGTGTGTATAAAGATTCTGACAAATGATAGCTATTCAAAATATCAACACTGAAATATGCTGCGAACAAATTAAGCTCAGATTACAGGGTTTATTTCCTTTTTTATTTTTTATTTTAACTAATCAGTACATGTACCTACATGAACCTCGCAATATGTAAAACAAATTGTCGCGCAATCCTTATGAATGTAATATTTGCTTGGCTAATCAGGATATGTCGGAATTTATGTCTCTAATCTAAAGGTGTCCGTACCTATTATTTTTGTCTAATCAGATATGCTCGAAGTATTCATAAATAGATATACAGAAACTCCATTTAAACCGGAATTTTGTTATACCTTCTGATCCTTCGGGATCATGAATTTCAGTACTTTATGTTAAATTACGTTTAATTCCCGCTCCATCCCCTCCCTACCCCCCCCCCCCCCTTATATTGAAAACGCTCCTACGCCTATGATATTTCGTTTTGAAAATATAGTGTTTGCTCCAATTTAGATCTGTATCACTTTTGATTTCGACCAAACATTAGAGAAACTCCTTAGCTAGTGTTGGATCCCGATTAGACGCCACTCGGCGTCTCATCTGGGTCCAAGTTGTTTGCAAACGCGAATCCGGTCACGAATAACGGGGTAAGGGTTATTTTAAAAAGCTAACATGAATTTAAAAATGAGCTACAAACATAAACGTGGACTGGGTCAAGGACATAGTACTTATAACACCAAAAGAAACTGTGAGAGAGACTTTGAAACTGACCTTATATTGACAATATTTGACGGTTCTGCAAAATCACTTTGTGAAACCATTGTGATAATTAGAGCATTTGCTCCATAGGAGCAAAATTATTAATGCTCGATTTATCACAGTGGTTTCAAAACGATACAATTCTATTGTTTTTCCTTTTCTCTTGTTAAAGCTCCTTTTCGGTAGATTTATTCAAAGAGGCTGGGTCTAAAAGTAGCCTATGAGGACTGGTAATGGTTTAACAATGGTAATGTAATAATGGTCAAATAAACTTTGATGTTTGACATATTAACCCCTGTCCTGTGGAAAACAATGTCAGCTCACATTCTTATACGAGGTAAGATTTACTTAACCTTTTACTCCATGAATACATGTATTTATATAAGAACTAAGCAATAATGACATCATGAATAATTGAATATTAATTAGATAGGGGCCATCTGATCAGGCTCTGTTCTTATTGCTATTGACATGATAAAGATCTGATTCTACTGGTTTTGGCACAGGAAAACATCAATTGAACAGGTTACATTATAAATAATCATCTAGTACTTATTCATGATGCCATTATTTCTTACATAAATATTCAACAGGGAAAATGTATTAAACAAACGTTGGAGAAGATGATTGACGTCAAACACTATTATCCCTTCATCTGATAAAATCATATTCTTTTTATATAATGGCGCATGGACATAAATGTAAGAATCTTTTACATCGAAAGAAACTGTAGAATCAGATAAACATTCTTCCATAAGCAGAATAAGCGTTGACCAGAAAGCTCCTACAGGAGCATCAGATCGGGGTCTACTCTGTTTGCAAGGGCGTTAAAGCCGTCTTCACCAGATAAAGGGATAGCACCTTACCAGATTGTAAATACGCTGATTGCATAATACATATCTTCTGTTTGTTTTTATCACTACACAGATTATTGACTCTTTACTCTTTAAAGATGCCTTCTTGGCACGTTTGCAAACAGAGTAAACCATATCAGACAGCTCCTACAGGAGCCGTCTGACTTGGGTCTGCTCTGTTTGCTTATAAAATAACATAATTTTTATGTAGATCTGTTTCTACAGTTTCTGCCAAGGGTTTCAGACTTAATTCCCGTTTCAATGACCACTCAAAATAATTTTTATGGGGATTATAGACAATGGGGGTTGTGCAGAAAGATTCTACATTTGTTTCAGTCTGTATATACCATCCACATGTTTTGAAAGACAGTCAGGTGTACTCACATGAAGTGTTTTACTTTATTTATTATATAACACCCTTAAAGCGACCATTTTAAGAATACATTTATTGGGGTCTTTAACAGCGAGTGGTGGCTTAATGCAGGATGTAAGTAATGCAGAAAACTCCTGTAGGAACTTTCTGCGTAACTTTCGTTCTGTATTAAGCTACGACCTGCCCTAAATACTCAGAATTAGACATTTTTGTGATCGCTTTACTGTACTTAATATATCCTATTAGAATCTTGTCAATTGGACTTGATTGAACACCAGTAACTATAATGTTCAACATCATTTTATCGACATTTAAAATCAACAAAGAAAGTACAAAAATGAGTCATGCAGGAAATACCACATACAGAACAAACACTCGCCCGAACAGCAACACAAGGAAACAGCAAATGTACATGGGTAGAAAAAACAACAAGAGACGCACAAAGACAAAACAAACATTCAATAGGAGGAAGATGGAAGTACCGCCTTGGAACGGTCAGTGACAAAAGTCACCGGGGGTTTAAACCGGTTTATGGGCGCCCAACCTCACCCTTATTCCATCCCCATCCTAAAAGACAAACTAAAGTTCAGTCGTCTCCATATTCACAATATAGACATCGATATGAAACAAAAACATCAATACTATATACAGTCCAAAGTCTGTAGTGGATCATTGTCCGTCGTCTTCTGTAGGGGTAGGTGTACATTTTGGAGTTTGTATAGCAGTCGTTTCTTTACACGGCGCGGTATATAGATAATAAATATCGGCGGAAAATTGGTGAGAAATGCGACATGAATCTATCGAGATGATTATTTTCCCAACCGCAGTTGTATACCTTGTACTACATACAAAAGTTCTGAAGTAGCAGTTCATTCGAAAGCAAAAGCAGCAATGCAGAAAGAGATCATTGCAGATTCGATTTTATTAAGTTTGTTCATGAGCAGTAATGAAAAGTGCAACACTACATACGCTCCTAGCACCAGCTTAAGCAGTATTCTAATTTCAAAAGTAATAACATCGACACTAATTATCCCGAAGGACCAGAATTTACATCCGAACCGCAAAAGAAACGCAACAGCTGGGGAAATACATATAATTCAAAACTAAACAGTTCAAATGATAAATGACGGTTTGATTTCATTTTATATGTATCTTACCTACATACTGTATACATTTCATTAAAATGTATCAACAAATACTCCCGATTTCATTTTGTCAAAACTCATTACCCACAAGTTAAATTTTCACACATTGTCAATACCTCGTGTAACCTCCAATGGCTATTGATAATGTGTGAACATTGAACTCATGTTATTTGTTCATATATTTTAATAAAAATTACACGGTATGTAGATAAGGTACCTATAAACTGTAATACAACCGTTATTTATCATTTGAACTGTTTAGTTTATAATTACATGTGTTTCTCCAACTGCTGCGTTTCTTTTGCGGTTCGGTGTATAACAACACTGAGAATGAAGAACGAGGCGACTTTTTACGACCGCCACACAAGCTCTTAACACGTGTTGTTTTGAAGTACATAAGTTCTGAAAAGGGCGATATGAAATTAGAGGATGTGTGCTTGTGTCTTATTAAAGGTAAACTCACCCAATTCATGCGTCACCTGGCGGGAGCTTATTATGACTTGTTTCCAACCCAATAGTTTTGGCTACAGATTAGATTAATACCTGAAATGAATCTCAATAGTAATCACACTTGAATGAATAGAATTTGTTATTGGAAATAATGCAGTTTGTTAGTGTTCTATAAAAGATGTTTTAGCTGTTGAAAATAATCTGAAATTTCATAAGGAATTGTATTTTATGTCGTCGCAGATTAGAGTGATGGTTCAGTTGCATTTGTTATAGAGTCACTGTTTGTGAATAATAGTGCACATTTGGTATCACGTAACTTACTTTGGTGTGGCTTATGCAAAGGATAACTACATGTACATAGATTAAGTAATAGTCCTTATGTCGTACAAATTCTTGAAGATGGTAAGAATCAAGGGCAGACGGGAGGGACTCATTAACCCATTCCCTCATGTTGACGACTTTTGACGACTCTGTAAAAGTCACTTTGTGAAACCATTGTGATAAATAGAGCATTTGTTCCTATAGGAGCAAATGCTCTATTTATCACAATGGTTTCAAACTACACAATTCTAAAATTTTCCTTTTCTCTAGTTAATGCTCCTTTTCGGTAGATTTATTCAAAGTGGTTGGATCTAAAATTAGCCTAATGTGGGAATGGGTTAAGGACGACACAGTTCATTTGGAAATAACATTGATTGTAGATGAACCATCGATGAAGGACTGTGATTGAGACATAAAAGATCGACACGTAAATGGATTTTCATACTGAAAATATAAGGAAACATGCCGGGACTTGGTAGAAAGATCGAGAAAGTCGACACGTCGAAGGTCGACACATAGAAGTTGCACTGTAATATCGTGAATTTCAATCAGCTCATAGTATACTTGCGTTCACAAGTGTGTTTAATGCAAATAGGATGGTAAAAGTACAAATATGAGTCATGCAGGATACACCATATACAGAACAAACAGCCGACCGAACAGCGACACAAGAAAACACAGCAAATGTACATAAGTATCAAAAATATAAAAAGACGCACAGACAAGACAGACATACAAAAGTCAAAAGTCACTGGGGGGGGGTTAAACCGGGTTTTGGGCGCCCAACCTCACGCTTATTCCATCCCCACCCTAAAAGACTGTCAAATTTGTTTTGAGTGAAGTTATAGCTTGTTCATTGTACCGTATTTCATTTTGAACGACCATGTTACATATCAGCTAATTGATCGGCATCGATGTACTGTTCGGAATAAAGTATTTGCCTTTGGTTATAAGTGGACGATTGCTTTTAAGCTCATTTTCTTGGCTCACTTGTCTACTAATTTCAGAAACAAAGCGATGCCACTACTTATAGTCTACATATTTTTGGAGTTGTGCAAGTAATCAATACATGTGCTAATGGTTAAACACGCAATTTTGAGAGACACAACTTATCAAGGGAGTCGCCATTTACAATGACTAACAACATGTATAGTACACCATTGTTGTATCAGTTAAGGTCAACCTTTAGCAATAAGCTGATTGAATAATAACAGTAGTTACAAAAATATTAGCCGTAGGGTGGTAGGAGGAGAAAGCAGTAATAGTAGTGTTAGTAGTAATACTACTATAGCAACAAACTGCTAGTAATTGTTTAAACATTAGTAGTATAAGCAGAAGACGTAGTAGTAATAGTAGAAATAGTAGTCATGTTGAAGACTTAATAGTAGTAACAGTAGAAGAAGCAGAAGGCACAGCAGAAGTAGTAGCAGTAGAATCAGAAGACATAATAGAAGTAGTGATAGTAGTAGAGGTAACCTAACAGTAGAAACTGAATACATAGTAGTAGTAGAGGTAACCTAACAGTAGAAACTGAATACATAGTAGTAGAGGTAACCTAACAGTAGAAACTGAATACATAGTAGTAGTAGAGGTAACCTAACAGTAGAAACTGAATACATAGTAGTAGTAGAGGTAACCTAACAGTAGAAACTGAATACATAGTAGTAGAGGTAACCTAACAGTAGAAACTGAATACATAGTAGTAGTAGAGGTAACCTAACAGTAGAAACTGAATACATAGTAGTAGAGGTAACCTAACAGTAGAAACTGAATACATAGTAGTAGTAGAGGTAACCTAACAGTAGAAACTGAATACATAGTAGTAGTAGAGGTAACCTAACAGTAGAAACTGAATACATAGTAGTAGAGGTAACCTAACAGTAGAAACTGAATACATAGTAGTAGTAGAAATAGAAGTAGTAGAAGCATAAAACATATTCGTAGTAATAATAGTAGCAGTTGTAGTGTTGGTAGTAGTAGTTGTAGTAGTAGTAATAGTTGGATTTGTAGTAGTAGTAGTAGTAGTAGTAGTAGTAGTAATAGTTGGATTTGTAGTAGTAGTAGTAGTATCAGTAGTATCAGTAGTAAAAGTTGCAGCAATAATAGTAGAAGCAATAACAGCAGCAGCAGTAGTAGTAATAGTAGCAGTTGAATTAGTAATAGATGTAGTAGTAGGGAGAAGTAGTAGCAGTAGTAATAGTAGCAGTAGTAGATCTAGTAGTAATAATAGTAGTAGTAGTAATAGTAGTGGTAGTAGTAATAGTAGTAGAAGTAGTAGTAATAATAATAGTAGTAGCAGCAGCAGCATCAGTAGTCGTAGTAGCAGTAGGAGTAGTAGTAGCAGTAGCAGAATTAGTAATAGTAGTGAAAGAGTGATTGGGTTTTACGGCACTGTGACACGGAATAGGTCATATAGCGCCGATGAATGATGAGATAAGATGATGAAGAGGGATGATTTCAGGAAGATGATTTCGGCTAATCTCATTCGTTCCAAAGCAGCGTATGGGATCAAAACCACCAATCTGCATTCCTTTTAGTTCTTGGGAGAGGGGATAATCTTTGTCAAATAAACAAAAACATCCCCTATGACAATTCAGCCCCAAAACCACTGCAAGGTAGGAAGGTCTCTGGGAAGTAATAATAGTAGCAGTAGCGGAGGTAGCAGTAGTAGTACATGTAATACCGGTAATAACAGTAGTATCAGTATTATGTATTGATAGTAAATTTACTTTCATTAGAAATTACTTTTACAGCAACATTTGACTTGGCACCTTCGATACGGGTTTCCAAACACTTTAACAATATCAGCCACATTGTCAAAGAATGGGTGTCAACTTGAGTGTACAATGTGGATATTTTTGTATTATACTATTATAACTTCGCCATTTTTTAATATTTATTTGTCCAAAGCATGAACATAAAGCAACTTTTTCCCGGTATGTATATACATGTTCTTGTAGTTGCAAATATAAGACAAATGTTTCCAATAATGGTGAATTTATTTACAACGGTATATAAATGAGCCGTTTTTGAGTCTAAATCACAATTTAGATTCAAAATGTCAGTGAATATGGGTCCAGACTAGAGGTGTCATTGACGGAAATTTCTGTATCGATATATCGACAGAAAAATATCGACGATATATCGATTTCTATACACCAACATGATTTATGCTATGTAGTTACATCCACCTGCGTGTAAAAAGTTAAAACTTTCAATAAAATTATGTAAAATAATACTGTATATCCTTTGTGGCTTATATAGTGCAACACTTCCATGTTATTTAACTTTATTTTTCAAACTGTAAACAAGTAAGCGTAAGTTGAAGTAACACTCAAATTCTCATGGCAAAAAGTGCAGACCCAGATTGAGAGACTTTCACTGCAAGTACATGTATGAAAGATTACAAGTTACCAACCTGTAAGAAATATAACCCGAGGAAAGGTGTTGATTTGTCCTCCATTTGTATCGATATTTTGAAAGCAGTAACGATATTGGATCGACTGACGTGAATCGATGATACATGTATATTGATATCACTCCTATCAATGACAGCTCTAGTCCAGACCCTGCACTTGACTAAACGACATGTCCCTGATGGCAGCTGTAATAGGACTGAACTAGTAAAGCATCAAAGACGTTTTTCTTGTAGGGCAATAAACATATTACAACGAAACATAATGGTTGTTTGTTTCCTTTTTTATTATCTTATTCCGCCAAGAGTAGGCTTCTGTGTGAGATGTTTTAATTTGTTTTGTTTTGTTTGAGTGTTATGCCGTTGTTAGTATTGTTTTTGTTGTTGTTTTTTATGTTTGTTTGTTTGTTTGTTGTTGTTGGTGTTTTGGGTGGTGCGTGCGTGTGTGCGTGCGTGCGAGTGCGCGCGCGTGTGTATGTGATTATGTCTGTCTGTCTGTGTCTGCTCTGTTTGCTGACGACATTATGTAGATCTGATATATTCGTGCGTTCAAATACTATTGCTCAAAGCTAATTACATGTACTAGGTATGATGTCATTGTTTCTTTATATGACTATTCATCAGGTAAATGGTTAAAACATTGCATATTGATAATTTTGAAAGAGCCACTCAATAACACGTGCCTGAAATTCGAAGACTACATGCATATACAAATGAGAAAACCATGTCACTGACAAGTACATGTATTACTGCATCTTCCACGATGACAGTGATAGGAACAACCAAACCATAAATATTTAACCCTTCTCCTGCTGAATTTTAAACTACATTTTTCCTTCTTTACCCATGCCCTGTTGTATAATTACATATATCTTCACTGTGTACAAGTATTTCGCTGTGCAATCACTGCTGTGGGGTGCAATGGTTGCACAATCAACTTGTAAATAGTGCAAACCCTGATGAGACAGCTCCTGCAGGAGCTGTCTCATCTGGGTCTTCACTATTTACAGGTAGGTATATTGACGTGTTTAGCAAGCGAAGGGTTACATGTACATAACATCATTTCGGCCCGATAGTTTATAGCATTTATAGAGTGTACTTTCTTTCGTTTTCCTCTAAAGGCACGAGTGGTTTGGATCCTGATGAGGCGCCCAATTACTCGGTATCGAATCTAGATCCAAATTGTTTGCAAAGGTAAATAAATAATAAATAAATATTAATTTTCAGTTCATACTCGTACATGTGTCAAAAACATAAAAAGGTATATCACTGTTAAATCTGTCTACAGCCACCATCAGAATTAAGTTTTTATTCTGCCTTTTAAACCTTTCCCTGTCCTGAATTTATTCCAGATTTCAGTTCCTACTGAATATTCATTGACAAACTTGTTATGATCAAATATGGAAGGTCGAACATTGTAGCCATTTTAGAAAGTAAACACACATATATTTCAAATTCTATTAGAAAACAGAGCGAACCCTGATCAGACGGCTCCAATAGGAGCCGTTTTATCTGGGTCTACACTGTTTGCAAATGCGTGAAAAGGCTTTTATATGAGGGAAAGGGTTAAGATAGATAAGTCTTAAAATAATGTATGGAGCAAATTAGACTTCACGCCGTCACAAACTATATACCGGCGCAGCATGTTTGAAATATAGTATTAATAATTTAAAATAAATTAGCTGTACAGAGGGCATGTAAAATTATATATATATTTTTAATTTTATATATTTACTCTTTTGTAAGTCCGGCGACATTCTTAGCAAGTAAATATGCATTCTCCGCTTATTTTGCATGCAAACAATTAACCTATATATCGCTAAGTCAACTTAAGTCACATTTCCAAACACATTTCCAAAGATGATATTTAGTAAGATGTGCGCCTGATATTGTGAGCGGTCGTAAGCGGTCATAAAAAGAGGTCCAATTATGGATATGCCAGGCACGCGGTAGATTAATGCAGTTCAAATGTAATGCAGAAAGTTCCCATAGCGGAGATTTCTGCATTGCTTTCAATCTGCATCTATAAGCTATCACTATCTGTATTACTTTTGTCCTGCATTATGTTCAATAAATAATGGCCACTTTAAAATACAAGTTCTACTGTAGCATAATCCACAAACGAACAATTCAATTACAAATCTTCGTCTGACAGGAGACCGGACTCCTCATCCACGTTGTCGTTCGGTATTCTTCGGAACTTTGTCGTTTTCAGGGCACTCGCTGGTTTAACGATGCACCGGAGGATAGTATACATCAGTACAGATACGATAATTAGGAAACACAAATGAAACGCAAACATCGTGGCAACGAATTGGTAGTTTCTGGGGTCATCCCTATCCCAACGAGGATTCACGTGTTTACCTATAAAATAACACATTGTTTACCTCTATCCTTCTAAAATGATCGTTGAAACTGTAAGTATTTACTCCAGAGATACGCTATTTTACGCTTTTGAAAATAAATTGGCAAAAATCAGACGGCTCCTGTGGGACCAGGGTCTGCTATTTCCTATGAAATACTACAGATTTACAGTTCCTGTCATGATAAATACTTCTCCTGTTCATAGAGCCATTATAAAAATTAATAACCACCATGTCTTTATTTTTTGCATGAATATTCATATAGTTACGTGTTTAAGAAACTAATCACTCCGTATAAAAAAAAGAATCCTTATGACATGTGGAATTTTTCGCCGTCACATCTGCATCCCGGCTACATACAGCTGTTACTAAATAAACAGTGGAACCATCTTTATGCTACCACACAAAACGGTCTAAAAGCAGATCGTTCTTTAACACTTTACTCAATAAATGTTCATGTCAGAAGTAATGAATATATGCATATTTACCAGCTGATTTTTGAATTACAGTGCTCCCTCCTTACAACGACCCTCTCAATAACGATTCCCTCCTTACAACAACGCATGTCACTGTTTCCGAAACAACAAGGCTCCAGACACAACTTTTTTCATCGTATTTTCTTTATGCCTCCATCAAACCCTATGTTGTGACCACTCTCTAGAATCGTCACTTTGTGACGATTCTAAAGAGTGGTCACAACATAGGGTTTGATCGAGGCATCACGGTTTAAGTTCTCGAAATACACCTTATCTGGGGATCTGCAAACAAGCTAATTATGTTTGAGTTCCCTCCCTATAACAACTCTCTCTGAACAACACATACAATCTTCATATCCCAAAGGGTGTCGTTGCAGAGAGGGAGCACTGTATAAACACTGATGTATTACCTTGGCAGAACCTGTAGACTCAGGTCTATACATGTATTGGAAAATGTAAACTAATATCTGTATTATTTTATGAACGCAACCTACAGGAGCCGTTTGATGAAGGTCTACTCTGTTGGCATGGTGTAACGATGCATTTCTGTGAAAAAGGGTTAAAGTGACAAGAAAATAATGCAGAATGATTCGTTTGAAAGCTTTATGCATTACTTCTGTACTGTGTTAAGGTATCTCCCTCCATAAAGACTGACCGATAGACTTTATTGTATTTGGTCGCATACGAGAACATTTGTTGTTTTAATCATTTATTTCGTATATGCATCTTTTAATGCCTTTCAAACAGAGTGGACTCATAGCAGATGGTTTCAGTTGGAGTCGTCCGAATCTTCTGTGTTCATATGCCATTATAGAAAGTCATCTAATTGATATTCATGATGTGATTATTTCACGCATGAAAATTCGTGTAATAAAGGATTATACACCATGATTGTATCTATATCTATCTCTTAACCTTAACAGTGCGGGGCACAAGTCACTTATGTCCTTAACAAACAGTATACACCCAGATGAGAGGGCTGCTACAGGGCCCCTCTCATCTACGTCTGCACTGTTTGTCATGTTACACTTTTCTTAAGAAACAAATCCCTAAATATTAACTGTATGCTTTGGAATAGACCATTTGAAAAGTCGGGATTGTAAGGGTTACTATTGCCAAGTCCTCTTCCTCAGAGAGTTGAAGACAGGGTAATGGACGTCGAAATTGCAAGTTAGTCTAAAATACCAAGGCATAAATGGATTTGAATTCAGAGGTTTAAAATGTTAGTGTAACACAAGAAATATATAACGATAAAAAACAATGAAAACATTGGTTGCCAGACTAATGCTGTATCTTCATCATAGCCAGCTTGATGAGATCAAGATCATGAATTATGATAAGTCTGTTCTAGAGGATGGTGCTGTGGAGGCAGATTTGTTTGTTTGTATCGAGTTTATGTCGCTTTAACAGTTGTTTAGTCATATCGCGACGTCCGGCTAATTACAGGTGGGGGAAAACCCCAGAGGCAAGGACCAAATTGCATTGCCCATGCATAGAAGAACATCCGGGTTAAACCATCGACCCCTGTTGAGGAAACATGAGTATTTAAGATGACAAGTGCCTTAAGGAGAGAGGTTACTTCGACGAAATCTGTTGTTTTTTGGTAAAACTACATACATTCAATAGCCTATATTCAAAAGGCGAATAGCCCAAAATATGGGATAAAGGTATCATAATACCTATATTTAAAGGAGGAAATATTGAAGAAGTAAACAATTACAGAGGCATTAAGTTGGTAAATATAATAGCAAAGGTTTACTCACAGATACTGTTAAACATACTAACACAATGGTCATCTCAATATGAAACAAATAATTATTTACCAATTTGGTTTCCAGAAAGGCAAATCAACAATCGATTGCATTTTCGCACTACAATCAATTATCTCAAAAGCATTAAATTCAAACAAAAATTACACTGTGCCTTTGTTGACTTTGAAAAGTGTTTCAATAAGCCAGATAGATTGTATATATGGCAAAAGCTTAAGCAAGAAAATATTAGTTCACAATTTGTTGAAGCTATACAGTCAATGTATAATGTGGTTAAATCTCTTGTTAGGTTTAAATCTAAAACCTCAGGCTTCCTAGAGTCCAATATGGGTGTCAAGCAAGAATACCTTAGTTCTAGTCTGATGTTTTGATTTTTTGTGAATAACTTATTGCCAAATATAAATTCAAATATCGATGGTCTTTTCAGTGTAGAAGATTTGAAAATGTACTTGATACTAATCTGTGATGATGCAGTATTATTTGCTGAACCCGAGAAGCTTTACAAACCCTTCTCAATGATCTTCAAAATTACTGCTTAAAATGGAGACTTAAAATACAAACAGATAAAACAAAGGTAATGATTTTTTAAAAAGGACGCCATACTAGACAAATATTTACAATAAATGATACAAAAGCTCATTATAGTAGATTCAATTATTAAATATTTAGGAATAATCTATTCAAAAACGGTGGATGGTCCAGAACACAAAATAAAAGATTAGCAAAACATAGTTATCCAGCATTACATAATTTATTCATAGTTTTTACCATTTTAATTAAAGACAAATGTACACTATTTGACACTCTTGTTGCAGCAGTCCTGAGTTACAGCGCAGAGGTGTGGGGTTTTCAAGATAGCAAATCATTGAACAAATGCATTGTAATTTTTTGAGAACATTGTTGCGCGTAAAAGGTTACACATTTCGATCGTTTATACGTGGAGATTGGGAGATACCCGTTATTCATACGGAGAACGATGATTGTGTTAAAATTGTGTTTTATTTACAGATAGTTCACTCATTAAACAATTATATCATATGATGCCGACAGATGCTGATATTGAACAGACATATAATCAAACAAACTATGTCTTTTAAATTAAAACTATTATTGCAGAAATTGGAATGTATATTATTTGGCAATTCCAAAAACAATTTATTATATGATCTTCCAAATTATAAATTGATAAAGCGACGTATCATCGAATTTTATATGCAAAATTGGTATTCTCATATAAACAATTGTAGACGACTAGCGTCACATTGTATATACAAAGATATGCTTTGTAAAGATTATATCTAGCTTGCAGCAACATTAATGAACACTAAAAGGATTTCTCTAACAAAATTTAGATTTTCATCACATCAGCCAGCTATTGAGACTAGCAGGCGTAAGAATATATCTTTGGAAAATAGAATATGCATACACTGTAATCAAAACGTCATTGAAGACGAATATCACGTGTTGTTGGTGTGTTCTAAGTACGGAGAAGGACAGGATTCTTCAAACCATACTATTGCCACTAGCCATCTTTGAATAAAATTGAATTGCGTATGTCTACCTAGTCAGGAAAAAAGACTTGAATGGTCTAAGAAGATATTAATAAATATTAAAAAATATATAAATAGTATGCATCACAATTAAATACATGCAATTGATATTTCATTTAGGGAAACGTTCTCAATAAAACATAGTTAATTCAATATGTTTCAAAATATACTTCATTCATATTGATTCACAATCCTGTATTTGTATGTGTACGGCTGTATATATGCTTTATGCACCTTTATGCCGAATAAATGTGTGTTTTGTTATGTTATATATACATATTTCCTGATATGTATGATCTATAGGTAAGAGGCTGACTGCAACAGCCCATTTCAACGTGCAATCTTTTAAAAGCCTGAGTTGAGAGAATAGTCATTGTTAGCCCACTGTAATGCACGTCTCTAGATCATCTCCACATTTCTGATATAGCATTGTGCACGAGTGGGAGCTACAGACTGGCCAGGCATATGGCAGTTGGGGCGGACTGTTGCGTGTCGCATGGGTATCCTGTACTAACCTGGAAACGAGTCGATAAAATACAACACAAATGGAGTGTGGATAAACCAGGTTCCCAGTCCAAATACCGCTAAACACCGACAGTAGCATGGAACGAATTTGTCCTTAGATCGGTACTCCCATAGGAAACTGAGCCCGCTACCAAAACACCATAGCATTCCCATAGTGTGTACGATGTTTTCGAGCTTATCCGAATGCAATGTATGGAAATGGAAGATAACACCATACCTACAATAAAGCGTATCCCTAATTAACTAATTCCCCCATAGGCTATTTTTAGATCCAGCCTCTTCAAACATATCTACCAAAAAGAAGCATTTACTAGAAAAAGGAACATTTTAGAATTTTGTAGTTTGAAACCATTGTGATAAATAGAGCATTTGCTCCTATAGGAGCAAATGCTCTATTTATCACAATGGTTTCATAAAATGACTTTTACAGAGGCATAGAAAGTCGTATTTATTGAGGAAAGGGTTAATATTTCACAATGCTTTCATAAAATGACTTTTACAGAGGCGTAGAAAGTCGTATTTATGGAGGAAAGGGTTAATATTTATGTAAGATATAATTACACCATGAGTATAAAGTAGATCGTTATCATGCCATATGATCAGATGGTAATATAGGAAATATAGAATCAGTTCTATGTAAGTCCATAAGAAAATGAAGCAGGCATGATTAGAGGACCCCCGTCTGATCTGGATCTACTCTATTTGCATAGGCATAAAATGCGTTTCTATGAAGTAAAATGTTTCAGACAGATTGTTGTATATTGAGTTCTTACATGTAGCAAGACTAAAGTGATGCAGTAGCTTTCTGCACTATGTTTGAATTTCAATGACCCTTTTTCTCAGATAGACACATTTTCACGTCTTTGCAAACGGAGAAAGTAAGGTCAGACGGCTCTTGCTGCCGGAGCCGTTTGATCAGGATCTGCTCTGTTTGCTGATAGAATTATATAGATAAGTGTGTTTGCCATATGTTCATTATACAGTCAATATTTCTTACCGCTTTTAAAGACCCCTCTTCACTAGTGGTCACTTATGGTTCCACAGTGAGTAGGCAGGAATCACAAAACACTTTATTTAAAAATACTTTTTGTATTAACTAGAACTATCGCTAAATCTTCATTTGTTAAAGTACGAAACGAGAGATAACTCATTCACGCACGAAGCGATAAATCATAACCTTTATCCAGGGGTTACACTTTTAGATGCTGTTCAACAATACTGCAGATTTTTAAACGGTTTTGTTGAGGTATGATAGAGAAAAGCTCCGGACAAAATTTCATTTATTACAATTAAGAAAAGGGAGATAATTCATGAATGAAGAATCAAATCAAAACCACAAATGCAGGTACACAATTTCAGATGGTGTTCAACAATAATTCACAATTTATTCAAATATTGCCATAATGTACAAAACAATGATATTAAATCTCTGCCATATTAAATTCAATGTTTGGAGATTCTATTAGTACAGGTTACTACATCTATGAATGGTTGCTTGTTATTATACCAGCAGAGAGGCGTGCAATGGAAATGACTTAAACAATTCGTCAGATCTACTGTGTCATATTTTTACAACTTTGAGTTCCTTTCATAAGAGATTTTGAACAAGATATTAGTCACAAGTAATCGTTTTCTCCTTTCTATGTGGTTTACAGACTTTGAATGAGTGAGTATCTAGAATCTACAGTTCTTTTTACAATGCAATGTTTTCCGGCCAACGTTCAGATAAAAATACGTCTTTGAATAATCTACTGGTAGCGAAATTCAAAACAAATATTTACGGAGTATCCGCATTCTTTTCGTGTAAAACATATATAACATCATGAATATTCATAGAGGTCATTTTAACACAAGAGCAATGATTATAAAATTCAATCCTCAGAAAAAGATTTGGTTAACAAAGCTGACCAAGATCAGATTTTTACTGTCTGCTTAGGGTCCATTCTGTTTGCCAGCATGAATATGTCTAACATGCTGCTTGAACAGCTTAAATTCATGGATCTGTTTATGTTTTGTAATAAACAAATAATTTACTACATTCAGACAAATAAATTTATAAAACGATATTTGAAGATAATTAATACAGATCCTGTCGTTTATACTTTGTCTACATATTGTTTTTACTACATTTTACTCATATTTCATACTGTTGAAGTTTATTACTTCTAGTTATATTATCACCAGTTATTATTAACAACAATTGTAAATCTTCACTACCATCACACTTTCGTTTATCTAAATTCTTTAAATCCCAATTTAATACAGTTTTCGCTTTGTAATCATCACCAGTACTCTGATTATTAGGAGAATTTCCCTGTAACATATATTTTAAGAACAGAACTTTTGACAGTCTTCCATGCTAAATATCTGCGTAAATAATGACTTTCTGTATTAGATGGCGTTTTGAATGAACTCTGAGAAGTTTATAGAAAATGTCTGTATAACAGAATGCCTTACAGTTGATGTGGTTAGGTTAATATGGATCGATTGCATTGATTTCAGAAGCTGAAGCAGCTAATTAACATAAAACATGGTGTTTTGAAATAACTACAATGTCGTAAGAATGACTCCAGGATTTTCATCACGTTAGCAGACTGTATATCTAGATTTTTACATCTAGTTTGGCCATGTGTAGAGGCATTATAATAAGGCTGTATGCCAGTCTAGGAATTAAAATACAGTTTACTACTAAATCCTAGTGGGTCATATGCAAATTACAATGTAACATAGTTTCTGATTGGTGGAAAACTAGAACAAGAATGAAAATAGACAGCTAGCCGCTGAAAGAGAATCAGTTAAGTAATGGCAGAATAAAGCTGCGGACAATATTTCATTTGTTAATTTTTAAAAAAAAAATATGGGAGATAATTCAAGAAGGAACTGGCGAATCAAAACTGTAATCACAGGTGCACAAATTCAGATGGTATAAATTAAAATACTGTAAAATTTAAAAAAGTTCTGTTGAGGCATGACAGAGTAAAGCTCATGGCTAAATTTCATATATTAAAATTACGAAAAAGGAGATAATTCAATAAAGGAATGACGAGTCAAAACTGTAATCGCAGGTGCACAACTTCAGATAGTGATCAACATTACTGAATAATTTAAAAATGTTCCGTTGAAGGATGGCAGCGTATAGATCCGGACAAAATTGCATATACAGACGGACGGGTGATTCCAGTACCCCCCCCCCCCCACACACACACACACACACACAAAAACATACCACTACCACAAAAGCCGTGTAAACTCGTTTTACTTTTATTGGAATCGAGTTTTTCTCTGACTGAACTTAACTAGTCAGCCATTTACGAGGAAAAGCTTATTGGGGATCACCTAAGGGAGAACTGATAATTAGAGCACGCGTGTGATAAAACAATAGGCGTCTATTTAGCCGTATTTCCCTTTCGGTAGCCTCAAAATACGTAGGTCACGTGTCTAGAAAAGTTTTCTATAGAGTAATTTATGGGAAACTGGCAATAAAATAAGCTGTTTTAATTAATTGGGTGGAAGAAAGGGGAATTGGCTTGGCGGAAAATATCACTAATATTATAAGCTCTCCATTTGATATAAATTTGATAGAAAGCTACTATGCAACATAGAGGGGATTCGTCTATTGTTTTTTCATGTTTTTGACAGCTGCAATTTGTTTTCAAACAAGCATAACTTCAGTAAGTTGTGTCGGAATTACACGCGGTTTTCGGCATATCAAAAAGCATTGTTTCAGATAACTTTCAATCGCTGTTAAAAAAAATAAACTAGCAGTTTAGATGGATTTTAAATTTCGGTTTCGATAGGCTTGTCGATTTTGTTTTTATAAATATTTAAATAAATTAATATGACTAACCAACTCGGTTTAGAAAAATGGCATTTGGTAGTATTAGATACCATTTTCCGATAGCTAGTGCCACTCATATTTCGCTGGTTCTGCTGTATATGTACACACGTTCCCCATGACAAGCTGCATTTGACAGTGTACTTATCTATTGGGGGTTGGTTTGGTTTTGATTTTATTGGATTTATGTTGTTTTAACAGTATTTCAGTCATATCACGACATCCAGCTAATTACAGGTGGAGGAAGACCCCGGTGATTATTCTCTGCACGGAACAAATTGTATTATTTCGTGCACAGAAGAATATCCAGGTGGAACCACCGACCTACCGCAGGCCAGCTTGGAGGCTTCCTCCCATGAAAAATCCAATCTTGGGTGTTGGAAACAATGAAAACAAGCAAATTCGCTGAATTAATATACCCTGCTAAAGAAGTGCTGGCCTCAGTATATAATAATAAAAAAGGTATTGACCGGACGGACAAAATATTAAGTATTTCGCAAACAACGAACCTGGTGTTCCAATGTCAACGTGAGTGACAATTGCAGGATTGCATTTCTTTATGGTACGGTACATTGACATAAAGTTTCATCGAAAACCTCCGAACCGCTTTCAGATATTACTTCGGATGGACAAAACGATTAAGAGTTTGATAAACATAAGACAATAACTCTATTGTTCCAAGGTCAATGTAAGTGATACTTGCAGGGTAGCATTTCCTTATAGTACTAAATATTTACATGGCGTTTAATAGAAACATTTCAAGTCGTTTCTGTAATATGACTCCAGAAAGACAAAAAGTTACGTTTTTGACACATGAGACAATAGACCAAAACTCCAGGGTTAATGTAAGTGATACTCGCAAGTCCATATTACTTTATGGTACTAGACGCTTACACACATATTCAAAGAAGAACTCCAAATAGTTTATCAGATATGACTTCGGGACGCAATAGCCCCCGCACCGACATGGACGCACGGACAGAAAGACATCACCAAAACTATATTTCTCAGCTTTCGGCGGGGGATAACAAAGTTCAGAATACATTTAGCTTAACAAGACCGTTGACTGCTGTTCTCGTTTGCGCTTAGCTAACGGCTAATCAGCTCCATAAAAACAACTCACCGACTAAATATTAACCCTCACCACGATGTCAACAAGGTCTGCTCATATTGCTGATCTAAGGCGTGTCTTTGCTTGATTCCGATTTGTTCACGATTTTGACCGAATGTCAAACAAATACCTTGGAGCCAAGGTGTGTGCGTAGATTATAGCAGATGCGACAAATACAGCAACAATGCTAAGGCAATTGACTTACCATAAGAATGCGAAAACTGCCGTCAGATGAACAAGTCCATCGATGTAGAAAACTTTACGATGTCGCAATAAATCCAATACAGCATGAATGAGGAACAGGCTATATATTGATATGTGTTGTAGGTTAGTCACCCGCCTGATGTTTCCATCGTCGTCTATAAACGTAGGTCGTCCGCCATCAAACAGCTCAATAAGGGCACCTGTATAATAAACATATTCCTTTCAATCCTTTACCTCTGAAACAGGCGTTTTGAAGCACAGTGGTAAGTCCCGCTGGAACTGTCAGATCTCTGTCTGCACTATTAGCTTATGAAATACTACATATCTGATTCTATAGATTCTGCCAGAGTTTAACAACGTCCTTGTTCATAATAATAATACTAATAATAATCACAGTTGTTCTCAAATTAAAAATTTGAGAGACAGAGGTAGGGAGAGGGAGAGAGTGCATGCGCACCCGAGAGAGAGAGAGGGAGAGAGAGAGAGAGAGAGAGAGGCACACACAGAGATAGACATAACATAACTAGATCTTTTATTCAAGTCTGCATACCAGACATATGGCAGCATGTATGGCCACGTTATGATATGTAACTAAATGTAACTCTCTGCTCGCAAAGAAGCCTCTGGGAAATGTTACCACTGGAAAAGTCTCAAGGGCAAAGGGATTTGGTGCCCTTGCGTTTTCCGTTAGCTTACAGAGAGTTAGCATTAATAATATCAATAACATACAAATATATAAATATGTCTCCGGAACAACACATTGTTTACAGAAATGACTACATTCATTAGTATAAGTGTTTTTATTAATGCAGTGTTAGAATAGCAAGCTTAAATGGCTATTGTGGTGGATAAAAGAATGTTTGTTGTTGGTGGTTTGTTATTGTTGTTGTTGTTGTTGTTGTTGTTTGTATGTTGTTGGGGTTTTTCTAGGAAATTTACTCTTTCTGTGCAAGAGTTTGGATTCAGACGGACCCTTTCTCCATCATTAGGACTGTTTAACCTTTCCCTTAATGAATATTCATATCCATGTAATAAATAATGGGTGTGCAGGTCAAACCAAAGGTGCCCGGCGCATGCTTGGACTCACCCACGGATCCCCACCCCCCAAAAATGAGCTCGAAGTATGTAGAACTAGCCTAAAACTATCTATTTGTACCTTAAACCACTCCGAAAACAACCCAAGAAAAACACGACCCGGAAAAATTCCTATTGGGTCTATGGTACCAACTACGTCAGATCAGCGGCGGAAAATACAAGAGTCATGTTTTCCAAACTCTTACAGCAAAGCCATTTCAACACCGATTTCAATCATTTGGCCTTGATCCGTTCCAAATTCCATATGCAAAGTGGCACAATTAGTACTTTCCTTAAATATTGCCCCGTCTTGTCTCTGCATAACCGCGAATATGAAAAAACGCTAGAGCGAAACGATGTGACTCACGCCAGGATGCATAGACGTATATGTACATGAATATTGAAGGAGTAAAAAGGAAGTCTTGTTATGGGTCTGTAGGTAGCTTGTTGCAGATCTGTAGGTAGCTTGTTATGGGTCTGTAGGTAGCTTGTTATGGGTATGTAGGTAGCTTGTTATGGGTCTGTAGGTAGCTTGTTGCAGGTCTGTAGGTAGCTTGTTATGGGTCTGTAGGTAGCTTGTTATGTGTCTGTAGGTAGCTTGTTATGGGTCTGTAGGTAGCTTGTTATGGGACTGTAGGTAGCTTGTTATGGGTCTGTAGGTAGCTTGTTGCAGGTCTGTAGGTAGCTTGTTATGGGTCTGTAGGTAGCTTGTTGCAGGTCTGTAGGTAGCTTGTTATGGGTCTGTAGGTAGCTTGTTATGGGTAAGTAGGGTAGCTTGTTATGGGTCTGTAGGTAGCTTGTTGCAGGTCTGTAGGTAGCTTGTTATGGGTCTGTAGGTAGCTTGTTATGGGTCTGTAGGTAGCTTGTTAAGGGTCTGTAGGTAGCTTGTTAAGGGTCTGTAGGTAGCTTGTTATGGGTCTGTAGGTAGCTTGTTATGGGTCTGTAGGTAGCTTGTTATGGGTATGTAGGTAGCTTGTTATGGGTCTGTAGGTAGCTTGTTAAGGGTCTGTAGGTAGCTTGTTATGGATCTGTAGGTAGCTTGTTAAGGGTCTGTAGGTAGCTTGTTATGGGTCTGTAGGTAGCTTGTTATGGGTCTGTAGGTAGCTTGTTATGGGTCTGTAGGTAGCTTGTTTTGGGTCTGTAGGTAGCTTGTTAAGGGTCTGTAGGTAGCTTGTTATGGGTCAGTAGGTAGCTTGTTATGGGTCTGTAGGTAGCTTATTAAGGGTCTGTAGGTAGCTTGTTATGGGTCTGTAGGTAGCTTGTTATGGGTCTGTAGGTAGCTTGTTATGGGTCTGTAGGTAGCTTGTTATGGGTCTGTAGGTAGCTTGTTATGGGTCTGTAGGTAGCTTGTTATGGGTCTGTAGGTAGCTTGTTATGGGTCTGTAGGTAGCTTATTAAGGGTCTGTAGGTAGCTTGTTATGGGTCTGTAGGTAGCTTGTTATGGGTCAGTAGGTAGCTTGTTATGGGTCTGTAGGTAGCTTGTTATGGGTCTGTAGGTAGCTTGTTATGGGTCTGTAGGTAGCTTGTTAAGGGTCTGTAGGTAGCTTGTTGCAGGTCAAAAGTAATGCAGAAAGATCCTATAGGAGCAACCATCTGCTTTTTAATAGTCCTATGCAGGGTCCGAATTTAAACTGGCATACTGGCAAAATGCAAGTAAAATTTCACAATTGCAAGTACCCAAATTTTGTACTTGCAATTTTTTGCCAGTGCACCTTTTAAGAAAAGGATTATAAATAATGCGATTGTAATATTGAAAATGCGAGTTGAAATTTGATTTTGCCAGTTCATTTTTTTGCAACTGGCAAACTAATGCCAGTAAGTTTTTAGCCTAAATTCGGAACCTGCTATGTCCAATAAATATAAGGTCGCATAAGACGCGTTCTGTTATATATTGAGTTAAGCGGTATCCCCTCTGTATGATGGGTTTGTAAATTAGTTAACCTATTAATGCCTAGTGTACCTTAAAAAGTGCATATACAAGTAGTGTAGAACCAGATCAGAGTATGTACTGTTTGCTGAACCAACCAATGTTAATAGCTTATTCCAGCAAATGTTCTGTCGGCCGTGTTCCTTCCACCTGAACAATGGACAAGTTCCAATGTAACATCTGGACTAGTTATCTTCAAGTAACATCTGGACTAGTTATCTTCAAATAATACGGGAATTAATTGTCTAAATCAGCAGAACTTTACCGTAATAAAATGGAAGTCAAAAACGACCGATCGTATAAATAATTATCCAACATACCTCCAACTGAGCAAACTATTTTGAGATAAATTTCGATTGGTAGTTCTCTCCCAAAGATGTTTGAGGAAACCGAAACCCATGGCACAAAATTGTCTTTGCCTCCAAACTGGAAAAAATTAAACAAGAACAGAGTCATGTGTATTCAAACTCAAATGCAAACAGGGCAGACCCTGATCAGACGAACCATACATAGGTCTTCTCATCTGGATCTACTATGTTTGCATAGAGTGTGAAAATGCGTCTCTGTCAGGTACATGTACTAGCCTCCAATACGCATGTACAGTTGACATGGCTATCATTCCTTACAGAGACAGACATACAGACAGACAGAGAAGAGAGAGATCCAGAGAGAGAGACAGCGACAGAGACAGAGAGAGAGAGACACACACACACGCGCACACACATTCACACACACAGGCAGAGAGAGACAGATGCAGAGAGAGACAGATGCAGAGAGACACAGAGACAGACAGGCTGACTGACAGACAGCGAGAGAGAGAAGAGAAGACAGAGAGTGAGAGAGAAGGGGGTCTACGGACTGACTTACTTTTGCAACCGATTTTGATCAAGATGATACGCCGGGTTACTCGGCATCTCATCAGGATCCAAACTGTTTCGCACTCGGTTAACAGTTTCTAAAAACTTTCAACAGACAAATTTTGAGCAGACACTATTTTTGTGCGGTGAAAGGGTTAGGGATCATTAAGTTAGCATTAACCCTTTCTTCCATACATACGCCTTTCTACGCCTCTGTAATAGCATTTCCTTGAAACCATTGTGATAAATAGAGCATTTGCTCCTGTAGGAGCAAATGCTCTATTTATCACAATGGTTTCAAACTACACATTTCTAAAATTTTCCTTTTCTCTAGTTATTTTATTCTAATAGATTTATTCAAAGTGGTTGGATCTAAAAATAGCCTACGAGGGAATGGGTTAATACGCTTTTCAACTCCGTTGCATACCCAGTAAACCAACATCAGACGGCCCCTGTAGGGTCTGCCCTGTTAGCTTATGAAATAATATTACGCTGTTGTTTCTGTCCTAGTCCAAATGCCATTAAATGAAATAATGAAATCAATATTCATCTTGTATTCATTTCTTTCATGAATATTCAAGACGTAAAGGGTTAAAGTAAATTGGCCCTCTGGGGCAGAGTCACAGATAAGGGGCATTTTTCAAACACTTCAATCGCCATTTTCCCACGAAATACTATGCTATGACCACACTTTAGAAAGTGGCAGATTTATGACAGAACAAACATACAGATACAATTTGTTGATATTGAAGTAATTACAGGATATGAGAATAAGTTATCTTTTTAATTTTTTGTTTATTTTTTCATTTGTTTTATTTTTCGACAATTTTCTTTCGATATACATCCTCACAACCTCAACCAGTTTGGATCCTAATGAGACATCGATCCAATCTGATTTCCTGTCGACATTAGCAGCATAACGGTTTACTCTTCCGCTGCCAAATTTTGTCAAATGCAAGCTTTGTCGTCTGATACTTTTTGTTTTATATTTTCTTTTTTAAAAACCCCAGTCACAGTAACAACAATTTGGATCCTGATGAAACGCCGAGTTTCATCTGGATCCAGACTGTTTGCATATGTATTAACAGATGAGAAATAGGCAGCGAAAGAGTTAATACTAAGTATTGTTTATTTTTATAGGTTTTAGTTCAATATCATTTATGCTTTCTTTCTCTTTAGTACGTGCACAGTACGATTTACTATCAGCATTGATACTCATACAGTAATTTACATGTATAAAATTTCAGATGACATTTTCAAAAGTATTTGAATTTTTAATAAGGATTAACCCTTCGCTTGCTATTCACGTCAATATACCTACCTGTAAATAGTGAAGACCCAGATGCAGGAGCTGCCTCATCAGGGTATGCGCTATTTACAAGTTGATTGTGCAACCAGTGCACTCCACAGCAGTAATTGCACAGCGTAATACCTGTGCACAGTGAATATATATGTAATTATACAACAGGGTATGTGTAAAGTAGGAGAAATATATTTCAGAATTCAGCAAAAAAAGGGTTAAAGCGTATTGAAAGCAAACGCGTACTTCCCAAAGGAAATGAGATGTGATAAAATCATCAATTCCAATGCAATATAATGAGCAAAATCGAACAAGTAAACCATGGTAACCTTTAACCCATTCGCTGCCAAACTCTGTCGTCTGCTAACTTTGTCGTCTGCTACAAATTTTCATTTTTTTATTTACTTCATTTTTGTTTCAAAAACATAGTAACAGTAACAAACAGTTTGGATCCTGATGAGACGCCGAGTTACTCGGCGTCTCATCTGGATCCAAACTGTTTGCATAGGTAATCACATATCCGGCATTGGCAGCGAAAGTGTTAACAAAATAAATACGCCTTTCGCCGCCTTTGTAAACAGAGTAGACCCAGATCAAACGGATTTTGAAGGAGCCGTCTGATCAGGGTTTTCTGTTTTCTTAAGGATTACATAGGCATGTCTTTGCTATGACCAAAATTTTCTGAGCTCATTTGACATTATAAAAAATAATCTAATTGATAGTCATGATGTCATTATTTCTTACATAAATATTTAATGGAGTAAAGGTTTAAAGAAAATAAATATTAAATCAGACGGATTAAAAAAACTGTACAGTAAACCCTCTCTATAACGGCCACTAAATTGTGTTAATTAGTTGGTATTTAGGACAGGTGGCTGCTTATTAAAGCAAAGGTGAAAAGTAAAACAGAACGCTCCTATGGGAGCGTTCTGTTTTACTTTCACCTTGCTTTAAGCAGCCACCTACCTTTAACACAAATACTTGATGTAATTTAGTTGCCGTTATAGAGAGGGTTTACTATATTTGTTTCAGTTGAGCATAGTCAGGATGTTTTCCAGAAGTGTATATATCTCAAAGTCAGTTCGATACTGGTACCTGTGGTTTGCATAGGTTACATTTGTATCACAATCGAGTCGCTAGCGTGCAAAATGCGTACATTACGTGTATAGTCTCATTTCACTGTTTTACTTTATAATGGCCCTATAACTCTTCTTATGCTAAGCCGGTCTTGACATGCATCTGCAAATAACTTGGATCCAGATGAGACGCCGAGTAACTCGGCGTCTCATCTGGATCCAAGCTGTTTACCACTTGGACACTTGTTTCTCAAAAGTCTACGCCAACTGAATGACTTTTGAAAATGATCGCAAAGAAATACCCCCCTGACATCATTTTTATAGAAAGGGAACGGGGTAAAAATAATTATTTTACTTACTTGCAAATATGTTTTCATAAGATGAAACATCCACCACAGACCAAGCACCGCAAAAACTATCCCTTCGTTCAAGTGGCCCCATAAAGATCCCATATTGGTGTTTAAATAACCAAACCACAGTAACAACGCCTTGCAACGGAGTACGTGCGTAAATACACTACCAGTAAATGTAGGATGGAGTCTACTAAAACATTTCTTCCTTTAATCCTCTATTAAACCCTTTCACAGTCAATGTCGCATAAATGCACCACGACAAATAGTGCAGACCCAAATCTGGAACTTCATTTTGTGTCTCAATCTCTATTTCTATTTCTGTGCTTTATTCCTTTGAAATTTGCATTTATTTATCTCATTTCCTTATTGTACCGAATGATTTAACAAAACTTGGATAGCAGACGACAGTTATAGTTCGATTTTGACCCGTGAGCTGTGACCGTTTTGGACGAGTCCATCCGTAGAGGTAAAACGCGTAAAAAACCGTGCATTTGTTCCGGGGTTACCTGTGTTACCTGTGTTACAAGCCTGTAATAACTAATAAGCAGTAAACCCCCTATAATGCGACCACTAAATATGGCATAGTTCTGGGTGGTAGAGGCAGGTGGTAGCCTAGCTTAATGCTGGACGAAAGTTATGCAGAAAGCTCCTATAGGAGCTTTCTGCATAACTTTCGTCCTGCATTAAACAACCACCTGCTTATAAAGACAGCTTTGATTATTTTTAAGTGGTCGCATTAGAGGGGTTTTTATTGTAATTATATATACTGATACTGCACGATTAGGCCTACTACGAGCTTCTTGTGACAATCATTGTCCACTTGAAACCCGTAAATTAGAATAGTTGCAAATTCTATAAATAGAAAAGTGCAGCCACGGCTCAGCGCTCGAAATCGAACTATAGTAATTTGGCACCGAAAGGGTTAATAAACGCATTCCTGTTTGTATTGACTTCCCTAGTTCTCATTTGAACATTGAGTTATCTCTAAACTTATAAGAAGTACTAGATCTATGCTAGTAGTTTTGACGTTAAGCTGTATTTTGACGAGTTAGAAAAGTTGTTAAATGCGAGCCTTGGCGAGCATATAACTACTTTTCTGACGAGCAAAAATACAGCTTAACTTCAAAACTACTAGTGTAGTAATTCTTTTATTATGCAACACCAAGAAAATGGAGAAAATGAAGGAAAAGAAATATTGCTAAAGCGGTTTCGTCCCCTCAATGAAAATACATGCAAGTGCGATATACGTGACGTCATATTGGCGTGCAGTGACGTCTTCAACTTTTGCAACATAAACAAACTTGATTTAATCCTTTTAAATTGACAAATAGTTGAGACAAAGGTGAGCAAATGTGTTAAATTTGATGTTTATGTTTAAATTATGCCGTTTTCGTCTTTCTGTTTTCCTCCTATTGGCTGAACCAAACTTGCACCCCAGAGGGGTCAGTACACATGCACTATACCTCACAAAATACAGCATCGACGCACAGGCGTTCGGCTCATGAAATATGTCTAAAATAAGTTAAAATGTCCCTAAATTGACGTTTTGTAACATTTGGGGCCGAAAAAATAATGCTTGGGGCGTTTTGAGACAAAGCTGAAATTTCGCATATTCTATATAAGAGAAAGGCAAATAACTCTCGGGCCATCCGATCCACGGGTGCTCCGCTTCAACTGCAATTATTTTCGACCGGAGGGGAATTTTCCCACAAAACAAAGATTATATAGAAAGAAAAATGTTTTATCTACACGCTGGTACCAAATATCTCATACTTTGTCTCCGTTTTAGCGAGTACGAGGGGCAAATACCTTCAGAAAACCGTGTTTTTTATTTACTCGGAAACGATATAGTTGGCGAACAAGTGCTCGATTTCACTAAAATTCCTATTCGGGAGCGAAGTTTGCGCTTCTTTCCGGTAGATACTAATGAGACATGATGAAATATTTTCAAAGGGAATCTTACATACCGGTGACATCGCATTTTATTGCCACAGATCCGATTAAATCTTTTCGGACAATTCCGAGGACCAGAAACGGCTACTTTCATTTTTAACGCGTTAAGCGCTCAGAAGAATACACACTGGTTCCCCACTTCGCCGTGCACCATCACGAAGAAAGCAGAATTCCATAATTTGAATGTGTACATAATTGACCAGTCGGTTAACTAAATCAATTCGAATAGACGCTTGCTGGGCAAAATGGTGATGTCTGTTAGCGTTGAAGTGTTGGAAAAGATATAATCGGATCTGTGGCAGTAGAATGCATTGTCACCGGTATGTGAAATGTATGTGAAATTCTTTTTGAACATGTTTCATCATTTCTCATCAGGATCTACCAAAAAAGAGCGTCAGATTCGCTCCCGAATAGGGATTTTTAGTGAAATCGAGCAGTTGTTCGCCAACTATATCGTTTCCGAGTAAATAAAAAACACGGTTTTCTGAAGGTATTTGCCCCTCGTACTCGCTAAAACGGAGACAAAGTATGGGATATTTGGTACCAGCGTGCAGATAAATCATTTTTCTTTCTATATAATCTTTGTTTTGTGGGAACATTCCCCTCCGGTCGAAAATAATTGCAGTTGAAGCGGAGCACCCGTGGCTCGGATGGCCCGAGAGTTATTTGCCTTTCTCTTATATAGAATATGCGAAATTTCAGCTTTGTCTTAAAACGCCCCAAGCTTTATTTTTTCGGCCCCAAATGTTACAAAACGTCAATTTAGGGACATTTTAACTTATTTTAGACATATTTCATGAGCCGAACGCCTTTGCATCGACGTGGAAAATATTATGCTAGTAGGAAGTGACTGTATTAGGTGACGTTGCATGATAAAAAGGTGTATCCAGCTGGTGTCTAAAATCCAATAGATCTACATGTACTATGATCTCACTCCTTTTCAACTAGCTACATACTTCAAAATCGGATAACCACCATTTTCGCATAAAATCGCGTTTTCTGAAAAATACCATGATCTCCGAGTGTGTATAAAGATTCCGACAAATGATAGCTATTCAAAATATCAACACTGAAATATGCTGCGAACAAATTAAGCTCAAATTACAGGGTTTATTTCCTTTTTTATTTTTTATTTTAACTAATCAGTACATGTACCTACATGTACCTCGCAATATGTAAAACAAATTGTCGCGCAATCCTTGTATGCATGTATTATTTGCTTGGCTAATCAGAATATGTCGGAAGTTATTAGTCTCTAATCTAAAGGTGTCCGTACCTATTATTTTGCCTAATCAGATATGCTCGAAGTATTCATAAATAAATATACAGAAACTCCATTTAAACCGGAATTTTGTTATACCTTCTGATCCTTCGAGATCATGAATTTCAGTACTTTATGTTCTGAAAATTGAATACCGCTGAAGCCGGTGCAAAGGGGAGTGAGCAGAGTTGCAGTTTCAATTAATGCTCATGAACAGACTCGATAAAACCGAGTCTACAATGTTCTCCTTTTGTGTTGCAATTTTTGCTTTCGTGGGATCACCTCTCTTCAGAATTTATAATTTTCACAAGAGCAGGTGTTAAGTGCTTGTGTGGCGGTCGTAAAACGTCGCCCCGTACTTCATTCTCAGTGTTGTTATACTTTCTGATCCTTCGAGATCATGAATTTCAGTACTTTGTGTTCTGAAAATTGAATACCGCTTAAGCCGGTGCTAGGGGTGTGAGCAGTGTTGCACTTTCAATTACTGCTCATGAACAGACTCAATAAAACTGAGTCTGCAATTTTATCCTTTTGTGTTGCATTTTTTGCTTTCGGTGGATCATCTCTCTTCAGAAATTAAAATAATTCAGATACTTATTGACACTGGCAGGTGGCTGCTTAATGCAGGATGAAAGTCATGTAGAAAGTTCCTCCTGGATCCTTCTGTATGACTTTCAACTTGCATGAAGCTGGCACCTATCTGCAAATGTCTGATACTTAATTGTTTTTGCTGTTTCCTTGTGTTGCTGTTCGGGCGACTGTTTGATCTGTATGTGGTGTTTCCTGCATGATTCATTTTTGTACTTTTAACCCTTTGCATGCAAACAGCAGAGTTTCATGCCATTAATTAATATGTGCAAACAGTTTGGATCAAGATCAGACTCCACAGAAAGTGAGGCCTGGTCTGAGATCCAAAGTCTTTGTGTCACTCAGGATCAAACTCTGCAAACAAAAACTCACACAATGAAAATTGATAGTTTTGAAAATGTTGCATACAACAATAACGCAGCAGATGGCATTTGAGCAGACGACAAAGTTACTTATCAAGCAAAGAGTTCAAACTAAAAAGTAGCAGATATGAGTAGCAGTTCTTATATATACGTATGTAGTAAACTAAATTAGCTCTGAAAAGTCACCCCTTTGTATGCAGTACATGTATTCATTGGTATTTGCAGTCATTGTAGACCCATATCTTTATGGCTTCTGGATGGGCCTCTAATCAGAGTACGCCATATATATATTCACGATCTGTTTATTGTGGATCTGTTTTGTTTACAAACAATACTATATGAATCTATATGAAGGATACTTTCTGACACTTTGTCAGCGGCTAGCTGTCTATTTTCATTATTGTTCTAGTTTTCCACCAATCCGGAACTATGTTACATTGTAATTTGCATATGACCCAGTAGTATTTAGTAGTAAACTGTGTTTTCATTAGTTAATACATAGACTGGCATACAGCCTTTTTACAATGCCTCTACATATGGCCAAACTAGATATACAAAATCAAGACACAGTCAGCTAATGTGATGAAAATCCTGAGGTCATTCTTACGACCTAGTAGTTATTTCAAAACACCATGCTTCTGTTAACAAGTTGGCTTCCCTTTTATATTTAAAAAGAAAACAATTTTTATCAAACAGTTGCTATATACAGGCGCCGTTTGACAAGGGTTTGGTACGGTTTCTATAAATAACTATTGTACATATCAAATAGTACGTGCGCTATAAATTGAACGAAGGCGATGTCTAATTGTCTATCAAGCGCCACTGCCTAGGAGACATAATGCTTTAACATAAAGTTATGGAAAAGGATTTGTCTGACATACGTCATCTGCCTCTGTATGCGAATAAAACTCACTTCTGGGTGGTTGAAAGTAGTTCATTGAAAAAAAAGTATTCTGTGTATTGGAATTTATCCATTCACCAAGCTTCTCTAGTGACGTAATAAAGGGGTGCGGATAAACTTAGGTTTCTTAGAATATAATAGAATATATATAACAGAACATATTTTATTTACCAACCATGGACCCTCTCGGGTATCAAATCAATATACACTAAAACATTTATGATTAACATAATTGACACGAAGCTAAAGCACGTTTATCATAAATAAACTTGGGCACAGATTGGTAAATCACATATAAACAACAACACATTTTATTCATCTTGCTGCTTCGTGAAGATCTAAGGCACATAGACACACCAGTCAAGTCAAAACATTGGTTTATATATCTAGCAATCACCTCCAAGTGAGCCAGATCCTCCTATTAGGTTTCCTCCGGTAGCATCTAGAATGTTAACTAGGTTAGTAGCCGTTTCTAAGGCATAATGCAATGTTGGCCCAACGTTGTCCCAACGAACACCAGCCAACGTCGTCAACGAGAGAAAGATGGTTGAATGGATGACATGGGCCCTACATCGGGCCAACATGTATCAGCCAACGCCAACGCAATGCTAATATACCAACCATTATATGAAGTTGGGCCAACATTGGTCTGCTATCTATCGGGGTTGTTGAACACCGGAATGTGAGAATAAGCCATACTTTATCAATATAGTCAATCCAGAACTGGGCCGTTTTGCCAAGATTACCTTTTCTGGCATCCTCTTAAAATTCTAGATATTTCTGGTAGAATTGTACAAAATCGACATCTGTGGCATAGCCGCGGATCTGTCGTAATCTGGATAGTCAGCCAATTGCTGTATATTTGGAATCTCTGTCTCTTATGGTCGATACTCACCGTCGACGAACATACGTGAAATAAATTCTGTAAACAGGAGCTTTTCCATAGCTTCCAATATCAGCTTATGAACTTTCATTGCTATGTTGTAGCGTTTCCCGGTCAAAACCTGTTCCAGTGAACCACTAGCACAAACACCTGATTCAGTGACAATTTCCGAGAATCCACTACCCCGTAGACATTTCTCGAGAGCACCAAGATACGAAGCAAGTGTGTGAAACGCACCCTGGGTCTGTGCTTATTAAGCTTTTTAGTTGAGTCTGAGATCGTTCTCAAGCTTTTAGTTGGTCATATTTGAGATCTCAACCTTTTGATTGGTCAGATTCGAGCCAAAGGCTCAAATCTGACCAATAAAAAACTTGAGAACGAACTCAGACTCAACTAAAAAATTTATAAGCATGGACCCAGGTGAATGTTTGTGTCTTTATATATTTCAGGATTCTTCCATGCGATAGCATGTGCTTTCTTGACCAGAGCTAATCAAATACCACAAACGTGTACATCTGACCAACAGCCTCGGGTACATTTTGGGACTCCCGAGGCACTGCCTGTACTGTAGCATGTTCTGCCATGGGAGCATATACGGGAGGCATGTATTCAACAACGGACTGCTTCAAATGTTTCGTTCCTGTAGTTAATGACACTCATCCGCACCAACTAGGCACTAATTGTTTGTCGTGATGCAGAATTTTCCTACACAGAAACCAAGCAAGGTCTGACAAAGAGGCTAATTCGACCGTCTCACTCTCACAAACTGCAACAGCTGACGTGTTAATAACTGATTCAGCCTTATTGGTCAGGACACGCTCAGGGATGTTTTCTAGTTTTAATCCACTGACCTTGATCGTGTTATTGTTGCCGGCTGAGTTAATGTTTCTCTCGGTTCACTTCTAACTTCACGGTCTGTTGTCTCCTGAATTACAACCCCGTGTGCTGAATGTATTGTTCCAGATCAAGATGGAGTCTCCTCATTTATCTCAGCATAGATGGGAAATTATGTTGTTAGTTGGTAATGTCGGAGCTGTGATACTACTTTCTCTTTCAATAGTGATATTGCACATGGTCGTTTCTAATTCTAGAACTTGGGAGTAAGATTGACAATGACCTAAATGATTCAGAAGAGTAAGAATCTCCGCACTTCCCGCTCTACAGTAACCAGAAATGATAAATATGTTAAGAAATGTGTTTTATGTTGTAGATAACATCTAAATGATTATAGCCAGTGCCTTCATCAGCAAAATGTTTCCCCATATGTAACTGAAACTAGAAAAGTATGTCTGTAAGACACAGCGATGCCCCGTGGTGGTGCTTGCCTAACTGTACGTAATGTTCCTAAGTCATTTGACGTTGACCTTGGACTTGCGGGCAGAATGGGCTGGGTGCTCAATGAAAATATGGATGGTGGTTAATGTGTATATGCAATTCCATGCCAATAGCTATAGTGGTTAGTGAGAAAAAAGCTGTGACAACCAACTGCACGTACCAACTGCACGTAAAAGCGTGACGGACGGACAGTTGCAAAACATAATGCCCCCTCTAACTGTCGTCACGTGGGCATAAAAATAGTTTGTTGTATGTATATTAAGGCTAAGTCGCGGTTTTTACAGTTACAATGGACATACTTCGTGTTGTTTTCCGTTCAGATTTATCTTTTCGTTTTCGAACATGTTGATTGACATAAAATATAATAATTTTAAGCAATGTGGTCTAAGAACTTGTAATTTTGGGCCAACATTGCATAGCCATGAAAAATACTGAAGACAGAGTTACGAATATTGTGCACTGCACTTGCGGTCAATGTGATTTATCTGTATATGAAGTTTTGAAGTCAATAGTTTTTATACTTTTGTAAGTTATGATCCGAACAAGCCAGGTGTAACGAAGTAAAGTGACCCCCATAGAATACTGACCCCCGGTCAGTATTTTAAAAAAAAATAGTGACCCCCGGTCATAGTATTTTGACCCCCGGTCATAATATTACAACCCCTGCAAACGAAGAAAACTGACCCCTTACGAAGAATTGTGACCCCCATAGAATAGGGACTTCCTGTCTTTGTTTAAACAAAACATACACCTGCGCACGCACGCACGCGCGCGCACACACAACACACATGTACACGTACGCACACACAACACGCATGTACATACACAATTACACGCACGCACGCATGCACGCACATATACCGGTACACACATGCACGCACGCACGCACATATACCGATGCTTACACATACACTTAGAAACACTCGCATACATAGAGGCACTTAAACACTCACGCACGCACTCACGCGCACGTTGGAGCACATGTACCAGCATGCATGTATAAAGAGATCACTTAATGAATTGTAAAGTGTTGTATTGACTTCTATCTGACGCTTTACAAAACGTAAATAGCTGTTAAAATTTCAATAATCTAAGTTCTAACTTCAAATTTCGTGGATGGAAAATTGTGTCAGTCACTGTAAAACTAAAAAAAACTTCATTTGGCAGTGGATTTTCGTATGGTCAATGCTTTGTGTAATGCCATATATCATATCCATATTTTGAATACAATTGTAATTTATCACCTATTGAAATTAATTGAAATAAATCTCATCGAAGTGAGGCAACATAGGGGTTCGACATCATGCCTTTTGAATCATTTTAGCGAAGTGGGAAATAATATTTGTTGTTGTTGTTGCGTTTGCTTCGTCTAACACCACCATCACCGTCACTACTACTATTACTACTACTACAACTACTACTACTATTATTATTATTATTACTGCCACTATTACTACCACTACTACTACTACAACTACTACTACTACTACTATAATTACTGCCACTATTACTACTACTACTACTACTACTACTACTACTTCTACTACTACTACTACTATAATTACTGCCACTATTACTTACTACTACTACTAATACTAATACTAATACTAATCCCACTACTACACATACTACTCCTCCTATTACTACTCCTACTCCTCCTCCTACTACTACTATTACCTACCTACCCACCCAATAACCCATAAAAAACCCAGCCACCCACCCACACAAAACCCAGCCACCCACCCAAGCACAAACCCAACCACCCACAAACCCACTACCTACTACTGCCGCTGCTGCTACATTTGCCACTACTACTATTCCTACTCCCTACTAATACTTCTGCTAGTACTACTACCTACCTACCTACCTACCTATCTACCTATACTACTTCTACTACTACTATCACTACCTACCACTACACCTGCTGCTACTTCTATACTAGCTACTATCTCTATTACTACAATCAGTTCTTCCACTACTACATGTACTACTACTTTTGATACATTGGGAAAAAACATTTTATTTTCCGTTTAATCAAACCTGATAACAGTGTAATTTAATATAGACAATGAAAACTTGATATTTCTGATGTTTTATTATGTATCTGATTGGCCGGATTACCTAGCGCCCGATATTGCTCTATGTTTGCGAAGGAAACAAGTGTGTGTTTTTACAAACTTGTTCATAAGAAGAGGATAACGTCTTCCCAAATGTAATACTACAAGAGCCCGTACTTCCACTAATACAACAACGACAACAACACATTTGGCTATTACTTACACCACTTCTAAAACTACTATAGCGATTATTGTTACTACTACTATTATTACTGCTACGTATACTACTATTACTACTGGTACTGTTGTTTATACATTCTGTAACACAACAACTACTACAACAAACTACTACAACAAACTACTACTATTACTACTATTTCTAGAACTACTACTACAACTGATGTTTATTCTGTTACTACCATTAGACCTACTTATATTACATTTATATTTCTACTACTAATATGTATTGGAACAGATGTGGATCTGTTTTGATGTAGAGCATGACCTGAGAACGAGTTACTCAGCGTCTGATCTGGTTTTCAAAACATTGAAACGGAAATAATTGAACCTGAGTATTTTGTACATAGGGGTCACATTTCTGAAGAATATCGACCCCCCCCCCCCCCCCCGGTCAGTCTTTTTTAAAAAATAGCGACCCCGGTCATAGTGTTTTAACACACGTTCATGATATGTTAAACAGTTTCCGCGACTTCAATCTACCTCCTGTAAAATTTAAAGAAATGGTTTAACTTTACTCTCGGTCATAATTATAATACCTCTTGTATAATTTAAGAAAGAGTTTAACTTTTCTAGATTTTATTTAACCTTGGTCATCATTCTTACAGATGTAGTGACACCCGGTCATAGCAATTTCAGCCGTGTTTATCCTATCATGACTAAAGCGCGCAATACTTATTGAACCCAAGTATTTGTACATAGGGGTCACATTTTCTGAAGAATATCGATCCCCAGTCAGTTTTTTTTTAAAAATAAATAACTAGCGACCCGGTCATAGTGCTTTGACACACGTTCATGATATGTTGAACAGTTCCAGCGACTTTAATCTACCTCCTGTATAATTTAAAGAAGGGGTTTAACTTTACTCGTAAACTATTTAATCTTGGTCATAATTATTACAGATGTAGTGACCCCGGTCCTAGCAATTTCAGCCCTGTTTATCAGATCATGGCTAATCCGCACCTTGCTAATTGAACCTAAGTATTTTGTACGTAGGGGGTCACATTTTCTGAAGAATTTCGACCCCGTCAGTATTTTTTTTTTAAAACAAATAGCGACCCCGGTCATAGTGCTGTGACACACGTTCATGATATGTTGAACAGTTCCCTCGAACTTAACCTACCCCCACTATAATTTAAAGAAAGGGTTTAACTTTACTCGTAAACAATTTAGCCTTAGTCTTAATTCTTACAGCTGTAGTGACACCCGGTCATAGCAATTTCAACCGTGTTTACCCTATCATGACTAAAGCGTGCAATACTAATTGAACCCAAATATTTTGTACATAGGGGTCACATTTTCTGAAGAATATCGACCCCGGTAAGTATTCTTTTTAAAAAGCGATCCGGTCATAGTGCTTTGACACACGTTCATACTATGTTGAACAGTTCCCGCGACATTAATCTACCACCTGTATTATTTATAGAAAGGGTTTAACTTTACTCGTAAACTATTTAACCTTGGTCATAATTATTACAGATGTAACGAACCCCGGTCCTAGCAATTTCAGCCCTGTTTATCATATCATGGCTAAAGCGCGTCTTGCAAATTGAACCCAGGTATTTTGTACACATGGGGTCACATTGTCTGAAGAATATCGACCCCGTTCATTATTTTTAAAACAATAGCGACCCCGGTCATAGTGCTTTGACACACGTTTATTATATGTTGAACAACTCCCGCGAACTTAATCTACCTCTGGTATAATTTAAGAAAGGGTTTAACTTTTCTCAATGTTATTTAACCTTGGTCATAATTCTTACAGATGTAGTGACACCCGGTCATAGCAAATTCAGCCGTGTTTATCCTATCATGACTAAAGCTCGCAATACTAATTGAACCCAATTATTTTGTACATAGGTGTCACATTTTCTGAAAAATAGCGACCCCCAGTCAGTATTTTTTGTTAAAAAATAGCGACCCCAGTCATAGTGCTTTGACACACGTTTATGATATGTTGAACAGTTCCCGCGACTTTAATCTACCTCCTGTATAATTTAAAGAAAGGGTTTAACTTTACTCGTAAACTATTTAAACTTGGTCATAATTATTACAGAAGTAGTGACCCACGCTCGTAGTAATTTCAGCCCTGTTTATCATAGCATGGCTAATACACGCCTTGCTACTTGAACTCAAGTATTTTGTACATAGGGGGTCACATTTTCTGAAGAATATCGACCCCCGCTCAGTATTTTTTTAAAAAATAGCCAAGCCCGGTCATAGTGTTTTGACACACGTTCATGATATGTGAAAAAGTTACCTCGAACTTAATCTACTTCCAGTTTATTTTAAAGAAAGGGTTTAACTTTACTCGTAAACTATTTAGCCATGGTCATAATTCTTACAGAAGTAGTGACACCCAGTTATAGCAAGTTCAGCCGAATTTATCCTACCATGACTAAAGCGCGCAATACTAACTGAACCCAATTATTTTGTACGTAGGGGGTCACATTTTCTGAAGAATATCGACTCCCGGTCAGTAGTTTTTAAAAAATAGCGACCCCCGGTCATAGTGCTTTGACACATGTTTATGATATGTTGAACAGTTTACGCGAACGTAATCTATCTCCAGTATAATTTAAAGAAAGGGCTTAACTTTACTCGTAAACTATATTTTGTATTTTGTACATAGGGTGTCACATTACCTGAAGAATATCGACCCCCGGTCAGTATTTTTTTTAAAAAATCGTTTAACTCCCCCCAACCCTAACACACACATACCCACCCACCCGATGCTGCAGCGACAACAACAAAAACAAAGTTGCAGCCGCAACAATATTAGGTTTTCAAGTATTTGCAATGGTGACTAATTTGTTAGTAATAGTTGGGACGGGAGTCAATATTTTATAGATATCGCGGATTGGGTCGCTATTTTTCAGAGGGGAGTCGATATTTTTCAGAAAGGGGATCGATTTTTCTGAAGAATAGTGACCGGGGGGTCTGTATTCTATGGGGGTCACTTTACTTCGTTACACCCGTACGGACGGACGGACGAACGGACGGACGGACATGGTGACTTCAGTATACCCGCCCCCAAAACTTCGTTTGCCGGGGTATAAAAATAGATACCTTTTAGGCAAATTGCAGCTTATTGCAGGGTGAAAATCATGAAGAAAGCTCCATGCATGGCTTTCATCTTGCATTAAGTTGCCACATGTCTCCAAGACTGATATTTATAATAAATTTAATGCCCGATATATGGAATGTATCGTTAGACGATTTTTGAAAAATCAGCAATCGAAGGGCTAACCCTTTCAATGAGGGATATTGTTGTTAGTCTTAAAGACAGGTGTCAGCTTAATGAAGAATAAAAGTTATACAGAAACTTCCTTTAAGAGCTCTCTGCATTACTTTTGTTCTGTATTTAACTAGTACAGTAAACTCCTCTAATGCGACCACCCAAAAGAGGTATAATTCTGGGGGTTAGAGACAGGTGGTAGCTTAATACAGGACAAAAGGAATGCTCTAGGAGCGTTTTGCATTTGTTGTACTGCATTAAGCAACCATCTGCTTATAACGCTACCCATGTTTATTCATTAAGTGGTCTCATTAGAGGGGTTCTGCTGTACATGTTTTAAGAGAAGCCTATGTTAATTAATCAAGTAGTCGAATCAATGAGGTTCTATTGCAGTCGAGGTTTGGTGGGGAGTATGTTACATACATATATAACAAATTGTAACCAGTAGATTTATTGCACTCGTTATGAGATTACATACATTTCAGAGGCAATGTAATATCACCAGATAACCAACTTGATCATACCATATCTCAAAACATAACATGGAACAGTAAAGCCTCGCTAATACGACCACTCAGAAGAAGTCTAATTCTGTATTTCTTAAATATATGACAACTTAACCCTTTCACCACCAATGTCGCATAAATGCACCACGACAAATAGTGCAGTCACAGATCAGACGCCGCCTTGAAAAGGCGGCGTCTGATCAGGGACTTCACATTTTGTGTCAATCTCTATTTCTATATACATGTATATGCTTTATTCCTTTTAAATTTGCATTTATTTATCTCATTTCCTTATAGTACCGAATGATTTAACAAAATTTGGATTGCAGACGACAATTAGAAAGTTTGCGCCGAAAGGGTTAATGCAGGACAAAAAGTGATACAGAAAGGAACCGTCTGTTTCGTTTGCTTATGTTCTATTTCTACAGTTTTTGCCATGATAGAACTTCTCTTGTTCATAATGTCATTATTTTAGAAAATTATCTACTTAACACGCATAGTCATAATTTCTGACAAAAATATTCATGGAATATAAGGTTAAGAGTCAATCCCCCTTTAACCGGCCCACTAAAATGATTTATTATGTGTCTTTTAGACAAATGGCGGTTGTTCAGCTAGCTTCTCTTCGCCTGTATTAACCATCCACCTGTGTTGGAAGACTGTCATGTTTATTCATTAATTGGTTTAATGTTTTGATATGTAGCATATCGATTTATTCTGCATTATAAAAATGCTCCTCTAAATCGTCCACTTTATGAATAAACATAGACGTGTTTAACAGCAAGATGTGGCTTAATGCAGGAATAAGGTACTACAGAAAGCTCCTTTGGGACCTTTCTGCATAACGGCCGTCCTGCTTTAACCCTTCGCTTGCTATTCCCGTCAATATACCTACCTGTAAATAGTGAAGACCCTGATGAGACAGCTCCGGCAGGAGCTGTCTCATCAGGGTCTGCACTATTTACAAGTTGATTGTGCAACCAGTGTACTCCACAGCAGTGATTGCACAGCGGAATACTTGTACATAGTGAAGATTTGTGTAATTGTACACCAGGGCATGAGTAAAGAAGGAGAAATGTATTTTAAAATTCAGCAAGAGAAGGGCTTAATATAATAATTTTAAGCAATATGGATTGAGAACTTATTTTGAACTCCATAATATTTTATATACGAAAACATAAAAACTCAATATTATAATCATTCAAAAAGTGACGTTCGATGGGGGATATATTAAACTTTACAGTGATATAGGTATAATAAAATCCCACTAGGACCGACCTACGGTACAGCTGGTCTTGAATCTATAACGGAGATCTTCAAGATATTTTTAAAAAAAATGTAAACAGCGCATTGAGTTTAACGATTTTAAACTTCGTTCGCCATAAACAATCAAATGGTTATGTGATTGTCGTGAAATAAACTTTGATTTTAGCTTTTTAATAGATATTACCTGAACGTGACATAAAAGCACTCCACAAACTGGAATGTTTTATGGCAAGTGCACTCACTTTTGATCAAAATAACACCGTATTATCTGGGGTATCCCTTTACTCCATGAAAATCATTTAACCCTTTCCCTCATATAAACGTGTTTTCACGCATTTGAAAACAGTAGACCCAGATCAGACGGCTCCTCTAGATCAAGGTCTGCTCCGTTTGCTAATATAATTTGATAGCTCTGTTTCTTTGCTTTCTAAAATATCTACAATATTTCACCTTCCATATTTCTTTATAACTATTTTGTTAATGAATTCAGTAGGTATTGAAATTTGCAATAATTATAGAACAGGGAAAGGGTTAAGAAAAAACGACGTCACGTGTGACTACTATTAACCCTTTCACCGCCAATGCAGGACTAAGGTACTGTAGAAAGCTCCATTTCTGTATAACGGTCATCCTGCATTAAGCTACCACTTGCCGTGGATACTCAGAATTAGAAGGTTTTGTGATCGCTTGACTGTACTTTATATATACTCTTATAATCTTGTCAGTTTGACTTGATTGAACAGCAGCAAATAAATGTACATCTAACAACATTTAAACAACAAAGAAAGGTCAATTATTGTTTGTATTTACATTTTACAATATATCGGTATTTACTAATACTATACACGCTCCAATGTCATGTCCGTTGAGGATCTTTACCGGTCTTCTGCCGGGGTAGATGTACGTTTAGGCTTTGCTGACATAGAAAGGGGCATTTTAAAAGGATTTCTCAGGGTCTGTATCTTTAGGGAGTTCATGAGGGGTTTAGAGGGTGCGTAGATGTAGGACTGGATCTGAGGTTTGGACCTGTGACACAGTAACTCATAGCGGTCTGTTGAGATCTCCTCTCCTTTCCAGGGTATGTAGCAACGACCAGTCGCTGATCGGTATGTACCTGAAGGAAAAAGGCAAAAAACAATGAGTAGTATCGCTAGAATGATTGTCTTTATCCCTTAACCCTTTCCCTCATATAAACGTGTTTTCACGCATTTGCGAACAGAGTAGATCCAGATCAGACGGCTCCTAGAGGAGCCGTCTGATCAGGGTCTGCTCTTTTTGCTAGTGGATTTTGAAAAAATGTTTCTTTACTTTCTGAAATGGCGACAAAGTTTCACTTTCCATATTGAATTTTAACTATTTTGTCCATGAATATTCAGTAGGTGCTGTTTGGAATAAACATAGAACAGGGAAAGGGTTAAAACGAGTCAATAGTCCCTTTTGCAAACAGTGCAGGCCAAAATGAGAGTAAGTATTGTTGCCATGTTATATTTTTTATCTAAAACGTCCCTGAGTATTCACTGTAAGTTTGACATGTGTCAAGTTTGGTGTAGACCATTTAAAAATCAACGTTGAAAGGGTTACAAATGCAGACACAGGCCAAATACATATGTAATGCATACAGGACTAACTATTCATATTCCAAGTGTATACTGTATCAACCATTTCACCGCCGCAGTCGCATAAATGCACCACGACAAATAGTGCAGTCCCAGATCAGACGCCGCCTTTTCAAGGTGGCGTCTGATCAGGGACTTCACTATTTGTCTCAATCTCTATTTCTATATATGTGCTTTATTCCTTTGAAATTTGCATTTATTTATCTCATTTCCTAATTTTACTGAAAGATGTAACAAACTTCAATTGCAGACGACAATTAGAAATTTGGCGCCGAAAGGGTTAAAAGGGTATAATTCTGGGCCTGTAATGCATATGGTACCTTAATACAGGTCGAACTTTATACAGAAAGATCCTATTGGAACATTCTACACTACTTCTCACCTGAATTAAGCAACCGTCTGCTTTTAAGACCCTTGTGTTCAGTAAATGAACGGACGCTTAAGACATGTTCTACTGATAAGTGTTCATCACAAAGCAAGTGGGATACAACTACATGTGATGATTATGAATAACCCTGGGATCTTTGCATTTGTTAACCCTTCTCTTGCTATTCGCGTCAATATACCTACCTGTAAATAGTGGAGGCCCAGATGAGACAGCTCCTGCAGGAACTGTCTCATCAGGGTCTGCACTATTTACAAATTGATTGTGCAACCAGTGCACTCCGCAGCAGTGATTACACAGCGAAATACGTGTACACCGTGCAGATATATGTAATTATACAACAAGACATGGGTAAAGAAGGAGAAATGTATTTTAAAATTCAGCAAGAGAAGAGTTAATGCTTCTCTTCATACAAACGATTTTTCACGCCTTTGTAAATAGTAAGAACCGTCTGATCAGGGTCAGCTCTGTTTGCTTATGAATAATCGATCGGACTCTACTTTCTACCAATACCAAACATCCATGTGCGCATATCGAGGGCTTGGTGCAAAACTATTCTAACTCCTTCACAAAGTGACACAAAGTGAAGGAGTTAGAAAAGTTTTGCACCAAACCCTCGATATGCTATTATAAAACTCAGCTAATAAACACTCATAAGGTCAATGTTTCTAATATGAATATTTAACAGGGAAGGGTTTCAGTTGAAAGGAAATACCTTCCAATGTCTATTAAATCTTACCAATGCACAACACCGTGTCAGGAGTTAGAGCCCTGGCTATATACAGGCGCTCTCCAGAGCGGGTGTGTCCACCTTGCACGGCCAGACTGGAGATCGGACCACACGAATGTCGCACCCACTGTAAGCCTTGCACGTTCCATTTACTCACGAGCACCTCGTACTCTCGGCTGGATGCCAGGTGACCGTTCCATGTGGCATGGAACCGGTCTTCCCTTCGTGTAATTTTACCAGGAATGATATTGCCATGGATCTTGGCACGTGCTGAAATAACAAATATGTATGATATGACTGTAATCAGGTCTATAATATTTCTTCTACAGTCAAATTTACACATTTACATATATTGTATACAGAAAAACCCTCAAAGTTGACGAACAAAAAATAGTATCAATGTCCAGTCCTCAAGACAGGTAACAGCTTAATGCAGGATAAAAATCATTCAGAAAGTTCCTTTTGGAGCTTTCTGAATTACTTCACCTTGCATTAAGCAATCACCTGTCTAAAGCGACGTAAATTCTTCTTTATTAAAATTCCAGTTTAGAGGGGTACTTGTGCAGTAAAAATTATCAACAGGACAATAAAATGAAAACTGAAACTAAATTTTCTATACTGATGAAACTGGTATCATATAGAACATTGTTACAAAGTCTGCATAACAGTTGATTGTTCTTCCATTTATTTGAAACTGGTATCATATAGAACATTGTTACAAAGTCTGCATAACTGTTGATTGTTCTTCCATTTATTTGAAACTGGTATCATATAGAACATTGTTACAAAGTCTGCATAACTGTTGATTGTTCTTCCATTTATTTGAAACTGATATCATATAGAACAGTGTTACAAAGTCTGCATAACTGTTGACTGTTCTTCAATTTATTTGAAACTGGTATCATATAGAACATTTTTACAAAGTCTGCATAACTGTTGATTGTTCTTCCATTTAATTTTAATTCGTTTAGTTCCAGATGAGACACCGAGTTACTTAAAACAGGATGCCAACACGAGGTTCCCAAGACGGGTTCTTTGGAACATATAATGTTAACTTAACCCATTCCTCCATATTTTAGATACAACCGCTTTGAATAAATCTACCTAAAAGGAGCATTAACTAGAGAAAAGGAACATTTTAGAATTTTGTAGTTTGAAACCATTGCAATAAATAGAGCATTTGCTCCTATAGGAGCAAATGCTCTATTTATCATAATAGTTTCAACAGGTGACTTTTACAGAGGCGTAGAAAGGCACATTTATAGAGGAAAGGTTTAAACCCATGATTTGAACATCTATTACTCAATTACCATCTATCCTAACCATGATCATTTTGTATTAGCCCTTAACTCCATGAATATTCCCATACACGTTTTCGCAAACAGTGTAGACCCAGATCAGACAGCTCCTGTAGGAGCCGTCTAATCAAGATCCGCTCTGTTTGCTTATGGTATAATATCGATACGAGTACACAGTTCCTATCATGACAAAAATTGCCTGTGTTCATATACTATTATAAAAATGAATCTAATTGATATGCATGACGCCATTATTTCTTACATGAATATTCATGGCGTAAAGTACCAACGGTGATTTTGATTAGTTTTGAAAACAGCTTAGATCCACATGAGACAGCCAGTAACTTGGCATCTTAAATCCACATTAGACAACCAGTAACTTGGCACCTTAGATCCACATTAGACAACCACTAACTTGGCACCTTAGATCCAAATGAGACAGCCAGTAACTTGGCACCTTAGATCCACATGAGACAGCCAGTAACTTGGCACCTTAGATCCACATGAGACAGCCAGTAACTTGGCATCTTAGATCCACATGAGACAACCAGTAACTTGGCACCTTAGATCCACGTGAGACAACCAGTAACTCGGCACCTCTTACAGATTCGAACCTGTTGATATCCGCGTTGTAAATAGACGATAAACATATATCTAATATATATCAGTATTGGAGAGAGTAAAACTTTACTTGGAATGGTAAAGAGTTGTCCTTTACCAAATAGGGCGCTTTTTGACCCCTTTGTAAACAGAGCAGACAAGCATCAGACGACTCCTATCGGAGCCGTCTCATGCGGGTCTAGGCCTACTCTGTTTGATTGTGGGGCAATATATGATTATACAGCTTCTGCCATGGTCAAAAAATCCCTTCAATTAAATAATATTATCACATTCATTATTTCTCATATGAATATACATGATGTGGTTAATCCTTTCTCTCATATAAACACATTTTCATGCATCTGCAAACAGAGTAGACCCAGATCAGACGGCTCCTCTAAGAGCCGTCTGATCGGGGTCTGCTCTGTTTGCAAATATAATTTGATAGATCTGATTCTTTAGTTTCTAAAATGGCTACAATGTCCCACCTTCCATATTTCATTATAACTCTTTTGTCAATGAATATTCAGTAGGTATTGAATTTTGTAATAAACATAGGACATTGCAATGGTTATTTACAGTAAAACCTCTCTATAACAGCCACTAAATTAATCAAGTGTTTTGTGTTAAAGGCATGTGGCAGCTTAAAGCAAGGTAAAAGTAAAACAGAACGCTCCTATAGGAGCGTTCTGTTTACTTTTACCTTGCTTTAACGGCCACCTGTCCTAAATACCAAATAATTAACACAAAATAGTGGTTGTTATAGACAAGTTTTACTGTAATGTATAGGGTATTTGTATTTCGTCCGTCTAGAGTAATTACTCTTCGCCAGTTATACATGTCAGCCCAACCTTCGTCCGTCTAGAGTAATTACCCTTCGCCAGTTATACATGTAAGCCCGACCTGACTGCTATTTGCACAGAGACTGGATCCACACGAGACGCCGAGTAACTTAGCGTCCCATCGGTATCCATGCTGTTTGCACCCGCTCAATTGTTTCTCAAAACTTTTAACGAATCAAACTTAGGTAAAACAAATAAAACATCAGAGCTTGAGTGAGCATACGTCGTGTTGATCAGCAGGTTTTTATCGTAACTATTGTGTATTGGGTAGGCCTACACTACTGTAAGATTGCCAATAATACTTAGACCAAAACACCAATTAAAAAAAGTTTCACCATTTACATGTGTACACTTATGAATATTCATGTCAGAATTAATGTCTACAGGTATGAATATTAATTAGCTGAAAATTAGTTATGCGCATGGCAGAAAGTGTAGATTACATATTTATAGTATGTCTCAACGCTTTCTCTGTTCTATATATATTCCAAATTTCAATACCTACTGAATATTCATGGTCAAAATAGTTGTAACAAAATACATGTATGGAAGGTGGACCATTGTAGCTATTTCAGAAAGTAAAGAAACAGATCTATCAAATTCCATTAGCAAACAGAGCAGACCCTGATCAGACGGCTCCTATAGGAGCAGTCTGATCTGGGTCTACTCTGTTTGCAGATGCGTAAAAATGCGTTTATATGAAGGAAAGGGTTAAGTAAACATAGCAGACCATGATCAGACAGGACCTGCATGAGCTGTCTGGTCGGGGTTTACTCTGTTCGCAAATATTTAGAAATAAGTGTTTATCAGATAAAGATTTAGCTATTAACGTATTCAATGCATATCAAAACGATTATCATGCATCGTATATATAACAAGCAGGTAGCTGCTTAATGCAGGGCACAAGCAATGCAGAAATATCCTATAGGAGAGAGCTATAGGAGCTTTCTACGTTACTTTCAACTTGCATTAAGCTACCACCTGCCTTGCAGGCCAATGATTAGACCTCTTTTGATGGCCGCTTAAGACAGGTTCTACTGTATATGAAGGAAGAGGTTTAAACCTTCACTATACCGTTATCCTGACGAAAACATTAATGTTGCCTCAGCTTCTGATCTGGAGCCATTCTACATACTTCCAATTCGTTCAAGCTAATGAGTACTAAGCTGGATTCAAGCTGTTTGACACCTGGCCAACAGTTTCTCAAAAGCATGAGCGACTTGGAAGAAAGTAAACAGATCGAAGTATAAACAGGCATGAATTATTTAACAGTCGGGTAGGAGCAAATATGAAATGAGTTGTCATGCATCCAGAATAGAAATCATTGTGCAAGTTTGTAACACAAACAATAAAAACAAAAATCCCATACCGATATAAAACACTTCCCGTTTATTAATCTCAAAACTCCCGGGGACTGCGCCCGTGGGTAGGCCAGCCACACCGTCAGTCTTAACCCAGTAAAGATATCCTCCGGCTAACGCGTCCATATTCCAAACAGATCTAAATAGCACAACTATTATGGACAACAAGTATTAAATAATCCACCAACCACGAGCGTTAACTAACTAGAATTTCAAAATTTATACGTACTTTTACTTTCGATATATATACTTGGAAGGCACAGGACAGCACATGACCCACCGTCAATCTCTCATGACTTCAAAGGTCTTATTTCGATAGAAATAGCCGAGGTGTTCCGAGTGCAACACTATCGTGCATTGACTTGAAAGGATTCAGTAATCCTATTCATTCGTATAGACGATATAGAAACAGGCGAGCGAAACGATCTAGTGGTGGTATTATCATTTATATAAGAGACTCGGTTAGAAAGGGTGTAAAACGTGTTAAGAATGATATTGATTGCTTAATATGGTTAAAATTTGATAAGTTTTTCTTTCAAATGGAGAAAGATATATATCTGGCGGTAACATATATTGCTCCAGAAAATTCCCCAATACATGATATATATAATATAGATATTTTCCGTCAAATTGAGCGAGATGTGATATATTTCAGCAATGTAGGACAAGTTTTTATCACTGGAGACACAAACGCAAGGGTATCGAATAAGAAAGATTTCATTACAAATGATCACATACTTTGGCAAGACGACATTATTGATATTGACATTCCCTTAGCACGTGTTTCATGTGATAAGGGCTCAAATCGCTTCGGTGACTACTTGTTGGACTTATGAAAAGCAACGAACATTAAAATAGTTAACGGGCGGTTGCATAATGATCAGGAGGGTAAATTCTCATGTTTTACACATAATGGACAAAGCGTGGTGGATTATTTAATGACATCAGCTGAAATTTTTTATGTCATAACTGATTTTGAGATGCTCGATTTTAACGAACATTCGAATCATGCTCCTATGTCATTTTCATTCAAAGTTAATTATGATAAAACCTACTGTCCAAAGAAACTTTCGACAATCATAAGATGGGATCCAGATTATAGAGAAAATTTTATAGAGGAGATCACGAGCGATATAGATAACTTAGAGCAAACATTGTATCAAGAGATTTCGCGAGATTGTGAAACTGATCTTGTAGTTGAAATGTTCTGTAATTTCTTTAATTCGAAATGCGAGAAATACTTCCACAAAGTGGTCAAACAAAAAGAAATCTGTTTTGCACATCACGATGTTAATAAACACAAATGGTATAATGCAGAATGCAGGCAAAAACGACAGGAGTTTAAAAATGCCATGTATCGATTCAATTTAAATAAAAATGACACGTCTAGGTGTCAAATGTTACAGAAAAAGAAGGATTATAAATATTATTGCCGTATATGTAAAAATAAATATAACAAGCAACAAAGCAATAAAATGAATGATTTAAGACACAAGCGACCAAAAGAATTTTGGAATATATTCAAACGTAAAGCCTCTAAACCAAGTGGCGAAAGTATACTGAATTCAGAATTTTATAACCATTTTAAAAATTTAGCATCAGAAGTAAATATACAAACAAACGAGGAGGTTCTACAGGGCCTGCGAGATAATATCTTTGATAATGATACGCCTACTTTTCAAGAACTTGATAGACCAATCACAATAGAAGAGATCAGGTCAGCAACTAGGTTATTGGGTAAAAACAAAGCATGTTCGACGGATAATATTTTATATGAATACTTGCAAGAAAGCATTGACATTACGGGAAATGCACTGACAATTTTATTCAATTATATATTAGATAAACAGTCATTTCCACGATGTTGGTCTACTGGGGTAATTATACCACTGTATAAAAAGGGCGATACGTCTGATACTAACAATTATCGGAGAATTACATTATTAAGCTGCTTTGCTAAGTTATTTACAGTTATTCTAAATGAAAGGTTAAAATCATGGGCCGAAGAAACAGATTTTATGACAGATGCTCAGTTTGGTTTTAAAAAGAATTATGGAACCACGGACGCTATATTTGTTTTGAATTCGCTAATTGAACGAGCAATGAAGAATAAGAATAAGTTATTTTACTGTTTTGTGGATTTCAAAAAAGCATATGATTTGATTGACAGAAATAGTCTGTGGCTTAAATTGTTAAATTGTGGCATTGATGGTAAATTGTTTTCTATCATTAGATCGATGTACGAATCTGTAAAGTTGCGTGTTAAACATATGAATACGCTGTCAGACTTTTTCGAAAGCGAGGTTGGATTATTACAAGGGGAGGTAACCTCGCCGATGATGTTTTCCCTTTTCATGAATGACATAGAATTGCATATGCAACAAGACATGAATTCTGGGATATCTCTTGAACAGTTATCTATTTATCTTCTGGCTTTTGCGGATGACGCCGTTTTATTTTCAGAATCAAAAGATAGCCTTCAATCTTCGCTCAATAACTTAGAAACATATTGCAAAAAATGGAATTTAACGGTTAATATAGATAAAACGAAAATTGTTGTTTTTAGAAAAGGCGGGATTTTGGGCAGGGGAATGAGTTGGACGTATGGAGGAAATCAAATAGAAGTTGTTAACAGCTTCAACTATTTAGGGTTAGTGTTATCGA